>CM053769.1:323643650-323738699 GCA_028658325.1 Potorous gilbertii
AAATTATCAAGGAAAACTGCCCTGATATTCTAGAACCAGAGGGTAAAATACATATTGAAAGAATACACAGATCACCTCCTGAAAGAGATCTGAAAAGAAAAACTCCTAGGAATATTGTAGTCAAATTTCAGAGTTCTCAGGTCAAGGAGAAAATATTGCAAGCAGCTAGAAAGAAGTAATTTGAGTATTGTGGAAGTGCAATTAGGATAACACAAGATCTAGCAGTTTCTACATTAAGGGATCAAAGGACTTGGAATATGATATTCCAGAAGTCAAAAGAGCTAGGATTAAAAGAAAGAATCACTTACCTAGAAAAACTGAGTATAATACTTCAGGAGGAAAAATGGTCATTCAATGAAATAGAGGACTTCCAAGCGTTCTTGATTAAAAGAACATAACTGAATAGAAATTTTGACTTTCAAACATAAGAATCAAGAGAAGCATGAAAAGGTAAACAGGAAAGAGATATCATAAGGGACTTACTAAAGTTGAACTCTTTGCATTCCTACATGGAAAGATAATATTTGTAACTCTTGATATTTTTCTTGGTATTTGGGTAGTTGGAGGGATCATATACATACAGACAAAGAGTACCGGGTGAGTTGAATAGGAAGGGATGACATCTAAAAAATAAAATTAAGGGATGAGAGAGAAATATATTGGAAGGAAAAAGGAGGAAATAGAATGGGACAAATTATCTCTCATAAAAGAGACAATAAAAAACTTAGAAGGGGAAAGGGAGGAGGTGAGAGAGAAAAGTGAAGCTTACTGTCATCACATTTGGCTTAAGGATGTAATAACATGCACACTCAATTTGGTATGAAAATCTATCTTACACTACAGGAAAGTAGGGGAGAATGGGATAAGCAGGAGGTGGGGAATAATAGAAGGGAGGGCAAAAGGGAGGAGGGGATAATTAGAAGTAAACACTTTTGGGGAGGGACAAGGTCAAAAGAGAGAATAGAATAAATGGGGGAAAGGATAGGATGGAGGGAAATATAGTTAGTCTTTCACAACATGACTTATATGGAAGTCTTTTTCATAACTACACATGCTTGCCTTCTCAGTGGGGATTGGTGTGGAGGGAAGAAGGGAGAGAAGTTGGAATTCAAAATTTTAAAAGCAAATGTTAAAAGTTGTTTTTACATGTAACTGGGAAATAAGAAATATAGGTAATGGGGTATAGAAATCTATCTTGCCCTGCAAGAAAATAGAGGAGATGGGGATAAGGGAAAGGAGGGGTGTGATAGAAAGGAGGGGCAGATGGGGGAAGGGGTGATCAGAATGCAGTGTCTTGGGGTGGGGAAGAGGAGAGATGGGGAGAAAATTTGGAACTCAAAATCTTGTGGAAATGAATGTTGAAAACTAAAAGCAAATAAATAAATTTTAAAAAGATGGATCAGTAAATCAATATTTATTAAGTTCCTACTATGACCCAGGCACTGTGCTCAATGCTGCAGTGCTAAGCTCTGTGCTAAGATCATGAAGAACAAGAGAACCACTAAAAGACTAGAAGGCAAATTTCCTGGTTTTCAAAATAAGTAAGGTAATAATCTGCACTATTGGTCAGTGAGCTTGACTTCAATTTCTGACAAAATTCTAAAATGTCAAATTATTAAAGTAATAGGCAATGAACACTTAGAAAAAGTAAAAGAGATCAGTAAGAGTCTGCATAGCTTCATTAAGAAGAAAAATAATAACTGGCATTTATAACAATGTAAGATCATAAAGCATTTTACATCAATTATCTCCTTTGAGTCTCAGTACAGTCCCTACTATATAGATGAGGAGATTGAGGCTAAGAAAGAGGAAGGGATTTGACCAGGATCACTGTAATGTTAATAGAATAGAAAGATCTTCCCCATCCATTAATAGACCTAACACATGAAGCCTGTGATAACATGGAACTCAGACTGAGAGGAGCTTACCCAAGAAGGAGAGAGAGAGGGGGGGGGAGGAGAGAGAGAGGGATGGAGGAATAGAGGGAGGAAGGGAGGGAGAGAGACAGAGAGAGAAAGAGAGAGGGAGGGAGGGAGAGAGAGGAAGAGAGAGAGAGAGGGAGGGAGGGAGAGGGCGAGAGAGAGGGGGATGGAGGGATAGAGGGAGGGAGGGAGAAAGACAGAGAGAGAAAGAGAGAGAGAGAGGGAGGGAGGGAGAAAGAGAGGGAGAGAGAGAGCAGAGAGTGAGAGCAGACAGAACAGAGAAAGATAAGCTGCGATTGGGAGCAGGTGACCTAAGGGGCAGAGAGAGAGAAGCAAGCTGTGTGTGCGAACAGGGAGGAATTTGTCTAGGGGAACTTGTTTTTGTAGGGAGGCCTGACAGAAAGTTTAAGGTGTCAGTGCCCCTTAAATTAGTGATAAGTACCCTGTTAAATCTTACCTCCTCATATTCTAATGATATCCCAAATAAATATTTTGGTTTTGCCTTTGAGGAAGAGAGTTCATTATATTTTGCAAATTTAACGGGGAAATATGCACGCATATTCATAGAGGCTGCTTTGGGTATTACAGTAGTGTTACAATCATAGAGCTATTATGTGTCTGAAGTAGAATTCAAACTCTAGTTCCTTGTTTTTCCACAGAAAAACATTGCCCACTATACCACTCCTCTTCCCATTCAAGCATTTATCTGTTATATTACAGATTTCCTTTCAAGCACCATTTGGATTAGATGAGCTGTGAAGCTTCTTTCCACTCTCAGTTTGTGATTGTGTGTCCTGTCTTCTGTAGACCAGAGAATCAACCAGAATACCTAACAAAGGTGTGGGCAATGACAATCTACCCAGGAAAGGTCAAGCTTCACCAATGAGAAACTAAAGGACACCAAATGACAAACAAGCATCTAATTCTGTGCCATTTGCCTCACAAACAAAGTGTAATAAAAGTCCTAAGAAATCAGAGATCAGGAGATACTTTTCAGACTTACTGGAATTCATTTTGTTTTGCATTTTCTCCTGAATGAGCATGCTAAAAATGAACTGTGCCATTATACCTAACAATCACTGATTTTAACCCTGAATTCAATGTTCCACACAGCTAAAGATTCTACTACAAACTTTTCAAGGGTAGGGGGTCAGGTCTTAATATTTTTTTCTGTCCCTACAAAGTCTAGAACAGGGCTGTGAACTTAGTATTAGTAGGCACTCAATAAATTCAGAACAAATTAATAAGGCCCCCATCTTGTGGGCTTGCTATCTACGAATGAACAAGATTTTTTTTTTAATCTCTGAGCCAAACTGAGATAGCAGGAATTTTTTGTTTTTTCCAGTAAAAGTCTTAATCAAACTTTTTGATATGTAACTGCATTTGTAATACCTTCTTGAAAATGTAACCGCAAGTATTAACATACTTGTCAAGAAAAAACTGAAACAAAAAACAGTGTGAACCCCATACTTTAATATTGCACAGACGAGCTAAAGCATAGAAGAAATGAGAAACCTATCAGTATTAGACAAGTCTAGCAGGAAGATTGGGTTTTGCTTAACAAATGAACTCTCTTATAGCCATGTGGTAAAGATAATCACTATGAATTCTTGGAATCATTCCCCTTAACAGTTAAATCATTTATCCATTACTAAATTATTTGTAGGTAGATCAGGCTACTCAGTCTACAAATAGTACCTTCTTGTGTCCATAGGTTTCATTGCCCCACCTATCACCAGAACTTGTCTTAGACTCCAATGTTTGGGTTGTTGGGTCCAGCTGAGTATTCACAGAATCAAAATATGTTAGCGGTAGATGGTACAGTAGAGGTCATTTAGTTTGAACTTCTCATTTGACAGATGAGGAAATCAAGATTCAGGAAACTGAATTCATTTGCTTAAGGTCATACAATGAATCAAATTGAATTGTTGAAAAGTCTAATAAAAGGTGATTTGAAAAAAGGAAGGACACTAGCAGCCATGGATCAGGAAAGCTTCAACGGGATTGCCCTTGAACTGAGAATGAAAGGAGCACAAGATTGATAGACAGAGATGAGAAAGAACACTAGGATCAGAGCCCAACTCTTTTGATTCCTAGTTCATTACATTCCCCAAATTTGTGTAACTGGCTCAATGTTCATTGTCTTCAAAGTCAGGACTGGGAGCACCTGATGGTCAATGAGGATCCTCCAAGTGGCTGACTTTGGGAAGGTTTCTTTTTAAAAAAAAAATGCTAGCTTCTTTTTTTTTCCCCTCTAATAACAGCTCACTTTTATTTATTCCTTTAAAACTTCAGAACAATTTCCTAATATGTCCTATCTCCCTCTGAATTCTGCCTGGCAGCAAAGAAATAGTTGAACAAAACTCAATCATCCAAATGATCATATCTGATAGTGTGAACATCATCATATACTCCTAGTCCTCCATATCTCTATGGAAAGAAAGAAGGTGTGTATGAAATCTCTTCTATTCCCCGGGCCCAAGATGTAATCATGATTAATCTGTGTACAGAAGCATTTTAATATTATTTTTTTGCAAACTATTGTAGTTGTATATATTTTTCTATTGGTTCTACTTTCCATATGCTACATCAATTAATATAATTAATCAAGCTACTCAACTGGGTGCACAAATCCAAGGTAAAACAGTCATTGTACTCAAAGAGCTTGGGTCCTATTGGGATAAAGAAGATATGTAAATGAATACACACATGTTTGTAAAGATATATATGTATATATATATATATTCAAAATAGATGCAAAATATTAATCAGAGGATGTAGATGCTTAGTACCTTTGTAATCTTGAACAAGTCATTAAATCTCCAGTGCCACAGTTTCTTTATCTGTAAAATGAGGAGCCAGATTAGAGTAGCTCTGTAGTTCCTTTTTCTCTAGAGCTATGAGTCTATGATTTTATGATCCTAATTACAAAGTAATTTTTGAGGAATGGGGAGAGGTAGAGGCAGAGACTAGAAATGGTCCTTCTGCTGAGCTTCAAAGGGAGCTGGAAATTCCAAGTCTTTTGATGTTTCTCTGAATTTGTCATATTTGCATTCCATTGTATTCTGTTACCTTCCCATCTATTTTATCACTTTGTTATACTTCAGTGTGTTCAGCTATTCCACATTCAGATGGTACTCCCTTTCTGGTTAGTTGTAGGATTTTGTGTTGCATGTAGGACCTTTCTGTCATTTACCTCTGTGGATTGTAGGCACACAACTAGGATGACTAAGTCTAAGAATATGAACAGTTAAATGATTTTCCTTATATAATTCAAAGTGCTTTCCAGAATTTGAGTGTTGATACTGTGATACTATCTACAATATTATATTTGGTATGAATTAGTTACTTATGACATTTAATTTTCAAAAAAAAATTTAAATTTTTTAAATTTAAAAATGTCATTAAAACTATTTGATAAACTTTTATCATTCAATTTGATGCATTTCATTTTTAGAGGGGCAGTGGTAAGGATTAACATGTAGGATTATGGTTTCATTTCACTTCCAAAGTTCTCTGCCTACATGAAAACATAGAAAACCACTGCCTCCAGAAGCTATAGCTTTGGTAGCTAAGCAGTTTCATTAGAAACCTAGAAGAAGTTATTCTAATCCTTTTAAGCCATAGTATGTCTAAACTATCCAGCATATATACTCCTTTTTGAAGAAATAGTGAATGGACAATTAAATAGTGAATCTGGATATTACCATAAATAAAGACATTATTTTTTTTTAAAGAAAAGGTTTCTTTAATAAACCATTTACCCAACCATTTACCAGAAAATGATCCTTGCCCAACAACAGAGTAATTCATAAACAGCTGTTAATTGTGATTCTTCAGGTAGGTGGTATCAACAGATCACTGCCTGTTGAAAGTTTTAATTAGATTTATTAATTCCAAAATGCAGTTGAAATGTGAGGAGTATTGATTGTAATGGCCTGTGTTTTAAATATAATTAATTCATCATCCGCATAATTGCCCATTACCTATACCTTAATTGTGGGGCATAAAACGTTGTTTATCAGAAACATGGTACTAAGTGGCAGGAAGATCCCCCTGTGCTAACTTGTGATTCTTGGTATTTTCATCAAAAGTAGCAATAAGACATTTCTATTTCTTTAGGGAGAAAAAAAGGATGCAACCACCCATGTCTCTAGCGATAACCAGTATACACAGACATCCTGATAAACAGGATGCATTTACAATTCTTTTATTACTACACTCTTTGACAAGATAAAGTAAACACGATTTTGAGGAGCATTAAAACTGCAAGAAAGCTAAGCTACTGTCCAAAGAAACTGAAAAATTCTCATATAAATGCACTTTACTTGGAACTGACTCATGGGTGATGAGGATATCCCAACAGCTTGACAATTTTCATACAATACAATGAAGAATTTCATGCTTTTCCTTCATTTTACTGCTGCCACCAGTCCAATACATCTTTTCTAGTAAAATTATACAAATCTACAGTTCTTTCTGCTTTTTCCATAGACCATAAATCCTGAAGATAGTTCATGTACCTACAGACTTTTTTACTGTCCAAGCTATGAAATTAAAAAATATAGTTCACATAACAAAATATTAACTTTCAAAAAAATCTGAATTTGATAAAAGGCTAGTGATTTTATTTTGACAAGATTTATCTGTATTTCTATGGCAAATGACAGGTAAAAGTTGGGTCATTGGCTGACATATTTAAGATACTACAGAATTAGGCTGAAAACCTTATCTAGATTTTTCTGTTTGCCTTTTTCCTCTGTTTGGCACCTTCTGTTAATAAAAATATATGATGTGTGTATTTGAGTACATCAAGGACTTATGAGTCGATCAATAAAGGAACTTTGAATATGGGAATTTCTTTCACCAAGACTCATGACCTCTCAGTAACATAGTCCTAGGCCTAAAGTAGTTAAGTAATCTGCCCCCATTCACACAGGCCACATCAGGGGAGAATGTAATTCCAGTTTTTCCCAACTTGAAATCTAACATTATTATTTTCATTAAATTAAACTATTATCTCTCATTCTTGTGTGTATGTGCATGTATATATGCACACGTATGTCTTTGCTAATGACAAAGGAATCATTCTGAAGTTAAGGTGGGGAAAGCGTGCATTAGAGTCATGGAGGACAGCCATTGAAAAGACATGGAGATGGAAGAAAGAGTCTAGTGTGTGAAGGACAGAAGGATGATCAGTCTGGCTAGGTTGAAGAAGATAGGCAGAGGTATAATGACCAGTGAAGCTGGAAAGATAGGTCAAGGACAGATTGTATAAAGTTTAAAAGTTAAATGGAGGAGAAATTTATACTTATATTTTATCCTAGGGGCAATAGGGAGCATCTGAAGGTGATTGCAGAAGAGAGTCATGTAATTATTTATGTGCTAAAGGAAACTTGCTTTGACACCAGTACGTGGTGAGAAATTGGAAGCAGGGAGGTCAATTAGGAAGTTATTGCACTAATCTGGGTGAGAGAGGACAATGAGGGCCTGAACTAAGGTAGTAGTTGTATGAGTGAAGAAAAGGGGTTATAGGGTCTAAATGGGAACTCCCTTCACTTGCACAGATTGAAATGCACCCACTCCTTCACATCCTATATAATTCTTGTCTATATCTTTCCATACTCCCTCCAAGATCTACCCAATGGACTAGATTGTTTCCTCTGTTTCCACTGGAACACTAGGTTATCTATCCATTAATTCTTGGTATATGATTCATCTCATTTTTTTAGTCAGTCACATCTTTGGTTTATGCTACTCTTACATGACCCATGAAACATATGTTATATGGTACACTGTTTACAATATACAATTGTATACAATAAAACATATTATACAATATATATAATATTGTACATACAATAATATTGTATACATGATATATACAGAGAGACAGACAGAGACTGAGGCAGAGACAGAGAGAAAAACAGAGAGAAATATTTATGTACATATACATAATATTTATAATATACAAAGGTATATTTTGTAGTAAAATAGAATAATACGTGTATGAAATAATCTATTCATATTATACCTAATGAAAGAATAAATGAAACACATATCTTTATTGTTTTTAAATGTGTGTAAAAGGCTGAGGATTGATTTGATTAAATCAATCAAACTACCCCCACCTCATTTAAAATAAGTGACAAGATGCTAAGCCCTGATACATTTATCAGGTGAGAATAAAGCTTCATTACTCACTATGTATGAGAGGCTTGGACACCTCCTTGATCAATCAAAGACATTTCAATTATGTGCCCCAGAAAGTCTGTTCTGATTGGGTGATGGATGTGGTCACACCCTGAAGCCTCTACAAAAGAAGGAGTTCATTCACAACTAGGAAGAGATTTATATGCTCTGACACTAGAAGGAAAAGTACTGGTAGGTGAGGCAAATAGAAAAAGATAAAGAGAAAGTAGGTCTGTGCCTATGGCAAAGAAGGGAAGGATGAGAAGGGGAGATCATTCACCCTAGAGGCTTCTCAGAGCAGAAGATTTAGGAGGGCCACCAGTCGTGCCAACTTCCTAAAAGCCTGAGGAAACTTCCAAGAAAAGCTCTGTTTTTTGGTTTTTCTCTCTCCCCTTCCCTGACTTCCCTTCCGGGTGCTTAGAAAACACTACAATATACTCTGCTGTTTCTTTGCTTAAATGTTTCTGGTAACCTGAAACAACCACAAAGAGGCCAGGAATTAGCAAGAGAGAAATATAAATGCAAATTAAGGCAGAGAGCCAAACCTCTGCATAAATGTTGGAATTTTCTGAACTGGGGGCTCAGAGCAATTGTGATGGTATTTCTGACTTTTCATTTTATATAAACTCCCTAAAGTAGCAGATGAAGGGACTATTACATTACCCCAGGTTTAAAAGAAGCTAATTATTGTAAATGAGTGCTATCCATATATAGTTGAGTATGCATATATATTTGTGTATATATAAAAAATACAGTTTCCCAAAAGTCTTAAGTAAATAAAAGTGTAAAAGTAAACCTACCCACAAATATGTATCTGTATAGAGATACATGTTTGTGGATGTGTTTTCCTAATTATGTTAATAATAGAATAGCTGTGTAGTTTGGAGCAATTTAGTAAACCTGTATCTTCACTTCCTCATCTGTAAAATAGTAATGAAAATGATGCTTCCTGCCTCCCCCCATCACCACAAAGGAGATATTATGAGGAGAGAAAATGTGTTCTGTATGAGGCTAGCCTGTGCAGAAGGGGTAGTTGGATCAAAGGGAAAGACTTTCTTGTTCTAACTGTCCTGTAGCTTTGGTTACCAGTGGTCTTAACTGGTTCCCTCCATGTCTTTTTTTGTCCCTTGAGTCATTTTATAATGAATTCAGGTTGTTTTTCGGTCCCTCCTTTGACGGAATTTTTCCCCCTGTAAGAACATTCCAATTCTTCATGAAGTCTTTTGATTGTTTTAATGTTTAGTTTTCTGAAAAGTTCTCCACCATGTGCAAGAGGGTAATAACCAAAAAGGTAGTTTTAAGTGGAGGTTGCAGGAATGCTTCAGATGGCTAAGGAATAATTCTGTTTCCTGCTTTCTGACATATATAATTAGTCACTTTTCTTCTACCATTTTCTCCCCCTGCTACATTTAAATTTAACCCTCTTCTCAGCGACCCAGGAAAAGATCAAAATGCTCTTTATATTTCTGCAGTGTAGAAGTGAGAACTGGATCTTCTCTTTAATGAAGCTAAGGAAGGCTGAGCAGTACAAGGAACAAAGGAAGGCAGGGTGATCAATTTTTCAGGACTAGTAATGGTGCTGATGTAGAGGAGACCAAGAAGATCCAGAGAGAGATGACGTGAAGTGGTTTGTTTCTTCTGAGTCCTGTTTATCATCATCTTCATAAATTTTAAAGTTTTTTATGAACATGAGTTAGCATTTGGTGGTTTGAGGAAATGTGACCCATCTACAGACTCTGAGAGTGTTTTAAGAACAGCAATGGTCATCACAAACACTTCTTGCCCTATGCTTTTTTCCAATCTCTATTCCTCTAAATCTTACCAACACTATTTGTCCTTCTTTCTGTGGACTTATTTGCCTGCCTCAGTTATGCTACTTTGTAATATATTTCTCAAAGTGAATGTCTATCAATTAGGGAAAGCTTAAACTAAAATGGTGTCATGTGAACATAACGCATATTGTTCAGGAAGAAGCAATACCATCTGCTTAATTCAGAGATGAGAACAAGGGAAGACTTGTGTGAACTGATACAAAATTGGGTGAAAAGAACCAAAAGAACAGTGTATAAAATAAGTAGAATAATGTAAATCAAAAGATCAATTTTAAAGGAATCCAAATTGAGTAACTGATAAGTCAATAAGGGTTCCAAAGAGCAGGGAATGAAACAGAAGTATCTCACAGCAGAGAAGGGAGGTGAATACAAGGTCAGAAAGGTGCATTAGTTTTCAGGTACAGTCACTGGCTGGGCATTTTCACTTAATGGTTCTCTGTTACAAGGGAGGGATGGGAAGAAACAAAGGTAAAAGGAATGAGCATTTATATAGTGCCTAATGTATACTAGACACTAGGCTAAGATTATGATGTAAAGACAAATGGCTTCAAGAAAGCTTATTTATAAAATATTGCATAAAAGTGTTGCAAATCAAATAATAATGGTTTTCTTAAGTTTGTTTCCTAGACCTAGTGGAAATGTGTTGGAGCTTCCTCTTGCCTGCTCTTCTAAGTATCTTGGTGTTATAGCCTGGTCATTGACTCATTTATTCCTTCCTGGAAGGAAACACTGTTCCCTAGGCTACAGCACTGGCCCAGAAATTTTATTTCTCTTACCATGGACTAAACATTTCATTCACCCTGATCTGCTTAGACTATACCTCCATATGACCAACTTCCTTAGGAATTAATTCCTGCTTATACTTTTAGGAAAACTTCAACTTCCTACTGTCCTTTCCCCTTCCATCATTACAACATCCTTGGGAATTGCAGCTACGGTGACCCCTATTTTACAGGTGAGTGATAAGAGCCAAGTTCCCCCACCTCCAAGGAGAGGGTTATCATTGGTTCACACAAACCTTTGGAGGCACCAGAATCTAAACAAAGAATGAACAGCTATAAACCACTCAGACTGCTTTGGACAAAAGACAACATGAATATAAAGTGAAGCTTTGTTACTATCTAAAAAAATGTAGTCATTAACGAAATAACCCTTACTCATGGAATAAAATTTTTGAGGGAGAGAAAAGTGGAGAAGGCAAATGGTTTACACGATTATCAGAAAAATCGATCAAGAAAGTCACCCTTTAATTAAAAAATATATCAAAACCTTTCTTGATAATCATCAACCTGTTACACTGGAGCAATTAAAGTAGTAATTTTATTTACTGAGTTACTGCCAAGTCCTATGATTTTTTTTTTGCAATACCCTTGTGATGACTCAATTGGAAATATATGGTAAATCACAGTAATGACGGTGCATTATCTTACAATAGCTTGTGCCACAACCAATTGGGGAGTTTATCTTATGGGTCCATTATACAACCGAAAGTCCCGTTGACACCATTTTGTCACATCTTAGGAGTCTCTGAAGAGTTCCTTCTTTGAACTAGAGTAAATTCAAGTCTATGCCTGCCATAACTCTGGTTATGTTGCACATTAAAGCTCATTGTGGATGGACACTTTTCTTTTTTTTAATTTAAAAAAGTTATAGCACAAACAAAAAGCAAAACATTTCCCCCCAGCTGGGATCTTTGATGGAGTGCTCTTCTTTTCAAAGTGGGATTCGTTTACTATCATATTTCCAGCTAGTAAGGGTCAATGTGAAGTGGATAGAATACTGGGCCTGGGGTCTGGAAGATTGATCTTCCTGAGTTTAAATTTGACCTCAGGCCATCACTAGCTATCTGACTCTGGCCAGTCATTTAACCCTGTTTGCCTCAGTTTCTTCATCTGTCATATGAACTGGAGAAGGGAATGACAAACTACTCCGCTATCTTTACCAAGAAAACTCCAAATGAAGTCACAAAGAATCAGACACAACTGAAACAACTGAATAAGATGGAACACTGTTTGAAACTTTAAGGTAATAATATTCATCATTTCCTGTAGAATATAAACTCCTTGAGGGAAGTGTCTATTTCGCTTTTTGTCTTTAAATTCTCATCACATAATAGGTCCTGATTGTTAGATTTAATAACAAATCCAATTAGAGATTCTTAGTATGGGACATTTTGCTTGTCAGATGATGACATGGAAAGAACATTGGAATGGGAAAAAAAATCCAGAGACCAGGACCCTAATCCCATCTCTACCATCAATAAACATTATTACCTCAGGCAAACTATTGTCTCTGTTTTAGGGTCAATTTCCTCATCCCTGAAGAAAGGGGATTATCTCTATTTCTCATTCAGTTCAAATGACTCTATCCTATGCCTCTATAAGACTCACTTGGCAAAAGACCTGACCAGAGTCCTGGTGACCTCCTTCACTTCTTTGAAATGCATGGTTCAATATATGTCATTCTTAAAAAGTGTTTTATGCTGTTAAGACAGCAAACGTTGTAAGAACATTAGTTAATAAATAGTGTTTATGGAGAAAACTGGAGGACATCAAAAACCTTTTCAGGTCTTCACTTTTTGAGCAGAACTCCACACTCCTCCTTAGAGTGGCTTGACCCAGTATGGAATTTTCTTTATTTAATAAGCTCAATAAATAGGAAGCATTTCATGTATGCATGATTCCATTTTAGCTGCAATACCTATAGTTCATTTTCTCTAGAGGCCTTGTTTGACAAAATCTTTCTTAGTTTCTCTAAAGTAGTGGAATATTTAACTTCATGTCATTCTTTAAACTGGATCAATATAGTCAACATTCATTTGAATAGGATTTATTTCTTGCAAAATCATAAGGCAGATACCATCTAACAAGTTACCTAGAATCTATTAGACATGAAATCACTGTAGTATGAGCAAATTTGTTGTGTGTTAGTCTGATTTGAGTTTGTTTCTTTTTTTGGTCAAGTAATGAATGTTGTAGAATTTAACATTCCTCATTTGCCCTCATCTCAGGGAAACATAAAGTCAAGGTCAGTGCCCAACTTCAATAATTAGCTCACCTCAGGTTCATCTTAACATGAAACTATATAATCACAAAATCTCAGAGTTGGAAAGAAACTCAGAGGACATCTGGTCCAGAACTGTTTCATTCATGCTCCCATATCTCTAGTTATTCGCACAGTGCCTGGCATATGGTAGGTGCTTAATAAGTACTTGTTGATTGATTAATTGCTTGATTGACTCTACTTGAAGCATGAAATTTCTCTCCAACATCCCCAACATTCTTTCTAGTCCCTTTTATTGGAATTTACATGGTTTTTAATCTCTAATTTTCTTATTTTATAATATACATAGCATATAACAAAATATATTTTATATATGAAAATTCAGTAAGTTACTCTCATTTCTTTGGAGAATAAGAGTTGATATAAATTATCAAGGAAAAGGCAATAAAGAAATAAAAATGGAGGAGCCCCAATCAGAACATAGTACTGGGATGACTGAATGTTGAGCTTTGTTGGGATGCTTTCTCCTGCTGATACTCCATTCTCATAGTCAAGGATAGAAATCACCTTCCTTTTAGTGCCCTGGAGTTAAATATAACAGGGTTGAACAGGGTATGGGCAAAGCTGACCTTCCTGATTCCAGTTGACCCTATGTGCTAGCTCAGCACTTGTGATTTGGGTGTGAGACAGTCTATGACAGCTTTCCTACCAGGTATGAAGCAACAAAAAGACTCAAGTTTTGAGATAAAAATCCCCTTATTAGACACTCCTCCCTGCCCCCATCTATCCTTTCCCCTGACTTCTGTATGACATGGAGCTAGGCCATTTTTAAAGGGCCATTATGGCCTCAAGCTCTCCCTGCTCAACGTGGCCATTGAGGGGATTGTTTCATCACTTCAAAGCACGAGTCCTTCAGATCTAGTCACACATGGAAAGAAACGACTCTGCCTCCTCTTACCCAAAGTGACTAAATTCAAGGGATGGACAGAATTAGGAAGGGAAGCCTGGCATATACCTTGCTAAATCTTGCTTCACTGATAGCCAATCATTCTTGTGCCCTCCCTCCCCCTTTGTTTTCTACAGTTAGGTGGCACAGTAAGACAGGGTACTGGATCTGGAATCAGGTGAATCTGAGCTCAGATCCAGCCTCAGATATTTCCTAGCTATGTGACCTTGGACAAGTCCCTCCATGTCAGTTTGCCTCAGTTTTCTTGTCTGTAAAATGAGGGTAATGATAGCACCTACTTTCAAGGATTGCTGTGAGAATCAAATGAAATAATACTTGGAAAGCACTTTGCAAACCTGAGAGCAGTATGAAATGCTCCTGTTACTATTACTAACACCACACAATGGTAACAAATGTACTTTGTTACATAAAGTCCCCATTTTTCTCTGGTCACCTCAGAATACACACTAAGGCTTGAACACTTGGTTCAGTCTGTTTGGCTTAATTTAGTTCTTTCCAGTCTCAATGACTGTAGATTTATAGCATCCGCACTTCAGGTGTTATCTGTGGATAGGGTTAAAGTTGGCCATTAGACGGTTGCTATATTTTTCCACCTTGTTTTTTTATTGAACCATTTAGCCAAGGCCAACCTTGACCAGTTCAGATCTCTCTCTAGTTAATGAAGAACCAGGGCTGTAGTTTTTCTCTCAACTTTATCTTGCCAGAAAAACAAAGTCCCCAAATGCATCCTTCTGCCTGGGGAAAGTCTAAAAGCGGTGTCTGTCAGGACCTATTTTTAGTGCTTTACAATTCTTCTTTCCTTCTTCTCCAGTCCCTCAGGACTTTTAGATTTACTATTTAAATATTTATAAACTGTTACAATTATTTATTAAAAGGTTTATGTTGTTATTATATTTAGTGTGGAATATGCATTTCTTCCTCCAAAAATAACAGGACTTTCCATTAAACGACGTGTGTTAATGATGCAATAAATTTTCTGTTAAAGGAATGGAGAGAGTTTTACTCTCTCATGACATCTCTAAGTACCTTTATTTAAAAGTAGAGGACCTACCTCACTGGAAAAAATTCTTCTGACTTCCCAAATGCAATTCTAGGAAGCTTCCTAAAATCTATGGTGTTTGCAAAGAAGAAAAAAATTCTGAAATCCTAATTTAGCCTAATTCCTTGCAGAGAGGAGAAGGGAAACTGCAGAGGGGGGAAGGGAAAACTAGTCCCATTTTAGATATAATATGGGTTTCATTCATTATCCTCTACTCCGCACCTGAGGACCTTTTTTATACCTTGTTCTCTCTCTTTTTTTTAAGTCTCTAATGAAGAGGGTGTCCTAATTTCTTCAATGGCCATCTATTCCACTGATACTCTTGAGCTTATCCTCTCCTGTTTCCACTGGGAGAACGTCCCACTTAATTCCCCCCACCTTTTTTACCTCCAATTTATCTTTATGAACTGCTTCCTTCCCCTACCACCCACAAACATCTCTGGGTCTCTTGCACCTTAAAAAACAACAACTCCTAAAAAAAACAACTCCTTGCCATTACATCAAACTATTGTCTTTCTTTATATCATTTTCCTTTCATAGTCAAAGGAAGAGCCATCTACACCTATTATCTATTTATTATCTACCCATCCTTTACACATTTCTTAACCCTTCCAATCTGCCTTCCAACCCATCACCTGACTAAAGCTGTTCTGTCTAAGTTTACCAACAATTCCTTACTATAACTCTGAATTCAATTACTTCCTCTTAGTCCTCATTCTACTTGATCTCTCTAAAGTTTTTGACACTATTGACCACCTTTTTTTTGGTCATATCTTGGCTTCAGTAATTCTGTTTTCTCTTGGTCTCATACTATTATAATCATTCCCTATTAATTCCTTTTCTGAATCATAATGCTATTTTCCTTTTCCTTCCATGAAACATGGATATCTCATAGTGTTCTTTCCTGGGTCCCTTTTCCCTTTTTCTTTAAAACTTCTTTTTTTGTCAATCTCATCAAACCTAATAGGTTCAATTAGCATCTCTTTATAGATGACTTTCAAATATATGTATAGTATATAATAAAGGCAGATTTAATCTCTTCTCTACATATCTCATTTTACTGACTCTAACTAAATATCTTATAGATAGAGAAAATTGCACAATTGTCCTGACTGGGTCCAATGAAAATTTATGTTACACAATCACAACTAGACCCTCACTGTTAGACAATCCTACTATACCTCCCACATTAACTGACTATCCTAGTCTCTAAAGTGACTGTGCCAATCTTTCCATCTTTCCTCAAGTCTCCCATGACTCCCCCTGCCACCACTGTTTTATCTGAGAATCTCACTTCATATTTTACAGAAAAGAAATATTGAGACTATTCAATGTGAACTCCTTCTTCCTCATCTCTTATGACTCAGATGTCTTCTGCTACCATTTCTTCTTTCACCCCTCTTTTAGTCTCACATGAAAAAATGACCTTACTCCTTACCAAGGCTAATCCCTTTTACTTGTTCAAATGAACTTCCATCTCTTCTTCAAAGACTTCACTCTCTGTCATCTCTATGCAATCATTTATATCCAGTCTTTCTCTGACTGCTGGTTCATTCCTTTCTGCCTACCAACATGCCCATGTCTCCCCTATTACGAAAAAAATTAAAAAAACAACAACCCTTACTTGATCCTTCTGTCACTGTTAACTATAGCCCTGTATGTTTTCTGTCCTTAGTAACTAAACTCCTTGAAATAGCTATCTGCAATAACTGCCTCCATTTTCTCTCCTGCCATGCTCTTCTTAACCTCTTAGAATTTGACTTCTAATTTTATTTTACCAAAACTGCTCTCTCCTGTCTCCTATGCTAACTCCTCTGGCAAATCATGTCCTCTAACTGTCATACCACTCAGGGTTTTGTCCTAGGCCCTCTTAGTTGCCACATCCAATGGTCATTCTCCTTGACCTCTCAGCAGACTTTGACACTGTTGATCTCTCTCTCTCCATGATACTCTCTTCTCTTTAGGTTTTCAGTACATTACTCTCCTAATTCTCTTACAACCTGCCCAGTCTCTCCTGTCTCCTATGCTAACTCCTCTGGCAAATCATGTCCTCTAACTGTCATACCACTCAGGGTTTTGTCCTAGGCCCTCTTTTCTCTTCCCTCTATACTACAGTTGGTGTCTCATCAGTTCCCAAGGATTTAATTACCATCACTATGCTAATAATGTCTACCTATCCTGCCCCAATCTCTCTGCAATATCTCTTAAAAGTACTCCTTCTGTCTTCTGACACATTCACCTCTTTAGTGCAGGTCCTTGTCGCCTCACACCCGGACTATTGCAGTAGTCTGTTGGTGGGTCTGCCTGTGTCAAGTCTCCTCACTCCAATCCTTCCTCCATTCCACTACTAAAGTAATTTTCCGAAAGCAGGGATCTGATGAAGTCACCCTACTCTAGCGGCTTCCCATTGCCTCGAGGATCAAATACAAAATGCTCTGTTTGACATTCAAAGCCCTTTATAACCCAGACCCCTGCTACCTTTTCAGGCTTCTTAACATCTTACTCCCTGCCAATAGTCTTTGATCCAGTGGCACTAGCCTCCTGACCCTGAATAAGACACTCTATCTTTTAGCCCCAGGCAGTTTTCTCTAGTTGTCTCCCAGGCCTGGAATGCCCTCCTCCTTTATCTCCACCTACTCACCTTCTTAGGCTCTTTTATGTCCCAGCTAAAACTGCTTCTTCTACTGGAAATCTCTCTGAAACTCTCTTAATTCTAGGATCTTCACTATATTAATTACTTCCTATATATCCTGTATTTAATTTGCTTTGCTATTCTGCATGCAATTGACTTATTGTCTCCTCCATTAGATGGTAAACTCCTGTCTTTTGCCTCTTTTTGTATCTCTAATGCTTACCACACTGTAGGACATTGTATATGTTTATTGATTGATATTTGTACTTTGGACCAACTTAATCCTAACAAAATTTAACTCATTTGTTGTATCATTTTTCAATAACTAGAAAAATCTGCCTTAATAGAAATATATTTTCAATCTATTTTTATCATGACAATTATGATGACAAGTTATCTGGAGTATGTATCACAGTTCCAGGCATATAGAAAGGGAATCCATTTCAGTGGACAGTGGCTCACACCAATAACTGGGAGATCTGAGTTTGAACCATGGTTCTGTCACATAATTTCAGCTACTGATCTAACCAAACCGAGCCTTAGTTTTTCCATCTATCCAATCAGGGTGTTAATACAATCATAGAATTTCTGTATTGGAAGGAATATGAGATATAATCCTAATCTTCATAATATATCACAAGATACAATCCTTTCTTCACAAGTGGGAAAACCGAAGCTCAGAGAGATATAACGATTTTTCCAGATTCATACTCTCTAGCTGGGGATGATTTTAAGATCTGCCTTTCAGTCTAGAGCATTCTTCATTGTACCCTAGTGCTTTGTGAGATGTGTTCTACCTGACTAACAGCGTGGTTTTGAGACTTCAGTCAAAAAAATATATAGAAGCACTTTGAACAGTAGAAAATGTTCCGTATATATTAATGCAAGGCATCAGCATACTTCTGTTATTGTAATGAACAGTACTAGAACCTTGGTGTACTAAGTAGAATGTAGACCTCTGGACACAGGAGGATCTGAGTTCAAATTCTGCCTCAGGCATGACTAGCTATATTGAGTGAGCTACTTACCTCTTTCAAATTCAATTTTCTCATTTGTAAAAAGAGGATAATATTAGTACCAAATTTTGGAGCTGTTGTGAAGACCAAATGAGATCCTACATCTGTAAAACCTGATCATGGTACAGCGGCTACAAAGCCAGTGTCTGGGCTGTGTAGGGGTTTCATCACTATCCCCCAAGCAACTGAGACATCTCCTCTTTCTTTTGATTTGGCTTACTCATAATACATCAAAGTTCCTAGAGACAGGTCATCACCACATGACTGCATTCAAAATCTCTCAAAATTCTTGAGGTAACACTGTCGAGGGGAAATTTGTTGTTGTTTCATCATTTTTCAGTCATGCCCAGCTCTTCATGATTCCATTCGGTGTTTTCTTGGCAAAGATACTGGAATGGTTTGCCATTTCCTTCTCCAGTTCATTTTATAGCAAACAGGGTTAAGTGACTTGGCCAGTGTCACATGGTTAGTAAGAGTCTGAGGTCAGGTTAGAACTCAGGAAGATCAATTTTCCTGACTTCAGGTCTGCTGCTCTGTGCACTAAGGCACTACCTACCGATCCTATATTGAGAGGAAATACACTTCTTCCACTCAGCACCCTAGTTTTTGAGCCCCCTGTCCAATGTGTTTTCTATCTGTACAATCAGCAACTCACTGATTTTAGACCTTAAACATAACTATTAATAATAATGCAATGAAAATGTTACAGATAATACAAGCATATACATAAATAACAAAATCTATTACAACTCATATATATACATACATATGTATACACACACACACACACACACACACACACACACACACTGATCATGTTCTCCCAAAATATCAAGATCTGCAGTAATGAGCAGGAACACACTTGGTTGGTTGGTTGTTGTCCTTTGTCTTCAAAGAGGACCAAAATGACATTACCATTGTAAAGTGAAGTTTCAGTGTGTCCAACTGTGGCTGATCAGACCAATACGAGCTTGGAATGTTCTACCACAGGTTGGGCACGGATAGATTGTATGAATATTTGGGGTGGATATCCCAAATTTGTACATTCTGCCTTTCCTTTGTGCTGTCTCAATTCTACTTTGCTCAAAGAGCACAGCACCTTTTCTTATGTGGGCACACCAGGCTGAGCAGTCCTGTGCCAATGTCTCCCATGTTGCACAGTCAAATCCAAAGTTCTTGAGAGAGACCTTGAGAGTGTCCTTGTATCATTTCTTCTGGCCACCATATGATCACTTGCCCCATGCAAGTTCTCCATTAAATAGTCTTTTTGGCAAGCATACTTTCTGCATTTGAACATCATGGCCAGTCCATCAGAGTTGCACTCTCTGAAGCATAATTTGAATATTCAGCAGTTTAGTTCAAGCAAGGACTTCAGTGTCTGGTACCTGCTCATGTCAGATGATCCTCAGAATCTTCCTAAGACAGTTCAAATGGAAGCGATTCAGTTTCCTGGCATGGCACTTGTAGACTGTCCATATCTCACAAGCATATAACAATGAGGTCAGCACAACAGCTCTGGAGACCTTCAGTTTGGTAAGTCAGTCTAATAAGGGACACATTTAAAGGAACTTGGAAGGAAAGTATGGGAGGGAGGAAAATTGATGTGCTTAGAACAGTCCACAACTCTGGACTTCAGGACTCTATGTTATCGGTCCATGCAGGAGCATCCACATCCCTTGAAACGGATTCTCTGCCCACTCCTTGACTGCTGGTATTCATCACACTTCAGGTAAGGAAATCTATTCTCCTGTCTCTTCAAACATAGGCTATTTCAACTAACCATCAATCTCAAAACAAAACAAAACAAAAAGGTATTTAGAAAGTGTTAGCTCTTAATATGAATATAAATTTTCTTTAAAATAGAGATGTTCAAAGCTCATCAAACTGGTGCTGTCAGGGTGGCAGTGAGCAGATAGAGTTCTGGATCTGGAGCTAAGAAGACTTGAGTTCAAATCTGCCTCAGACACTTGTTAGCAGTATGACCCTAGGCAAGAAATTTAATCTCTGTGTGCCTGAGTTTCCTTATCTGGAAAATGGGGATAAAAACAGCACCTACTTCCCAGGGTTGTTGGGAGGATCAATGGAGAGAATATTTTTAAAGTACTTAGTACGGTGCTTGCTCATAGTAAAGACTTAACACATGCCTGTATCTTTCCTTCCTTCAGAAGACCGGCCCAACCAGTTTCTTTGTCCAACAAGAACAAAAATCACCACAACACAGTTTGGGTTGACTGTAAGCCAGCTTGTCCCAAAATACCTGCAAAGCCCCATCAACTTTGTCTTTACATATGAGAGATGGCTGCAGACAGGAATACGGTGTTATGAGGAGCTTTACCTCTCTCCAAATCTGGGTGTCATACAAGGGAAAAAAACATCACTGGAGCTCTTGGCCAGTTCTCTCTCTAATCAATCAGAAGCCTTCTAATGGTTAACTTTAATTGTCAGAACTCTTACAGAACAACTTCTCTTTTAATCCTATTTTTTATTTTTTAACTATTTCATTTATTTTCAGTTTTCTACAGTCACTTTCATATATCTTAGATTTTTCCCCCTCCCTCCCTCCTCTTTCTCCCCTCCATTCCCTGAGAAGGCATGCAATCTTATATAGGTTCTACACATACATACTTATTAAATATATTTTCACCTTAGCCATGTTGCCTAGAGGAATTAAAATGAATGGGAGAAGCCATAAAACAAAACAAAACATAACACAAGAGAAAATAGTCTGCTTTATTCTGCCATCCAGTTCCATAGTTCTTTCTCTGGATGTGGAAGGTGTTTTGCCTCCAGAGTCCATTGGGAATTTTTTAGGTCCTTGCATTGCTGTGAAGGACTAAGCCTACCAGAAAAATTCGTCCCACACTATTGTTGCTGTGTATGGAGTTCTCCTGGTTCTGCTCCTTTCACTCAGCATCAATTCGGATAAATCCTTCCAGGCCTCTCTGAAGTCTTCCATTTCATCCTTTCTCACAGCACAATAGTATTCCATTACATTCATAAACCACAACTTGTTCAGCCATTCCCCAATTGATGGGCATCTCCTTGATTTCCAGTTCTTGGCCACCACAAAGAGAGCTTGCAGAACAACTTTTCAATTCCTTCCCTGCCTCTCATGTCTCCCCCTCCCCCACCACCACACACTGACACCTTGATTTCAATTCTTCTTATGTTCCTATATCAAGTTCTCCCTCAGGTTCATCTATCCATCAAGTTCCTATAATGTTCCTCTCCCTTCTAGTGACTTAAATGAGAAGCTCTAACTCTCAGTGACTTGTCATTCACTTAAAAAGTCACAACACCACAAATTTTTGCTCTCAAATCAATAGTCCTTTTTAATTTATTTGCAACTCTTTTTTTCAATGAACAAAAATGGATTTTCTCACTTCCCCACCCCTTAGCACCACTGGGAAAAAAAAGAACAATGAAAACTTTGTTAAAAAAAAAAAACAAACAGGCATAGTAAAACAAAATAAATAAAACCTGCCTTGTCTATGCTCCCCAGGCTTTTCCCAATCTTCCCTCTTAGTCTTTCCTTTCTTTAATAGGAGGTAGGTGGGATATTTTACCAAGGTTCTCCAGAATCATACCTGGCCATTGCATTGATCAGAGTTCTTGCTTTTCCGGGTTGTCTGTTCTTACAATACTGTCCTGCTCACTTCACTCTGCATCAGTTCGTGCAAGTCATCCTAGCTATCTCTAAAAACATCTCCTTTGTCATTTTTATAGTCTGATAGTGTTATATCACATTCATATACCATAACTTGTTCAGTTAGTCCCAAATTAATGGGCACACCCCAAGTTCCCAGTTCTTTGCCACCACAAAAAGAACTGCTATAAATATTTTTGTACATGTAGGTCCTTTCACTCTTTCTTCTATTTCCATAAAGTGTAGACTTAGCAGTGGTCATGCTGCATCAGAAGATATGTGGATTAGTAACTCTTTGCTCATAGTTACAAATTGACATCCAGAATGGTGAGACAAATTTGACACTCCACCAAAAGTATATTAAAGTTTTTGTTTTCTCATGACTGCTTCACCTGTCACTTTAATTTTTTGTCAGCTTTGCCAGTCTAATGGGTATCAAGTAGAACCTCAGAGTTTTATTAATTTGCATTTCTCTAATTATTAGTAATATGGAACATTTTTTCATATGGTTATTGATAGCTTCGATTTCTTCCATGCAAAACTGCTGTTTCCTATCAGTTAAGCATTTATCAATTAGGGAATGGCTCTCAATAGTCCTTTTATAAATTGCACCACAGTCTCCAAGTGTTTATATGATTTCTCATTATTTGTAGTTTCACCGTCTTTACTCATAAAATATTTATATGCAAATTTGCTGACATACCATAATGCTTTGCAGCTCTGAAGTCTTTAATACAGTCCTCCACCTCTTTGGTGTCCTTGAAATTGCTTCTCTATACTAATATTTCTCTAGTCTTTGGTAAATAAAAGATCTTTCTCTGATACTTTATAATATTAGGTTGCTTTCACCTAAGCAAGATGTTATTCTCTATTGTTCACAAAGCGATTTACATCTTTATGTTTTATGCCACAGATCTTTTTCTCACTAAAACCAACCTGAAAGTTGTTTCTTTACAAACATATACACACACACCAAGCTATTAAATCAAATTTTTTTCTGGTCTCATTAGGTATCAAAATGTTCATCTATAAGGGGCACTATTTTACATTTGTAAAGTTAAAATTAAGATAAACTGAGGCACAAAGTTCCAAAATTAATTAATTAGTAAAATGCAAATTTACCAATAAATAATTTCTCTTTCTCAGCAAAGTTAAGAACACAAATGAGGGAGACAACTCTTTTTTATAGTTTTAGGGAGCACAGAACAAAGAATAGGACTTCAGAGGTGAGGAACAAGTTATGATTAGTTAAAAGACCTTAACATCATAAATGATGAAATCAATATGATTGGTTACATAACTGAAGCATGGGGAGACAATATGATTGGTTGGAAGTTGGAAATGAGGGGCTAGCAACAACCCCCTTCTTCTCTCCTGTGCTTGTTGTTTGAGTACATCTAAAAGGTTTGAGATAGTGGACCAGACTTCTTTGCATAACAAACCAGGCATCCTTGAAGGAAAAATTGGTGGTGGGTTTCGTGGTCTATCTAGACCAGATTCACTGATGTCCATCAGGATCTCTCAAGGATAATAGATTTCCTTAAGGCAAAAAATAGAACAGTGATTAGCATAAGTGGATATCTAAACCTAACTTCTTACAAGCCAGTTAATTTCCCTTTTTTTCCTTAATCTGACTTTATTTTCCCCTAGCTTACATGTAAAGATAGTTTTCAACTTTCATTTTTCTAAGATTTTGAGTTCCAAATTTTTCTCCCTCCCTCCATAATCTGATATAGGTTATACCTGTACAATCATGTTAAACATATTTCTGCATTAGTCATGCTGTGAAAGAAGAATCAGAACAAAAGGGAAAGACCATGAGAAAGAAAAAAAACAAAAAAGTAAAAATAGTACGCTTTGATCTGCATTCAGACTCTATACATAGTTCTTTCTCTGGAGAGCTAGCATTTTCCATCATGAGTCTTTTGGACTTATATTGCATCATTGAGAAAAGCTAAGTCTATCATAGTTAAGCATTATACAGTGTTGCTGTGTACAATGATCTGCTTCTGTTCACTTCATTCAGCATCAGTTTATGTAAGGCTTTCCAGGTTTTTCTGAAATCTACCTGTTCATCATTTCTTATAGAACAATAGTCTTCCATTATATTCATATACCATAACTTATTCAGCTATTCCCCAGTTGTTGGGTATCCACTCAATTTTCAGTTTTTTTTCACCACAGAAAGAGTTGCTATAAATATTTTTGGTCCATGTGGGTCCTTTCCCCTTTTTTTCTGATCTCTTTGGGATACAGACCTAAAATTGTGGTATGTATAGTTTTATAGCCCTTTGGGCATAGTTCCAAATTGCTCTCCAGAATGTTGGATCAGTTCACAGCTCTACCAACATTGAATTTTCCCACATCCCTTCAATCATTTTTCATTTTCCTTTCTATCATGTTAGGCAATCTGATGACTGTGGGGTCAAGCATTATTTTAATGGGTGTTTTTCTAATTTTTTAGTGATTTAGAACTTTTTTGCATACAATTATTGATAGCTTAGATTTCTTTTTCTAAAAACTCCCTATTCATATCCTTTGACCAGTTATCAATTGGGGAATGGCTTTTATTTTTATAAATTTGACTCGTAGAACTATTTTTTTAAAGGGACCATATAGCTGTCATATGGGTGTTTTCCCAAACTCAATATACTGCAAGCTATTGTTAGTTTAATGTGTTGGCTTTAATCTCTGAAAGACCTTGGTTCTAGTCTCATCTCAGATGTGCTCCAGTAGTGTGACCTTTTGCAAGTCCCTTAACCTCTCAGTGGCCCAGACAACTCTCTAAGACTTCAAATTGTAGCGGTTTCTCATCTGTATGGTTACAGCGAGTTTCTTCACCAGAAATTCCCTATACTAACAAGATCAGAGATCCAGCTTCTTTTTTCCTTTTCAATAGGAGTCAATAAATACTTTTGGAGTTGAATAAAATGTTTTTCCTTCCATCTCATCCTTTTTTATCCAATTGTGACCTTGAGTAATCCATTTGACCTCCACTTGTACAATGAAAGGGTGGAGCTCACTGATCTCTGGTTCCTCCTAACCCTAGGTCTACAGTCCGATGATGCTATGACCAGTTCTTATACTTTGGCTTTCCTCTCAGTGTTCTGCAATGCTGTTTTTCTCTCTTTTATTTTTGAAATAAAGAAGGAAATTTTTATCTACCAAAGTCCATCTAGGATGTGGTATTGAGAATTGATTCAAAGACGTTTTTTAATGTATTAGAAATTTTATGAGATATCAGTATAGTGAAAAGAGCCACAGGCTGGCATCCAGAAGGTCTAATACTAACTTGTTGTGTATTATTGGACAAGTTGCTTCTTTTTTCTAGGCTTATTTTCCTTACCTGTCAAATGAGAAGACTGGACTAGGTAATCTCTAAGGACCCATATAGCTCTTACACGGATGGATTTATGACATCATATGTAGTCCCTCTGTTGAAGAGCATGATCCTTCTATATCTCAACCTACACTATTCTTGTCCATGCCTTTTCTTAAATCCCCTCTAGGGAATTTGCTTAACCCTCTGGAGGCCTTCCTCTACTTCTTTAAATATTTTGTTAGTATCAGAGTGGTATCTTGACTACCTATGTACTTTTTCTGATTTAAAAAAGTCCAATTTAATTTTTTTTAAATTGCAAACTTTATTTTCTCTTCCCCCATCTCTGTTCCCCTCATCATTAAAAAGAAAGAAATATGGATAGAGATAAAGGGAGAGAGAAAAGAGGGATGGATGGAGAGAAGGAAGGAAGAAAGAGAGGGAAGGAGGATGAAAGGAGGGAAGAAGCAAGGAAGTCAAGCAAATTAAATTCTCACAGAGTTCCCAGACAGTCCCACATAGCCATGTCCAAAAACATTTATAAATTTGAACCCTGAATCCTGAATCTATCACCCACTTGTCACAAAATAAATAGTAAGCTTCATCCTCAGTCCTCTAGGATCATAACTGATCACTGCAATGATCAGAATTCTTGCCTCTTTCAAGAACTGATTGTCTTTACAATGTTGATGTTAGAATAGAAAGTGATCTTTTGTTTCTACTTATGTCACTATGCATTAGCTCACAAATCTTCCCAGGTTTCTCTAAAACTGTTCCTTTCTTCATTTCTTTGGCGCAGTAGTATCCCCTCATGCTTGATGCATAGCCAGTCCACTTCTTGTTAGGATCACAGAATTATAGACCTAAAGCTAGAAGAGATCTTAAGAGATCATCTAGTCTCATCTCATTTCACAGATTAGGAAACTGGGGCCCAGAGAGGCTGAGGAACTTCCCAAGCATCACATGAATAGAAGGTGTCACAGACATGATTTGAATCTAGGTCCACTCAGTCTGGAGTCAAGACTCTGCGTGATAACACATATCTTTGATATCCCTTCTCATGTATATTGTCATTTGTTATATGAAGTAGCCTACTGGCAACTTTTGGGCACCTTTACATTTTCTCTTGCAGTTTCCATTCTACTAAGAAGTTAGTGTTTTATGATTTGCAGCCATCTAGCACTTTGGGATTATATTTGTATGTGTGTATGTATGTATGTATGTATATATGAATATGCATGTGTATGTATATATGTGTTATATATATATATACATACATACACACCACTTATATGTATAAATAAATGCTTTTTTAGCTTGTGATCTTTGAAAGTGCCAAGCTGTATCTGAAACACAACCCAGAACAACCCTGTCTTATATGTCTTCCAACAGAAGTCTCTCTTCTCTACCCATCTACAGTCCCTGCCCAAGATATGTGTTCTGATAGACTAATTCACTGGGCTAGTTAGCGGCTCAAATCAGATAATGTATTTAAGGCAGTTTGCAAACCTGAAAGTGTTATATAAATGCCTTTTCCTCCTCCTCCTCCTCCTCCTCACCATCATCATCATCATTCTGTAGAAACCCGTCTTCCAGTTTGGAGTTCATTCCCTGAACCTTAACAGTGCTAGGTACCAAGCTCAAGGGACAATTGACACACAGCTTAGAAGAGTATGTCTGGAATCTCAAACTTGCACTGTGTTCTTAGACTTCTCCATAGTGATCTGCCTTATTTATGCCTCCCACCACTGGTATTTCCCACCCAATGTTGTTTGCACATTAACATGTGCCTTCCTATGCAAATGTTGTTACATTTTCCAAATAAACCAACAAATATTTTTAATCATTTATTATGCTTTAGGCACTGAGGAAGAGATAAATCCAACCCTTGTCCTGCCTGTAAGAAGCTTACAGTCTAGTAGGCAAAACATCTAAGTTCATCAGAGTTACAGCAGTAGGGCTGCAATTTTTCAGAGGAAGGAGAGATCGCTTCCCTCTGTAAGGAACAGAGTAAACTTTTTGGAGGAGGAGACTTTTGTGATTAGACTAGGCAAACAGATGGGATTGCAATGGAGAAAGTAAGAGGACATTCTAGATACTGATAATGATGCAGTGGATAGAGTGGTGGGCCTCGAGTCAGGAAAACCTGAGTTCAAATTTAGCCTCAGACACTTATTAGTTGGGTGACCCTGGGCAAGTCACTTAACCCTGTTGGCTTCACTTTCTTCATCTGTAAAATGCACTGGAGAAGGATATGGCAAACCAATCCTGTAGCCTTACAAAGAAAACTCAAATGAGGTCACAAAGAGTTGGACAACACAATGTAGGAAACACCATTATGCCTGTGTGATTTCTATTTGGGCTGGTACATCAAAGAGTCAGAAGATTTAGCAAAACAAAGCTCTCACACTAAGACAAAATGTTTAGAAATAGTTTCAAGCATCTTCCTGCTAACTCCTACATTTACATCAGCAGGAGCATCTTGACCTTTGTGAGTCCAAAGAATTCACCCATAAGGAGACCACTGGAAGCCCATCCAAATTCTCATTCTCCTCCTATTCTAGTACATAGTTGTTTGCCTGTTGTCTCCTCCATTAGACTGTTATCTACTTAAAGGCAAGAACTGTCTTTTACTTTTTTTGTATCTCTAGCATTTAACATAATAAATGGGTTGCTTTTTTTTCTTATTTTGATTGAAATCAAGAAAATTTCTTGGTCAGCAGAAGCAGAACCCAAAAGGACCTTGGGATTTTCCAGCTTAGCCATACGATTGGTAAGATTCCATGCAGCAGTGAGTACGTTTTTTCTTGCTTGGAGAGTTGGGGCACCTACTTCTTTATTTTTTACCAAATAACTGAATTATTAGTCACATTTCCTTTGCGTTTCTCCTGGTGCTCCCCAAGGTCTACCGTTTTCTTTGCTGGAACAGTTGCCATTAAACATACTGTATGTCAATGCAGCAGTGAGCTGGTTAATTTTGACTGAATATTATGCTATATAACCACTTGGCATTTAACTTGAAAAATGGCTTTCTGCTTCACCTGTCAGCAGACCCAGTTCTCATCAAATAAGTGAGTGAGAAAAATTTTTAAATTTCAATTTCCTGATGCTATTAGACACTACTTCTTCCATACTTAAACAGTTTAGTGGGGCATGCATGTGTTTTGGAATTCAGGCCATGCATCACACTACATGCTATTACAATAGCTTTTTTGTTTAAAGGGTAAAGAGATGCATGGATCTTTATCTCGAGGTTAGGAAAATGTATTGCAGGAACATGGCCAATCAGGTTTCTGAATAACTTTGTAACATAGTACCATAACCCCGATGTAGTACAAGGAATTTAAACGACTCTTGTCGACTGGGCTCCTACTGACAAAAGAAAACCTTAAAAATAGAGTAAGTATACATCGTCATCCTGAATCGTACTTCAAGGGGAATCGATAACTTACATTCACATTAATCTATTTTTACCCTTTCCTTTGTCAATTATAATCTGGTAAACCATGGCCAGGACTCACATTCATGAACTATATATGTTTAAGATTAAAATCCCAGCCTCTTCCACTTATTCGAAGAAGAGATCTTCCATTATTCATAGTTCAAACATCTTGATTAGAGTCATCTTATTTTGTTTATACATCCCCAAACAGCTAAGGAGATTAAATCCAAGTGGAAGATAGATGACAATATTTGATTTTCATCTCTCATAACCATTATCTCTTTCATTTTTATCCTAACTGCCCCCTCCACCTTAAATATATCCAGAAAGTGGACCACATTGGGCTCTTAGTCAGTTTCAAGTCTCTCTTGCTTTTCTGCCCTGGGAATGAATTTTCCCTGGGGCTTGGGTGGGAAGATACAGGTATAGATATCACCTGACAGAATGGATGTACCAAAGAAATCCTTTCTTCACAAAAAAGAGAGCTTTTCCCCTTGACCTAAGTCACCCACACGGAGCAGTAACATGACCCTTTTTTACAGATAAGGAAATGAAAGCCCAGAGAGGGAAAGGAGCTTTTACAAAGTTACACAGCTAGTTAGTGGCAAAGTCAGGGCAAGAATTCAGATCTCTCCATTCCTGGTCTGGTTGCTGCTGTTGTTTACTCATTGCACCCTACAGCTGTGATCAGGGCATCTGTAGAGGTTAAGCAAGATGTGCATGGAGACAGTAATTAACAGCTCGCAATTTGAAATGGGGCTGAGCCAAAGAGCACAAATTCGTGAAGTCATGAGTGTTTGGATCCAAGGCTGTCAGACTGAGCTCAGCAATTCATTCCCATCTGAAACTGGAACCATATTACCCCCTAATTTGCTCCATATTCTGGCTGCAGTCAATGAAGCCACCAAGCTGCCTCAGACGTCTGGCCAACAGGAAATCCTTGAGCTGCACATCCTTCCTGCAGAGTTCCAGCCCTAAAAGTTGGTGACTGTCCCTGGAGCAGGGGGAGGGTTTCCCAACAATCAATAAATGGATTAGTGGCCCCCAGGTGTTCCATCATTTGTCATCAGTGACTGGAGTGGGTCTTGTTGCTTATTTTAACCAGAACTCTTGTTTTTCCATAATCATTAGTTCCCCTATAAAATACTTTTCTCAATTTCCAAAAGAAGAGAGATTCTTTCTGTTATTTTACATGGCAGACTCTCTCATGGAGAGAGGATACTCATAGGTTCAGGACCTTTGTGACGTGCAGATTTCATGCCTGTCCCTCATCAGGCAAAGGCCTAGGACATTGAAAGTCAGTTGAGCTGTTCTTACCCTCTTGTTTTAGCCCAGTATTTCATAATTCCCAGATGTGATAAAGCTCCCTACATGCAACGGTGCCACTTAGTGCCACTACATTTGTCTGCCTTGAATAGTGATTGGGCCACTCTGTAAAGTCAAGGGACAGTGACTTGGAAATTCTGCCTAGCACAGATACTGCAGTCAATAAATGTTTGTTGATTGATTGACTGATTGATTGTGTTTCGCTCCAGCACAGTCCACTGTGCTACAGAATCTGTTAGAGGTTGAATCTCTTTTGGAAGCTAGCAGGGAACTCTGTTACAGGAAATGCCCAAGGATCTTACTGAAAACCCCTGTCAGTCATTTCCTAGTCTGCTAGCCAGGGGTCCTGATAGCATTAAAGCCAGAATCCAGAGTATATCATTTATCATAAATGTATATATCATAAACTCAGGGGGCTCTATTCTCTTTTGCAAGCCCAGGACAGTGATGCCTTTGTCTGTATTCCCTTTAACCCCTTCAATTCCACAAGCATTTATAAAGTACTAACTGTATGCAAGGCAGAGAGGAAAATAGCGTAGTGGATAGAAAGTTGGCTTCTGTGGCAAGAAGAAATGAGTTGAAGTACCACATCTGACTCCTACTGTCTGTGCAATCCTGGGCAAGTCACTTATCCACTTAGTGTCCTGGGCAATTTTCTAAGACTATCAGTTGCAGAACAAGTGCTGACCTACATTGAGAGTTCCCTAATTGAAGGTTATTTATGCCAGTGAAATAACAGGTTTGTCCTCTGCCAATATTCTAGATGCTAGAAATTCTCCCCTTATTCGTTTTCTTTGCAGAGCCTCCATGGAAACCTGTTCTGATGCCTATTGTGGAATGGAGGTAAACTGGAATCCTCTAAAGCAGCCCAAACTTATTTGGCTTATTGCCCCCTTTTCAAAAAACATGTGTTATTCAGCTACCTCCACCTTTTAATGTTTTTTTTTAATTTGCATCATTTCAAAAAAAAATGTAATTTTAAAAAAATGACATCTTAAATTTAATAATTTATTATAAAATTATGGGTTTTTCCTGAATTAAAATTTTGATGAAGCAATATTGCATCATGTAACTGCATAATATCATATTATAAACAAGTCATTACATGCACATATTCCTGCCAATGCATGCTGGACTTCCTGACAAAGCATGACAAACTCACCTGCCAACACTTGCTTGTTAAGACCTGTTGGCAAACTTGATCACTGATCAGTTACATCTTGCAATTTGTGTGTTTATTTGGAAAATAATGTAATCACTACAATTTCAACTCTTTTACACAGCAGATGAAATATGTATGAGTGGTTTTTAAAATTTTCTTCTCTTCTCTCCTTATTCTTACACAGTCCTCTTATTTTTATTCAAATCCCCCCCAACAGCACCTGAGGCTATTACCTTGCCCCTGGATCATTCCAGCCCTCCTTCCCCCAGGGAGGTGTATTAACCACTTTGGGAATTTCTGTGAAAGCATGTCTGTCTAGTGAATGCTCTAGTAAGTCCTATCAAGTTGGAAATGCTTTTGAGTGAGGACCCAGAGAGGAAATCTGATGAGATTCTAGAGAAGTTCATCAATAGAAGGATGATAAGGAGGTGATTTTCTTTCTTTTTTTTTCAATAGTACCTAATGAATACTAATTAGGAAGTCATTGAAATACTGCTGTCTTCACTGGTGGAGAGAAAAAAAATCATAGATGTCTGAAACATGTGCCAAGCACCAGACAAGTTACTGGGGAAGGTACAGAGATAGCCTAAGTGGCCCTTTATCTCATGGATCCTATAATGGGGAACCATATTACTCACCCAAATGTGCGATCCTATACAATAACTAAACTTTAGGCTACCTTAGGCCAGTAATATTAACCATGTCATATGAGGACCTGAGGCACAGTGGGAATAATTAAAAGGTACTGGACTTTGAATTAGGATGGACCTGGGCTCCAATCTTGCCTCAGGCACTTGTTAACTATTTGACCACAGTCAAATCACTTAATCTCTTTGAATTTCAGTTTATCCATCTGTAAAAATGTTGACAATGATGACTCTTCCCCATCACTTATAGGTAATTGTGAGGGTCAAAGTTTTTCAAAGCAAAATATGCTGGAAAACTTAAAGTTCAGTTTACATGGTAGCTATTATTATTGAGGAATAATAATAGCTAACATTTAGATAGCAATTTAAGGTTTATAAAGCTCTTTACACATACAATTTCAATTGATCCTTATAGCAAACTTATGGGATAGGTGCTATTAATATCCCTATTTTTTTAGATGAGGAACAGAGGCTAGAACTTACCCAGAATCACAAAACTAAGAAATATCTTCATCAGGATTTAAAGTCAGCTCCATCTCTCTGCCTTGAGAGCATTTTTAGAGAGCAGAAATTTCAGTTCAATTCAATAAGCATTTATTATGCGCTGTGCTCTGTGGTAGGACACCAGGACAAAATGTGGTAGGACACCAGGACAAAATGAAGTAATCCCTTCCCTCAAGGAGCTTGCAATCCAATGAGGTAATTGACATGCACATAGAAAATTCAAAACAAAACATATATCAAGTAATTTTCAAAGGGAGGGAGCATAAGTCTAATAGGAAAGGAAATTTGTTAACAACCAGAGGGCAGGGAAGTCAGGTTAGAGGGGGATGGAACTGACATGGAAGGACCCTTTTTTAAATCAGACAGGAAATAAATCAGAAACCCAGGGACAGCCTCCTCCAACCTTGTCTCCAGAATTCTTAAGAGTGAAAGGGAGAATGCAACCGTGGAGAGGTCAGGCTGAGGCCATGAGCCCTAGGAGCCACAGCTGAAGACTTAAGTCCAAGGTCTAGACGGTCCCAGGAGAGAATGTAAAATCTTGTAAAATATACAAAAGGATTACTTTGGAATCCATAATAGAAAACCACTGTGTGATGCACTCAGCCCCAAGGGATGGTGGGGGCAAATCTCCAGAACGTAACTTATATTGAGGAAACAGGTGCTGGAGGGGCGTCAGGAGACTCAGAGCTCCAGCCCTGCAGGGTGTTAGCTCCTTTCTCATGGTCCTTTCCCATTGCCAAACTGGCTTGGAAATTCCTGGACAAGCTGTGCAAGGAGATCCAACGAGGGGCGATTCTCACCTGGTGCCGGGCCACCTGGCTTCCCTATCCCAGGCTCCTCTATGAGAGCTGGCAGAGTCCATGGCCCAGTCCTTCCCCGCCTCTCCATTCCCACCAAACCATTGCCATCCGGACTACACGCTGATTTGCGAAACTGCCTCAAGGTTTGCCAGTGTCAAATGCTGTCTGTGATTTATCTCACACACCACACCTCATTTTTCCCCCTGCCTCACACTAATGTGCTGTCCTTCATATCTTTCTTTAATCATGAGAGAGTAATTGCAGATATTTAAACACTCTGGTTTCCAACAGGAATTTCCATATCGCGTTTTATAGGCATTTTATAACCGAACAAATAACAGTTTGGATGAAATTCTGGGAATTCTCCTCTTGCAGGAAAATCATTATCGGGTTCTTCCCTACTGCTTGCTTAATGCAGCTGTCCAAGTTTGGGATTTACTGGGGAGCCAATTTGTTTTAAGAAATTAACAAAACAAATACCTAAGCACTGCACTGAACATAAAGTTTTTATTCATTTTGGTGAAAGGGAAAAACAACGTTCTAGTACTCACAAAACAGCTCTTGGAAATCATTTTTATGAAATTGAATCTCTTGCCCAAAATGATTCTTTCATGCTAATCTCAATACAACATGGTGCTGCCATAATTACTTCATTCTATTTATCTGTTAACTATTTCAACTTTGTGGAGCCTATATAATTGTAATATCTCGGAGAAAGGTCTCTTGCTTTGTCCCCAGCTATGCGGGGGGCTCATGGGCTATTCCCAAGACTAGATTCTTAAGTGGTGAAAGGAGGATGAAGAATGCCAAAAATTAAACAGAAGGATGCCCTCCCCAGATATTGAAGTGTTTTCTCTAAGGCATAGTCTGAAAATGAGAGCTGGAAGTACAAGGGGCAGAAGAAAGGGAAGCTGTTTCTCAGTTAGCTAGCTCTTGAAATGTTTTCTTGCAAATGACAACTTCCTATACCTGCTATCTTTAAATCTGTATAGGTTACATGGTCTTTCTTAAGAGCATAGACCTAGAGGTGGAAGGGACCTCAGAGATTAAACTCCTTTTCCTCATTTTACAGAGACCCAGGATGGTTAAGTTACTTGCCTAAGGTCACATTGATGTTAAGTCAAAGGAAAGATTTGAACCTAAGTCTTCTGACTTATGTCAATGTTTTCCTCTGTACTATATTCTATCACGTCTGCTCTAGGGATAGAAGAGAAAAAATTATAAAATTTTCACTTTTCAATCAGTGACAAGTAAATAGTCAGCTACTTTTTTTTGGTCTCCATCAGTGGTCTTCAAAGGGAGTGCTGGGACAGATGAGGTATGCTGCAGTTTTGGATAGTCTACTATTGCAGGTAAAATTCAATTATAAATAATTTTAACATATATTTTTACTCATGCAACTTAAGTAATGAGGTAAGTATAGCATTCACAAAATAAGTAAAACTTACCTTAACATACAAGTACTAACTTCAAAGCATGTCAGACCTTGAACTCAGGAAGAATTTTAAAATGTCTGTTTAGGTTAAAAGGAAATTGCCTATGTGCAGATTTCAGACTCTCCCATAGGAGAGATCAATGTGTTGAAATTCCTCATGGCAAACAACATTGTTCCACGAATAAAAATGTTTGAGAACCATTGCTCAATTCAATGAAAGACAACCAATCTAAGGGTTTTCTTTCACTGAAGTGACTTAGACATTTTGAAGTTAAAAAGATAGTTTTTCTACTCAGAGGTGAAGGCTACCTGATTTTAATAATGAAGTACCACTCACTTCCCTTCTACCTGTTGGCTGAGATTGACCTCCAATACTGCTAAAGGAAGGTACAATGAGTGATTCACTGGAGAAATCATCCATAGGATCATGGAGTTTTAGGGTTAGAAAGTCTCCTATTGCAACAAAAAAACTTTTTGTGAACATGCAAAAGGAAAAAAGATCTAATGATGGCGGTAATAAAGACAACAATACACACTTGGCCATGTAACACCTTACACTTCTCAAATGTCTTATCTATTACCCCAGGTGCTCTCTCCAGTACTTCCCTGAGGCAGGTTAGGAAGGGACGATTTATCCTCATCTTACAAAAGGCAAGATCATGGCCAAGAGTGAGGCAATGACTTTCCCATACATTGCCAGAGTCAAGATTAGAAACCAAGATGGCAACTAGGGACAGTAGAGTGTGCTGCCTCTCTCCTTTTGTAGAAAAGGAAGGTTCTTAGTGTGGAACATTTTACACACACACACACACACACACACACACACACACACACACACACACAGCCCCAGAAGTCAGTGTAGTTTCAAGCTATTAAAGTTTAAAACTGCACTAAGACTTTTGGGACATGAAGTATCACTCCTTTTTAAAAAAATTATTTTATTTTTAATTTATGGAATAAAACAAACATTTCCATACCATATTATAATAAAAATATGATTGCACATGAAACTGCAAATCTACTATGTATAACTTCCTATTCCTTTTAAATAGATAGTGAAGTTATCATCATAATCACTCTTTTAATATATTAGTTTTCTTGATCTGCTATTTTTTCCTTTGTAATTCTTGGTTATAAGGGAAAACTATTTGGGGAGAATGGAGAAAGGACATTTTTAGAAATATGACTGCTGTAAAAATAAAAAATATCAAAAAAATTGTAAAAGGGATGAAGGGGGAGAGAAAAACTCAGCTGAATTTGAGGTCAGAAGACCTTGATTTTAATCCTAGCTTTGCCACTAGATAGATAGATAGATAGATAGATAGATAGATAGATAAATAGATGGATAGATAGATAGATAGATAGATGGATAGATAGATGGATAGATAGATGGATGCATAGATGGAAAGATGGATGGATAGATAGATTTACTGTATATATGATAGATATATAGTGTATATAGATTCACCATATATGTATATGTACATATATACATATGTAATTGTATACATATATATGTATGTGTATATCAAACTACTTGCTATATCTTATTGTCTCAACCTTCATAATCTCTCTCATATATATATGCATAGTTCTGACAATGTCACATACGTGCCCGCACACATGCACACACAGACACACACAAACACAAATTCCAGTGACTCCTTATTACTTCCAGGATCAAATATAAAATTCTTTGTTTGATATTGAAAACTCTTTACACTCTGGCCCCTTCTTTTTTCCAAACTTCTTATAATTTAGTCCCTCCCACCCATCCTACTTTGCAGATGGGCTGTTCTACTTGTTCTTTGTGTCTTCTTGCCTTTGCATTGGCTGTCCCCACTGCCTGGGTTACTCTCCTTTTCTTCCTCTGACTGTTAGAATATTCCACTCTTTCATGATCGAGTCCAAATCCTACATCCTAAAAGTCCAGTCCACTACTCCCTAACCTGCTAGGAAAATCTTTTCCTCTTAGATCACTCTCTATCTACTGTATTTATCCTTTATGTACCTATTTATCATATTATCTCCTCCATTAGAATGTAAGTTCCATGAAGACAGGGATTTTTTTTGCCTTTTTTTTTAAATTCTCAGCTCATCATAAATTCTAAATAAATCCTTGTTGATTGATTGATTAATTGTTGTCTTACTATATTGAGAAGTCCCTCTGCACTCATCCAAATGAGAGTTCTCAAGGTAGCACTGCTTCTATTCCGAGTTACCAAATTGATTATTTCCATTGGTCAGCTTGTTCAAATAACTGGTTTGCCTGATATTTCCCACTGTGAATTGACTGATAGCTCTGATGTTGTCCAGATACAACTGATCTTTCCCATTGGGTCTGACCAAATCCTACAGAGGAAACTGTGAAGACTCAATCCAATTATCCACAGAACAGCCACATTGCCTGGACAATTGCTGTAGTGTATACACCTCCTGAGCCTAATTTTTCTCTGTGGACTGGGCTCAACCCTGCATGTCAAGGGCAATGAGAACAAATCTTCTTTTACACAGCACCTATATCTCTGTAATATGATCCTTACAGGTCCTTATAGAGTCTTTTCAGGCACTGTTAGGCACCTATGGCAAAGCAGTTTAGCTAGAGCTACTCCTCTTCCTGCCAACATAATATGTACACATATATTTATTCTGATAATTCTTTGCTTTCTAACGAGGGTCTGCTGCTTCATTACATGGCAATAGGACATTTCACATCAGGTCAGGGGAGGAATTTGGTCCTCACGGGGTCTTAGAAATAAAGATACAATTGGTGGCAGCCAAGTCTCAGAAATTTCCTAATCCAGCAATACCCCATAATACCCTATGGTGGTCTTGGCCTTGCACCAGAATCATGGCAGAAGGAAGCTTAGCAACACTATTTATTTATTCATTTCTAAGTTGAAATTAGCAGGTTTTATTTACCACAACAATGCCCCCTCTCTCACAATTCCATGCAAAAAGAGGTTTAAATTATCAGCTTTTACTGATCAAGATGCTGCGCTTTCTGACTAATATACTTTTATTCGTTCCTTTGCCCAGAATAAGGGCACCAAAATAAAAAAGCCAAAAAGTTAAAGCAAAATAGGAAAGCCCTGGGATCTCCTATACCTTGTAAAACAAAACAGTACCATTGTTGACCCTGTTGCTGCTTTACCTCACCTTCCATAACTTGGTGTCCCAGGTGATAAAGGAAAACAGAAATTGCAAGTCCTTTCAAAGTTACCTATCATGGAGAATTCTTGTCTTCTTGCTGTCCTCACCCCTCAGTGTTTTCAGTAGCAGACAATAAAATAGTGGGTGTGCTAACATTTCTAATGTAGTTTCACAAAAGCAAACCCCAAATTAAAACCCTAACAGGTTGAATTCTCCCAGAGTACCTCAGGTCAAGGTTGCAGAAGTTTTCAGAAGAACCATTATGGGCTTTTTGCCTCCTCTATAATTCCATTGTGGGGCTTTCAAAGTCCCTTTATTTAAATCTCTGTCAGGAAGCCCTTAACAACAAGCCAGTTTTATTTACTGTCAACATAACCACTCTTTTGGTTAGTCTAGGTCTAAGCACCAGCAGGAATGTAGGTACTGTATCTCATAAACTGGACATCCACATTTCTCTAAGAACAAAGAAAGATACTTCCTTTCCTTGGCATATGCGCATATTAAAAAATTTATTGGATCCATTTCAATATCCTTCCACTAATGGGCAGATTTTAAGATCTCCCTAAGTAGAGTAGTAGTAAATTTTGCTTCATATTTCACACAAATATTCAAAATAAAAATACCTTTTGATGGAGAGAGCTGAATCTCCTTGTAAGTACCTTCATTTTTTGGTAGCTTAGTTCACAGCCAAGGGAAAAAAAAAAGAAAGAGAGAAAGAAACGCATTGTACCAATCAGCTATCTAATGAGCCTCTAACTCTGTTTCCACCTTATCCCAAAGGTATAGGAAATAGCGCTGCTTTTTTAAAATATCAAGAAAACATCATTTGCTCTAAAATGTCCCTAAAAGCAGGTCTAAATTGCCAATAAAGGCTGGGTAATCGTATCAGCATGGATCAGAAAGCATTTCTCAGAACTGATGAAATAGTTTGCCTGTGCTCAAGAACTTGAAAGATACTGCAGAGACAGTACTTTGGAAATAACCCACCATTGGTCTGGTGACTTGAATGTTTCTTTTAAGACAGGGCAATTTTCCATCCTGGACCCAGCATCACCCCTCATACTGTTCTAATTTGTTTAAACCTAATTTGTTCATAGCCAGTTAGATTTAAACCTGAGCAAACTCAGAGAAACTCTTTTTTTAAATTTGGTTCATTTTTTTAAAAGAAGCTCAGCTGGAAACTAAGACCTCTATGAGTGTCCATTTTTAGCCTAAGATTTTAGCTGGCCTCATGATTCCCCTTGTAGCCCAGGTTAAATGACCTTTCAATTAAAAAAACACACAACAGTACCCTTTGGTGTGTCCTGATTCCAACAAACGAACCTTGGCCTTTCCACCTTCGCTACATAATCACTTGACGACCAAACACATATACAGTATAAATATTTAAGAAAAAGTAAATTCCATTAAGCTGCTATATGATAGATGCAGTGGTAGGTACTTATCTTTGAAATATTAAACTCTAGACATTTATATCCATACAAAAAAGAGTTTCCTGCCATTTGATGAGAATTATGTGCCTGGCACTAATAAAATATTAAACTCCAATTTAAAAGATAAGTATCTTATCCACTTTTTTAATAATAAAACATTTTACAGTGCACAGAAAAGCCAATATGCCCCCAACATTTCCATACAGTACTGTATTTACAAACTTTCATAAAAGTTTTGTGTCTGTATTTATCATTGGCTGCTGTTTTTTTTTTTTTTTGAGTCCTGATTATTTCCCATAATGACATGGTATATTTCAATAATGCATGATGGAAGGTGTACAAACAGGCCTTATTTTTTAAAGAATTCTGGATTGTTTTGGTGAGTAGGGCCAAATGCCAGTTAATTAAGTGGAGGTGGCGACTAAGATTGCATTATCCTTTTCGATCCCCATTATATAAATTAATGTCAAACTGATATAACGTTTCCTGTTTAAAATAACGGATACAAGTGTTAAAAATTACAGCCTAGAGTTTTCTTATTTGACATGCATTATTTTCAGCTGCAAATGTCAGTTTCTAACCTCTGCCAAGAATGCTGTGAAGAGGGCAATAAGTAATCAGTATGAGTTATCAAATTTACTGTCTTTTGAAATTTGCACAATGCTACAAGGCAGGGTGGTGCTGGGGGGTCATAAAATGGATATCTAGGAATTTACGGAGTCTCTGTTTCAAGAATACAGCAGTACAAAATAATGTAATGAGCAATGGAGCCATGATTTCCCCTTTTAATAGTGTACTCTTTGAGTGAAGCAAACTTCTCTGCTGTTGATGGGAAATACTCTGCCCATTCATTCATTCAATGAACTGCTGGTGTTCCTACCATGTAGAAGGGCCTAGTTATATGGTTTACAAGTCTAGGTTGGTTAAAGATGTTGCATTTTTTGATCCCCTTGAAATCTGGTAACCTTTTTGGAAAAGGAATACTAATCTAATGGTTTGGATCCAGTTAGTTAACTCATAGTTTTGGTTCTGAACTCACAAAAGACTGCCTTTTCATTACAAAATGGCATTGGGTGTGGTATCTATTTCTCTGTGATGAGGAAGTTGCCTGTCAGAAGTTAAGAGAAGTTTGGCTCCAGAAACAGAAATCAGATGGTATCAGTATGTATGTCCAAACTGCAAAGTCAGAAGGTGTAGATTCAAATCTAATCTTTCCTGTTTCACCTTGGCTTAGTCACTTAAATATCTGGAGCCTCAATTTCCTCATTTGTAGAATGAATGAGTTAGATGTTAGAGTTGGAGATGACCTCTAAGGTTCTTTCTACCTCTATTTTTGCAAATTCTATCATGTCCTTTGTTTTGATCAATGTCAATAGAGGTCTTTGCCTTTAAAAATAATAGTTGTGAATGATTGGTGTTAATAGGGAAGGAAGTATAAATAAAACCTCATTTCAGATAAACCAAAATCAGGGGGTTTTTTGTGTGGGGGAAATGTAAGTTCATTTTACTCTCTTGGTCAAGTAGACTGCTCAGTGATGAGGACTGAAATGCATATCCTGAAGCAAGCCTGAGTCTGAGTGATAAGTAAGGAATGTTGGCTTTGGAGAATAAGTAAACAGTTCAATGAGATTCATATATATGTAGATGCTTTAAGTCCTAGAAACATCAACGTGAAATCAAGAGGCTATCTATTGACACCTTAGCCTTGGTAAAACAAAGGATGATTTGGGACTGAATAGCAATAGCCAATGTCTTAGGTGTTTGGGCCTAGGGAAGGGGTATAGCAAGATAAGAGCACATGTTTCATCTCTAAAGTAGCTATGGGAGTAATTCTGAGGGAGCATAGTGCAATGGAGAAAACACTGGGTTTGGAGACAAAAGATTTCGTTTCAAATGCCAGATCTGTTTCTGACTGGGTAATATTACTCCGAGAATCAGCTGATCTAGACTCAACATGCAAATGATAGTCCAGTGACCTTGACTTTGATTTCTGGCAAATCCTAGCATGGGTTCACTAAGAATTGTTTGGTGAACATCTAGAAAGGCAACCAGTGATTATAAAGAACCAGTATAACTTCATCAAGAACATATCATGCCAAAGTAACGTTGTTTCCTTTTTTGATAGGGTTAGGGTTACTAAAATTAGTGAATAAAGGGAATGATATGGAAGTAGTTTATATAGATTTTAGCAAAGAATTTGATAAATTATTTTACAATATTTTTGTAGAGAAGAAGGAAAGATGTGGCGTAGATGATAGTATAATTTGATGGACTCAACCAATTGCATAGTATAGTACCAATGTGATACCCACAGTAGCTGCTATGGGTATGCAGGTGTATTTCCAGGATAAATCTGAAAAATATAAACTCTCTTCTTCAAAGATGAAATCAAAATATTTATTCAGATACCAGAAAGCCACTTCCACCATAGTAACAAGGAAGTTTGTACATATTACCAATAAAGGGAGCATGGTCATCCCCAAGCTTTGCCTCTGTCAGACCTCCCCACAAACAAGCTCCATTAAGCAAAATCACTCCCTCTCTCACTCATGCTAGCTACTCTGCCTCAGCTCTGCCTTCTCCCTCTCTCTCAGCTCCACCTCACTCTTCCTGCTGTACCCATTCAATAAGTTCCTCTCACCATGGGCTTCATGTGACTTAAGCTTTGAACAGGGCCAAAGCTCAAAGCAGGTCACATGGGCCTATTAAGGGGCAGGGAAGATCTTCAAATTCCCTTAACATTACATATGACTGGAATCAAACAGTGGTTAATAATTTAATGTCAACATGGTAGAAGATCTCCAGTGGAGTATCCCAGGGATCTCTACTGGTCCCTGTGGGTAAAGGCATAGATGGACATGTTCATCAGATTTGTAGATGACAAAAAGCTGAGAGGGATGTAGTTTACACATTACATTGCAGAGTCAGGATACTATGGATTTTCACATTGGGTTGAATCTAACAAGATGAAATCTAGTAAAGATAAATATAAAGTCTTACACTTGGGTAAAATCTCACAAGTAAAAGATAGGGGTGGCTGTGGTTCAAAAAAAGATCTTGGGATATTAGTGGACTACAAGTGCAGTATGAGTCAGTAGTATGATGTATTAAGTAAAGTTTGAACTGTTTTGAGAGATGTAGTGCAGGAATAACTTCTAAGAACTGTTACTATTCATTCATGTCAGTCATGTCTGACTCTTCATGATCCCACGTGGGATTTTCTTGTCAAAGACATTGGAGCGGTTTGCCATTTCCTTCTCCAGCTCATTTACAGATGAGGAAACTGAGGCCAACAGGATTAAATGACTTGCCCAGGGTCACACAGCTAGAAGTCAGATTTGAACTCAGGGAGATGTCTTACTGACTCCAGGCCGGGTGTTCTATTCACAGTGCCACCTAGCTGCTACTTCTGGACATAGCAGGGTGATAATTCCACTCTACTCTGCCCTGTGTTCAGTTCAGGCTGCTTTGTGGTGCAGTGGATAGAGTGCTGGACCTGGAATCAGGAAGACTTGACTTCAGATTCAAACTCAGATACTGGGTAGCTGGATAACCTTGAGCAAGTTACTTACCTTCTGTTTGCTTCCATTTCCTTATCTGTGAAATGGGGATAACAATAGATAGTAATGCACCAATCTCCCAGAATTATTGTGAGGATGAAATGAGATAGTATTTGTAAAGGGCTTCGCACAATGACTGTACATAGTGTGTGCTTAATAAATACTTGTTTCTTTCCTTTCTGATGCCTCTGTTTAAGAAGGAGATGGATAAACTGGGGAGTGTCAAGGGGAAGGTTTACAAGATAGTGAGGGACATTCAGTTCATTTCATATGAGGATCATTTAAAGAACTGGACATTCTTGGCCTTGGATAGAGAAGACTTGTAGAGCAAGATAGAGAAGGATGTTGCGGGGAGGAAGATAGCTGTCCTCTGGAAGAGGTATTAGATTTGCCAAAAAGTGGCCAAAGTAGGAGCAATGGATAGAAGTCACAAAGGAGTTAATTTAGGTTTAATGTTGGGCAAATTTTTGTAACAGTGATGTACAAAAGGCTGGTTCAGGAGGTGTTGGGTTCTCACTCCTTGAAGGCCTTCCAGCAGATGTTGGATGATTACTCTTAGGACACGTTATGGTAGAAATTCCTTTTATATATGAGGGATACTAGATCCTGTTGAGATCCTTTAAAACCTTAGACTTTGAGACAAAATATTTAAGGTCTCTTCTAACTTTAAATCATATGGTCCCAAAGTTCATTTTTGTATCTTGTTCTGGGAGGTGATGATCATTGATGGAGAAATGGAAAGATGTAAGACCAGCTTTTGGGGAAGGGAAATACAGGGAACTCTTGCTCTTTAGTTTTAAAGTAATAGAGCATATTAGGTCTAAAGATCTCTTTTACTGTTTTCCAATGGACAAAGGTTCCAGTGAAGGCATTTGAACTCTCATGTTTTACTTCATTCCAAGTGCTGTGGATTAGATGGGTATTTTTAAGAGGTGGTAAGGGACCATCAATTACAAGTTTAAGTGAATTTTACAATATTCATCCACAAATATCTTCCAATTCCTGATTAGTTGCTGCCTGAAGCTCTGTTTCTCTTCCTGGAAATGTGTAGCAATGAATTTCCTTATTTCTGTAAATTACTTTAGAAACAATAGACTGCAATTATCGTAAGATTTGAAAAGCACCCACTAATTACGCCCAGGATAAACTGCACTTAATATCTATAGTATCTATTATCAGCAAATCAGCGAACTTTTCCGTATGCACACTAAATCCCTTCATAATAAATGTCGGTGGAATTGAATTGAATTGAAACTGCCAGCACTGGATAGAAATGATTTCTCAGTAAACAGCTCTTGCCAAAGACTTTGGGGAAACTGCATCCTGGGTGATGTCATATTCTCACAAGTGATTTTGAAAGTGGTTATGGGGGTGTGAGAGAAGAATTCCAGAAATCAGCCATCTTGGGCTACTTGAGACTTAATTTTAAAGTGGGATTTCTTCACCTTTTCCCCCAACAAGCATTTGGAGAATATTGAGGCAAGATTCAATTTAAGCCAATCAACATTTATTTAGCATTTAGTACAGGCATGGCGGTGTGTTAGGCATTCAAGATACAAAAACCCAAACAAAACCCTAACCTCAAGACCCTTAGAGACACTGGAGGAAAGCAATATTTTCAGACAGGAAGTATAAAGTAATTTGGGGAAGGAATAGAGTTTTAACAATTGCTAGGATCAGAATAGGCTTCCCATAGAGGGCAGTGGTACCTTAGGCTGAACCTTGAAAGAAGGTAGGAGACTCAACAACAGGACACAAAAATTAGGAGGTGGTACATGTGCAAAGGGACAAAGGAAGCAGAATCTGGGGTGAATTCAAGGAACAAGTTGGCCATCTTGATTGAAAAATGGAATTTGAAGGGTTTTATCTAAAAGTCAGGGTAACAAGAATCTGGAGCAGCCACTGCACAGTTAGTTGATTATAGCTATGTCTTTTCCGGTGACAGTACTCCCACGTTCCTGTTCTAGTAGTTTGCAAGTTTGTAAAACATATGACAGTCCACCAGATCAAATGAGGTATTTCTAAAGTGATTAGCACATAATAAGTGTAAATAAATGCTTGTTTCCCTCCTCCCCCATATTACTTGGACAGGATTTCTTACTGATTCCTGTTCAGTTGCAACTACTTTTGCTGGTTTTTTTGTTTTTTTTGGAGCAGGGAAGGCAAGGCAATTGGGGTTAAGTGACTTGCCTAAGGTCACACAGCTGGTAAGTGTCAAGTGTCTGAGGTTGGATTTGAACTCAGGGCCTCTTGACCCCAGTGATCTCGTCATTGCACCACCTAGCTGCTTTTAATACTTGAATTGTATTTCAGAGCAGAGCACTTCCGTTCTGAGCTAGACGCCATCACGGTGCCAAAGCATCCACTGGTAGGAACAGTAAAATAGAATGGAAAGATTTGAAATAACAAGAATTAGGGTCAGGGAAAAGGTTCTAGTTCCTGTTCCACCACTTCCTGGGCATGACACTTAACCATATTCAACCTCAGTTTCCTCATCTGTAAAATAGGGATATTCAAGCAAAATAATAATATAGCTTTTAACTTAGATAGGAACTTTTAGAAGTCATTAGTGGAGGTTAAGTGGAAGTCAAATACTGAAGCTAAAGCTTCACTATATGACCATATAATGAGAAGATGGGACTCAATTGGAAAAGACCCTGATGTTGAGTAAGACTGAAGGCAAAAGGAAAAGGGGATGACAGAGGATGAAATGATTACAGTGTCATGAAAACTATGAACATGAATTTGGACAAACTTCAGGAGACAGTGAAAGGCAGAAAACTCTGGCCGGCTATGGTCCAAGGCTGGGGTCCACGGTCCTTCTAGGTCCTTGGATACAGCCTTTTGACTGAGTCCAAGTCTACAGAACAAATCCTTTAATTAAGAGGACTTGTTCTGTGATGTGTGGATTCTATCAAAGGGTTGCACTTGAGGACCTAGAGGGTCACATGTGGCCTTGAGACTACAGGTTCCCCACCTGTGGTCCATGGGGTCACAAAGAGTCAGACATGACTAAGCAACTGAACAACACCTAGGGAATTGCCCAGGTCACCCAGGTGGCAAGTAACAGAGCTGAGATTCAAAGCCAGATTCTTTGATGCCAAATCCAAGATTCTTTGAAAACATTTTAAAAGTACATCTTGCCTCATTTGAAAAGGGTTTTGTTTTTGTGTTTCTGTTTTTGTTTTTATTTTCCAATGTGAGAGAAAGAAAAAGTAAATGCCTATCAATTGAAAAATGAAAAGATAAAATTTTGAAAAAAGTACAAACTTTGCACGAAGTGCAAAATATTTCTTACTGTTTTAGTGTTATAGATAAGGTGACTCAAGATATTTCCTTTACCATAGCACTACCCGATCACTGTAATTGTCTAGATCCTTGTAATTTCAGCTTAGACTGACTATGGTATCTCATCACATGACACAGAGGAAAATGAAAAACAGATCCAGGGGGAGATCAAACCAGGTTTTGACTCCACCCCTCTCCTCCCCCGAATCTTCTAATGATCTACTTCTTCCATTTTTGGTGTCTAAACATATAAGCCTATATTCAGGAACCTGGATACCCAGTGGTCCTCCTGACCAAGCTCTGGGCAGGTATCAAGCTTGTGACTTGAATATGGATTTATTGTTATAGTTCAGTCATGTCTCTTCCTGACCCCATTTGGGGTTTTTTGGCTGAGATACTGGATTGGTTTGCCACTTATTTTTCCAGTTCAATTTACAAATGAGGCAAACAGGGTTAAGTGACTTTCTTGAGGTCATACAACTAGTAAGTGTCTGAAGCTGGATTTGAACTCAGAAAGCTAAGTCTTCCTGACTCCAAGCCTGGGGCTCTACCCACTGCCCTGATCTCCGCCTGCCCTAAGTATGGGTTAAGCCATTGTCAAACCTTGAGTGTGGCAGTCACCTCTTACCCTACGTTCCTGAGATGGAGGGATGAGAAGCGAATAAGAAAGGTAAGCCTTTGTTCTGACTTCTGCAGGCTCTCTTCTCAGATAAGGGTCTTTCAACGTGTGAGTGTAATTCACTTTCATAAAACTTTTTCTTTTCCTCACCACAACTGCGAGGTTAATAATGCAGGTTTTTTAATTGTCATTTTGCCCTGATTTATGATTTCATCAGTGTAGGGAACTCCCAGTGAGGAAGCTCCCTGTGCCAAGGCGAGAAGTTGCCAGGGGGTAGAACGACAACAGACTGTGTTTAGGTCCCACACCAAAAAAGTGTCTGAAGGCAGATTTGAATTCAGATGAACCTTCCTGATTCCAGGTCTGGCGCTCTGTGCACTTGGTGTCCTCTAGCTATATGGTGATGCAATTTAGTTAATACAAACTTCAGTGTATAACTTAAGAGAATATTGTTTTGTCTAAGACAGCACATCGCAGGGCTCAGATTTGTGTGGACACAAAGATAAGAAAATGACTTCCCTACTAACTGTCTCATTTGATTTTAAAATTTATTGGAGAGGAGAGGGGAGGGGAGGGGAGGGGAGAAAATTTAAAAATCAAAAGCTTGTGGAACTGAATGTTATAAACTAAAAATAAATGTTTTTTTGAAAAATTTGAAAAAAGAAAAAATTTTAGAACAATAAATATAACATTTCACTTTTGCTTTTTCAAAAACAACAGTAAAAACATAACATTCTCTTTAAAAAAATGTTGCTGGGGGTTTGAGAGATTGAGTGACTTCCTCCAAGTCACATAACCAGTACAGGTCAGAAGTGGGAAATGCCACTCTACTCTCTATCTTCACATCATCTATGTATGTGCATACATATATGTATGTATACACACATATTTTGGTTTAGATCTGTAATTTTATAGAGATGGGGAACTCTCTAGTGTGGAAAATCTTTACACTGTTGCAGATCAGAACCTTCTCTACAATTGATGGTTTTGAGGCCATTGAGTCAGTGAGACCTGAATTCAATTCCAGCCTCAGACCCTTAGCAACTTGTGACTCTGGGCAAGTCACTCAATCTCTTTTTGCCTAAGTTTCCTCTTCTGTAAAATAGGAATAAAAACAACACTCACCTCCCAGGAGAATTAAATGAGATAATATTTGCATTAATTCATAGTAAAATGCTTAGTATAGCACCTGGCACATAGCACTTAATAAATGCTTATTCCTGTCTCCTCTTTCCTATTAAAACTACAATATGTTCCAAAAGTCTGAACAATTCTAAGCTATTTAAGCTTAAAACTATGCTAAGATTTTTGGGACATATATAAAATGTTTAATCATTGGACAGCAAGAATAGGAACCCATTAAAAGTAGAGAAGGATGTAGTGAGAAAGTCAGAAATAATTTTCTCCTTTACTTCTAATGTCCACATCTTTTTCCCTAAAAGAATACTTGGGGATTATATTTTTGATGCTCAAATCTCATGGTTCAAACTGAACCCACAGTTACAAAGTGCCTACTGTGTATAAAGGAATATGCTAGGTGCTCGTCTGATTGCAATATATTCAAAATCTTCACATATATATATATATATATATATATATATATACACACATGTGAATACACATTTATACATACCTATACATATATATATATATACACATTCATACATACATATATGCACACATATATAGATATAGAAAACCAAAGCAGGATGTTTCTAAGAGAAGAATATAAAAAAGGCTCAGAAATTAGGTCATAAAATATATCTTTACCTATCTACCCACATACCTACCTATCTATGTCTATCTATCTACCTAATTCTATCAACCTATCTTCCTTTCTCTCTCTCTCTGTCTCTGTCTCTCTCTCTCTCTCTCATCCTTTGCCGTATTAAAGGGAAGTTCTTTTTCCTCTGTATGTGCTTTCAAAGATCTTCTTAAGTTTCTTTCTTCAGGGTCCTCATCACCCCTCTTTTAATCCAGGAAAGGGTAAAAATAAGGAAGGAAGAGAAGGGAGTAGAATTGTTGACAATCAGTATTTTCAGAAAATGAATTTAAATTTAATTTCCTCCATTTTAAAATGTGTCATTATCAGTTCCATTATTCCAGTGATGTGTGAATACAGGCAGGTTCTGTGATTTTGATTTCCTCTGCCTGGAGCTTTGCTGTTGAGGAAACATCCTCTCTCTACAGATCTCCCTGCTCTGTCCTTGACTCCGCAGATAAAACCTTTGGAGCCATGGAAGGAACTTGAACTAGCTAGTACGAGCAGAGCGATATGATCCCTTTCCTTCTTGCCTTTTGATCCAGTACTCGATCTCTTGTGTCACAGTCTACCGCATGATTTTTGTTTATTGATAAAAATGACCAATAACAGCAACTTAAGTCTATGTTGCCCTTTAAGGTTTTAAAGTGCTTTTCATAAATAATAGCACCTGACCCTCACTACAACCTTCTAAATTAAGCAAGACAAGTATCTTTACTCCAATTTTATAGCTAAAGAGATTACAGGAGGAAGAGGGAAAGAGACTGGAGGAATTGGGACTTCCGGTTTCAGATCTATCATTCCTTTCATTTGGCCCCATTTTTCATCCTAAAAAGAAATTGCCACATTTTCCTTTTTCAATAAGGTTAACTTCCCACTGGACAGAGGAATGTTTCACCTCAATGTTAAGTCCTCAAACAGGAATTATCTGTTCATATGACAAGGACAGGGTGAGTAGCTTCTGTCTGTAAGTTAAGGTATAATAAGTGTGTGCTTCTTAGGTATTTTTACACTGTGAGATTGCAAGCCAAATGTAAGTGTTTCCACACACTTCCTTCTTGAGAAGACAGATTTACATATGCATTAGGCTCCTTTTATCGGGATACACACACGGAGCAATGACACATCTCATTGACAGTATGCAGTGTGATGGATAACTCTGCACAAAACAGAGATTTGAAGAGAAAATAAGAGAAGGAATGGAATTAAGAGCCTGTACATAAGTGGTATCGTGTTTTGAGAAGAGCCAGAGATGGAATTGTCTGACTCACTTTGCAGATAGGAGTTAGTCAAATATGCAACAAGTTCTTTTCAGAAGAGTCCCTCAAGAGAGGCTACGCAGTCAGAAAGGACTGAACTTGCCTGGCTAGGGGTCCTCCTTTTCCAAATCAAGTAATACTGGAGATACTTTGGAAATCATCTAGTCTGACCCTCTTATTTTAGAAGTTGAGGAAGCTAAGACTCAGAGTGTTTAAGTAACTTGTTCAAAGTCACCCAAATGTTGACAAAGGAAGGATTGGAACTCAGAACCTCTAGAATCTAAATCCAACACTCTTTCCACTGTGCCAAAAACATTGGCCACTGTTTTTTGGTTCAGCGGCTCACCTATACATATCATATATACGGGCCTCTGTAACATTCTCTGTGTTATATTCAAGTGTTGGTAAGAATGTTATGTTATGAAAATATTAACAGCAATAATAATATTAACAAACATGTATATGATGGTTCATTCTTTGTAAAGTGTGATGAAAAATGTACCATCATGGAGGCCTGAATTCTAATTCAAACCCCTCTGACTGGCATTCAAAGACCTCCATCACTTGGTACAACCTTTTTTTCCCCAGGCTTATTTCATAATATTCTCTTCCATATGCACCAGATTCCAATCAAACTGAACTAATCTTTGTCCCTCAAATATTCTATACTTTGCTCTTGCCATTTTCTAGGCTGGGATTTCTGCCTGCCTGCCTTTTGCCTATTGAATTCCTACAAATCCTTCTAATTTCAAACCTAGTTACTTTATTTGTGATCCTCTTATGCAGATCCCTAATCCTTTCTCTCTGAAATATATATAGTATTTTGTTTTGCTGTCCTTTAAGGTATTATAACGTACTATTTACATACTGTGATTAAATTAGTTTGTGTCTTTTATCCTGATAGACTATAAGTTCCATGTGGGTAACCACCATGTCTTATTGAAACTGCATCTGCATCAGAGCCTAGCACAGTGCTCTACAGACCGCCTGGGCTTAAAAAATATTTAACGTATGACTTAATAAATATACCAGTAAGATGAGATGAATTCCTATTTAATGGGTCTAGTTTGCCATTAAGAGATATTCACCCATCAAGTTTCAAGAGGAACTCACCAGTATGAAAAGTTTGACATATTTTCCACTGAATTGGGTCAACTCCTGGCTGAACGACTGAAGTTTTTGCCTACTGGCTCCTCCTCACAGCGTAATACTCTGTCTTCTCAGCCGTGTGACTTTGCAGTGGCTTTTCCCTTTTCCTGAAATACACTCCCTCTTCATCTTCACCTCTTAGAATAATGAAGAAGGACTATTTCATTCTTTGTATTTATATTCCTAGTGCCAAGCAGAGTGTCTGGCACACAGTAGGCATTTAATAAATATTGAGTGATTGATTGAAATCCTTGGTTCTTTTTAAAACAGAGATCAAGTACTGCCTTTATTTATATATTCTTTCTTGATCTCTTGCACTACTCCTTACCAAATTAACTTTGTATGTGTGTATACATATGAGTGTGTGTATGTGTATATATATATATATATATATATATATATATATATATAGAGAGAGAGAGAGAGAGAGAGAGAGAGAGATACACGCATAGAAATATGTGTATATATGTGTACATAGTAAGGGACAATATACATGTGGGCCTCAGTTTCCATAAATATTATAAATATGTATTATATATATTATACATATGCTATCTCTGTATTCTATATAACATATATGTGTATAATGTATGAATCCATATGCTATCTCTCCTACTGGAATGTAAAAGCAGGGAGCATTATTTTGCCTTTGGCTTTTGTATCTCCAACGTATATTAGTTCAGTGGCTTAATTTTTAGTATAGTTTGTAGCACATAGTAGGCACTTATAAAATCTTTTATTTGATATAAGTTTATTTGATATAAGTGAAGTCAAAAGGATAATGCCTTCATTCTCACCCACAAGGCACAATTACTCAAATAGAGGTTTATTTTGTCTTCTGCCAAGACTCACTCAGAATCTGCCTCCCCACATATTCTGTTAAAACTGTGGGTTTATTGCTGATAGCCTCAGCACAGAAACCTAGTGAGAGACAAGGCATTTCAGTGACCCCCAATGGTCACACTTTTGGTCTGGTCTGGTTCTTGAGCCTGGGCCCTGTAGTGTCTCATGACTACCAGGCCAGCCCAGGACATCTAAGTGGTCCTAAAGCTCAACATTATTTCCAAAGTATTAATTGTCTTCAGGGGTGTATCTAATTGCTGGATAAATATTTTTCCTGGGTGCTCATAGATACTTCCAATGCTATGAGGAAGGAATGCTGCAAAATTGGAGAGGGAGATGGAATCTACTTTCAATTACTTCTGTCACTGATTCTCTGCAGAAGTCTACACAGTCATGATTAGCTGGGCCATGCAAAAGGAAGGCACCTCCCTCCCCCAACACTACTACCAATTTTCCTTAATTACTCAGAAAAAAGACAAAGATTTGAATGATCCAGGTTGACTGTCTCTGTGGCCCAAATACCCTGGAAAAAAGCCAACCTTGTCTATCACCTTAGTCGCTGAAATACTGGCCTCATTAGGCAAATGAATTTAAAAGCTCTTCATGGCTTGCCCCTTGCTTATCCTCTGGAGAGCAGTAATTCAGTCAAGGTACTATGGTATACTATGGCACTGGCTCTAAAGTTAGAGGGCCTTGATTCAAATTTCCCCTCAGAATTATTACTGTGTGCCCTTGGGCAAGTCATATATCCTCTTAGGCTTAAAGAGGCTTTTTATCTGTAAAATATGAGAGCTGATCTTGATAGCAGGCAGCTAGAAGGCACAATGAATAGAACATTGAGGGTGGAGCCAAGAAAACTCATCCTCTTGAGTTCAACTCTGGCCTCAATCATTTACTAGCTGTATGACTTTGTGTGTGGGGAAGGGTCATTTCATCCTATTTCCCTCAGTTTCCTCATCTGGAAAATGTGAGGGCTGATCTACATAGCCTCTCAGGTTCTTTCTGGCTCTAGATCTATGATTCATATATTGATTAATGAGAAAAGGTCAGAAGATTTGCCCAAAATTGATGTTGCAAAAGGACTTATATTTAGTTTAAAAACCCTCAGTTGTTTGGTGGTTTGGGGTGGAGGAAGACGAGCAATAACTGTAGGTGCCTTTCCTGACTTCATACAATTAACTACATTCATCATCATCAATACCATCACTAGCATTTATATAGTGTTTCAAGGTTTGCCAAGCATTTTTACAAATATTTTATCATTTGATCATTAAAATAACCATGGCAGATAGCATTACTATTCCCATTTTATAGATGAGCAATCATTCTGGATCAACCATCATGGTGATCTACCATAGATTAGCCATTTCTCAGTCGAGTCACAGAGACACATCCAGATCTGTCCCAACTGTGCCTCCATTCTTGTCTTAATCTTTGTTGACTTCCAGCTGAAGGGTGCTGGAGGAAGTTACAGGGGAAGTAAATTTCAGATCTTTTATATATAGAAAAATGCACTAATCATTAGAGCTCTCAGAAAAGGGACTTCTTGGAAGGTAGTGAGTTCTCCATCACAGAAGGTATTCAAGTGGAGACTAAATGACCACTTCTCTGCTGTTGTCTAGGAGATTGATGCTTCAGGTAAGAGTTGGCCTAGATAATGGCAGAAGCCCCTCCAAACTTTGAGTATTATTATTCTGTGACAGTGAAAAGAAGATGGGATACCTCAGGGCACCAATGATACTTTGTCAATCCACCTATACAAAGATAATAGTTCATTATAATTCATCACCCCCTCCCCCTTCTACTGCAAGTAAGAGTGTAATTAAGGTTGTTTTTGGTTTTTTTGAAAGATAGTTATTCTAGAGATGTGAGATAATTGGATTCTTCATTGTTAAATTCCCAACACAAAATTCTTATTTTGCCAAAAAATTTCAATAAACCAGTGATATTTTCTATCAAGTGTCTCCCTGGGTGTTAAAGCAATCATCATTATACTATTTTATTTGCTCCTGAAGAGACATTGAAGATGACTCACTTTGTTCAACCTGGTTGCTTCCCCTGTGTTTTTAGGAGAGAAGGTATAATGGCTGGAATATTCTTGGCCATACTTCATTCGGAATTTATGTTGTAATTTCAGCAAAACCTAGACCTTGTGCAGCAGTTTTCATCTTTTTCAAGGCTGCCTCTATTTCTTGAAATGCTGGAGGGTTTCCAATTATTCCTTCTGGTCTCTTTGGATGTGAATTGTAACAGATCAGCTGAGAGTCGCAGTTCAACATTGTTAAGCTTATCAATATAAATATAATGTTCAACCCTTTTTAGATAATTGGAGCTATGTGTGAAAATGTGACCAATTTGTGCATAAATTGGTCCTACACTTCTTCCTGGCAGAGAGGGAAGGAGAGAGTGAGAGAGGGAAGGCAAGGGAGTGAAAGAATGACACCATATGTGAGTTCCGTTTGTTTTTTCTGAGGGAGTCTTCTATACCTTTTACTATCGATTAGGCTTTGTGGCGGATGACAGTTCAATACCTGTACAATCTGACAAGATATGGGCCAGCTGTGGAAAACTAAGGCACTCTTCAGCGCCAAGGTCTTGCCTAAAAAATGTAAATGAAGTATAAGGAGCGTATGCACCACCGTCGATGTTGATGAAGGGAAAAAGACAAGTCTCTAAAAATAAAAAAATCTCTCCTTGGAGAGCTTCCAGGCCCAAACATCAGAAGGGTGGGGCTTATTTCAGGTTGGAGGGGTAGAAAGGAGGGGAGGGGAAAGAGAAGGAAAAACTGTAAATTAGTCACTTAGGATAGAATCTGGATTTTCAGAGACTTGGTAATGGGCATTAGCTTCTCCCAGTTTCTGTTTTCTGAAAGGTCTAGTTCATTTCCTTGATGTTTAGTGTATCACAAATTTTGTTAGTATAAGTGATTTGGCTTCACAAATGCAAAATCCAGGAAGCAGGTGAATTCTAGTAGTATAGAACATAGGGGTAAATCAGGCGAAGAAGTTTGCCTTTCATTACGACCAAAGAGAATAAGTTCTCATTCTGCATGGGATTGGAGGTGGGGTGAACAGTCTAGACTATGTGGGATTAGATGTCACATTTGTAATACCTGGTGAAATTTTTCCTCCTGGACACCTGGGTCTTGATTCTTCCATATGAGCAAAGCACTGTTGTTGGCGACAGTGCCACAGGCATGTCTTTATAGCCCAATGACAACTTCACAGTCTGCATGAGGACTCTCCATAGCCCAAGGTATCCCTAATGCATTGCAGGGATTCTTTTTGGACCCAAAGTAATGCTCAGGTATTGTCTCTATGAATCAAAGCTTAAGGTGTGCCCAAGGAGCCAGAGCACATTTTGTTCAATTGTGTTTTGCTTTGCTTTGTTTGTCTTTCCTGTTTTATGACATTTCCATACCATTTATAATCATTTTCCCCCTTCTATTTTCTGACTACAGCTCAGAAAAAATTAATGGGAAGTCCCATGTTGATATATGGTCAGGAAGTTAAAAATTGTCTCACCACTACCCTCCTTCTCCTGAGATTAAGTAAAAGGTTGGTCCCAAAATCTATATCTGGACAGAACTAGGTGGACCTAAACTGAAAGCAGCTTTAGGAGGATATTTGAAAGACCCTTTAGCATCAACCTCCCTCCACCTCTTCCAGATTTTTTTTCCACTGGAAAGACTATCATGAAGATATTCCTTCTGGTGAGGAAGGCACCAAAAGTACCACGTTGCCCAGGCATAAGTGCCTCTAACAGTAGGTGCCCTAGAGCCCCAGACTGATCTAAAAACCTCACTGAATATAGAAAGTGTTTCATTTTATTTTGTTTTGTTGCTTCAATGTGGACCAAACAGTTGGTTCAACTTCCAAAGCAGCTCTATTAGAGCAGCATTCTTATTCATTTTCTCTTAGCCAGATGACTTCCTCTATTATAGGGGGAGGGGAGAGTGTAAAAACCTTTCTTGGACATCACATTGCTTTGTTCAAGCAGTGAAATGAGTTAAGCATACATGAATCAGAAAACATATGGATTCAATTTTGGTTTAAAAAATTAATGGGAAAACACATTCTCATCAAGCTCAAAACAATGAAAAATATTTTTAAGCAGGAAAGAAATCCAAAATACAGCTTGGTTTGCCCATATCCCTCTGGGTTGCTAACAACTACCGAATCCCTCTCTCCAGGCATGAACTTGTGAGCTGTTCTCTCACTAGGCTATGAAGACAAGCCTATGGGACTATTCCTAACAGGAGTGCTTTGCTCAAATGGAAGAACTAAGCCCCAGGTCTCTAGAAGAAACAAAAACTCTCTGTGTTAGATATAACTTCTAACCCCACATAGCTTAAGCTGAATTTTTTCCTAAAAGATAAGACTCACATTGCAGAAAGGGACATATTTTGGATATGACCGATGTGGGAATTGGTTTTCTTTGACTATGCATATTGGCTCCAAGAGTTTTGCTTTTCTTCCTCAATTTGAGGGTGAGGAAGGGATTGAGGAAGAGAAAAGATGCTTATTGATTGAAAAAAAAGTTAATGAAATCATCCTGGGGACTTAAACTTTTGGTGTAGTTTCCTACTCAACTAAGTAGCAAAGGCAATGCACCAGAGAAAAGGGTTCTCAGACTTGGTTACAGACTACTAATTAGCCCTTCATTATGGCTAATGCGGAAGAAGGGAAGCAGCCCCTCTGTGAATGAATGTGAAATCCTTGAAAAATATCATTTCCATACTAAGATGAAGTAATTCTCCATTCATTATCTTCTAGAGATGGTCTATGAGTGTTTCATTTGTTCCAGCGCTGAATTTGAACTGCTAGACTGGTCTGAATCAGGCCTGGCATGGACCACCAAGAAATCAGAGGAAGTATGCATGAATCAGAGAATCATGAAATAGCAGAGCAAAGAGTGGGAACCAGATCAATGACCCAATTTACCCTCCAACACCAGACTGCAGGGAAGAAGAAACATCTGTATGATCAGCCCTATCCAAATGGCTAATCAAATGAGCCAGAATAAAGAAGGAAAGGGAAAGAATAAAGAGGAAAGGAAAGGCTGGTAGAACAGGTTTTTGAAGGAAGTTAGAAAACTGCATGATTCCCCTTGCCTTTTCCCAGGCTGAATCTGGTAACTTCTCCAAAGAAATATGATTGCTAGAGGGTTGGAATAAAAGGTAATTGTTGTGGTTTGGACAGGTTGTTGTGGTTGCCTTCTGTTTTAGTTATGGTAACAACAAAACACCAACAATAATCATAGTTAACATTTATACAAGATTTTAAAGTTTGCAAAGCATTTTACAAATAGTCTCTCATTTGATGCTAATAGCAGCTCATTTTACAAATGGGAAAATTGAGATTGAGAGAAGTGTTTTGGCCAGGAAGGCCCCCAAAATAACCCTTAAGTGGTGCTTGGGCAGGACCCTATTGTTCAATCGATGAGATGTAGAAGTCCCAAAATCTACCACCTATAATGTCAATTAGAGAATTAAAGATCTTCCCCACTCATCGATGGGCTTGCCCATTAAGGGAAGCTTGATTAGGGGAAGTCTACACCTTTTGCTAATTTCTATTGAGGCCCTAGTCTGAGGGTACTGTCCTCTAGCTCTGCAAAGTGTATAAATACTCTGAGGGAGGGTTTTGTTTTGAGGCTTACCCATTGGAAGTGTGTGTTTGGCCAGATGAGGCTGCTAAGGAGCCCCAGCTTTGAAAACCCAGATGTTGGTGCTTCTCTCTCTGATTACTATGTATTGCTTATGGTCAGACAGTTGGATCTGTCTGTTGATCTGTGGTGTATATATTGCTTATGGTCAGACAGTTGGAAGTCTTTTCATTGATCTTTGTTTCTCTGTTTTTTCTCTGAAGTTCAGGGTGCTGACTTTTTCTCGTCAACTAAATGATACATGTGTTGATTAAAGTAATTGTTGAGCCCTCAAAAACTGTTTTCCTTTTAGAAAAGCATAGGATCTAAGAACCTGTATAGCAGGCCCTCCTGTGTATGTTGGGGTCCTTGCTTTTACACCACCTAAGTGTAAAAAGCTGTTATGAACTTTGAGGACATAATAATCTACTTCTACTTTCACTACTGGGTCAGGAATTAGCTTTGGTTAATTTGCCTAAATCCTTTCTCAATTATTTTTCCCATCTGTAACATGGCAAGAGGACTTCCAAATTTCCCAACCTCAAAGAGATAAGAATAATGGTAACATAGTAGATAACAATGTGTCCGAAAAGCCATGGTATTTAAGTATTGACATGTAACAGGCACCTGCATGTCTTGCTTGTGTTTTTACGAGGAGCAAATTGTGGAAGTTGTAATGAATCAAGTTTAGGGAAGGGAGGGAACAGATATTTATTAAACACCTACTGTGTGCAGGTTGCATTGTGCTAAGCCCCTTACAAATATTATTCCCTCTGACCCTCACAACTTGGGGTGCTATTGTTATCTCCATTTGTACAGCTTAGGAAACTAAGGCAGAGAGCAGTTCAGTGACTGACCGGGAGTCATCTGGCTAACAAGTGTCTGAGGCAAAATTTGTTTTGTTTTTTTCAACATGGCTAATATGGAATATGTTTTGCATGGTTCCAAATGTATAATTGCTTGCATATTTTTTTTGGCTTCTCAATGGGAAAGGCAGGGGTGGGAGGAGAGAACTTGGAACTAAAATATTTGGAAAACTTGAATGTTAATATTAATTTATTAATTAGTTTGCTTTTCAATTTTTAAGAAAAATTTAAGAAAATAGCTAAATAAATTATAGTATATCAGTGCAATGGAATATTATTGGAAGACTTCTGTGAATGGATGCAGGATGAAGTAAACAGAACCAAGAGAAAAATTTGTACAATGAGCACAATAATGTAATGGAAAAGAACTTTGCAAAGTATAAAATGTCTCATTAGTGCAGTGGTCACTAATGACTTCAGAAATACCACTTCTCAGAAGAGAGGTAGTAGCAGACTCTAAATAGAGGGTGAAGAATATATCATCAGACACAGCCAATGTGTTGATTTGTTTCATATAACTATTTCTTTGTTACAAGAGGAAGTTCTATTCACAAGTCTGGGAGGCACATTGAGAAGTATTTTTTTTATAAAAAGAAAGAAAAAAGGTAAAGTACCTAGTGGTGTTCATGAATTGCAAACTGAAAATGAGTCGACAAGTATGGCAATGTACAAACAACCCAATGTGCATCTAGTACCTGAAGGTTTCATGATTCCATCACTTTTCATGTTCCCTCCACTAATACAGATTGCAACCCCCTCTATATCTGAGCAAGCTTTTTTTCCCTAATTAGCCAACAAGAATCTATTAAGAACCTACTTATGTGTCAAGCATTGTGCTAAACCCTGAAGATACAAAGAAAAGTAAAAAGTTTCTGTTCTTAAGGCACTTATAGTGCAATAGTCTTTATAAATAAATGGAGGAAAGATCCCACCCTTCCAAGTTGTGTAGATTCCACCATGGTGCTTGGAAATACGTCATTGTTCATCTTTGTGAATTGCCATGGTCAAAAATGATTATCTCCTGGTGCCCAGACTTCTTGAGATGAACCTCTCTGCCCTCAAAAGGCTGGGATTCAGAAGGTAGACACATATTCTATCACCAGACCTTTACTCAGCTTGGTAGAACATATCAGAGCTTATGGTCCAATAGCATAACTTTCCCACAGTCTCCTCTATGCCACCATAATGCATCAGAATAAGACCACAGGTGAAAAAATATGCTATTTCAGGCTATCTAAGTAAAAGTTCAGGGTCCATATTGAGGGAACTTACAGTTCTCTTGTCCTTAGCATTTATGCTATCCGTTGAATCTTTGTTCATATTAGGCTCCAATAAGGATCTGGTACTCCTATCCAGGCATTCTTCTTATGGTTTTCTATCTATATCACACTGCTTCTCTTCTCTTGAGGACCTCACTTCCCTTTTTCCTCCTCCCCAAGCCTTTTCAAGGCTAAGTGCTAGTCCCACGTGAAGCCTGCATTAACTACTCCACCTTTCGCTGAGTTATTCCTTCTCTGAATTCTTTCAAAATGTTATCATAATATACAGCAACTACTTTTGTGGTAGCAAGGAATTGGAAAATGAGAGGATACCTATCAATTGGGCAATGGCTGAACAAGTTGTGGTATGGGATTATGATGGAATACTACTGTGCTATAAGAAATGCTGAAGCAGATGCTTTTAAAGAACTCTGGGAAGATTCATATGAACTGATGCAAAGTGAAGTGAGCAAAACTAGGAAAACATTATATTCATTGTATACAATAGTAGCATTATTGTAACCACAATCAACTGTGAAAAACTTAAGTACTCTGATTAATGCAGTGATCCATGATGGTTCCCAGGGACTCATGATAAAAATGCTATCTACCTCCAGGAAGAGAACAGATGAACTCTGAGTGCAGGTTGAAGCATATTTTTTCACTATAAAAATTTTTCCTTGTTTTAGTTTGTGTTTTTGTTTTTTGGAAAATGAATAATATGGAAAAATATGTTCTGCATGACTTCCCATGTGTATATGAGCATCATGGTTTGTCTTTAAAGTGAGGGGAAGGGACTGGAGGGAGAATTTGGAACTGAAAATATTGATTTTAAAAGTTATTATATATTATTATACTACACTGCCTTTCACTTATTTAGATACATAAATTTGGTCTCCCACAGAAAGATTGCAATCTCCTGGAGAAAAGGGGTTATTCATGGAAATCCCTTATAAATCTAAGCACAGATTGCCTCTTTCAGTACAAATTTAGAATGGTATCAGGATTTGCTGTAGGTTCTCTGGCAGAAGCAGGATGGTGCAATAGAAAGAGTAATGGATTTGGAGTCAGAGGACCTGGATTCAAGTTCTGATTCTGTCAGTGTGATCTTTGACACGTCACTTTACCTCAATGAAACTTATTTTCTTCAAACTGTAAAATAAAGGAGTTAGACAAGATTACCTCTAAGGTCTTTTCCATTTCCAAATTTATGATACTATGAGTCTTCTTAAAAATCTACTATAGGTTCAATCATATGTGTGCAATTGGTGGTGGTTGGGAGTGGAAAACTAATTGTGTTACTTGCCAGTCATACCTTCTCATCCTCTGTCACAAGATCTTTTGTACAAAATTATTTAAATATGAACATCAGATAGCCATGTCTAGGAAACACTAAAAGAGCCAATCAATTTATCAAAGAACAGACCAACAAATCAGTTATGGGAAAATTAGTAGATAAATTTATCTAGTTTATTGATTAAAGTCTTTCAACTTTTTAATCTGTTATGTGGTTATTGGATTGAAAACAAATATGGCCTGAAAGCACCATTGTCTAAAACGTGCTTGAGGTTGGGTAGTTGTATTTCTGAAATACTTCAGTGAACACTTATTAAATGCTTACTATATGCACAACAATATGTAAAGTACTAGTGAGACAAAGATAAAAACTTAACAGACCTTCCCTCAAGACACTTACATTCCAACAGACAATGTCTATTTACTGAGAGACTGGGTATAGCTGGGCATGGTAAGGTTATGTCTATAATCTTTAATGCTGCAGAAGTTGAGTGACTTCTTGATTTCAGGAGCAGACTAGGCTGATTAGGTGTCTTCAGTCTAGCACCAATATGGGTGCTAGACTTTTCCCAGGACTGGGAAAGCACCAAGCTAAGCGGTATTGAGTACTGAGGAGCTAACTGACCCAGACTGGAAATGGAACAGCTCAAAATTACCATGCTGATCAATAGCAGAGTCTGACTAATGAACAGTCATTGAGCTTTCAGCAAAGGAGAGGAAACAGACAGAGACAAAGACAGAGAAAAGACAGAGACAGGGGTCTGTAACATCCTATAGTCAGAAGAATTCTATTAGGATAGTCACTAAAAGGACTCATGTCATAATATTATAGCACACCATGAGGTTTAGAGCTAGAAGAGATCTCAAAACTCTAGTCCTTTCATATGAGGCATCCGGGAACAGGTCTAAAGATTTTTTTTGTCAGATGTCATCCAGATAGTGAGCAGCAGTCAGAATTTGAACTTGTCATCTGACTTCAAATCCACTTTCCATGGGCAGTTCTGCTTGGATTCAAGTCCAGGGAACCGATACACCCTTCCCAGGATAAACTGATCCTTTCTAATCTCATCTAGGTGCTGCTAACTCTGCTTTGGAATCTCAAACAACTTCCCACCTCCCTCAGCCTCCTCTTGAGTCTGATTGGAGTGTTGAAGGGTGGAGCACTAAATTCTTCCCAAAGTTTTCCTTTGTGGAGGGCAGAAATTTCAGCTCACTCCACCCTTCCTCTGCAGCTGCTTGGTTTTAAATCCACTGGAGGAATAAGACCCTCTGGTGTGCCCCTCCCCCTACCTGACTTCCTTTTGTGTGTCATTTTCTCCCATTAGATTGTAAGTTCCTTGGGGGCAGAGATTTTCTTTGTAACCCTGGCACTTGGCACAGTGTCCAACAGATATTAGGCAATAAATGATTATTGAATTGAATTGAAAATCCAGGGCTTTCCCCTACCCCCTTCCCATTATTTCATTAAAGCAATAAAAATGTAAAGCCTCAGAAAATCCAATTTCACAGAATCACATGATTTCAGGGTGAAAAAGATCTCAGTCCACCCATAACCAAAATTCAGTCTCTTTCGACAACTTGACAAGTGGTCACTCAGCTTTCATAAGAAAATCTTGAAGGAGAGAGAAAACCCCTCCCCCAAACAATCGATATCCCTTCATAATACCTTTAAGTGTTAGGAAGCTCTTCCTTACAAGAGCCCTAAATATGTATTTTAATACCATTATTCAGTCATTCAATAACTAAGCACCTGCAATCATGTTAGCGGGGGGCAGCTAAGTGGGCCTGGAATCAGGAAGATTCATCTTTCTAAATTCAAATCCAGCCTCAGACACTTACTAGCTGAGTGACCCTGGGCAAGTCACTTCACCCTGTTTCTCTGTTTCTCATCTGTTAAATGAGCTAGAGAGGAAAATGGCGAACCACTCCAGTATCTTTGCCAAGAAATGCCCTAAATGGGATCACAAAGGGTTGAGTGTGACTGAAATTGCTAAACCATAACAAAGTTAATACTGAGATTTGGGCGAGTGAGGAGGTGACTGTATCTGTGTTTTCATTGGTGTAGAAGGCTGTAATGAAACTTCCTCTACTAACACAGATCAGAATCTTCTCTGTAAATAATATGTTTAGCACATTGCCAAGGAGACTGAGAGAATAAATGACTTGCCCAGGGTTACACAGCCAGTACGTATTGGAAGCAGGTCTTGGCCCCTCATCTTCCTGACTCCAAGGCCAGATCTCTATCTAAGATAATAGGGGGTCCCTAAACTTTTGTGCTCTGTTTACTCTGGTGGCAAACCTCCTTGTAACCACTATTCATTATGAAAGGAAATAAATTGTATAGTTTTCCATGAATATGCACAAGAAAATAAAATAATATTAATTAATTTTTCATAAAGAAAACTTGGTTTGGTGCAGAACTACATTTTTTAGTGTCAAGAAGTTATTCCTTCTAATACACTACTTTCTAAACTAATCACTTCTTTTGGAATATTTCAATAGGATAATATATTTACCAAATAATTACCCAGTAGTTACTTTGGATATAGGTTATGTTTAATTTTCTATGTACCTCTTATTTTCCCCCAAAAGAACATAAGCTCTGTATCCCCTTAAAAAACCCTGAGGGTCCATGAACCCTAGACTGGGAACTACAGTACTGTACTGTAATGCCTCTCTGAGGCCAGCCCAGAGAATACAAAGTCAAAGAAAACAGATCTTGACCTCAAGGAGGTGGAAAGCAACAATAAAAAAGTCGTGACGGGGAAAGAGCATGAGGCCGGGAGTCTGAAAGGCTCATCTTCCTGAATTCAAATCTGGCCTGTCATATTTACAAGCTGTTTGATTCTGGGTAAATCACTGAACCTTGTTTGTCTCAGTTTCCCACTCTGTCAAATGAGCTGGAGTAGGGAAACATTACAGAGGCACGGGAGGTTTGCTGGCAACTTCCACACTTTGAAACTATTCTACCTCTGAGAGTAAGTCTAAATCATAATATAAAGAGACCTTCAAATGCTTGAGGACAACTAGCCTTATCCTGATAGGTTTTCTCATCCAGGCTAGGCAACTTCGGAGACAGAGGGCAGGGTAGTATACCTACAACAGGATTGCAAAGCACCTTACAGTTATTATCTCATTTTATCCTTATGTCAACCCTGGGTCATAGGTGCTACAGTCATCCCCATTTTACAGTTGAGGAATCAGACTGTGAGAGGATAAGTGACTTGCCCACGGTCACACAGCTAGTAAGTATCTGAGACTAGATTTGAACTCAGCATTTTGTCCACTCCACCTGTGTGTGCTTGTCCTTCATTGCTGAAGAAGACCATGCCATCACAGAAATAATGAAATGAGTTGCACTTGACTTTGTTTTGAGTAAGGGAGGGCTGCTACACCACCCAGTCACTAGCAGAAAGAACAAGAACCTTGCTTTAAATCTTGCCTCAGATTTCCATACCTGTATGACCTTGGACCAGTCATCTAATCTCTAAGGGTCTCAATTTCCTCAACTTTAAAATGAGGGGATAGACTGGATAACTTCTGAGGTCTTTTCTAACTGGAGGTCTGTGACTCTGTGATCCTTAGTTCTTGAGAGCAACCTTGGTAAGGCATGAAGTTGAGGTCCTTCTACTTTCTACATGTTTAACCTCCTCTGGATGTCTCTAGATTAACAATGTCCTTCCTAAAATGTGTTGATCAGAAGTCAAAATATTCCAGATGGACCCTTACCAATGCACCCATTGGAAACTAAATGCAAATAAACCTTAAGGGAGCCGGGGTCAAAGCATGTAACTGATGATATTTTGAAAAGGCACAGTGGGAAATTTTCTTTCTGAATAATCTCTCCCAACCCTCCCTCCCCACCAGGCCCAATGTTGCTGCTGCTACAACTGCCACATATTTTGATCCTGCTTCAGAGACAGGGAGTGATGGCTGGTGTGTGTTGACAGGTGAGGATTGGAATCTGGCGAGGTAGGAGAGGGTGCCATGACAGTTCATGTGACACTACCCAGTGACTCTGGCATGTGACTGAAGGACAGGGGTGACATCGCTGAACTCTGCATCCTCCAAAAAAAGAAGCCACATCTCTAAGTAAAGCCTCTTTCTGTCTCCAAGGCTGGTATTTTTGCATTTTCTCCTGTTGTTTTTTTTCTCAAAAATCAAATGATGGAGATAGCATCCATCCTTACCATCCATAGCGTAAACACAGTTTTGGAGAGGTCAGATTTTTTTATATTTTTTAGTAAATTGAACTTGAAATGTTCTATGTGTGCCTGCTTTTATCCATTTGGCTAATTCCATTCTTTGTAAACCACAAAAGAAAGAGAGAAATGGACCTGTGATTAGATCTGGGCTCTAATGCTGGGCTGGAGGAGTGACGTCTGAGCAACTCTAATGAGTCAGGGCCAAAGTGCTTTGGTGTTGTGGGGTGAGTGCCCAGCCCATCTCTCTGCCAGGACTTTGGACCTCACTCAGAGCTTTCTACGTCCGTGGCTCATGAGCTATTCACATCTAAAAGGTTATTAAGACACACTATGGCCTGTTACCCATAGTGAGGGAGGTGGTATCAGGAGGTCCTTCTTAGTCACTTCACAAAGGAATTTGCTACTTGGAAGAACCAGGCAGGTTGAATAAAAATGCTTTCAGCTGGTCTCCCTAAAGCTGATCATATACCAACTTTCACTGTTCTCATTCCTACTCATTTATTCACTCAATTTATAAAGAATTATCATCTATTATGTGACTTCCCTCACTCCATCAGAAAGATCCTCCCTCTCAAAGATCAAGCAGTGTTTAAGAGCCTGCTCTATACCTAGCGTGGTGCCAAAGAAATTTACTTTCCTACTACTACTACTATTAGTACTGCTACTGCTACTAGTATCACAGCTGCTGCTACTGCAGCTACTACTACTACAGTTACTACTACTCATGTTGTTACTACTGCTGCCACGACTACTCCTAACATATTTATATAGCACTTTAAGGGTAAATAATACTTTCCTCACAACAAATCAGTGAGATAAACATACAAGGGTTGTTATTCCCATTTTACAGACAAAAACATTGAGAACCCTAGAGGTTGAGTCATTTGCTTAAAGTCGCATAGCCATGAAGTATCTGGGACTGGATTCGAATCTGTTCTCCTGGCTTCCAAGTCCAGCATTGCTGCTGCTGCTGTATGTAGCCCTTAAAGATTTTGCAAGTGCTTTTCTTACAACAGTTCCACAGAGGAAGTCAATATGTTATGTAATCTCGTATAGACAAGCCTATAACCTTTGGGAGACAACTTCCAAGGGAGGACGTGATTTGATGCTGTTGGTATTGATGCTGTTGTGAATTAATAATGACTTGAAATTATTTGGAACAGCAAGCAATGGACAAGTCCAAGGTGTCGCTGTTCAGTAGAGCCGCCAGGGAGGACACCCCTGCAGTAACAAGGAGACTTGGTTCCATTTCCCTGAAATTTTGAGTTCATTGGAGGTACACGAAGCATAGCATGACGATGGAGAGACTGAGGAATGAAGGAAATACCAGACACTGTGCTAAGTGCTTTACAAATATTACCTCATTTGGTTCTCCAAAGTTGGTGCTGCTATTAACTTCATTTTACAGGTGAGGAAACTGAGGCACAGAGTGGTTAAGAGACTTGCTCAGGAAGACACAGTAAATGTTCTGGGTCAGATTACAACTCAGGTCTTCCCGGCTGCGGGGCCAGTGCTCTGACCATTATGCCACCTACCTTCTTCTAAGCATGGAGGGGCTGTCCTTGCTGGTTATTCTCCTCACTGATTGAGAATTGTAGCAAACCCTGAAAAGAAGATCACGGTAGCAGCAAACAACTGGATCATGGATGGCCTTTGAGACATTCGAGCGATAAAATAATAATTATTTTACTAAATCACCTTTATATGATGCTTTAAGATTTGCAAAGCACTTTATGAAATTCTCTAGTTTGATTTTTCACAACTCTGTGAGGGAGATACTATTGCTTTCTTAATTTTACAGATGAAGGAACTAAGTGTCAAAGACATTAAATAGTTTGGCCAAGATCACATTGCATCTAAGTAGACAAGGGGGGACCCAAGTTCTCCTGATTGTCAGACTCACCCTGCTGCCCTCTGCCAGGGAACTACAGAAGTGAGTTCTAAATGTAGTTTAGAGTAATCAGGGAAGATGATGTGGAGGAGGTAGAATTTATTCTGAGTACTGAAGGATAGATAGAATGCTGATTTGGGAAGAGGAAGGGGATGGTATTCCAGGAAGTGTCGACCGTTCCACAACTATCAAGATGGCAGAGATGATGGAGTACTGAGTCTAGAATCTCAGGAAGACCTGGGTTCAGATTTGCCCTCAGCTGCCTCCTATGTGACACTGGGCAAATTAGTTAATTTCTGTCTGACTCAGTTTCCTCATTTATAAAATGAGGATAATGATATCGCCTACCTCCCAGGGCTGCTGTGAAGATAAAATGAGATAACATTTGGAAAGCTCTTAGCAATCCTTAAAGAAGTATACAAATGCTAGATATTAGTAGTGGTATCATCACCATCCTCTTTACCATATTATCCAAATTTTAGGACCTAGGCAAGCTAACAGCCTGGAACGCTAGGTTTTAACCCAAGCTTTGCTACTAATTTGCAATGTGATCTTCTCCAAGTGTCTTCTCCATCTGAACTTCAATTTCTCCATCTGCAAAATGGGGTGGTTGAATTGTGTTATCCTTTAGTCATTTTTCAGTTGGATCCAACTCTTTGTGCTCCCCTTTGGGGTTTTCTTGGAAAAGATTTCAGAGTAGTTCCTTCTTTAACTAATTTTACAGATGAGGAAACTGATGTGAAGTCAGTTAACTGACTTGCCCAGAATCACACAACTAGGAATTGTCTGAAATCAGATTTGAACTCAGGAAGATGACTCTTTCTGACTCCAGGCCTGGCATTCCGTCTACAGTGTCATCCAATTGCTTTGGTTGTTGGACTACTAGTTGATCTCAAAGATCTCTCAAGACTTTAAGATCAATGAATCTAAGGTGTAAAAACATGAGTCCCCACCATCTGTGAAATTTTCCCTGACTGCTCAAGACTCCTGAGACTTCATACTGATGGATGTTGCTGTCAAATTGGGTCAGGTTTGTGTCTTATTTCTCTGACTGTGTGCTTTGTGAGGTCAGGGGAAGTCCCTGATACAGCTTCTGTCTCCTCCTTAGCAGGGCACCCTTCACATTTCCAAACCTTTTTTTGTTTGGGAAGGATCTGCTAATGACTTCCCTACCAAACCTTCCTTGCATTAACTTTTATTATTTATTTTGCATATTAATTTCAGTATGTATGTGTGTATATGTGTATGAGTATGTATATGTATATGTGAGGCTGCATGTTTATAAATGTATAGATATAGCTATATCCAACTACCCATGAGTTGTTTCTTTCACTAAAATGTATGCTCTCCCATGCAAATACTTTCCCTTCTGTGTTTGAATTCCTAGCACCAAACCCAGAGCCTGACACATAGCAAGCATTCAAAAGGTTGTTGATCAGTTGGTTAACTATTTGACAGCAAAGAGTTAGATGATTGCCCCTAATAATCACATTTTTTATTGTATGAAAAAGAAAGGTAAATACTTACATTTTGCCAAGGGCATATCCTATATTCAGGATGAGTTCTAGATGGACTCAGTTATTATGTTCAAACAACACATTTCTCTCTATTTTCTCAATGTTTTCTTGTTTTTGTTACTAATATCCAATGTTCCCACCTATCCACTTCCTCGTAGAGATGGAATCTACTGATACTTTTATTTTGAGGAAAGATGAGTATTTTAGGATGAGATTGAATTATTCCACCTAAATGGAGACCTCCTACTGACAATTCTCAGTTCAATGTCTATCTACCTCCTCTTCCATCTACCTGATACGATAAGGAGTTCTAACCTGAGTTGTCCAAATGTGGAAATGATGAAGCCTCACCTCATCTCAAGACATTTGTGAACTAGAGGTCATTCAGGTGAACTAAGCCCTATTTTGGGGACATTCTACATACTAAATTGGGACTTGAATGGATGGTGCGCTATAGATTAAAGAACACAAGGCTGGAAGCCAAGAAGGCTGGATTTTAGGCTTTTCTCTGCTAAACAAGTTCTTTCCCCTGCCTGGACCTACATTTTCTGATCTGGAAAAGGCTTTTTTGGTTCTACAATGCTATAATGCTGGGCATAGTTGGAGGAGGTAGGGTATGGTATCACTCCCTGAAATTAATCTATGCAGAGGGAAATTCGCCACTACAATTTGGGCCTTTATCAGTAGGGGTAACTGCTTCATCCTGACAGAAAAGACACCAGAATTTGGTTGGTCCTGGGAGAACTGGATTCTTCATTGTGGAAAATGAATATGATTATACTAAGTTGTTTATGAGGTCAACAATACTTAAGCTATTTCTGTATATTTACTGCAACAGCTCATCTCTTTTGAGATAATAAACCTTCCCATTTGCGTGGTTTCTTCTGCTTTCCTTCTTCCACATATTACCATTTGAATCCTCATCATACCCCTTTAAGATGAATAAAAACCTGAATTATTTTATCTATTTTGTAAAAGAGGAAACAGGTGGTTTGGTGAGGCAAATATTCCTCGGCCCTCCACAATGCCTGCCCAGAGTGGGGTTGTGGCAAAAAAACCTCATTATCCACGAGAAACCAAGAAATCTTATTTTACTGTCATTTTCAGGACTGAGTAGGAAGAAATCATGTCATTTCACCTTTTGCAAGAAATTAGAGCCAATTGTTTCACATTTCAGAGGATATGTGAAATCAGGAAAGATTCTTTCAAGGGAAATAAATGCATGTTTCCTGATTTCTATGTTAGGGGCGCAAACCTACAGGTGTAGGAAGAAAATCTCAATATTTAGTTTTTAGGTTTTTGGGGTCAATGACCTTGAGGTCTCAGTGCAGAGCCTTCAAAATAATACCCTCCAAATTGAAAAACTCTCCCCCACCACTCTGAAAAAAGTCTAAAAACAAAATATTCCCTAGAATTCTGATCTTGAGAAACATAAGCCAATTCACCTTCCTGAGTCCAGAAGAAATGTATTAATAATCAAAGAATTAAAATTTTATACAGAAAAAAGAGACCTTACAGATCACATAAGCCATACTTTCCATTGATCAGAAGGGAAAACAGAGACTCAAAGAGGGGAAATGAATTCTCCAAGGTCAACAAGTTAGTAACAAAGTCACGACACTGAACTCAAGCCTCCTGCCTCCCAAGCCAAACTGCCTGAGAATGTTCTAATTTTAACTCTGAGTTTGATCTCAGGAGAAAAGCTGGGGGTAGAGAGAGGGGATAGAGAGTAGGGGAGAAAGACACCATAAATAGTAAACCTTTCTGAAGCCACATTCTTAATGAGATTGTCATCTCAGGGTTACTTTGAAAAGGGCTGCCACCCCCTACACTGCCAGCCCCATGAGCTCAAATGGCGCCATTCAGAATAGCCCGCACCTTGTCCCTTTAATGCTGGGTGTACCTCTGGGTTCTTTCTCTCCTTTGGAAGTGACTGTGTACAGGCAGAGCATAATTGGCAGGCTGTGACACTCCTGTCTGCAAGTGTCTCTCTAAATGGAGCATATTTCAGCCTTTATCTGGTGATGGCTGTTACCTGAGAGAGGCCCAGGGCCATCTCAAAGGGCTTGTAATAGCTAATTGTGCCTGTTAGGACCAGCAATTAGCTGGGGATCTCTCCACTCCTCGGCTCCAACACCCACTAGCTTTCAGCTCCTTTCACTTAACTAGCTGAGCCTAATAGAGGAGACAAGGGACAGGTAGGCATGTGGGGAGTCACAGGAAAGAAGTGAGGGCCAGGAAACCATCCTTCCACCCAACCAATGCCTCCCCCCAACTCCTTCCATTTTTCCTCCTCCTAAAAAAACACACAGAAAAAAGAAATAGACACCAGATTATGATCACACACCCAAAATATGCTCTGTTTATTACAGCCCCAAAATGGGACTGTGGTCGGAGCTTATTAATAGATATTGGAAGCCAGGCTGCCCCGATTTGTACAGTTTAAGCTTTAGTGGGGAGATGACAATAAAAAACTAATTAGGTATAGGTCATAAAGGAGATCACACACACATGGTGGTTGTTGGTTACTATGGAGCACACAATGGCTTCAGTGGAAACATGAGGCAGAACATCTGAAAATTAAGACAATAAATCAGATTCATTGAATAAAAAGCCATGCACTTACCCATTAATTAAGGCTAATAGTATCCTATAAGCTTTTGTGTGCCAAAGGTAATTTGTTACTCTTTACCATAATAAATATATACAGAGAGGATTAAAAAATGCCCCACACCTTGCAGGTAGTGGCTGCAAGCCGCCCTTTATGCTCATCGAGAGAAGAAAGAATGTTTGCTTGTGGTCTCCTGCTGGGCCCTGCTTCTACCCTTGGGTTCCTGTGGCCAGCTTCTGTCCAGAGGCTGAAACTCACAATGACTGGGGATTCTGCAATCCTGAACAGTGCAGTTGTAAGTGGCAGGCTCTTCCCTCTGACACACAGGCAAGTCGAGTCTCCATAGACTGAGGGCTGCTGATGCAGCCCCCATTACACCAAGGACCTGACTCTGAGGCCCAGGTCATCTGGTTCATTCCCCCTGATTTCCATTTAGGAAGGAGAGGTTTGCTGGTAACTTCCCACCCATATAGGGGGCTCACTTTCCTCAGGGAAGAATTTTCTTTGTTTCTGATCTGAATTCTTCAAGCTCTGTTTCAAGCCCACATCTTCCTATTGTGTTTGCAAGGGAGATGAAGAACACAGATAGAAAACATTGTGTATACGTTAGATTATGTTTATCTTAATATGTTAATGTCATATAATTATCCTCCTAAGCCATGAAATAACACCGAGAGTGTTTGATCACAGACTGTTAAGTCAGTTTTCTTTCCCTTTCCCTTCTCTTCTTCCCCAGTCCTGTAAGATCAGGGTTTACAGCTCAAAGGAACCTTAGAGGTCATTGATTCTTTTTTCTTTTTTTACAAATGGGGAAGCTGAGGCATAGAGCAGTTAAATGACTTACCCAGGTTCGCATTCCTCTTGAGTGCTGACTTTTGAGACCCCCAGTGGTTAACTTAGCATTCTTTCCACTTACTTTAAACCCCAGGAATTGTTTTGTATTTGTATTTCCTTATCAGCATATGTATTGTTCTCCACCAACAAAATATAGGGTCCTTGAATGGAGGGACTCTTTTTTTTTTTATTCTTTCCATCTCTAATATTTTGCACAGCACCTTGCATATAAAAAAATATCAAATTAAGGCTTATTTAATTGAAAATTTTCCCAAACTCAAATTGTAAACATTACTCTAGGTTTGGGGTCAGTTCTTGACTGTGTCTATTTCCTCTTTTTCCTATATTTATTCTCTCAAACTTTCACAGTTTCCTTTAGCATCTCTTTGTTGGTGATTTCCAAATTGACATCTTCACTCTCACCTTTTACTAAAATTTCAGCTTTATAAGATGATTTGAGAATAGGACATATCTTTCTAATGACTGAAATTCAGTGTGTCTAAAACCAAATTCATGCTCCCCAATAGAACCCTCCATATAACTTATTTTCTCCTCACATTCAACAGACCTACATTTTCCCTGGTCCCTCAAGTTTTAAAACTTAGAAACATCTTTGATTCTCCTTTCCTCCACCTCTGTTTCCTACCTTTCTACATAATCACTTTCCAGTCTCCCCAAGGTTTTTCTCCGTTAAATCACTTTGATTCTTTCCTTCTACAGCTGCTATACAAGTCCAATAGATAGTAGGATAGATGATCATAGCCATCCATCCCCCAAGGTTAAACTCAATGACATTGGCCTCCAAGAAATTTTTCATGATTTTCTAGGCCATACTCAGGGTTTAGGATTATAAGGAAACTTAGATATCATGTAGGCACTTATCACCTACTGCAGAGGCACTATGGTGTGGTGAATAAAGTGTTGAACTTAAAGTCAGAAAGAGCTGAGTTCAAATCCTACTTCTGACACTAAACCTGTGGTTCTGGGCATGTACTTAATTTCTGTCAGTCTTCAATTCCTCACTTGTTAAATGAATGAATTGGGCTAGGTGGCCTCTAAGGTTCCTTCCAATTATAAATCTATGATCCCATGATGCTAGGTAGTGTGGTGTAATGTATAGACCACTGGACCTGGCATCAGGAAAGTCTGGGTTCATATACTACCAGATATTTACTAGCTTTATGACCCTGTGTAAGAGACTTCACTGTAGGCCTCATTTTCCTCAAATGTAAAATGAGGGGGCTTGACTCAATAACTTCTCAGAGTCCCTTCTAGCTTGGAGTCTATTTTCCTAATACCACCTCACATTTCCTGTATCTGAAATAAATTCTTGATTATCTGTACTAAATATAAGAACAATAACCATCTCTTGGTTATTTACCCTAGCCTGGATAATGGGCTTTAGGAATACAGAAAGGAGAGGATAGAAGAAATGGCCAACCTTTTCTAGGAACATATACTCTAGCTGAGGAGAAAGTATTGAATAAAATTGTATAATATGAAGGCATAGCAGACTATCATTAAATGCCAGGCTGTGTGGTTCACACTCAAATGCTGTGGACATTCATCCAGAGAAGGGAAAGCTCAAGGTATGTTGGTATAATGGAGAGAGCGCTGGATTTGGAGTCAGAAAATCTCCATCTGACTCCCGTCTCTGCTACTGGTTACCACAGGGCCTTGTACAAGTCTCTTACCTTTGATCTCAGCTTTCATACATAGATTGAGGGAACGGACAAGACTGAGGCATGGCAAATTGTAAGCCAAGGGCCAAGTCTATTTTTGTATGGCCTACTTCATTTCAATTATGCAAAGCGTTGTTTTAACATTTTAAAATTCAATAAAATCTTATTTTAAAATATAAAACCTATTCTTAACAGGGGTATACAAAGGCATGAAGTTGCCCGCAGGGTTTAGTTTGCTGACCTCTGTTGTTTCCAACTCCATGGATTTTATGAAGAAGAAAGGAAAGAAGGAAGGAAGGAATGAAGGAAGGAGGAATGAAGGAAGAAAGGAAAGGAGGGATGGAGGGATAAAAGAAAAAAGGAGAAAGTAGAAGGAAAAAGAGGAGAAGGTGATGATGATGATGATGATGATTAACATTTATATATCACTTACCATGTGCACTGTATCTCATTTGGTCTTCACAACAATGTTGGCAGGTAGATGCTATTACTTATTATCTCCACTTTATAGATGAGGAAACAGGATTCAAAGGACCAGGTTCAAATCCAGCTTCTGACATTTATGACGACAAGATGCGTGACCTTGGACATATCACTTAATTTTTCTGAGATTCACACTTTTTTTTTGTAAAATGAGGGGATTGTACTAGTTCTCCTCTGAGGTCCCTTCCAGCTCTACATTTATGATCCTAAGTGTGACCTGGAGAAATCAGGAAAGAATTGATTGAGCTCAACCTTGAGGGATGGATGGATGGCATGACGTACGAAGCAATGAGAATACTACAAGTCTTGACAATAGTATGTTCATATCACTTGCAGGGGACCTAGCTGGAGTCTTCAGCCATAGGCTATGAGTAAGGAAAAAGGAGAGAGACTCAACTGAAGGAATGCAGTACAGAAAAGATTGAAAAATCTTGTTATCCCAGTGAGCATGTCATCACATTTGTCCCCATTGCCCATCTCCCAGATTTTTTGGCTTTTGCAAAATTATGTTCTGGGTGAGTTTCCTCAGACCCTGATAACCCATCCCCACTCTCCATGCCTCCCCATTTTATTAACAATGCCACTTGGCTTGGATATTAATATTTGATTAGGTTTTTATATTATCTGGATTTTAATTGTAGTGCATCTGAGCTGATAGGGGAGCTCCCTGAGCACTGAGTTGGAGAGAAAGCAGACAGCCTCTTTATTATTAGTGCTGAGGGTGTCCTCTGGGAGTGAACAGCCACTGCAGGTGAGCAGTCCCTCACAGGCTGGCATTACCTGTGGGACTAAAGGAGCCAGGCCTCACCCTACAGAAATGAACACACAGTTTCCACACTGGAGAACAAATTCTCTAGTGAACCAGCGTGCCACAGGAACTAGATGTCTTGTGGCTACTGCTAACATCAAATCCTAAATGCAATGTATCTGACAAGGAAGAATTCCAGATCTTGGGGATACCCTGAACCAAACCTTGCAAAATGACCAGTGATCAGAGATTATAAAGGGTCCCCAGGGGAAGAATGGACAGAACCAAGTTACAAACTCAGAGTCTGCATCGATAAAAGGTATAAATAACTAAGGAAGGAGGACCTCCAGTTATAGCTGGTACAGTGCTTCTTATAACCAAGAAAGGAGAACTAGACTTCTCTCGAGGCTTTCAATAAAAAAAATAATGAATGCCTTTTTAAAGCTGCCTTTAACTACAGTTTTTAAATACTCTTTTTTAATAAAAATTAATACTTTCATTCAGAATCACTTATGCAATAATTTCTCTGCATTTAGATAAATGTGTCGGAACAGATTCAATTTTTATATTTGAAAAGAAACTCAGGGTCTTGGCAATTTCCACCCTTATAAAGGATGCTATTTAGTTATTTATTCATTAATTTTCTTCCTTAATCTCCCACTCTCTTTCTCTCTCTCTCTGTCTATGTGGTATTATTCCTTACCCACCACCTTGGGGTACCCTTCAGCTGACAAGTATTATTCAATTTTTAATTACATTTAGGGGGGAAGAAGCCTGAGTAAGTGGAGACTTAAACTGAGCCTGGAGCAGAGCAGCCAGGATTCCCTCAGACTGACTCCTACAAAAGGCACCAAGCTGGCCGGCAGCAAGGCCGAAGAGCTTAGTGGATGGAGCCAGGCCTGAGCAGTCAGGGGCCTGGTTTGAATAAATCTGGTGACCTGAGTTATGTTCTTTTTGCACATAGCTGCCATCCATAACTCAGCAGACTTGTGACGGCTTACGGTAAGTGGCCCCATTCAGCAGACGCCTGGCATGGCTGCCTCTAACTCAGAGAATGCATTTAAGTTCTGAAGAGTGGGTCGTGGGTGAGCAAATGGAAGCTCTTGGCAAGTTGATGCAGTTTGGTTCTTTCTACACTCCTTCCTGGCCTCCCTACCCCACCCTTTTAGTGCTTCTGGGAGCTGATGTTTATCAATCAGTGTTCTAGTAGATCTGGAAGACTTGTATGAACTGATACAGTGGGAGGTGAGCCGAAGAAGGAGAACAATTTATGCAATAATATTGTAAAATAAACAACTTTGAGAGACCTAAGAACTCTAATCAATACCATGACCAACCACGATTGCAGAAGACTATTGATGATTGTCACCCACTTCCTGGCAGAGAGGTGATATCTCAAGCTGTTGAATGGGACATTTTTTGGGGAATATGACCAGTGTAAGAATTTTTCTTCCTTTACTATGCAGATTTGCTACAAGATCTCTCTCTCTCTCTCTCTCTCTCTCTCTCTCTCTCTCTCTCTCTCTCTCTTTCTCTCTCTCTTTCTCTCTTTCTGTCTCTCTGTCTCTGTCTCTCTCTGTCTCTCTCTCTCTCTCCTCCCCATTAAGAGAAAAAGGGAGGTGACAGGGAAAGAAGAAATTTTGCAAATTGAAAAATAAAATACATTTTAAAGAAATCAGAGGGATCTATATCAGAGGGCTAAGTAGACCATTTCCCATTATATATACCCTTGCCAACGTGCCCATAGTCTATAATGGATTTAGGAGGCAGATCTTGAATAACTTCAAGGTCTTTGGATGGAAGAATCACACACAAGAGTTGGCAGAGAGAGAGACAGGCTGGTACAGAGGGAAGAGAAGTTCAATTTAATGAACATTTATTAAGGATCAGCTGTACACAAGACATTGAACCAGACCCTGAGAACAAGTTGAAACATTGACAAAGTCTCTTGCTCTTCGGGATTTTATAATCTATTAGGAACTAAGAGCCTGTATTCCACCATTCACCAGCTCTGTTACTTTAGACAGTAAGAATAACTGTTCATATAGTATAACCAATGTTAATACTAACATTAAAATGGCACTTCATAGTTTATATAGCACTTCACATGTAATAGCCTTATAATAGACTCATGAGTCAAATAGGTTTCAGGGGTGGGGAACTTGGGGTCTTGAGGTCACATATGACCCTCTAGATCCTCAAATGCAGCCTTTTGGCTGAACCCAAACTTCACAAAGCAAATCCCCATAATAAAAGGAAGTTTCAAGTCAGTCAAAGGGCTGCACTTGAGGATCTAGAGGTCCACATGTGACCTCAAGGTCCCAAGTTCCCTACCCCTGGTATAGATCATCAATATACCTTTGCAAGTAAGGAATGTGAGATAGAAAATGGAAATATTGTTTCAAGGTCAAATGGTTTGTGATCCTGAAAAGCTATGATTTAAACATAGAGATTCTGATTTGGAGCTTGCTCATTTGTCCACTGTAGAAAAAAATACTTTTCCCTCAGAAGGATTGTTACCTCCACTATAAAATATATGTCTTTGATTAGATAATCTATGTATTCTTTTCTAACTCTAGAGTTCTACAATAATAGGCCCTTCAACCTCTTGTGGACCTCAGTTCCCTCGTGACCTCCAAGGTGCCTTCCAACTCTAAATCTATGATCTGAGGAGCAAGCCCACTGGACAGAGATTGGCTTTGCCTGCCATCAGCAGTGGATTCTCTTTCAAGAACTCCATGTCCCTGTTGTTCTCGATGTTTTGAGTACATGTTGCACCATCACCACTTGGAGCTTTGGCTCAGGCTGTCTCCCATGCTTGGGGTGCTGCCTATTCCGTGTACCCCCACCTCATCTCATGGAGTCCTTTGCCTCCTTTCAACTTAAATGCTTTGTCTCACAAGAATCTTCTCTGGACCTTCTGGCTATTGACGTCCCCTCTTCTACTGACTGACCTTTGTATCTCTTTGTATAGCTTCTGTATTTACTATCTGTGTAATAAAATAAAATGTCAGTCCTTTGAAGGAAAGAAATATATTCCCAGTGCTGAATAGTTTTCCAGGCACACAGTAGGCACTTAATAAAGTGTTTGTTAAATTTATTCAATTGAAATAAGTCTCTTGGTGAGGAAGAAAAGGAAGGGAAAGGAATAAGCATTTCTCTAACACCTACTGTGTACCAAGCACTGTGTTTAGTGCTTTACAAATATTATTTCAGATATTTTCCTTTTGCTCCCTTTCTTTTCTCTGAGGCAGGTGAATCCAAGTGGAACATGGCTGTTCTCCTAGCCAGAGCTGGGGGGTAATATTGGGGAGATGGGAGGTCAGGGGCACAGAAGAGCAGGACAGGAGGCACTGAGGTGAGGAGGTTTGTTTGTTTGCTTTTAATCCAAATCTAGTTATAAAAGGGGTTCTGCTTCTGGCAGGGATCTCTCATTCATTTTACTGCATCGCACTTTGTAATTATCTGGTTGGCTGAAAGGGGATGAATATTTTGGCTATGACAACTCCTGAAAAACATCTTCTACATTATAGAGGTGTTGTGTGATCTGTGCCAGTGGAGGGAGTAGGCACACTAATGAAACCAGAGGGCCTTAAGTATTGACATTTGGTCAGATAAGAGAGGGCACTGATGCAGTGAAAAGAAGGCTAGGGTTAGTTTCGAATTCTGTCTCCAATGCTTAATAACATGGACAAATCACTTACCTTCTCCTAGAACAAGTTTTATCATCATCTGGTAAATACAGATGATGTTTCTTTTCTTTCTTTTAGAGGCCATTGGAGTTAAATGACTTGTCCATGGTTACACTGCTAGTGTCTGAGCTGGATTTGAACTCAGGTCCTCCTGACTCCAGCTTCAGTGCTCTATCCACTATGCCTCCTAACTGCCTCTCAGAGATGATATTTCTTGTCTTCTCAATGGGAAGTGGCAAGGGTGAGGAGTGGAGGGGGGAGAGAAGGGAGAGAATTTGGAACCGAAAAAATAAAAATAAATAGAGATGATAGTATCTGTAGTATATGCCTCTGAGGATTGATTTGTGCCAAATGAAATAATGTAGGTAAAATGCTTTGAAAAACTAGAAATTCTCTTCTAATACTAGCTTTCGATCTATGTGTGCGTCTTATCTCTTTTGCTAGACTGTAAGCATGATGAGGTCAGATACCCTGGCTTATTTATCACCTTCCCTTTTCACATTTTATATGTGATTAAATTTAGTTAATGGTTGATGGATGAATGAAATATCTGACTAACTTGGTTTACCAGATGTTCCCAGGTGCTTTATAAAAAGACAGAAAATAAAACTCAGTAACTGGAAAGAATACCTTTCTGTTAGTGACTTCCCACCAGCAGCCAGCAGGAAAAGACCTGGAAACATGAAAAGGACAAAGAAATTTTAGGGGGATCAAGGAAGATCAGCTGCTGCTGATGTGAACTTGGTGGGATAGGATGAAGTTTTTTTTACATACCTGGTAGCCCACCGTGAGGGGACTCTTTCAATCTGAGAATTTTATAGACACATTCATTGTACCCTAATTACTTAACTAGAGGGAAAAACAAGTTTCACTGTAAACTCTATATAGGCAAAGGCTATGTAGTAATTATATTACCTTTGTATATTCCCCTTTCCCCTGTCACTGGGGTCTGTATTTTGCACATAGTAAGAACTAAACAAATCTAAAATCAATGTATTTATTACAAAGTGCTTTGGAGTTTGCAACCATTATCCCAATTTAATTTTTTACTGCAACTCTGTGGTATGATGCAAGTGTTATAATTCCCATTTTATAGATGAGGTTCAGAAAAGATACTGTATGTCTTGCCCCAGGCCACATAGCTAGCATGTGGAAAAATGGAACTTAATCATAGCTTCTTTTGACTCTAAATTCAGTTTTCTTTTCATCACTTCAGGCTACCAGACCCAGATTGGTCAACTAGAAGATTCATTGTTCCTTCTAAGAACAGGTAATGGGAAAGGATCCTTTAGGAAAAATTCTAACCTGGAGAATTACCTTTATCCAGAAAGTAGGAATGTAGTAGTAAATGTAATACTTGTAGTCATAGCAGTGGTGGTAGTAGTGGAAGTAAAAGTAGTAGAAGTAGTAGTACTATAGTAGTAGTAGTAGTAGTAGTTGTGGTAGTATAGTAGTAGTAATAGTAGTAGTATAGTAGTAGTAGCAGTAGTTGTGGTAGTATAGTAGTAGTAGTTGTGATAATAGTAGCTGTGGTAGTAATATTATCTTATTTAATCCCCACAAGCCCTGGAAAGTAAAGGCAATTATTAATATTATCCTTATTTGACAGAGGAGGAAGCAACTGAGATTGTAAAGTGTGAAATGGTCAAGGTGACTTATACGCACCTGAGGCAGGCACTAGGTTGATGATTCCCACTCAGGTCTTTCTGATTGCAAGTATTTTTACCCACTATGCCTGAGCTGCCTCAGGAACAAAAGGAAAAGTAAACAAACAAATCTATCTTTCTCTCTATCTTTCCATATGTCTATCTCTCTACTTCTCTATCTATCTATCCATCCATCCATCTATATATGTATATATACATGTATATATATATATGTGTGTGTGTGTGTGTATGTACATGCATATACATTGTGAATGAATACACACACACACACACACACACACACACACACACACACACACATATATATATATATATATATATGACTTGACCTTTAACATCAAAAGTGATTAGAAGAAATACTCAAAAAGCTCATGCTTGTGGGAAAAAGATTAATACACATGAAATAATTGGAAAATAAAAATATATGACCTCATTGTGGAACTTCAGAGTTCAACAGGTCCATGCCCTGTCCAAAGTAGTTACCTTCTTTGTAGGACCAGAGAGCAGTAAGAGGTCAATCAAAAATAAACAAGGGGTCAGGATTATGACACAGATGGAAAGGGGACAATCTCATATTTATTGGAGCTGATCAGAGATGGTTCATGGAATCAGACCTGAGATAGGCCTTAAAATCAGACCTGTGAGCCCACAGCAGCCTCGCAAAATGACTGGATTTTAGTCAAGTGGTACCTTAGAGGTGGTGACCTCTTTTTTTTAACTCAAATAACCTAGCTAAGAGAAGGAGTGGAGGGGTATCACCTGAGGCAGCTAATACCCTATTTCATTTTGGTACTCTAGCCTTGTTGTGGCTATACTTGGGCTGAGCCAGATCTTTTATCTCCCAAATCAGTAATCTCTTTTTCCCCTTCTAATTCCACAGGACACAAAGAAGTGTCCTTTGGAGTGACAGGCAAGAAGAATTTCCCCTACTACTTAACAGACTGGGAGGAGAAGAGTTAAGTTTTCTCCCCTGGAATCTGTCCTCCAAAATGCAGGTCTTTGAATTGTCTTCTTATCACCTGTTTTTTTTTTCACCTCCCCCTAATGCTTTCCCCTTTTTTTACTGAAAAAGAACTCTACACACTGGCCCAGTCTATTCTGTCAGTGGTTTTGGGTGAGAAGGAGACTGGGCCACCTTCATGACCTCCCCAGATTCTGCAGTGACTCATTTGAAATGGAGGAACTTTGCAGCAGTCACTCTGAGGCATGCAGGGACGGATGTCTTTTGCCATTTATGAAAAAAATGTAAATGGCGACAAAAGCTATTTTTATAATGTTTTTATCTATTCTGTGACTGACATCAATAACACATAACAGTTTCATTGACATTGTATCATCTCCAATGGGCCCAGTGACCTGATTCAATGTCAGTGGAAATGCCTCGTACATCATAGCCGTGGCTGAATTGCAACAGATCCATTACCGTCACTTCAGCCCCACTAGTGCCTGAGACCCACTGCCAAGTCCATTTCTAGTGTTATCTGCAGCCTTTAATTCTGTAGGTAGTTTTTTTTCTGGTTGTTATTGTTGTTTTTGGTTTTTTGCCTTTTCCCTGTTTCTGTCTGCTCTGATTTCCTAGATCCCTTAGGGTCTCTACCCAACAGTCTGTTTCTTAACTAAACTATGTCCTGGATTGTTTCCTGATGTCTTCATTTATGTGCTCTTCTCTTCTTGATTATTCTAACCTGAGCTCCCTGAGGACAGGGACTGTCTTTTCTCTTTCTTCTCTCTCCCCCAACAGTAGCCAGCATGGGAGTGAGCCCACAGCAGCCTCGCAAAATGACTGGATTTTAGTCAAGTGGTACCTTAGGGGATTGGGACCATCTTGTCCAAATCATACCCCAAAGGATCCCTTCTACAAGTGAGTGCTCATTCAGCTTTTCATTAAAGACCTGCCTCTCAAAGCAATCTCAACCCACTTTTTGTATACCTTCTAATTGTTTGGGAATTCTTTCTATGAAAGACTAAATGTGTAACTTATTGACCCTAGTTATGTTGTCTGGGGTCAAACAAAGCAAGTCTGATACTCCCTCCTTAAAAGAATTCTTAAAATACTGTGGAACAACTATCATGTGTTTCCTGAGCTCTCTTTCACCTCTCCAGGATAAATCTTTCCACTCTTTTCCACTGATCCTCTTGTGGCATGAACTCAAGGTCCTTTACCCTGGTTACCCTTCTAATGAAACTTTCCAACTTATTCATGTCCCTACTAGAGTAGATATAAACTATCATCTTCTTATTGCTGGGGGATTATTAATCTCCTATTTAAGACAATCCAATATCACATTAACTTTCTTGGCTGCCATATAACCCTGTTGAATCACAGTGAATTTATAGTCCACCCAAACTGCCAGATCTTTTGTCAGTTCATAAACATTCAGTCAGTGAACATTTATTAAACATCTACTACATTGCCAGGCACTATGCTAAATGCTGGGCAAATTTTTCAGACAATTCACCATCTGATTAACCAATATTGTCTTTTTCACTGGAGTCTCCTTTTTCTAAGGAACCAGATGTAGGACAGCAGATGAAGAAAGGTCCATGCTGGAGTCTGAATGTGGTCTTCATGCTGGAACGCCTTGCCATGATGGAGCCAACACATCCAAATCATGGTAGGCAGTATGTGCTTGGGTGGTCAGAAAAGAGCTAGTTTCATCTTCCCACTTACAGAGCCACAGTGTAGGAGATGTTGGCCAGCAGAACTGCCCACACACCTTATCTTAAGGCATTGATTTCTATCCCTTTCTCTACCATTCCAAAGGGAAAAGAAAATCAACTTGAAAGTCTTACATGGGCTTAAGTGAGACTCTTGCTAATATTGCAATATATTTGTCATTTGTCTCACTGGTAAGCCTGTTTAGTAGTCAAAACTGTAGAAAATTGAATATACACTTACTGTATAAAAATGATATGCTTGGTTAGTGATAGTTTAGAAGAAATAAGTACATCTATCATAGAAGAGCAAGCTGTCAGCTCTTTATATGTAAGAGAAACATTGAACAAAAATGTGATAAATGTTGGGCACCCTTTACAAAAGTTGCATGACAAAGTTGATTTACAATAAGTTCATAACTCAGAGAAAGAAAGAAACAAAGAAAGAACAAGAAGAAAAGGAAGCCTTCTAAAGGAGCATATTAGGAAGCACGGAAAAGAAGCTGTTCCCTGTTCGGATCTCATAGTAATTACAAGCAGCTACATAATTGTGAATTCTCCAGGTTTAGAAAGCTTCCTTCCTGGATTGAGGTTCAGGCAGGGAAGGGTAAACTCAGGTAAGAGGCTGAAAACCCTTGGCATAGCACTCCTGAGCTCAGCCTGGGAAGACAGCTTTGATTGATCTCCCTGGGATGCTGAAGGGGATAGTTAGGGTAGATTAAGATAAGCAATTTGAGTTAATGATAAACTGTAGGACTTGGGGAACAGAGCAATAAATAGGAAAGCTACAGGTAAGAAAGGAATCAGACAGTTACCTTTGTATGTTGAAGGTGGGGGAGGTCACAAGGAAATCTTCCCTGAAAAATATGGGAGAAAAACTAACGTAGGTATTCTTAGGTTAGCTAAGAAGAGAGCTTTGTCTCAGAGAAGCAGGGATGCAAACAGGTTACTTGTTCTATGCACCATTTTTTAAAAATTAATATAACTATCAAGAAGACTGAAAACAGGACTTTAGGAATTGAATAGAGGCTGCCCAGATTTCGGGAATAGGGGAGAAAGGGAAAGATGACTTCCAAGGGAAAGCTGGATACCTTCCCAGAGTGACCTTCAATCATTTCATCTGTATCCACCACAGGCATGTAAGGAGCTAGGCCAGGTGTGCTGGTGCATACTCTATGCATACCTATGATACCTTGAAGGAAGAACAAAGACACACATTATCTGTGCCCTCTAGGAGTTTCCAATCTATTTGGAGAGGCAGGACAGAGATACATGGAAAAGTAACTGATCCCAGCGACTGAGGCTGCCAGAAAAATGTGGGTTCAGAAGGAAGGAGAGGTCACCGAAGGTAACAATTATTAGGGAAGGATCCGTGGAGGGAAAAGTCACTAAACTCAGTGATACCACTACGAGGTCTATTCCTCCAAAGAGACCAAAGAAAGAAGAAAAGGACCCATATAGTCAAAAAGTTTTACATCAACTTTTTTTTGTAGTAACAAAAAAAAATGGAAATAAAAGGGGTACCTGTCCATTAGAGAATGGCTGAAATATTACAGTATATGAATAAAATAGAATATCAATTGTGGTGCAAGAAATAGCAAAAAGGATGGTTTCAGAGAAATTTGTGAAGACTTGTACAAACTGATACAAAGGAAAATGAGAAGAACCGTAAAACAATTTATATAATAACAAAAACATTATGAAGATAAATAACTTTGAAAGATCTAAGAATTGTAATCACTGCAGAGATTAGCCATTATTGATAATGAAACATTACTCATCTTTTGACAGAGATTTTTAAAAAATTAATTTGTTTTTTGTTTTCAACATTCACTTCTATAAGATTTTGAGTTCTAAATTTAAGCCCCCTTCCTCTCCTCCCCCTTCCCAAGATGGTTCCCTTTTCCTCCTCACAAATATTTTGCTTCTAATCTCCACCTACCTCAATCTGCCCTCCCTTTTAATCAGACCTCCTCCATTTTTCTTTCCCTTTCCCTTTTCCTAACAGAGATTTGATAGACTGAAGAGGTAGACTAGGATAAATGTTTTGGGGCATGGTCAGAACTGGTATTTGGTTTTGTTTGATTACTCATATTTGTTAGGAGGATCTGCTGTTTCTTTTTTCAATGGATGAATAAAAAAAAATAAATGCTTGGTGGTTAAAAAAAAATTAAAAGATTCATGGTGTCAGTCAAATGATGGAGCCTTGAAGGACTCAGTGAAGTAGAGCAAATTTTTTTATCAGGAGAGGTCAGCAAAGAGACAAATTTGGATAAAGCTTAAAGTTTTTGCCAAGTGAAGGCAGAGAGAGATAAGGGTAGAAAAGCAGTTTGGGATCAAAATTGAGTGTCTTGAATGCCAAGTTAAGGAATTTGGACTGTATCCCATAAACAATGGGGGAGCCAATGAAGATTCTAGAGCAGAAGAGGGACATGATAAATGCAGTGTTTTAGGAAGCTTAGCTTGGCAGCAATGTAAGATAGCTAATCTAAGTCACCTCACAGGTCCTATGATTTGGCTTCCCTCCATTCTCATTTTCCAAGCCTCTGATACAATTCAATAACCTCACATAATATCTGTCAAACAAATCTTACTGATACATAGGAGTTGATTGATGTGTTTTGGAGAGAAGACTCTGTTCCTGTCTTTCAAAGGAGACATTCAGAGTTGCCTTTTCTTATTGCTGAAAAGGGAGGAAGCTAAAGTCTAGAGAGGGAAAGTGATTTGGCCAAGGTCATCCAGTAGCAGGGAAATTTTTGGTACAGTAGAGGCAAAATTCTCTTTTATCTAAAGTATTATCACTGTGCAGTAAACTAAAATGTACAAATATGAATCATCCGTAGCGCATTTGTATTTCAAGTGATACGTTGATTTAATTCAGAACATTTTATTGAGATCTTCATAGAAATTCTCTACCTCCTCAGTATCTGCAATATGCATATATATGTGTGTGTGTATGTATGTGTATATATATGTATGTATGTGTGTGTGTATACATATATATATATATATATATATATATATATATATATATATATGTATACACACATAACCCGAAATTATTTTTCTAGTGGTCTTTTCACAATTACTTGTGTGTCCTGCAAGGTGTGCTAAAGAGAATCCTGGATCTAGAAATTTGAGTGGACTGGATTCCTGTTTCTTCTACTTTCTACCTATGACATCTTGGGCAAGTCACAACGCTACTTTCAGTCTCAGTTTCCTCATTTGTTTGGAATAAGTGACCTCTAAATCTATGATCTAATATGAGAGAGCCAGATATCTCAAAACATTTGCCTTTGGACACACAATAAAACCAATTTTTTTATTTGCCTTTCAAAGAGAATATCTGAGCTAGTCTTTCATGTAGTTGTCACTTCCTTTTGTCTTTTAATTTCATTCATAACAAAAAAATTAAAATTGATAGTTCATTGATCAGTATGTCCATTTTTCAGTTACTGGACAGGGATCTCACATTTAAAATAACTGGCAGCTAAGTTTTTATCTATTTTCCAGATTATGATAGATATGCATTTATATACAGTTGGATGGATGACATGTGGTATATATACACCAATAAGTATTGCATATACATTTACATCTACCTTACGCTCACACATACACATTAAACACATATATAAGACATGGCTAATGGACAATAAGACAATGCTCTGAACCAAGAATTGAATAGAAGGAGTGCAGTCAGTATTGCCTTTTGGAAATTGCACAATTCTTTTAATAACCCCAAGTTTCTCCTTGAAACAAAGACCCATCATTTTTTAACACTAGTATTTTTCCATGATGTTGTATGACTGTGAGTCCTAGAATATTACAGTCTCCAGTGATTTAAAGGTGAGGTTCCCCAAAGGGCAATGGAGAAGTGCATGATGTTTGTGATCAGGCTACAACAATAAGGAAGAATTATGCAGTAAAGATGGTGCAAAGGATATCATCAAAGAAATGTTTGGTTAAAAAAGGAGGATGAATAGGTTAGATGGTGAAACTAAAGATTAACCAATGGATATCCTGCATGTTCCACTAGCAGTCTCACAATGGATGGGGGGCATTGGGTGCACCCCTCTTTGAACTTGTGAGAAGACCTGAATGAGAGTCACACAGAAGAGGTAGGCATGGTGGATGGCAGCATGCATCTTTGCAGGGAATACCGATATTGATGAGATCACAGATCCACTCTAGTGTTAGTATATAGTTTTACATTTCTGAAAGCCTTCCTCTGGAAGAGTAACTTCTGAGTCATTCTGTAATCAATCAGCAATGGTTAAGGAGGCAGCAGCACATAGTAGACAGTGCTTTGGACTTGAAGTTAGGTAACCTCTGGGTCTGAATCTTGCCTTTGGCATTTATCTGCTGTATGACCATGGGTAAATGACAACCTCTCTGAGATTCAGTTTTCTTGCATGTACAATGGGAATACCTATAGTACCAACCTGGCAGGGTGGTTGTAATGATCAAATGAGACAATGCACATAAATTTACTCGTAAACTCTACCATTTATATAACAAACAGCAATTTTAAGGCTTTACTTTAGCTTTGATATTCAATCAGAATCAAGAATGTGATTGAACGGTGAAAAAAACGCATTTCATTTAAAAGTCAAGTGGAAATATTCTTTTGAATTATCTTCTGTTTCCAAATCCCCATTCCACTACTCGACTCAACTAGTATAGTTAATTGATTATATCACTTGACACATCAAGAAATCACGATAGTAACTACTCATTTCTATAACGATATTTTCTTTTCAGAGGTCTTTTCCATCTATGATCTCATTTTATCCTTATCATGCTCTTGTGGGAGGTGGTATCATGATCCCCATTTAACAGATGAACAAACTGAGAACCAGGGCCAACTAGTTAATGGTGGAGGCAGAACTAGAAAACACAACTTCTGAGCACGAATTCAGTACTCTTCATTTTACTGAGCTTTCCCTAAAAGCCAGACATTGCATAAGGTGCTAAAGGCATGAGCTTGTTTTAGTGACCACTGACTGACCACATTAGTAGGAGACAAGGAAAAGCTTGAATCTGCCTGCCTCTGGGTAGATACTAAATTCTGTCTTTCAGGAAGCATAAGTATTCTCTCCTTTGAAAGTCATTCTGTTCAATCTATTGTAACTTCAACTGTTGCCCCCTCACAGAAGGCATGTGAGCTGTTAATGGTGCACGTGTGGATCCATTGCCACAGAAGACCTCTGCTGCAGGACTTGGAAATTGATGGCTGATTAGTGATTCCTTACTACTGTGCCCTAGCAGATGGCCACTTCCCCAGAGAGGCCCCTCCCGCTATTGCTACATGTGCATATTGGGCAAATGTCTCCGGCCGGCCCCCTTTGCCCACCCTGCTCAGAGATTGGGTGAGATGAGCCTAGAATTTCCTCCTCTATTTTTTTAATCCAATTCAGTCCCACCAAGAATATTTACAATCTGCTTCAAAATACTAAGAAACATTTAACACAGTTTTTTTGCCCTTCTTCCCTTTAGTCTCTAACTACTCTATAGAATACAAATGCAATGCAATATGAGAAACATGAATTAAGTCCCTACTGTGTGCTAAACATTGTGCTAGCCATTGGAGAAGGTCCTAAGTTGAGACGTGACCTCTGCTCACAAAGGACTTACAGTCCAATGGTAGGATAAGGCACTGACATCAATAGCTGTTTATAATAGATAATTTTATATACTAAATGTGTTGGAGAATTACAAAAACCAAGCATTATATGAGGTCATAGGAGCATAGACCTAAAGATAATAGAGCCCACAGAAGCCATCTAGACAAATGACTTCATTTTAGAGATGAGGAAACTGAGGCCAGAGAGGTTAAGTGACTTGTCTAATGTCACAGAGCTGATGAACATCAGAGGCAGCCCAGACTCTTTCCACTGAATCACAAAGCCAAACAGGTTGTTACTTATTTGGTAGAGGCAGAATGCTACTTTGATCATAAAATGATTCCTGGAAGAGAAGGCACTTGCTTTGGGTTTGAAAAGATAGGTAGGAATTTAGAAGTGGAAGTGGAAAAGGAGTACTTTGTAGTCATTGAAAATAGTGTAAACCAAAATACAGAGATGGTGGGATATGTTGGAGCCTGAGAGTAGTCCAGTTTGGCTATAAAAATGGAAAGAAAAGGTTGCTCCAAGCTGGTAATACTTTGGATGCCAGATAGAGTATTTTAAACTTTATTCAGATCACATCAACACTGGTCAAAGGCCTATTGTGTGGAAGGTCCAGTTGCCAGAAGGGAACCACTGAAGACGTTCGAGCAGAGGAGTGATATGATTAGATTGATGCGTAACCAAAGTTATTCTGGTGAGTTGGATTAGAGAGGAGAAATAATTAAACCGGGAAGACCTATAAACCTTTCTCCTCCTTTCTTTTTTTCTTTCTTTTCCTCACTTTTCTCTCTCTTTCTCTTCCTTTTTTCCTTCTTTTCACTCCTCTACTACATCTCAAATTCAGTTACCAAAGTAACTCCTCCTCAATATTCCTATCTGCAGCACCATATAATCCATTTGAGAACTGAGACCTCCACGAAGTCTTCCTTGACCATTTCCCCAATAAGTTTTTCGTTCTCGGATTTATTCTACCATTTATAGCATGCATGTGACGTCTTACCATCCTTTGCTTACATCTCTCAACTTGCTGTTCTCAAATGTTATCGCCTGTGTCTTGTCATTTCCTCCTCCCCTCCATCCCCCCAACACACTCAACTGAAAAAATTGTATACGATATAAAACAGTTGGCAAATTTTAAAGAATAATTAAAAATGCTAGCTTTTTCCCCTCATTCCTCCCATCTCAATATTTGATGAATTTCAGATAGAAACAGTCCTGGCACATTGTGCTTTTGTAGTTAATATCTGGTGGACTCTCTATCACACAGGTGAATAAAATGATTTCATATTTGAATGAAATGTAGTGGAATTTATACTATTATATGATCTTCATACCGTTTCATAGGGAAGAGATGGAAAGAGTCCTAGGATAAGTTGCTTTTTTTACTATTATTCTTTTATTTCTAACACTTTGGGGGCTACTCTACAGGAGGATAAAATAATTCCTTTGCTATGCTATTATTTGAGTCATCTCAACAAAGTCATTAAGTGAGATGCATATTTATCAATCATCTATGGGGGATGAAGGAGAAGAAGACTTAGTCTTTACCCCCTAGCAGCTTATAAGTAAAGGAGAAGATGGCTTAAATGCATAGAATATTTACCTAAGGATAGAAGGCTATCTGTAATTAAACGCTTCACTGTGTGGAATAGATTGTAAGCATTCGAAGAAAAGAGACGGTGAGTATAGGAGTAGCTAGCCATAGTTTTATAGAGGTGAAGGACTCGGGATGGATCATAAAGAAATAGCAGAGGTGAGCAAACACAAAGGAGGAAGAAAGGCATCCTTCTAATTCTTGTTTTCTCCATGGTGCCTTAGACATGGCCAGGAACACAGCAGGTTTTTAACAAATGACTAATAGAAATGTTGGAAGGTAACCAGTTCTGTGCTCAGAACTGTAGCATTCTTTTGGACTGGGATTATTTTCTACAACCTGAACCCAACTCAGCTTTAAGTCACTGCCCCAAATAGGTGGGCTCCTTGCATATACTACAATACTCGTGGCCTGGGAGATCTCTTTTAAAAACATTAACTATGGACACGTATGGCCTTGGACGCTTCACTTTTCTTCCCAGGGTCTCAGTTTCTTCATCAGCAAATGAATAATAATGCCTAATCTGTCTACCATACAGGGGCTTAGGGGGTAATTAGATGAGATCATGTGAAAGGGAACAATTGTATGAATACAGGACATGATTATCTTTCTCATTATCATATCTCTCTAACTTTAGGAAGGGGATTGGGCCCACCTCTGAGTCCCCAAGAGGTCTTGCCTAGTTCTTCTAGGATCTGATTTGCTCCCAACAGAGGGTGCTCTGAGATAGAAGATAATGGCTATTGCCACACCTTGGCCAGACCTAATTGGTGGTCTTAGGTTTTTGTGTTTTCCTTTTGAAGGACTTGGTTTCACCTAGGAAATTTCAGAAAAAGAACCACCAGACCCAGTGGTAAAGGGTCTGGAGAGACTTGCTTTTTTTGAGCACAGAGGAAAGGAATGATGCCTCCCTGGCACAGTGAAGAGGGTGTCAGACGGCACATGATAGAGGTATTCAAAATAATGAAAGCGTCTGTAACAAGGAGAGATCAGCGGCTCCTCTCCATCCAATTTAAATGTACTAGAACTAGAGGACACTCATTAAAATTGATTGGTAGCAAATTTAGAACTGATAAAAGGAGATGCTTCTTTACACAAAGTACAATTAATGTGCTGAATTCGTTTCCATACACACACAGGCTCCCAAATGAGCCAGAGAGTTGTATAGATTGAAGCAGGCCTTTGGCTGCAGCTGTCAGCAGGGTGGCAAGCAGACCTGATAAAACAGCCATGGTACCCTTTTGCAGTGCAGACACATGTGAATGACCTCGGCATGGGACACCACTGGGTGGTACAGATGGGTAATCCTAGGCAAACTCCTTGGTCTTCATTTTTTCAACTGTAAAATGGTAATGAGGACTTGCACTTACTGATATCACAAGGTATTTGTGAGAAAAGCCTTCTGTAGAATTCGACCAGCTGCAGAAGTGTGAATGATGATGATTCCCCATCATTCTAGAGAGGTTTGAGGGGCATCTCAGTTTGTTTGATTGCTCTTGCCCATTAAGTTTCATCCCCTGTTAATGGCAAAGGGGATGCCTGAGAAAAGGGACGTAGGAACTTTTCTTTGGGGCTTTTTAAAGAATAGAACTGTCATTTAATTCGGGAATCAGTTGGTCATAGACCAAACCTTCAATTCTTAGGCCTTAAACTCACAGAATGTCACCAGAAGGAACCATCTAGTCCAATTTCTTCCTTGTACAGAAAAGGCCTAGATAGGGAAAGTTACTTGCCCAAGATCGCAAAGCATTTGACTTTTATAGATGGCAGGCAGAAAACCTAACTTCCAATTCTCCAGCTAGCTGCCTTTCCTTCCCACCATAACATCTCTCCTTTGCCAGATTGCTGACATACTGATTGGTCCAGAGTAGGCACTTAATAAGGGTTTTTCTGATTGATTCTAATTGTAATGAAGAGGCCTGGTTAGTGATCACCTCTTACATGCATTTGGTAACTCCTTCTGCCCACCCCCATGCCAACCATATGAGAATGCATAGTTTTCTCAGGAAGTTAAAAGTCTGTGTGAAATAGAGAGAGGGTTTCAGCTAGGGGAAGGAGAAAGGAGAAAGAAAGAGGGAGAGAGCATTTGATTGAGAGAAGAAAAAAAATCACAGATGTTTCTAAATCTCTTTAACAGCCTTCATGCAAGTGGCCCTTTGGAGTAAGGCTCAAGATGCCATCTGTCTAGAGACAATAAGACCAATTCTCACTGAGTGAAACCAGCCACTACAATCATACAATGTCAGAGTTTTGAGAGACCTTATTATCCAGCCATTTCAGTTGGGTTCAAATCTTTATGACCCCTTTTGGGGTTTTCTTAGCAAAGATACTGGAGTGATTTGCCATTTCCTTCCCCAGCTCACTTTCAGATGAGGAAACTGAGACAAATAGGGCTAAGTGACTTGCCCAGGGTCACAGAACTAGTCTGAGGCCAGATTTGAATCAAGGAAGATGAGTCTTCCTGACTCTAGGCCCTGCACTCTATCCCCTGAACCACCCAGCTGCTCTACAGGGGACCTTAGACACAACCTAGTTAACTTCACCTCCTCAATTTTACACTTGGGAAAAGGAAGAGACTGCCCAAGGACACACCTATTTATTCTGTGACTTTAACATCAACCATAATGTTTCCTGCTACCACCCTCCCTCTCCAGGTCTAGGGACCAGAGCACCTGTCCAGAGCAAACACACTCAGTTCCATACCTCAAGGCAGATTCCATGGAACTAGGAAAAGTAAAATTTCAATTAGTCAGAGTTCATCTAACAAAACTCTTGAGGCCACCTTCTCTAAGTTCAGTGGGGACCATGGACGTAGAGAAGATAAAATTGTTCAGTGGGTCCCACTCTAACATTCTCTTTCTCTATCCAATAAGGACCTAGGTAAGGCCTTTAGGGAGGGAGAGAAGGGCAGTAATATATTCAGGAGGGATTCTTTAGTGATAGACAAGTGTGAGAAATTCTCTTCAAAATCCGGGGCTTTTGCTGAGGGTTTTGAAGTAGGAATCTAAAGAACTGAAATCTTTCTCATGACTTCATTTGAGAGATTTTTTCACTCACTATATGGTAGACTGAGCTACAGATTATAAACTCCGCAGTGATTAGAAGGGTCATGAGAGCAGGCACAGTGTTTGATTTAAACTCCTTGAACACTTACTTAGCATAGCACTCCAGATATAGTAGGTGCTTCCTACATAGCTGCATTCATGTTTTGTATTAGCTCCATTTGCTTCTCAGACTTTGTATCTTGTCAGACCAGCCTAAGTGATTGGACCACAAAGTGGTTGTAGTTGGTTTTACCTCCTCCGTGTTTAACAGCAAGGGCTGGGGGCTCAGGGTTGGCAAAGGGGAAGATCAGTCTCCTTAGCATAAAGCTGCCTCCTTTAGCATCCCACTTTGAAGATGATGAGAGGTGCCAGACTGTGGAAAGTACGAGGTGTCGTGTGCTGAAGGCAAAATGTGATTGGGTGCAATTACTGTATATTAAAATAGCAAGAATTTGGATACGAAAGCCGAGCAGACTGTACATTGCATGATGTAGAGAATGGAGAAGCCCTCCCCAACTTTCACAACTGTGTTTGCATGTATCTGAGAGAGTGCCAGTCTCAGAAAATGGCATTTGCTGCAAAGAACCCTGACAGATTCCTCATTGCAGAGGAGGTAAGAAGGCAGATCCCTCCAATAGGGATGTGTGGACATTACTTTGCTTTTTGCCTCCATTGTACTTATTTCCCTGACTTGTCCTATGCCGAAATAATAATGAAATTAGTAATCTTTTGATCTAAGGTTTGTTCAAGAATTCTAAATGTATTTTTTCCCTTCTTTTAGGAAAAACCTCAAGGTCTATGCCAACTCTTCATTAGAGCAGAAAATCCCAATCTGAGAGATATTTTCACTAACTATGTGGTAGACTGAGCTGCTAGATGATAAACTCCTCAAATTTACAGAATCTGAGATTTTGAAGGGACATCAGAGTCTATCTAGACCAGCCCAGACTTGAATAAAAGGCCTCTTTGCCGAGTAACCAAATAGTGGTCATTGAGTCTTTCTTTGAAGACACCCACATGGTAGAGTTTGTTACTTCCTGAAATGGCCCTTTCTTCTTGGGTGCAGCCCTAATTTTTTAAGAATAGTTTTCCTTTCATCAAATAATAGTAACACCAATATTTATAGACTCTTTTCAGCGTCTACCTTCTGGGGCCTAGTTCTGTCTTCTGAGGGCTAATCCTTTCTCCAGAGGACGGTCTTTCAAATATTTGAAGACAGTTATCATGCTCCTGCCCCATCCCCAACTCTTCTTTTCTCAAAGCTAAACATTTTCAATTTCTTCAGCGTATTTTCATATAGTATGATCTTAAGCTTCTCTGCCATCCTGATTTCTTCCTCTGAATGGTCTCCAGGTTGTCAATGCCCTGCCTAAAATGAGGTGCCTAGAACATTAACACAGTATTTGGCCAAGGCAGACCTTATGAGTATCACCTAGTTCTAGAGGACACAATGACTCTCTAAATGTAACCAAATACCACCTGAGCTTTTTCTCATGCCACCTTGTTGACTCATTCTGAGACTGAGTCCCATTCAAATCTTCAGGTCTTTTTCAAAAAAACCTGTTTTGTTTTTTTTTTTTTGCTTTTTTAAATTTTTTTTAATTTTTAATTTTTAATTTTTTTTGTTTTTATTTTTATTTTTTTTATTTATTTTTTTTAAAATAAATTTATTTAACTTTTTACATTCATTTTCACAAGATTTTGGGTTCCAAAATTTTCTCCGCATTTGTCCCCTCCCCCCTCCCCGATACACTGGACATTCTAATTACCCATATCACCAAT
>CM053769.1:323739199-323759782 GCA_028658325.1 Potorous gilbertii
CCCCCGAGCTAATGCTTGGGGTCTTAGATTCAAATGCTGCTCCCCAGCCTCAGGGCTTTTGGCGGCAGACTTGACAGCTCTTCAATGAGGGCTTATCTGCTGGTTCTCAGGTGGGGGCAGGGCCGCCTCTCAGGCTTAGTTCCCTCAGGGGTTTTATACAGAGATCCTTTGTAGTGGAGCTGGGGTGGAGCTCCAGCCCACTCTGGGAGTCTCTGGTTGAGCTGCCTCAGCCTCTGCCGCAGCAGCCGCTTCCCAGGGGGTCCGAGTCCGGAGATCCCCCGCCCCCCTCTCAGCCCGTCTCTCTCACTGACCTGTGCGTCTGTGGGTGGAGGGCCCTTCGAAGCTGCCGGAGACTCAGGTCCCTGACGCCCGTTGGGCTCTGCTCGCTCCTCTCAGTGCCGCGTGGCTGGGGCGGGGGAGGGGAGCGCTCGGCAGGACAGGACTCGGCTCCTGTCTGAGGTACCTTTGCGGTCGGTTTTTCAGGGCTCTCTGCAACAGAAATCTCCTTCACTGTGTTGCTGCGCAGCTTCCACTGTTCCAGAATTTGTCAGGAGTTCTTTTTACAGGAAATCTATGGGCTGTGGGTTCGGACCTAGCATAGGTGAGTCTTTCTACCTCGCCATCTTGGCTCCGCCCCTCAAAAAACCTGTTTTCTTTTCACAACACCACTACTTTACACTATTGAGATTGATTTCTTTTGTGTCAAACTTTGCATTTATCCCAAATAATGACATATTATTCTAGCTTGTTGAGATCCTTATTTAGACCCATTATCCTACACTTGGTTTTGCCTTTCAGTTTTGAGCAGTTAGTCAATCAACAAGCATTTAATAAGTGACTACTATGTGCCAGGCTTTGTGTTCTGTGCTGAGTGCTGGGGATAGAAAGAAAGGTGAAAGGCCATGCTTTCCCACAAGAAGGTCTTAGTCCAATGGTGGGGAGATACCACCGAAACAACTAAGAACAAATAAGATATGTACAGGATAAATTAGTGATAATCAATAGACAGAAAGTAGGATTTTCACTGAGACTTGGAGGAAACCAGGAAAGCCAGGAGGTAGAAATAAGGCGGGAGGAAATTCTAGACAGGGAAACACTGAGTTAAAAAACTTAAAGAGTCTGGAGAAGCATCTTGTACCAGACACAGCAAGGTCAGTGTCGCTGGATCGCAGAGTAAGTGGGTGTGGAGTAGGTAAGGTATAAGAAGTCTGGAAAGATAGTGGGAGGCCTGGGGCAGACAGATTATGGTCTATGCAATGTAGAAAAGACAAAATAACTAAATGTCCTCAAGCAGTTTGTAATCTTCACAAAAATATACAAAACAATTAGGAAAAATCAAATGCAGAATATGTAGTTGTTATTCAATCCAATCTAACTCTTGGTGACCCCATTTAGGATTTTCTTGGCAAAGATACTGGCACAATTTCCTTCTCCAGCTCATTTTACAGATGATTAACTAAGGCAAACTGGGTTAAGTGACTTGCCCAGGGTCACAAAGCTAGTAAGTATCCCAGGTTGGATTTGAATTTAAAAAGATGAGCCTTCCTGACTCCTGGCCCTCTTTGCACTATGGCACCACCTAGCTGCTCTCTTGGCTCACTATTTATTAAACCCATTTGTTTTCCTAACAATGTACCATCATCCAGTAAAATAACCCTAACTCTGTGAAACATTGCAGAAGTGAAAAGAAGAGAAATCTAGTACATGAGGGCAATATGGGCGCTTCAGGGTTGACTCTTATTTACTTCACGGATGACGCTCCTGCTGGGGACAATCTGCACAGCAACCATCCTCCTGCCTCCAATTCTATTGTTTCCCTCTCCTTCCTCCTCCTTCCTAAGTGGCAATGCATGTTCACCTGCTTCCGCTAAATACACCTGCTCAGATTTCTCTGAAGTTGCTCTTAAAATACACTTAAATATATAACAATTACTCCTGAAGGTGAAGTACTTATGAATGCAAAATGATCATCACATCCCTCATAATCATATTTTCATAATGCTCTCATGGTGTCTGAGGAATACCGGAAAACTACTTAGCAGCACAAAGAAAATAAAATGGAAATCGGCAATGTCATTACCGGAGCTCAGTGGCTTGAATAACGCTTGGTGTTTCTTTGCTGGCTTTTCTCCAGGGAGATTGCCCTTATCCTCCTCACCTACCAGCATCCCAATGAGGTTGATGGGTGAAAGTTCTCTTCCTTTTGTGGCTTATGGCAAGATGGCCAGACTGAGTGGTCTGGTCTTGCAAGATCACCAAGCAACAAGCAGTCGTACCTGGGCCACGGCCCCAGAACACCCTTCCTCACTCAGAGCTTCTGGTTTCTTTGCCTTGTATGGACTCTGGAGGTAGCTGCCATCTGCTCTTGCTTTTTTAAATATGTTAGCTATGGATTTAGTCTAAGGAAGTTATGGACCCCCTCATGAAAACTAGACTTGTTTTTATCTGAACTGAACCTTTTTATCCTACATACTACAAGGTCCTGGTTAGGGTCTTTTCTCATTTGCTTTTTGTGGTTCAGTTGTTTTAGTCATGTCCAACTCTTTGTGAACTCATTTGGGGTTTTCTTGGCAAAGATACTGTAACGGTTTGCCATTTCTTTCTCTGGCTCATTTTACAGAAGAGGAAATTGAGGCAGACAGGGTTAACTTTCTTGCCCAGCTAGGAAGTGTCTGAGGCCAGATTTAGACTTGGGAAGGTGAGTCTTCCACTCTTGTGCACTGTGGCGCCACCTAGCTGTGGGTATCTACTGTGTCACTTGTGCACATTTGCTTATATTGAGAAAATGTTTTGTCCTTGGTTCTTGAAGAGGACCATGACATCAGGAAGGTGATGTTATGACTTGCAAGTGGATTGGATTTAAATGAGTGAGAGATATGCAAAATCACCAGCCTCACTTGCTTTTCCAGAGCCATCTGGGCCCAGTGGCAAGATATAGATTAGGCTGACTGGAGAGTTCTTTAGTGACTGACTAGTCTTAGAAAATTCTCTTTGAAGTCTGTAGTTCTTGCTGAAAAAACAAAGATTCAAATTGGATTTCTAGAGTATAGAAACTCTAAGTCATATAACTACCGTTTAGTTTTATGCCAACACAATCCAGTTCAAATCTTTAGCTGCCTACTATGTGCATGGCCCTGCATTACAAAGTATGATCCCTACCCCTAAAAGAACAGTCCTTGCTCTCAAGAAGTGTACAGTAAATAATATAATATGTAAAAAGAGAAGTGTATGTATGATTACCTGAAAAGAAAAAGGGTACTAATACTTTGGGAAAATCAGGAAAGGTTTCCCTTAGGAGCTCATAATATGCTCTGAAATGTAACATGCCTAGAGATTCTACAAGGAGGAGAAAGAGGAAATGACTTCTAGGCACCAGAGACATCTTATACAAAGAAATAGAAATACTAAACAAGGAATAATCAAGGAATAAAAGACAATGAATTTTGATGAAATAACAAAGTTTTTGCAGGAGAATCATATGAAATAACCTTGCATAAGTAGACTAGGGCTAGATGCTTTAAAGGTCTTAAACGTCAAATATTTTATTCTGGAGGCAAAAGGGAGTCACTCCAAGTTCTTGAGCTGGGGAGTGACATGATCAGATCTGTGCTTTAGGAGGGTTGATTTGGAAGTTACATGGAGGGTGGACTGGAGAGGGGAGAAACTAGAAGCCATACAGAGGATGTAAAGAATAACAAGGAAAGGTGTGGTAATAGTGCCAAATGCTATAGGAGGGTCAAAGAGGTTGAGGACTGAAGAAAGCCTAATCAGATTTAGCAACTGAGATATTGTTGGTACCTTTGGAGAAAGGAGTCTCAGTTGAGATCAGAAACAAGGGGTTGAAAAGTAATTAGAAATAGAGAATGGAAATAGCAGATTTAGAAGACATTTAAACATTTTGGCTCTGAAGCTAAGGAAGGATACTTGGTGGTCGCTTGAGGGGATGATAGAGTCAGGTGAAAAATTTGATGCGTGGGACTGATCTGAGCATGTTTGTACACATCGGGAGGATCCAATATGTAAAAGAGAAGAGAAAGGACAAGTGGCCAGCAAAGACAAGATGGAATCAGGGGCCCAAACTTGTGGGTTTGTCAAGGACGAGAGCCTCTTCAGCAAAGATTGGAACTAAAGAGAAGTGACAAATAGTTAAAGGCAAGGAGGAAAGGGAGTTCAAAATGGAAGTCCTCTATTTTCTCAGTAAAATAGAAGGAAAGGTGGAATAGGAGTTGTAGGAGAGGAAAGAAGGTTTTGGAACAACTGCTATAGGGAGAGAAATAGAGGGTCAATTAAGGAAAGGGTAGAAGGCTTTCCATGCACCAATGAAGGCCCAATTAAGATCAGATAAAAGAAAGGATAGAGAAACTAAAAAAAAGTATAAAGTTTTCTGTGGAAAAAATTCACCCTTTTGGCTGTTTGCATCCAGTTCTCAAAAAATAAGAACTCTATGTATTTACCATGTACTATTTTTGGCAATTACTTGTGAGAATCTCTTATTCTCCCAGTAGATTGTAAGGCCCTTGAGGTCAGTGGTCATATTTTACTTATCCTTGTAATATCACTAGTGCCTTCTTTCTGCATGATAACCTATCAATAAATATTTGCTAAATTGACTTTAATGTTAAGATATTGCTGGCACAACTTTGGCTAGGTCAGTATATATTCAAATTCAAAATCAAATTTAACAAAATTATTACTATAGAGTTGAGTATTATGTTAGATCTTAGGGGAGGAAATACAGTTTTGATAAGGTAAAATTAACAAAGGTGAATTGGACAAGCCTTGGCTTTATTAGGCTTAGCTAGGTTAACAGTTCACTCCTTCCATGGGGAATTTACAAAATCAAAAACCCAGCATTTCTTTCCCATTATCTCCCAACTTCTGTATGATCAATAATAGACCCCCAAAGCAGTGACAGCTAAAGGAAAGATCACTGGATTTGAAGTTTAAAAACTTGTTTCTAATTTTGGCCCTTTTATTTACAGCTTGTTTAATTTCGGACCAGTCATCATTTTTAGACCTCAGTTTCCTCCTCTATAAAATGGGGTGATTGGAATAATTATGTCTGAAATCATTTCCAAGTCAAAATTCATTAAGCAAACAACATTTATTAAGTACTCAGGCATGGTGCTAAACCCTGGAATTAAATTAAAAGGCAAAAGATAGTCCCTGATTTCAAAGGGGCTTACAATCTAATGGAAGAGATCTGTGTTCTTCCTTCATTTCCGGAGAAGACCATGACGTCAGAGAAATGATGACATGACTTGCACTTGACTTTGTTTTGAGTGAAGGAGGGCTGTTCAGGTCACCAGTCTCACTTCTCCTTCAGAGCCATCTGGATCCAGTGGCCAGATATTCATCAAGATGGCTGGAGAAGGCCCAGGATGCAGTGGGAGACCTTGGCATATTCAGGTACTCACTTAGAGTGAGGTAATGTCCATTCAGTAAATAAGCCTCTTTAAGAAGTAAACAGAGAATGGCCTCTTTAATGAGAAAAAGAATGAAAAAAAATAAATGGAGCAGGGAGGGAAAGAGCAATAGTTACTATTGATAATCATTCTGAAGCTAGGAGGGTCTTGAAAAGAGCCCTCAGTGGAGTTTGGGCAGTAACCTATTGTTGTGCAATGGAAGAGATAACAGGCAAACTAATATATACAAAACAAGCTATATTACAGGATAATTAGAAATGATTCAAAAGAGGAAAGGCACTGGAATTAAGATAAGTTGGAGAAAACCTCCAAACCTTATGATCAGTCTATGAACAGCCCTTGTAATAGTTGGGCTTTGAATAATACGTTATCAATACTCACTCTTTGTCCTTATTCAAGTTGGGATGAAATCTCTCAGTATTCTAGATCTGATCGTAGATGAAAGAAAATTCTCTGACATTAACTCACAGTTAGATCCTCATGGTAAGTGTATGTGACCTTATGTCAAGGTCAGTATACATTTTGCTGAGCTCAGTTGATGTAAAAATGATACAAGATGAGTATTACTTTTCCTTGACCTATTTTTAGTATTATGGTTGCTATTGGTATCCATCTTAATTTGGCCTCTATGCTTTCAATATGGAGGAGAAAAGAAATTATGAAGATCATCTAGGTAGTACAATGAATAGAGTATAGGACCTGAAATCAGGAAGATCTGAGTTCAAATCCAGTCTCAGACACTTACTATCTGTGTGACCCTGGGCAAATCACTTAACCTTTATTTGCCTAAGTTTCAACACCCATGAAATGGGGATAACAATAGTTCCTACGTTCCAGGGTTACTGTTAGAATCCCATGAGATAACATTTGCAAAGGACTTTAAATGGTATTGTTAATATCATCATCAATATAAGAAAATGTTCACTAAAATTTCTTTTTGGATGAAAATTCTCATCCATCCCATTCTAACTCTTTATAAGGCAAACTCTCTCTCTCTCTCTCTCTCTCTCTCTCTCTCTCTCTGTCTCTCTCTCTCTCTCTCTCTGTGTCTGTCTTTCTGTCCTCAAACCAGGGAAGCTGATTGTAAATAATGAATTAATGATCCTGTATCAAAGACAATGCAGAGATTGCATAAGAAATGAGCAGTTCACACCTTTTTTCAAAGTTAACATTTTTTTCAGCTTAAAAACCTGATAAATGATTTCAATTAACAGTTACAGAAAAAGAAAATTATATTGCAAATTCATGCAAAATCTTCCTTCAAAATCACTTGCCTAATTACACAAATCAATTCTTCAGACTGAGAATCTGGCTCTAAAATAGAAGGTATGAATGTTTCAGAAGCTGTTGCATGGGAAAGGTGGTTATCTCCATGATGCCAACAGTTGGTTTCTAAAAAAAAACAAAACTGATCACATGTTATATAAACCCAAGAAGTTAAAGTCAATAAATAGGTTTCTGTCATTATTTGCTGAATTCTTTTGCGGGGTCAGCCTCAAAACAAGGTGATAAAGTGGTCCAGATGGGACCACACTATATGAATCAATGATGGAGAGACATAAAAACCTCAGAGGTCCAGGTGCATGAAGCTAAGTTATAAAATTAACAGAACCATCTTTAATTGTTATCCTTCCAAAGAACAGTTTCCATTGAGTGATGAGGTAAGAAATCAGACTACAAGGGTCAAAAAGTGAATGAAAGTATAAGTAGCAGAAGTAAAGATTGTAGATAGCTTTCCCCAGGACTTTAACAATAAAAGGGAGGAGAGAAATAGGAATATAATTTGAGAGGATGGCAAGATCAAATAAACATTTTTTTAATGAGGAAGAATTGATCATGTTTGTAAAAATCAGAGTAGAAACCAATAGATGGCATAAGACTAGATATTAGTGAGAGAGTCCTTGTGGGAGTGAAGAATGGATGGTATGAGATCAAGAACACAAGTATCTAGATTGGCCTTTGCTTGGAGAGGGGCCACCTCTTCCTCAGAGAATAAAGTTAAGAAAAGAAGATGGGGCAGATATCTAGGGGGTTTTGACTTGTAGATTCACAGAAAAGATAGTTCCTAACAAATGGCAGCAGTGGAAGCCCAGTTGAAATTAGACTGAGGAATACAAGACTGGACATGATGAGGCTGAAGAACAAGTTTTCTCAGAAAAGCATGATGATTTTTTGCTAAATGAGACATTGTATAAGAGGTTTGTGAAGAGAAAAAGAAGTATAAAGTAGCTTATCTGGAGTCAGCAATAGAAGGTCCATTATGGAAGAGTAAAATGATTGCCTTGCTCTAGTGAGGGCTCAGTTGAAATCAGACAAGGTAAATTGACCTTCCTTAAGTCAGTAGAGTTGTATCGGTTCCTCTCTTAAGTAGCACATAAATGGGAGGAGAGATAGTAAACAGTGAGTCAATCTATCTATGGCTGGAGTTTGACAAGTCATGAGTCGCTAGTTATAGGACAAGGGCCAAGGAACTAGAGAGTGGAAGACAGTGGATAGTTGAATTTATTGATCATGGAACCATGCCTAATAAGGGAGGAAAATGAACCTGAGGCAGGGATGACATCCTGACAAATCACCAAGAAACTGTAGGACTGGAGGTCATGATGAGAATGAAGAAAAAGGAGAGAGTATGGAAGCAATGAATGTGGATAACATTTTTTTTCCCTCTAGGAGTTTAACTGGAAAAGGGAGGAGAGATGAAAGTTGATTATTTTATGGGATACTAGGGTCTGCTTACTTTTTTTAAGGAAGGAAAGCCTTAGATATGTTTACAAGAACTAAAGAAGGAACAAGTAGATGGGGAAGAGATTGAAGATTAGAGGAAAGATGATTGAGAGGGTAATCTGCTGATAAAGATGGGAGGGTCATGTATAGAAGGACTGTCTTAGCCTGCAGAAGGGCCACTTCATTATCAGAGACTGAAGAATAGGATGAGGGAGCCGAGGATGATGTTAAAGAGTTTTAAAAAGGATGAGGGGGTAGAGAGTGAGCTCATAGTGAATAGCCTCAATTTTCTCAGTAAAACATAAAAATATGCTTCCATCTGCATTTAGACTCCATCAGTTATTTTTCTGGAGTGGGTAATAGTTTTTTTTCATGAGAACTGTCTTGGATCAGTATTGCTCAGAGTATTTCTGTTACTGTGTACAATGTTCTCCTAGTTCTACTAACTTCACTTTGCATCAGTTCATGGAAATCTTTCCAGTTTTTGAACTGAATGCCAGGGATTGAAGCATTGTGGGTCTGGGGAAAAACAGGGTGAAGGCATGGGAATATAAGGTGGACCGTTATGTGTAATGCATAGCAAGTAGCCTAGTACAGCTACATTGTAGAGTGTGTGGAAGGGGAAAAAGCCTAGAAAGATAGGCATAGCTGATGTCGGAAAGAGCATTAAATGTCTTATAGTTTGTCTCTATTTGACCCTAGGCAAGAGGGAGTCACTGGACTTTCTTGAGCATGCAAGTGACACAATCAGACCTACAGTTTAGGAAAAAAACACTTTGGCAGCTGAGTGGAAGATGGTTTCAGTGGGAAGGGAATGAAGGCAGGGAGATCAATTAAAAAGCTAGGGTAATAGTCCAGGTGAGAAGTAATGAAAGCCTAAACTAGGGTGATCACTATGTGAGTGAAATGAAGGGGATGTGTGTGAAAGATGTTATAAAGAAAGAAGTTATAAGAAATGGTAACTGAGTATGTTGAGTAAGTAGGAGAGAAAACATGAGGATGACATGAAAGTTGTAATCCTAGGTACCTGGGAACACTGTGGTACCCCGCCCCCCCGCAATAGTAGCAGGGAAGTTTGAAAGAAGGGCAGGTTTGGGGAAAAGATGACAGATCTTGTTTTGGACATGTTGAGTTTGAGATGTCTATGGAATATTTGGTTCAATATATCCAATATGTAGTTGGTGAACAGGAACTAGAATTGAGGAGACAATAGGACTGATATATAGATCTGGAATCATCTGGGTAGAGATGTATTAAACACAAGGGAACTGATGACATCATCAAATGAGAGAATAGAGAGAAAAGAGAGAGCCTAGAAGAGAGTTTTAGGGGAGAGAAACATAAGTGGGTGTGACCTAGATGAAGATCCATCAAAGGAGAATGAGAAGAAACAATCCAACAGGTAATAGGAGAACTCAAAAAGGACAGAATAGTGAATACCCGAAGAGGAGAGAGTATCCAGGAAGAAATGATCAACAGTGTCAAGTGATAAAATATCAAGAAGAAAGAGAACATGGGAGAAATCATTAGATTTGGCAGTTAAGAGACCATTAGCAGATTTAGGATGAAGTTTTTAGTTGAGTCATAGTGTAGGGGGCTAGATTGCAAAGGGATTACAGCAAGAAACTAACAAAAAGAGACACGAAGAGACAGAGAGAGAAATTAGGAGTTGGCATAGGCCAGGCAAATGGAATGAATTAACTTCAAAGTCATATGAGCATAATTCATTATAGAGGAGAAAAAGAACAGTATGAGACAACTTTATCAGAAGTATTGCTACAATCTAGGTAAACTGAAAGTGAAATATTTCAATTATTCTCTAGTTTAGTAAACCTGTGAAAAGAGAACATGGGATTAGTGTGCGTGATCTTTCCTTGATGAAACCATGCTGACTTTTTGCAGTAATAATAACAGCTAGAATTTACATAGAACTTTTAGGTTTGCAAAGTACTTTATAAATATTATCTCATTTAACCCTCACCGCAACCCTGTGAGGAAGGTGCTATTATTAACTTCATTTTACAGATGAGGAAACTGAGTCAGGCAGAGGTAAAATGACTTGCTCAAGGTCATACAACTAGCAAATTAGCAAATCTCAGGCTGTATTTTAACTCAAGTTCTTCTTGACTCCAGGCCCAAGGTTCCACACATTTGTCAAACATCTCTTTAATAAGCAGTTCTAGAATTTCTTCAGAAATTGAAGTTCAATTCACTAGGCTATAGCTTGTACACTCTGTTCCCTTTACATTTTTAGAAAATTGGGACCCTTGCCCTTTCCCAATCTATTCTTTTATACCTCATGATATAATTCACTTGGGCTAGGTGATATGAGATCGTAGAGGGCAACTAGGTGCCCCCTTCCTATCTCTTTACTTATCTTTGCCATCAGTTCCCTCAGTCATTTTTGTTCCATCATTTAGAGTTTATAGGTCATCCTTCTTCACCTCCCTCAAAAAAAATCAACAGCACAATAGAAATAGTTTCCTTGCCTTCTCTCATTTTGTCAATTATCAAAGTCTCATCCTCCCCGAACAAAATTCTCATAAAAATAATAGTCACAAAAATGGTGAAAACACAAGCATCATGATGTAAATCAGTAAGTAGTCTCCATTCCTATCGATAATAGTTGAGATTTTCACATTTACGTTTTAAAATTATTGGTGAGTATTTATACCTCAACTCTAAGTTAAAACTCTGACAATGTCATCTCTTAATAATTTAACAAAGACATTGAGTTTCCTTTTCTCAGTTTCAGCCATTGGACATTACACCTACCTTCTGTTTCACCGATCTGTTCCACCTATCAACAACTCCACAAATTTGCTTTGTCTTCTTATTATATTTACCTTTTCTTATTTCACCTTATCTTGCCCCAGCTTCTCATTATCCATTCTTCAGTCTTCCTCTTCAAGTTCTACTCCTTGACTCTCTTTAATCCTCATTAATTCTTTTATATCTTCTTTAATTGCCCTTCATCCAGTTCTTCCAAGTAGAATATGAACCAGTAGCTGGGTTTGAAGTCTGGTCTCCTTCAAATTTGCCTCAATTATTCCCATTTCACCAAATTTTTCTCACCCAAATTTAACTTCTGACCTATTTCATTAATTTTAACACCTCCAAGTAACATACATGATTTTCTTCCATTTATCCATCTCTTGAATCCTCTCTTTTCTTTCATAACATTCTCCCACAGAAACTTTCTTTGGTAGTTCCTTTATCATTAGTTCAGTTTCATTTTCTAAGACAGGATTTTTTTTTTTAAGTTTTCTATTCAATTGTCTGTTACTTTGGGTATTTCAGATTTTTTGAAGTTCATATTCCATTTCTTTCCAAGTCTCAGTTATTAAAAAAATAACATGATAACATAGTAACAACAATAAGATCTGATAATTTTTTTATATTTCTTTTCCGTTGTTGATTTTTTAAAATTTTGGGCCTTTGATTTTCCTTCTTTTGAACCAAGTTAGCTACATCATTTAAGCTTTGATAAGGTTTTATTAGTGTTTTTAAAGAATCGGATCTTATTTTTTTTGTTTATCCCTTCTAAAGTCGTTTTGTCTTCCATTTTATCCATTTCTCCTCCAATTTTCAAGATTTCTTCTTTTATGCTAATGTTGGGTTTATTCATTTGATGCTATTATTATTTATTTTACATTTTTCTTCAGTCTTTTACTTTTCTAGTTTTTTGATGGATGTCATCAGAGATATATAGAGATTTTACTTCAACAATGAAAGACTAGGATCAAAAGCAATTATAACGGATTTAAAAGGATTAGAGAAGATTAAGGAGTAACAGAAGCAACTGCAGAAAACCTGAAGACAGTCTCAAGAAAGATAAAAATGATGTAGTTGGCAAGACATGGCAAAAGAAATAAGAAGAGTAAATGGAATAGAAGTTAAAGCAAATTGGTTAGAGTGGTCAGGGTGATACAAATTGGTACAAACAGAAGGTGGGTATGAAGGTACAATTACTGAAATTTAGTTTTTTCTCTGAAAAACTTAGCTGAATTACAGATAGCTTGGTATTTTAAAAATATTTTCCTCTTTTACATAGTTATTTATTATTTCTGTGATTTGTTATTTAATCCTTTTGTTATTCACGATATCGTTGTTTGTGCTATGAGAAATGATGAGCAAGATGGCTTTAGAAAAACATGTGAAGACCTATACATGCTGAGTGAAGCAAGCAGAACCAAGAGATCATTGTATACAGCAACAGCAATACTGTAATGGTGGTCAACTATGAAAGACTTAGCTACTCTAATCAACACAATGATCCAAGACAATTCCAAAGAACTCATAATGAAAAATGCCATCCACTTTGAGAAAGCTGACGAACAGAATATAAATTAAAGTACAATTTTCTCACTTTATTTTTCTTGATTTTTTTTTGCAATATTTCTAATAGGAAAATGTCTCATGATTTACACATTGCTGTGAATTTGATTTGAATTTATATCAAATTGCTTATCTTCTCAATGGGTGGGAGATGGGCAGGCTGGAGGGAAAGAATTTGGAACTCAAAATTTAAAAAAAGGAATATTAAAAATTAATAGTTTGAAAATTTTTTTAAATATGTAAGAAAATAAAAATATCATTGTTAAGTCTCCAGTTAGGCTTACATCTTTGACTTGTATTCCCCATATTTATCACTTTTTGTATCACATTATGGCATTTAGTATTTCTGAGATTTTGCACTTATTTGTAGTTTCTGTGTTAGTGCATAACCTATTTTTTGTAATGCTACTATTTTGTGGTATTTTTCTATTCAGATGACATCATAAGCATTTCAGCTTTAAAATCTTGAAATATTTTATTTCCTTTTCCTTTTTCAATTTTGTTATCTTGGTTAGATGTTTTAGTTCTGACACAAGAACATTGAAGTATCCTACAATTACACAACTGAGATTGTTATTCAATTCAGTTAACTTCTCCATTATGAATTTGCATGTGATGTGTAAATATTTAATATTGATATTTCTGTCTTGTCTATTGTTCCTTGAAGCATAATGTAGTTTCCCTGTTTACCTATTTGATAGTATGAATTTCTATTTTTGTGTTGTATAACGGTATGATTGTGCCTCCTTTAAAAAAATAACATGATAACATAGTAAATTTTATTTTAGCTTCTCACTTTCATCTCTTCCTGCAAGCCCTCCTCATGCCTCCTAACTGGCCTCCTTGTCTCGTCTTTTCCCATTTCAGTCCATCTTCTACATTGCTAGAACAGTTTTGTTACTTTACTATTCAACATTACACATTACACTCCAGTGGTCCCCTATTATTCTGCTTGCCTTTTAAAATTCTTATACAATCAGAGTCCAATTTAACTTTCCAGCCTGATTATACATTATTTTGCTTCCTGTACTCCATAGTCCATGATACTGGCCTTCTCTCTTTTCCCACACATAACACTTCATCTCCTGTCACCTTGCCTTTGTGCTTGGAGTTCTTCTCTTCCTCAGAAATGTAGTTCAAGCACTTCCTTCTACATAAAACCTTCTCTGATCCTTTCAACTGCTAGTGCCTCTCTACCTGGTATTGAGTTGAAATTACTTTACATTTATTTTGCATGTTTGATATGTGTATTTATGACATATAAGAGAATGTAAGCTCTTAGAGAAGAGGTACTGTCTTTTGTTTAGAATTTATATTTCCATCACCTATTATAATTCCTGGCACATAATAGGTGCTTAAAGAAAGTTTTATGATGATTTAATGAACCTTTTATGTGTCTTTATTTTTAGATCCTTTTCCTGAATATAACATCACTAAGTTCTGTTCTCTTATACATTCTGCTACTTTCTTTCATTTTGGGGATTATTTAATCCATTTATATTTGAAATTTTTATTGTTAGGCTTACATTTTCCTCCATTTATTAATTTTGCATTGATATTTTTAATTCTATGCCTCTTTTAAGTCAATATTTGGTCTCATTGATGAATTTGGACCATAATACTTTGAATTTAGTCTGTTAGCACAGGCTCTCCCTATTCGCCCATTCCTATTTGACTAATTTACAAGTTCTTTGAATTTACTTAAATTTTTAGTTACTCTCTTTTTATACACACTTACTTACTTCTGCTTCTCCTTTATCCCTACTCTTTTCCCTTCTAGTTAAGCAAATGACTAAAAATCTTCCCTTTCTTCCTCCTAACCAAGTTCTTAGCTTACGCAATTTTTTCTATGCCCTTTCCACCAAAGTTTTCCTTTGCTTCGTCTACCTTGTTTTTTTTTCTTTTTCTTTTTCTTCTCTTCTGAATAGTGTGTAACTGGGATTTCACACAAACTTGGGGTATTTTGAATGCTATTGCATTTACAGAGAAGAACATGAAGATAATACTATGATCCTTTGTGAGGGTGGAATTAGTAGAAGAGTTTTTTCAGAAAGAGAAATTTATGTGGTTTTAGACTATTGGGAAAGATGTAAAAAAACCCAAACAACTTTAAGAGCTGTAGACATGTAGAGAAAGACAGGTCCTCAACAAGTCTTTATTTTTCACCTAACTTTCTAGAGACCTCAAAAACTTTCCCTTTGGGTGAGATAGACAGGTAGGGCCCCTCCAGTGGTTTGAGCTGAAGTGTTATCTTGATCTCAGCAAAGAGCTCATTCACTTTCTTATATGTTCTATTATACCCTAATCCAATAATCCAAATAACTTTTCTGGTTTCTGCTTGCTGGGATAAATGGGTTTCCTCATTATTTACTATTTGTGATGATCTTTTATGTAATCAGAAATTCAAGGGAAGGAGTAAAGCTATCACTAAGCCTTAGTGACCAGGGAAGTGACTTTTATCTTATACCAGATGTACTCCTAGACCAACAATATTTGAGGAGGCAGATAAATATAAATATAACTCAATATCCCTATTGCAGATAGGTGAAAGAAGGAAAAAAAAATGTCCAGCCATATTTCTTCTCCTCTTCCCCTCTAGTCTTCTTCAGGGAATGGTGGATCAGATTCCATTTATGTGTTTCTATGACATTCCCAGGTTCCCTATGTATACATTTACATATTGCAAGTATACACATTTATCTTATATGAACACACCTATCTTCCAACTATTTTCTGATTGGTGAGCTATACCCCTATTTGATTCTTCATTTTATTCTATTTCCCTTTTAGGAGAAAGACTTATAGGAGAAAGACTTCTACATGATCTTAGTCTACACTGCCCTTTTCTTCTATGCCTTGATCTTAAAGATATTAGTTCATTAGGAAAATGATGTTGAACGGAAGACTTGCTGTAAAGTAGTAGAGATAATTCTGTCTCAGATTGCAAAGCAAAGTCCTACCTCTATCCTTGCCATGATCACCTTCAGTTCCTAAGGTCATATTGTCCTGTTTCTGGTTCTACAGGCTCCATCCCATACCATTTTGGGGTGTGGTTGCCCTTGAGAATATAGACATCTGTCTTCCTGGGGTAGGATATTTTTCAAGGAGATGTGACTTTTTCTCAGAGAAACTGATCACCTAATATGCATATCTATCTTACAAAACCCCATGTTAAGGTCTTTTATTGCAAACATTTATCGCCTCTCCCATAGAAATAGTTTTTAGTGGCAACCTTTTATTTCCCTTTTCACTCAGTCCTCTTGCATCTTTTTTATTCCATCCTCCCACAATTTTCCTCTCTATTGAGAGACTATAGGAATTATTTTGCCTTCCCTGGACTTGGTAGCTCTAGAGTACCTGCTCCCCTCTGTCCCTTCTGCTCTCCTTATTCATGTCACTTCCCACTCGCTTATTTCCTTCCACAAAAGATATTGATTCTCTTATAAGGGGTCAAGGGATTTAGTCCATGGAGTATTGATTCAGCTTTTCTACCTTTCCTTCTCCTGATTCTTTAAGTCCCCCTTAAATCTTTAGCCCCTTAGATTCTTTTTGTCCCATAATGAGTCCTCTTTCTTCTTGCTTTTATCCCATAGATCAATCTTTCTCTTTTTTAAAATCGATAACTCATAAACATGACTGAATTCTTTCATTACTCAATCTTTTTAAATAATTCTACTTATTCACTTTCCTTGTGCTTCTGTTGTTTGGGGTGGTTGAGAATCAAGAAATTTTCTCATCTTGAGATTTTTTTGCAAAGATGCCTTAAATGCCTCTCTTTTATCAGACATCTTTTTTTTTTTTAATCTGATGATTAGGTTGGGAGGACACAATATTTTAGGTTGCAACTCTGAATTTCTCTTCTTTCTGGAATATGTTTTTCCATTCCCTTCTCTGATTCTTTATGATTTAGCATAATCCTACTTTATTTTAATTGTATTTCCTTTATTTTGAAGGCTTTTTTTTGACTGTTTAAAAATTTTATTCTTTGCTATTGAAATAGTTCAATTTAATTACAACATGCCTTGGAGTTTAAAAACCAAGAACTTTTTCTGGATCAATGATTTTCTAGATCAATGCTTTGTTGTATAGGTTCAAATGTTCTGGACAACTTCTATTACTTATTGAACAATAATAACAATTTTGGTTTTTTATTCTTAACATCCTTTTGGGAAACTCATAGTCCTTAAAGGATCCCTGAGCATTCTGTCTTCAAAGCCATTCAGTTTGGCTTGTATAGAATTTTTGTGTTGTTTCTTTTTAATGTTGTTCTCTTTTGCTTCTCTTCTACCTCATTTTCTATTATTTAGTATTTTTCCATTATAAATATGTTGGTTTCTCTCAGAACTTTGATACTTTTAGAGAAATTCTCCACTACATGTTCAATTTTTGCTGCTCTTTTGTGTTTGTAGTTCTTCAATGAGAGTTGTAATTTCTGACAAATTCATTCCTAATTTCTCTTTTTCATAGTTTTATGTATATTTTTGAACTGTTCTAGAATTTCTTGCTGTTCTTCTACTATTACTATCAGTCAAAAGCATTCTTTATTGGGATAATAGTTTCATTTTCTTTCATATTATCATGTGTTTAATGTCTGGTTTTTTTGAGGCTATACTCATTCTTCCTTTTGATTTTATAGTCTCCTTTATTGGTTTTTCTCCTTATGAGTTAGCTTTTTACAAGAGTTATTCTCTTGACCTTCAATGTTTCAGCTTTTCTCATGTATTTCCTATCAGTTTCTAACCTTTGGGAATCTTTCTTTCTCTTTGACCTATCCCCTTTCAACTGCTGTCTGACTCACAAGGATGGACTATTAGGTGGTTTCAGATTCTTCATTTTGAGGGATATATGGGTTAATCAGCCTGAGTTCTTGCCTTGAGTAACCTCTGAAAGGAAAAGGCTGGGTCTAAACTGAGTTTGCAATCCATTTTCTTTCATATCTGATATTTATTCCCTCATAGCCTATAACTCTGAGCATCACTTACATCTTTTACTCAACCAAGCTTTTTCCCTCCCTCTTTTTCAGTCATTGCTTCTTTTTTATGTGGCTGAAAAGAATCAGTATGAGTCACTTCCTTTATTTTTTGCACTTTTTAGGGAGAGGAGGTGTTGGGCAGCCATTAAATAAGACATAGTCACAGCCTAACTTGATCTATAAACCTCAGAGTTTGCTTGTGCCACTGTATTGGGCATGCAGAATCAGTTGGCAATAGAGATGCTAAATAGGAGCTCTAAGGAGTATAGAGTCCTAGTGTGAATTCATTATTTTTTCTATCATGTACCTGACTGATGAATCTTATAGATTCATCTGGAATTAATCTATACCTGGCACATATTTCCTTTCTTTTGAGGTTTTGGGGTTAAAGGAATTTGTAAAAAGAAACTCTTTTGCCAACTTCCTAGCCATATGACTAAGAGAAAATTTGATAGGAATACATATAAAGTTTTACATTTGGGTTCAAAAATCAGCTTCATAAGTACAAGATGAAGGAAAGGACAGAATCTGCATGGATCTGCAGATTCTGATTGGCTGCTGGTTCCATGTTACTTACCAAAGTGATATGACAGCTAAGAAATTTAATGTGATCTTGGGTTATATTGAGAGAGTTATTATGTCCAGAACAAAGGAAGTGTTGGTCCTGAAATCATCAGTTCTGGTCACACCATATTGGAAATAATGTTTTCTTTTCTGCAAACAATATTCTGGGAATATTGATAAACTGGAACACATACAGAGGGCAAGCAGGATGATGAAAGGCCTTGAGATCATGCCCTATAACACTTAGTGGAAGAAGCTTGGGATGTTTAGTCCAGAGATTATATTGTATATGTGCATATGCATGCACGTCTGTGTGTGTGTGTGTGTGTGTGTGTGTGTGTGTGTGTGTGTGTAAGATATAGATAATGATTAATAAATTATTTGATGGTTGGTCATTTGCAAGAGAAATTAGACTTATTCTGCTTGGCCCCAGAGTGCAAAAGTAGAAAAAATAGGTAACATAAGAATACTAAAAATAGCTAGCAATTACATATTACTTTAAGGTTTTAAAAGTGCTTTACAAATATTATTTTGTACTGACAAAAGCCTTAGAAGATAGGAATTTTATAATCTCTATATTTTACAGATGAGGAAACTGAAATAGACAGAAGCTAAATGACTTGACCAGGATCATACATCCAGTAAGTATCTGAGGTGAGATTTTAACTTGATTTTTCCTGACTCCAGATCCAGAACTCTGTCTACTGAGCCACCTAGTTAGTAGAAGATGCAGAGAGATAAATTTAGGGTCTATGCATGGTATGTTCCTAATAATTCAAGCTATCCAAAAGTGGAAAGGGCTTCCTCAGGAGTTAGAGACTTCCCTGAAGTCCTCAAAGGATGGATGACCAGTTGTGAGGTTGAAGGGGGAGGGGTGTCGTCATATAGGAGATCTTGTTCCCTTAAAGGTTGGACTAGATTGCCTCTGATGTCCTCTGAAATCTGAAATTCTATGATTCTAGTTTTAATCTCTCGTTATTTCTGGGCCACCTTGGGCAAGTCTCTCTGAGCCTGTTTTCTCACATGTAAAATTATTGTGGGAGAGGGTTTTATGTGAATGGTAATTCCCTGATACTGCAAACATCTCAAAAAGTTCAGTGACTTTGACTGTGTACCTCCTGGGCTTCAGTCCTACATAGGTAACCTCATAGAATATGAAGACTTACCCCTTTCGTTCTAGCAATTGCATTGCAATTTGACTGTGAAGTCTGAAGGCTGAAAGGAAACAATTATTTTACAGAGACACAAATGTTTTTCCAATTCCAGGGTGTGCTTCTGAGTCAGGGGAGGTCTGAGATCTGTATTTTATTCTTGGTGGTAATGCTGATTTATGGGCCACGTGAACACCAAGGGAGTTAGCTCCATACTCCCCAGATGCCTCCAAATGGCCCCACCAGGACTGGTTTGGGACTAAATAGTTTTCCAAGGTCAGATGTCAGATGTCAAGCTCACTCTTATTTGGCAGTCTAAAGGTGTTCTGGCATCCAACTCCAAACAGAAATATTCTGTAACAAAAGTCTGCTAAATGTGAGATCTTGACCTACAAGTGCCATGAAATAATTTGAGATGCTACAGGGTGGCCCATGGAGTACAAAAAAAAAATCATATTTTTACACTTTGGACAACCAAGTATTTGGCATGCAGTCCTCGTTGCTACATAAAGGCAATCTTTATGCAAGATGTTGTATTTTGTCCCTCTGCCTGAAATCTTGCTGTCTTCACCCCCTTTGCCCTCCTCCTCTACCCTCAAAGCAAACATCTTTGCCTTCGCCTAATAAGAATATAAGTATTCCCTGGATCAAATCATAGCAGGGCATCTCCTCCCCAGGGGAATGCAGGTTCCTCCTCTGTGCTAACATATTTCCCCAGCACAGAAAAATGAACAGCAAATGTAAACTCCAAGTAAGTCAGGTCATGGAAGCAAAGATTTAGAATCTGCTCCTAACCCTCTGGATTCAACGGATACCAATGACAATTAGAAGTCACCAGGTAATTCCATAGAATGAATTTAATTTTGTTTTTTATCTTCTCATAAAAGCTGACACAAACTTAGGATATGTTAGGGAAAAGGAGAGGGGAAAACTATGTATTACGTGCCAGGCACTGTGCTCAGTATTTTATAAATATTATCTCAGTTTTCTCCTTAACAACCCTGGGAGGAAGGTGCTATTATAGTTGCCACTTTACAGTTAAGAAAACTCAGGCAAACAGAAGATAAATAAGTTATGCAAGGTCATACATGGAGTATGTATCTTAAGGCAGATTTGAACTCAGGGATCCCTGACCTCAGGCCCAGTGCTCTGTGCACTGTGGTGCCAACTAGCTGTCTCAGAAGGAGTAATAGTAATATTCAATCTTTATATAGCACTTGCTATGTGCCAGGCACTCTGCCAAGCATTTTACAATCTGCTGTCTTGTGATTCTCGCCTTGGAAGGTCTATCATTACATTTTTACAGATGAGGAAACTGAGACAAAAGGTTAAGTGACTTGCCCCAGGTCACACAGCTATTGAGTTCATGGGACAGATTTTAAATCAAATCTTTGAGTTTAATTTGAAC
>CM053769.1:323760282-323826634 GCA_028658325.1 Potorous gilbertii
ATATTTAAGTTCCTTGAGTGCAGGATCTGTCTTTTGCCTCTTTTTGTATCTCTCTCACTTAGCACAGTGCCTGGCTCATTGTAGATGCTGAATCAATGATTATTGAACTGAATTAGTCCTCTCACTGCTAATTTTTTGTTCTTTCTACTATAATAAAAGTCTGTATCTTTAGAAGATAAGAGAATATGAAGCAAATAAAGTCAGAGAGGAAAAGAAAAAGGAAGGGGGAGTAAAAAAAAAGTATATAGGATAGGTGATAGTGTTGGGAGGACACCCCAAGGCAGCCTCGGAGCACCTGTGCTACATTCATAGAATCACGGGAGTAAAATCTGGAACAGACTTTCAAGAGGATAAGTGATTTGAATCAAGGCATGTTGGCACTAAGTGGCAAAAGCAGAATTCTCACTCAAGACTTTTGACTCCAAACTTGATGCTTTTCCCACTTTTTCAGTTTCTTTTTCCTATTAGGATTGAATCCTCTTCTTGGAAAGATTCACTAGTCTCTGTACTTCACATACACAGCAGCTGGAAGATGGGGGTGAAATGGGGAATTGCTTCTCTGGTTTTTGTCTTTGTGCTTTTGGCATGTAAATCACCTTAGAAATATGAGAAGAGGTTGTCTTCATCCATTCTTTACTCCGTCGTCCTTCCTGCTAGGTCCATACTAGTCACAGAATCATACAACATCAGAATTGGAAGGGAACATTTGAAGTCACTTAGTAAAAAAAATACTGATTTTTACAAAAGATGAGGAAGCTGAGGTGCAGAGAAAGAGAAACTAGGCCTGTACTATGTATGGCCTGTGAGTCACCAAAGAATGTTAGGTGACCCATGTAAAATGTAGGGTTGTCACTGTACACTCGCCCATAGGCCCCGGAAATCCTTTGGCAGGCTGCAAGCAGCCTGCGGGCCATATGTTGTGCAGGCCTGATCCAGACACTTTGACGGGATGTCTCTTTTATAATTCTCTCATTCTCCCTTATGTCATTTTGTGACCCTGTCCTTGTCTCTTTTATTATAAGCTTGTCAGAATCAGGGACAACACCACATCTTTCTAGTTTCCGATCTCCTAACGTGTAACAGATACTTAAAGTTTAAAGTGAATTAAATATTTCTCTTGAGGGCATCATTTGTTTGCCTAACACTGAACCATCTTCCAGAAAAATGTTCAAGACACAACTGTGCCCCTAAAGGACTCAGAGTTGACCAGGACAGATGGGACCAACCAAAATATCAGGACATAAAAGAATCTTTTTGATACCTGTATGCTCCCAGGGGTATTATATATGGAACCTCATAATCCCTGGACAACAAAAATGGTAGGGGACTGTAAAGGGAGATGGAAAGACACAGAGTGGGTGCCAGCAGGCGACATATGCATTGTTTAAGTACTGGATTGCTCCCCACAAAATATGAAAAGTAATAGAGAAAGGTGTTTGACCTTGTGGGGAATTTCTTATGGGAAGATATGGACAAGATTTTTACAGAAGAAGAATCAGGAAATGAGCTGCTATCTATACCATGGACGAAAGGACAGGCATACTTTTAAGATATTGTGGGTTTGGTTCCAGACTACCACAATAAAGTGAATATTGCAATGAAATCACATGAAGTTTTTGGTTTCCCATGCATATAAAAGTTACGTAGTCTTTTAAGTTTGCAATATTATATCTAAAAAGCATATATACATGTATATTAATTAAAAATACTTTATTGCTAAAAATGCCAACCATTATCTGAGACTTCAGTGAGCCATAATTTTTGGCTGGTGGAGGGTCTTGACTAGATGTTGATGGCTGCTGACTGGTCAGGGTGGTGGTAGCTGAAGGTGACTGTGGAAATTTCTTAAAATCAGACAACCAAGAAGTTTGTCCTATCAATTGACTCTTTCTTTCACTTGAACACTTAGAGACTATTGTAGGGTTAATAACTGAACTAATTTCAATATTGGTGAGGTCTCATGGAATAGGGAGCCCTGAAGAGAGGGAGAGAAATGGGGGAATAGCCAGTTGATGGGACGGTCAGAAAACACACGGCATTTATTGATCAAATTCTCACTCTTATAAGGGTGTGATTCATGATGCCCTAAAACAATTACAACAGTAATATCAGAGGTCACTGATCACCATAATATATAGTAATAATAATGAAAAAATTTGAAATATTGTGAAAATTACTAAAACATGACAGAGAGACGCTATGTGAGCACACGCTATTGGAAAAGGGGCACCAGGAGACTTGTTCAGTGTAGGGTTGCTACAAGGTTCCAATTGGTAAAAAACAAACAAACAAACCCAAAAAGCACTATCTACAAGACACAATAAAATGAGTTAAACCAAGATTTGGCTATACTCACATTGAAAAGAGCAGTGACCAACTGACGAAGTGTGAGCTAGTGAATGATTCAAGGTAGAGACTATACTGTAGGAGGAGGGTATTCTGTGAAATGTCTACAGTAGCATTGCAAATACTACATTAAAACACAGAACCATAGTTCTTCCTCATCCAGATGGAGTAGTTTTGCTCCAGTCAACTTATTGTCCCCTCCACAGAGGATGCATGCATCTCAGACATACCAACTGCAGCCAGCGAGGTGATGAACAGATTTGTTTCAGAGAAGTCAGTCAAGCCATAGTATCATGGGGACCAGGAACCACATCTCTGTATTTTCTCTAGGGCTTGGGTCACAGCCAGAGCAGCTCAGTAAGAGGTTTCATGTAAGGGCTCCTGACGTTTGGCAGATCTCAGAACTGAAATGAGCTTTAAAAGGCCGGCGCACCATTCACCACAGTTCCATTTGTGAGAGTGGCTCTTGGAAGGCGGCATCTGCCACAGAGTCAGAAACAGGGCAATGGAAAGATCCCTGTGCTCTTGGGCTTTGGATGGCCTGGATGAAGTTCATCACTAATTAGAGAAAATTGTAAAGCACAATTATTTATGAACCTTCAGTGGCCAAATTCATGAAAGGAATAACGAGTATATATTTTCCTTTTGTAGAATGTTAATGAACAAGTGATGTTGTCATTCATTATTTATCTATGTTCAAATTGCAATGAATAGACCTGGTGACAAATATCAAATTTCTGTATTTACAGAAAACCCACACATGTGTAGATAATAGCCCAATTCAGCAGTTACTGTATAAAGCACAGACTTGTTCTTTAATGTAGAAATTTGGTAATTATCACTACAACTATTCATTAAAGTGTGAACATAGATAAATAATAAATTGAGAGGCCATTTATTACAAGCTACCAAAAGGAAACATCTCATCTCTCTCTTGGAAATCTGGCTCAGAGTTTCTTTCTAAATATGCCATGCTTTGTATCCATGTTTTCTTCATTGGGATTAGGATAACAGAGTGAAAGGGAAAGAGTGGGTCCTTCATAAAAAGCTTGTTAATTGGTTCTGCTTGACATAGCTACTAAGGATTAGGGGCTCCCTCTGACCCGCCAATAATATAATCAACCAGCACCTTTTCTCCATTGTTCAGTTCGCCTCTCTAGAGCCCCCACCCCTACTCCCAAACGCCCAGAAGCCGTGTATTTCTTCGCCTTCAGCATCCACACTTTCAATAAAGGTTAGAAAAAAAAGGTGTCCCATAGCATACTCCCTCCCTTCTTGACCTCATCCCAGTTCCTTTCCCTCTATTGCTCCAAATAAAAATTCTATAGAGCTGTGGATTTATAAAACAATATGCTCACAGCAACCTTTTCAGGTAGGTAGTACAAATTTTATTAGGTCAGTTTTACAGATGAGAAAACTGACTTGGAGATGATCCCATAGTGATAAGTATGCAAAGTTGAGTTTCAACTCAGTTTTTACTCTAACGCACTGTAGAAATAGCATCTGAACAAGGGTGGTGGAAATGGAAATTCAAAGGGTTGGTCAGATTCAAGAATTATAACAGAAGTGGGTCAGAGAACCAAAGATTGCACAAGGTTGTGAGATTTGGAGATTGTGATGCTATAATAGAAGGAAACTCCCATAGAATTTTGCAAATGGATATTCCACTAAAGTTTGATGATGATGATGATGATGATAAAGAGGAAAGAAAATAATTAGAATAAGGAAGAAAAATAAGAGAAGGAAGGAGACAATAACATGTGCTATAGTTATAGTGCCATATTTGGCTTTAGTTTAAATAGACGTAATCGAGAAACAACTTGGTTATGGAGTAGAAATGACTGGATCAGTCTTCCATCAGGGCATTAAATGCCAGAGAACTAAAAAATTTGATTCTATCTGTAAAAAGTACATTGCATCTTCCCTTTCCAGGGAGTCCACATTTGCCTGATCCAAAGCAGCTCTGGTTCTCAGTCTCTCAATGCCCCAATATAAATCTCAGGACATAATCCAGTTCCCTAAATTACACAGATCTGAACCTTTTCTCTATGGTCAGAAAGCAGGAAGGGATGTTCTAACCCATTAGTGACAAACTCCCAACAGCATCTGGTATCCAGTTAACCAACTGGTTCATGTGAGTGGTGGTTGTACTAAACCCTCAGTTAGAGCTTGGCATACAACAGGGCAGGCCTTTCTCAATGGAGGGTTAAGAAGCCAGATTGTCATTCTGTAGTATTGTATACTTTCTAAAGGGTCAGGACTCTACTTTGTAAAACATGGGGAGGGTGGAAAGGGGACTTCTAGCCACAGGATCCTTTTTGGATGGGTCTGGTGGTGTTTCCTATGATTCAGATCCTGATTAGTTCTTTTAAAGACATTTAAAAAAAGAACCAAAAAAAATGTTGGCTATTTTTTTTAAATGGACTTTTAAAAACATTGGCAGAGCAAGCTGGCTTTTGTGATTTCTCAAGTTTGTTCCTTGTATCTAACATTTCCAAAGCACTCTAAAAACCAATTTTACACTTAATAAAGTTTAACTATTCAATATTTTTCATTTTAAAACTAAATAACAGACATTTAAAAGAATATTTCTTTTTTAATGACACACATGATACTATTTTAAAAAGCTGAATGACATCCACTGTGCATTCCTTTCTCTTTAACTGCCAAATACTCTATTAGTCAAGTTTGTTCATATTTACAAGATTTTTTCGGATGTTTTACTGCTATCAGAAGATCTAACATCTGTTTCTCCAGGGATTCTGCATGTGTTCCATAGTTTACAACAATTGGAATCACTGTTTTTGAGATACATTTGGATTAAACTCAATGTACTAAGACTCAATTCACAGGCGCCCTACACATACGTCTGGGGCTTCTTCTGATGCTGTTTTTCAGAATGGTAAAGTAGTTCACTCTGGATTTGGGTGGGTGATATGAAATAATAGTGGCACTCAATGAAGCATGCGGGTAAAATAATGTTGTTAAAAGCATCCAAGTATGATAAGAAGAATACTGCATCTTCTATGGATACCTTAGGGTTCCTCGTGGGAGACAGTATGAATAAAGGACATTCACTTGATTTTTATATTTTTTAGAGACAAGGCATCTGTGCAGTCATAGGTTTCTGAGACCAGATGTGCAGAGGTGTTTGGTTTACTCCTTTATCCTCAAATAGAATGGTACCCAAACCACTGTAAGACAACAACTTACTCTTTTTAATTGTATCTAAGAAATGTTTTGTTTTGTTTTGTTTTGGGTAAGTCTCTGATATATCATTTGCTCCACAGTTGGGGAAGAGAAGAGAAACCAAAAAGAAAGCAGAGGAAAGAAGAAAAGAAGGGAATAGAAAGGGAAAAGAAAGAAGAAAAAAGGGATAAATAGAAGAGATGGAGAAAGAAAAAGCAAAGACAAAGTGGGAAGGGAAAAGAAGATGATGAAGGGAAAGATGGAGGAAGGAGACAAGGAGATGGAAAGAAATCTAAAAAAAACTTTGGAAATTTAAAAAAATGGACTTTCAGAAACATTGCCAGAGAAGGCTGCATTTTCCAATTTCTCAAGTTTGTTCCTTATATCTAACATTTCTAAAGCACTCCAAAAACCAATTTTGCACTTAATAAAGTTTAACTATTCAATATTTGAACAATATTTGAATATTCCATATGGGAAGGGAAGAGAATTAATGAAAAATTTTAAGTAAGTCTAGGTCAAAACCTTCTCTGATCTTCTTACATAGAACATAAGCTCCTTGGGGGCAGAGATCATCTTTGTACTAAATCCTCAGCATATCACACAATGCCAGGCACATAGTAAACACTTAATAAAGTCTCACTGATTTATAATAACCAGGCTACAAATTTTTTGTTCAATTATTTCCTGTGTATGAGTGTGTTCTCACAATCAGATTGTGAGATCATATAAGGCAGGGAGTATGTCTTCTCTGTTTTCTTCTTTTCTTGCATCTGACACAATAACTTACTAGGATTGGACACATAAAAGACCCTTAATGAATACGTTAGGTTAATAGCCTGTATACTTAATCCTAAAAGAGAAGCTCATTTCTTTATATTCTGTCCTTAGTAAAAATGGTACAGTAGATAACTTGTTTACATTCATAATATATCCCTTCATAGTTATTAATTTCACTTTAAGTTTTCCATTCTTAAGATAAAATTATCCCAATTCCATCAATTTTTCCTCAATGGTCACATTAATGAAACTTGAATCATTTAAAAATTGCATCTGAATTATATTCAAAGTTGTACAGTAACAGTCAGAGTCTACCACATTTCATTTTTGTCTTGATATCCTGAGAAAATAGAATAGTACCTGGCACCTAGTAAGCATTTGGTAAATGTGTATCAGATGGATGGATGGATCAGTGAGTGGATGGATGAACTATGGCCCATCTTTAACTTACAGATCCATAGAATTGTAGGGTTTTGGGCCTGGAAGGAATCTTAGAGGTCATCAAATTCCTTTTTTTCATGTGCTCATACATTGGGAAACAAACTCACAAAGAGAAAGTAACCTACCCAAGATGAATGCAAAATTAGGACTTGTGGTCTTCTGACATGCATTCCAGTGCTAGTACTATCACATTTTGCTATTGTGTTTGAATGAAAGAAAACAGATAATGTCTAAGACAACTTGGTACTACACAAAATTGTATAATCACAAAACCTCTGAATTTGAAGGAATCTCAGATGCCAACTTGTTCAGCCTGTACATGAACAAGAATCCTCTCTACAAAATGGCCTATAGGTGGTCATCCAGGCTCTTTTTAAAGGCCTCCAATGAGGGGAAATCTCCTAACTTCTGCAGCAAACCATTCCACTTAGAGAGAACTGTAATAGCTACATATTTTTCTACATATCAAGCCTGAATTTGTGTATTTGCTATCAAAGCCTATTGCTCCTGAAGTCTGAGAGGGGAAAAAATGACGAGTATTAGAAAACTGTTGAGGTACAAATTGAGTCACATCTCCTATAACAATTAGAGATTTCCAAAAATGGAATGTGCACCTTCAGGAGCTAGACCATTTTCCTTCACCATAAGTATTCAAGTGAAGGCTGAATGATTTCTTGTCATGGGTGTAGTGGAAAGAATACTTGGTCAGGTCCAGGTTGGACAGGACTCCAAGGTCCTGTCATACTCTGAAGTACTCTGAGATTCTTTGATCTTTTATCATTAAGGAAAGGAATCACAGAGATGAGAAAGAGGATTGAGCAAGGTAAAACGAAAGAAAGGGGTAGAGAAATCTGCAGAGCAGAAAAGAAGAAAATCTGAAACTTCCATTGAGGCCTGCAAGGGAAACATATGTGACCCAGCTCCCCGAGGATGGCTTGTGCTGCGCATGAGTTGGAAGCAGACGGTGTTCCCATGTAATGGCTTCACATATGCTGTTGTGTAATGCGTTGGCTCACCATGCTTACAGAGCGTTGTTGCACAAGTTCATCGTAGGCCCCGGAGCCACCTGTCACTGAGATGTAGACTGATATGTTGATACCTCGGTAGCCGGTGAGGGATGTGAAGTCTAAAGTGGGAGGCTACAAGTTGACTCTCAGCTCAGATGGATCCGTCATAGATGACCCATGCATATTTCCCAAGAACACATTTTAAAAGCATGATGCAGACCCAAAGGCAAGCCCAATCAGTGGTTTTCACTTTGGTTGCAGCTTCTGATGGGTCGTGAATCAAAGCTGAGGTCAAGGCTGCATTTTCTCTCATGCTGACTTCCCATATCTCTTATTTAGCATCCATCATATACAGCCTGGTAGTGTGAATTACCCAATTACTCTTTCTATGTACAAATCTTCATATCCTAGGAGAGGCATAATATAATGAATACAGGAACCTTAGAGCCAGGGAAACCTCTGAAACACACTGGCTATGTGTCCTTGGCACCAGTGATGTCAAAAATCAAATAACAATGGAGGTCACTAAACCACACATAATTGTCCCTATAGGCCACATACTGCCTTGGAAGAAAAATCATATATTAACATTATTTACATTCTACTGTATGTTTATTCATTTTGTTAAATATTTCTCGATTGAATTTTAATTTGATTTAGCTATAATCAGAAGTTTTACCATTTGCATGTTGGATACTTCTTCTCCAAATGATTCTCTTAACATATTAAATTGCAGAGAAAGTCCTGTCCTGTACTGACAGAGGCAGTTTCTTCACTTGGGAGTTCCCTATATCAGTGACATCATAGATCCAATCTCTACCCCTATATCTATCTATCTATCTATCTAGATATATTTATCTCCAGCTAGACTGTAGGCTCTTTGACATTAGGAATCTCAGATAATTCTTATCACCCACAGCCAAGGTCAGGGTCATGTATGCTCAGCAAATGTTTATTGAACTTGGTACACTGGCCCTTTAGGCACTCATAGTTCATCATATGGATATACATTTAGGAAGCAAATGAGAATATAATTGAAAATCAGTGTTTCTCCCCAGTTCAAATAACTGGCAAGTTATGTAAGTTTTGTGACAATTTTTTAGTGACCGGCCATAGGGAATATGGCCATACAGTGACTTAGTATCAGAAATGAAATGACAACCTGGATCTCTTGACTTGGGCAATAGATGACATTGAACTGCTCATTTAAGATTCTTTTGAGGTGCCCCCCCCTCTAAAACAAGAACAACACATTGACCTCAGTATACTCTCTAGTCAGAAGGAATATGCGCCTTTGTGGAATTTATAAACAAACTGGTAGAAACAAAAAGAGCTTTAGTCCAGGACATTTCTGGCACTCAAATATTGATTGATTGATTGATTATTGGTATGACATTTGGGATTAAAACATCCCAGACCTAGGAGGGCCCTCTAGGCTTCATTCATTGCCTTGAAGCAAGACCATCTTGTCTTTGTGCCAGAGAGATAAGCTGCTTTCCAAGGCCAGGAGATCCCAAAGTCTCCAACAATTAATAAAAGAATTGCAGCCCCATTACTCATACTCATCTCTTCATCCTCCTGAGAAGAAAGAGTTGTGTGGAATTCCCTGAGCCACAGTGGAACTGCCTATACTACGTCTCATGTGGAAACGGAAAGGTCATACCCTTGATTCTTAGGAAGTTCCTGGCACTGCTTTGCTCCTCCTTGGTCTTGACAATTACGTGGATTTTTTTCTCTTATATTTCTTTCTTTTTGGCACAGAGTTGAGTTGTGGGGGAGGGAGGGAGACCAAGAACAGTCATTGGGAATTAGCAGAAAGACATTTTCACCAGGTGCTTCTCAATTATCGCATTGGCAGCCAGCCTCTTCTGTGTAAATTGTATTAAAAAGGAAAAAAAAAACCCCTCCAGTGCTGGAATTCTCCTTGGAATTGTAACCAACTCAGTGTCTTATTTTCTCTGAAGGAGGTTTGTCCTCTGGGAACAGCATTGCTTAGAACTGTAAGAAAAGTCAAGGGTTGCTACATACTGTAACATTATGATTTAAATGTGTTAAAGCGTCTGATTATCATTTGGTCTTAAATACTCTAGATTCTCTACCTTATTTTGTACAAGTTTTAGAAATAAACCACGAGATGAATCTCTGAGAGAGATTGATGCCTATTCTGCATTAGAGTAATGGTCCCAGACTTCTTCATAAATTTGTCTGTTGTAAGACCATAAACATAATTCTAAACATGGAAGTTATTTAGCTTTGAATTAATTGCTTTTTCAGTTGTTTTCAAATATGCAAATGAAAGCAGCCAAAGAAACTGTCCCATAAAAAACGCAGTCCATTCTCCTGGTGAGATTCTGAAATTCCCATTGCCAAGGTGACCTGCCTGTTTCAAATGTAGAAACAAAAGTGCATTTTTAAATGATACACTTATGTGGGAATATTTCATCTTGCTTGACGTTTTCATGATACAGCATAGGGGCTCACTGAATGTTCTGTGTAGCTTGGTGCCATGTTTGCTAAAAAAAGAAAAAAGTTCCCACCAAGTGAAATATGGAGATAAAGTCAGCTGTGGAGAACAAAATCACCCTAGCAGGCACCTCTTTGACTGTGGGAAAATGATTTCACAGTTAATGCAAGGTGGGAGGCCTGGACAGAAGCCTCAATCATAGAAATTAGGACCAGCTTGTGACACTATATGAGGCTAGTATCTTCCTCCTCTCCGTATTTCCCCAACTTCTATTCCTGACCAAGTGCAAAGTTCCTCCAGAGCAGAACTCTGCATCTGATGGGGATACCAGGGCCAGTTCTGGCAAAGCTATGGTTGCCTTGCTTGCGTGAACTTTCCTAAGTTAGTTATGAACACTGCCTCCTTTTAGTGTATCCTGATCTAAATGCCATTAAATAAGCCCTACTTAAAGCTATATTTTGAACCTATACATCTCTTTTTGAGGATCAAATCTTGGAAGGCCAGATCTAATAAGGAAGAATTTGATAAGTACAAATATAAGGTCTTGCACATTGGGTTTAAAAAATCAATCAGCAAAGTCCAGGATGGGAAAGATAAAGTTAGAAAATAGTTTGTATGTAAAAGACTTATATTGAAAGCTCATCAAGAGTCCATTTTGAGACACTGCAGCCCCCAAAGCTTCCATTTTTAGAAAAGTTGCACCAATAAAAGTCTAGTGTTCATGGCAGAAGTTACAGTCCCACCACACTTGGCTCCCTTCAAACAGAATTTGGAGCATGTATTAAGTTCTGAGTACCACATTTCAAGAGGCATAATATCAAAACCAATCCATTCAGCAGAGGACACCCAGGATATGAGGGGCCTGGAGTCCATAATTTAGGAGGTTCAGCTAAAGAAACTGAACATGCTTAGCCTGGAGAAAGTGTTGAAAAGGGACTCAATTACATCTGTCTTCATGACTTTGAAGGGTCATTTGTTGAGATTTGAGGGGAACCTAAGGACTCTAAAAGGTAGAGGTAAGGAGGGAGATCATTCTAGACCTGGAAAGTAGGCAGAGAGAGGGTATAGAAAATACTGGGTTGGTCTGGCCATTCTATACAAAGCAGAGGCAAGTATAAGTTTCCAGCTGGAAGCATATGAGAGCACAGAGACAGCAAACAAAAGGGGAACCAGGTTCCTGTGCACCAGTTTGGTAAGGGAGCCTAATTAGGCCCTCCTCAGGGAAAAGTTCTAGGCCCAAGATGGGTTCTTTGGTGGAAGAAAGAAAGGAGAAAGGGCAGCATGGAGGAAGTAACTTTATTTTTAGCACCAAAACTTGCGCAAAGATGAAACAGATGAAAGGAGCCAGCAAGGATGACAGAGGATTAGCTTTGGAGGTGCTGCTGACCCCTCAGCACAAACTACAGATGTTGCCCACTGAGATAATTTCTACCTATCATTCCTCTAAAATGGACAGATGTGCACAGATCAATTCAACTAAAGATTATCATGATGGAATTTCAGAAAAGTTTTCCTAGTTAGTGTTTATGAATATACTAATAATCATAGTTATTGAAAGGCACCGTAGAGTAGTGGGTAGAGTGCCGGTCAGGATGAATGGGATTTAAGTCTTACTGCTGATAGATAGATAGATGGATAGATAGATACAGAAATATAGCTAGCTATATATACATATATGCATATGTACATTTAGATACATATATAATGCATGTGTATATGTATATATTACATGTAGGCATGTATGTATGCATATGCATATTGTGTGTGTGTGTATATATGTATATAATTATATATTATGTATCTGGGGCTTCAGTATCCTCATCAATAAAATGAGAGGATTAGCTCATTACCTCTAAGGTTCTTTTTAGCTCTAAATCTATGATCCTATGTTTCTGCTAGTGAACATTGATTTTTTTTTCATTTGTTGCTATTTTTGCCATTCTAGTGAGTTTGAAGTTGTTCTGGCTGCAGAGCTCTGATTATTCAGTGATTTCAAACATCTTTTCATGTGTTATTGATTCCATTTTACAGATGAGGAAATTGAGAATCAAAAGGTAGAGTGACCTGCCCAAGGTCACAGAGATAGTTAATAAAGGAGTTGGGATAAGAATTCAGAGGCCCTGACTCCTAAACCCTAACTGACAATGATGGGAATAAGAAAGGGGAAGGATGTTTATACCCTCCAATTGTTCAAAACATGTGGTAGTTCTCTAGGGTCCTAAATCCTATGGCAAGCTGGACTTGTATAGTTGAAATAAGTGACAATTAAAGTTAGGATCTTCCTGTGGATCCTTTTTGAATTGACCAGACAGTCCTTAAATCGGTCTCTCCATTTAGTCTACCTAAAGAAAATGCCAACCCAACATCTTGTACATGGAACCACTGGGCTGCTGTGATATGATATGAACATTTCCTCCTCTTGGTCTAACAATGAAAGAGCTCTGCTACCTAAAGAAATGCTCATAGCCATGTGTGTTCTTGCATTTCCAAATAATAAAGCTATTGTGTTTTCTTGAAAGTAACCAACCCAATTTCTCCCATGGAAAAAAACTGAGAACAGATTTTTTCATCCTTTTGGATTTGTCCAGGTGCTGAGGACATGTGGGAAAACCTTGCTTTGCAAAAATATTTTGGAATAAAAAGGAAAAGGAACTTTTGATAGGGTAGTTTCCTTCACATTTCAAAATTTCTATCAGTTTATCACAAAGAAAGAAGTTGTTCTTAGCTCTTGGTGTTCAAAATGTACGACCCAAGGTCATACACATACAGAACACAAATCCTGCCCTTATTTTCGAAGGCCTTCTACTTTTAGGAGCATGACACATGCAATTCACAGATGGCACACAGAATAGCACATATGTTTATATAAAAGACCACCATCAGCAGGGCATGTGCTCTGAGCTGTCTCTCCAAAAATAGGGATAGACTGCACTGAGTCATTCATGCTCACTGTCTTAATTCATCTTGTGACAATGACATTCATTTGCAGTGGCTATCCAGGATTGGGTGGGGGGAGAGGGAGAAAATAGATATCTGTGCCCACAGAACAGGGCAAAACTCATTTTTCCAGATAGGCATCAAATCCTCAACCTAGAATTCCTTGGCTGCATATTTCTTACTTTAACACATCATGTCCCCTGATGTCAATCAAAGCTCTTCAATGCCTTGGTAGATTGTTTTATGAGTTCTCTTTGATGGATTAATAAATTCATCTATTCATTCACCTAGTAGTCTACCGATATCTCCACAGGCACAGATCATGACACATATGTAGCATGTCATTGTATATGATTCTAGTTTCACTCCTTGAATGCATTCTCCATAGAGAAACTATTCTATGTACTAGAGGCTTATTCTAGATTGTTTTTACTATCTGTGATACCAGGGAGATATCTGGATTGTTCAGCTATTATCTTTTGCCCATGCTACATTACCAACTCACCTCCTTTTCTTCTCATGCATGTCACTGACGTAATCTTATATTCTACTTCTTACATACAAATAATCTTTAGTAATGTACTGTAACCACCATATCTTTCCTTTACCTTTCATATCACTTGCCGTTTAAATTCTTCAAAGATAATGGTGTTCCGTGATTTGCAATCATATTGCACTATAAGGAGAAGAGTAGTATTATCTTTTATGTAAGGAAATAACATGAGGTCAGTTGAAAGTGCTGTGCAATTTCCTAACTACAACAAAGCCCGCTTTCACCCTCCTTGATGGCTGATAACATAGACCCACAACCATGGAAGATAAGAATCAGTTTCTCCAGAAATGCTGGTAGATCTATTTCATTTTTTGCCCCATTGTTGCCTGTCTTTCAGTTTTATCTATAAGTGATCTCTGGATGATCTTCTTTGACTATATCATATCAAGCTTACTGCAGGTTCATTTTCTCCATGGCTTTTCACTATTTATCAGACAATGTTGCTCATAATCAAACATCCTCTTTGATGTAATGTTTTGTGTATTCAATTTTACTGTACACAGGTGTTGCCCTTGGTTTCTATGTCTTTCTGCTTAGCAAAAAGACTGAGTGTTTTTTGATCGATGTTGATTTCAGGCTCTTCTGATTTCCTCCTTGTGGCAACTGTTTTACATCAACTAAACATCACTAAGAAATGGTGACAGAGTCAAAATTTTATCTATTTACTATGTTTCAGAATCTATAGCTATTTTAATTGAATGCAATGTCTCCTTTATATCTATATCCTTTCTGCTAATTTGATGCTCATTTTGGCCTTTGCTCTAGCTAGTTTATGATTTGATTGCCTAAAAATTGATGATTTAAAAATGGTTCCTGTTTCAGCAAGCAGTGATTTCCTACTGTGATATAGTCAATTCCATTCTTTGAGACGTTATTCTTTCTTTCCCAAGTCCAAAACTTTTGGAATTTCTTCTATACTATGCGAGGGCAATACTTCTGAATAATCTATTAGCTGTTGGTTGCTTCTTCTCAATCCAAATCATATTTTCCAATAAATTTTTCACTGTACTTCATCCAATAATGCCCACCTTTGCATTGAAGTTATCAAAGATTAAGGTATGTGTTAACTTTGGAGAATTTTATAGAGTTCTTCATAGACTTTTTGTACTTCATATTTTCCAGTTTAAACTGCCATATAATCTGGAATTTCCCATGTAATGATCTTTTTTTGCTTATATTCATCCTGATTACTAAAAGGAAAACTGACAAAGTATCTCAAAAAATAGTACATTTTGTTGCCTGTAAATATAGGACAAAGCAAGCTCCACCAACTACTTTATTCACTTCTCCAGGGAGCACCTGTGAACCATCAATCCATTTACTCAGGGCTTCTTTTATTTCTTCCGGTTCCTCTTATAGAAACAGTATCAATATTGACATGACTCAGTTCTTGCAGTTGATTCATTGGTCATGGGATAAAGATCAGAGTGCCAATACATAAATTAACATTTATGGGTGATCTAAACACCCTTTGACTTCTTTCTTTTTCTAACTAGTCAGCCACTGAAGAGCAGAAAGCAAATATGTAGAACTAAGGGTCATTTGTTTATTTATTTCTATTCCATGGATAACCATGGCCAAAGAATACATTACTTGGTTGTTCACCTGCTGGTGGTAATTCCTCAAAAGTTATCTAGACTTCATTCAGATATTAGACATATTCTGCTGCTGGTTCTAAACCCAAGGATTTTTTCTAGCTTTGGTAGGCATTGACTGAGCTTACAATAATAATAGCTAATATTTATATAGCGCTTACTATAGTCCAGGCACTGTGCTAAGTGCTTTAAAGGTATCATTGTGTTTGATCCTTACAGCAATGGCGGGAGGTAGGTAGAGATCTATTATTATTCACATTTTACAGATGAGAAAACCACTTCAAACAGAGGTTCAATGACTTGCCCTGCATTACATAGCTAGTAAGTACCTGAGGCCAGACTTCTTAGGTCTTCCCAACCCCAGGTCTCTCAATTCCAGGTCCAGTTCCCTATCCATTGCACCATCTAGCTACCCCTAACTCTACAGGGTAGACTTTAAGAACTCAAGGTTTCCCTTATGTCACAATAAGGCATCAGAGTAGGATTTTTTGGAAACTCATAAGTTATTGTGATTAAACCATTTCATTGTCTAATTATTAACCTGTTGATGAGTTTTCTCTGCACTTAGCTAAGCTGATCTTTGGAAAGGAGACATAGCATCACTAGGATCATAAAGACTGTTTCATCTTGCTGCTAGAAATAACACTCCTTTGGCATAGACTTCAAAAGCCCAGGGTCACCTTCATATTGAGTCAAGTGATTATAATCCAAAAGATAGAATCCATTCCATCTGGTGGCTTCCTGATTTCTTGGAAATTCCTTTTTGAGTTCAGAATCCATAGCTCTTCTGAGCCTTTATGATCCCAATAAAACTACACAAAAGTGAGAAAATTCAGTCAAGCAATACACTACTTGTTTTCACAGATGAAGGATCAGATGTAGGATTTCAGAAACTTCCTTTTCCAATACAAGTTGGAACCTTCTCTGAAATATACAATCTCAGAGAGTAGCCTAGAAAAAGGAGAAGTGACTTACTTTAAGTGACTTGTCCATGGTTATACAGCCAGTATGTGTCAGAGGCAGGGCTTAAACCCCGATGTACATTTATCTACACACCACATTGCCTCTCTTTGGGAAATACACAATGCCAAACAAAGGAGTCATGAACTCTTAAAAATACAATGAGACCACGGAGGTCAATGAATCTAAACCATGTCCTTTAGGAATCCATCCCTCTACGATGTTCCTAAGAATTGTTCTTCCAGTTGCTGATGGAAGATACTAGTTCCTCAGCTATAAAATAAGGATACTAATAACTCCTTCCTCACAGGGCTGTTATGAAGCTCAAATGTAATAGCACATCTAAAGTGCTTTGCAAACTTTGAATCAATATATAAAAGTTAGCTTGATGATGATGGTGGCGGGGGTGGTGGTGATTGTGGTGATGATTATGTCCAGATTATTACATAGTTTGCTCAGTTACATACTCTATGGTCCAACTAAATGGTCCTTATTATTCCTCACATATGGCGCTCCATTTCTTTTCTTTGCATTTTTACATAGGCTCTCCTCCACACCTGGCGTGCAGTTTTTCTCTTCTTGTGCCTCTAAGAATCCCTTAGTTTCTTTTCAAGTTCCCTTCAAAAGGCATTTTCTATTCACCTGATTCACCCCAGCTATTAGAATCATCCCTGGAAATTGCCTTGTATTTCCTTTGTCCAAATTTATTGTATATAATCCCCCCAAACAGAATGTAAGCATCTTGAGGGTGTTTTTGGCCATGTACCCTCAGTGTCTGGTACATAATAGGTGTTTAGTAAAGGTATACTCATTGATTGAGGAGAAATTGCATACGTTGTAAGGTAACTCATTCTGCTTTTGGTGAACTCTAATGGTTAAGAAGTCATTTTTTATAACAAGCCAACATTTTTATGTTGGAAACTTCCACCCATTTCCCCCAGATGAAGCTGAGAGCTGGGGTCAAGCAGAGCAAATCTAATCCTTCTTTCACACGACAACCCTTCAAACACAGGAAAACAGTTCTCACATCTCCTTTACGTCTTCTCTTCCTGAGGCTAAATATCCCTTGTTTCTTCAGATAATGGAACAGCATTCAACCACCACTACCACACAAATATGTAAAGATTCCTCTAAGGTTAGGAATTTTTAAAAAATTCTACTTGTATTTTTAAAGTTATTTTCTAAAGTTTTATCACTGTGAATTGCTTCCCGGGGGGTAGATATCTGTTAAGGGAAGTCAAAGAATGAGAATGTACAAAGGCTCTAGAGGCCACCAAAAATCTCTGGCTGAAGCAGATGAGAGAAGAGAAAAGGAAAAAATATTTCTATTGAAGAGTGACTCCAAGTATATGAATATTTTTCTGAAAAGTATAGTACACAGTCATTTCATACTTGAGATACCAGGAGTTACTTCTCCTTTGATTGGGTTCCCCAAAGAAATTGTTTCCTGTTAAGTGTATAATAGCTAAAAAAAAGAAAAAAAGGAAAGACCACAAGGGATAGAGAAAAAAGACCAAACTAATGCAAAATAAGGCAAAGTAGGGTAAGAAAATATCAACATTTATAGCACGATCGATCAACGAAAATGAATCAGAAAGCCCAAGGTTTCCTTCAGCTGGCAATTCTACAAATGAAAAAGTGAAAGAATAAGGGAAGAGAGGAGAGTAGTACTTATCAATGATTCTCTATCTCAGAGCAAAATCCTAAAAATTAAGATTTGGATATAATCATAATGGTTCTAATTCCCAATTAATATTAATGAACCTGGAAAAACAATTCAGTTCGACTCATCAACAATTATCTACTGCATGAAAAGCATTCATCAAGGTCCTGGCATTAGGTATATCATCCAGGAAATACATGAAGAGAAAGAGGAATGAGTCTCTCATATAGCAGGAATTAAGGACACTCAAGAGACAGCCTACACCATGTAAAAGGAGACTCAAGCATGTCAGGTAGATCCTCTACCTGTGGGACAGGTGGATAAGAATCTTGTAAGTTGAGAAGGTGTGAATGGGTTGTCGTGTGCAATGGTTGAAGGAATACCTAGATTAGTAACATCACACATCCATTCATATTTGGAAATAAATGTGATGGTATTAGTTAATAACTTCAATCTATGTAATGATGTGAATTTTATTTTTCAAAGAGTTCATTAAGTAAAATATATAATTATAGATACTGGATATGAAATTCCAATAATACTGTATCCAGTGGGTGTTATCTATATTCAGCTAAACTGATCAGATGTAGGTCATTCCCCAAAAAATAGCATAATCTTTTCTTTTTTGGAAAAAGTTATACTTTTATACTGGGGCAGTTGGATAATATAGTGAATCGAATACCTGGCGTGAATTCAGGAAAGCTTGAGTTCAAATCTAGCTTCAGAAACTTATTAGCTGTGTAATCCTGGGCAAGTCACTTAACTCAGTTTACCTCAGTGTCCTCTGAAAAATGAGCTAGAGAAGGAACTAGCAAACCACTCCAGAATCTATGCTAAGAAAACCCCAAATGGAGTCCCAGAGCTAGACACAAATGAGTAACTTGTATTTATTGTTTATTTATTTTTGAACAACTATTATTTATTTTTTATATTCATTTTTTTAAGTGTTGAGTTCTGAATTCTCTCTCTCCCTCCACTACCCATTGAGAAGGCAAGTGATAATAGAATAATCTTCTAAAGACACATTTGGAGAATTTGATCAAGGTTATATGGTGACTTTGAGGTGGTTTCTACACAAAAGCTAGCTTAGGAAAGAGGTAAGTCTAAATTCAGTGGAACAGCTGGGGATTTTGATAGGAACTGGTTGTTTGCCTAAATTCAAGTGGTTGGTTTAAATAGAAGTCTTTTTTGCAAATTGAATCCTTTGAATACTGGGAGAAGAAGGAGGTAAAGTGGTGGAGAGAAGGGAATTCTTACATATATTTTCTCAGCCTACCTGTAAGATACGGTGTTTGCTTCAAAAATAAACAAAAGGCCTATACAAAGTTGACTGGTTTGTGGCCTAGGTTTGTGGCCTAGGTAGCCGGTTATATAATAAAAGAAGTATTTAAAACTTTAATAGATTTAAGTTATATTACACACATAAGATAAGGACAGCCTAGGATGGGAAAGGTTGAAGGCCCTTCATCATCTGATATAAGACCCCCATTTCTACAGATAAGGAAAATTAAAGCCCAGAGAAATGAAATTCACGCCCAAGGTGAGGCAAATATTAACAAAGCCAGGGTTTGAATCCAATTCCTCTGAGTAAAAATTCTACTCAGCAAATATAAAATAGCCATTAGTGTAAAGGCACAGTGCTAGATTCATAGGAGCACAGATTTAGCGTTAAAGGAAAAATAAGACAGACTTGAGGGGGAACACCCTTAACTTACAGGTGAGGAAACTGAAACTATAAGTCAGGATTTGAATTAAGGTCTTCCTGACTCCAAAGTCAATAGTCTCTCTACTATATCATCGTGCTATTTAGAATACAGAGACAAAAATGAAGTAATCAGTTTCTTCATACTTTCTGCTAAACTGATGGGAGTGAGGGAAGAAAGGAATAGAGAAAGGGAAAGAGAGAAGAAAAAAAAACAGAACCAGTTAAGAAAGAAATGTTCCAGGGAAATGGAAAATGGTGGCAGGGGTCCTTGTCTAGGGGAAAAACACTCAACATTTTTCCCATAGGCTATCTAGTTGGTTTGTTAGCATCAGGTTAACCCTTTCCTCTCTGCTATAGGCCCTTCAGGACTGTTCCTTGTGCCTAGGGACCCAATATGAGCAGTATTCCTCAGTTTGCTTGAAGAGGTTTGTCAAACAAGACCACCCCCCACTTCCCACATCAATTTGTCTGGTTGAGATAGCCCCCTGCAAGGCACATCTCAATTGCCTCTTGTGAGTGAGGGCATGATTTTTGATCCACAGTAATGTGTAATTATCTGTTTCTGAATGTTTTAGTAGGAATTAGGACCCTTTTAAAAAATTATTTTAACCAAACATATTCATTTCACAGCATGGGAAAATCACTTGCTCAATCCTAACAGTGTTTATCTTTTCTGTCTAATATTTCACAGGTTGTATCCTGCTCCTTGGGCAAGTGGAAAAATATTGTCTGGGTTTATTAAAAAAAAAAAAAGAATAAAAAAAGAGAAAAAAAGAAAGGAAAAAAGATACTTATGGACACAACTATGCCCTTCTCCTCATCTTTAGCATTCTAGAATGTACCTGTGTTCAAATATTAAGAAATAAAACAAATATAAATTATGCATTTTCCAACTTAATTTAAAATGCATTATGCACTGCTTTGTTCTCTGGAATTAGTATATTAAGGGTACAGATCTGTATGGATTAATTTTGAGTCAGTTCATTCACTTCTTTGTAATTCAGTGGCAAGGATTTCTGTCCCCAGGCGTCAAATTAAATTTTTTACTGTAAGTAACATGTACAAAATACAGGCCTCTTTGTGTTTCTTCTTTGTTTTCCTTACATACACCACCTTCCCATCTTCCATTTCCCCTATGTCCGAAATCCCTCCCTTTGCAGAGTAAAACTTTTTTTTTTCCAAATGATTTTGAGGAAATGTGAGTACTGTCAAAATACTGGAGTCGTGCCTAATAATAGTATTATCTTTTCGTCAGCGTTCAGAGTCTGAGAGCCCTGCATGGACTCCCTCCAATCCCAAGCTCCACTGCGACCACCCCCAGGCCCATGCCTTCCCAATAATTTTGGCAGCAAATGAACTGTGATTTCGCGATTATTTAATATACGTAGCCAATCATCATTTTTAAGTATTGTTTTTAGCCCAGTAATTCTTTGTTCTGCCGAAGTGCTTTAAATCTTTATTTCTCCCCCCTATAAACTGAGCAAGGAAATAGTCGGCATTCTTAATTAGTCTTCTTTAAACACAATCTCCTTTCATATGCACTAATAAAGACTAAGGATGGCTTCCCTCTTGTTTAAATAACTGCTTGCTGTAGTATAAAATTGTAAGAGACATGATGCAGATCGAGTTGCCGGCTTGAAGTGGAGAATAGGAACACGCAGCCCCATAATAAGCAGATTTTAATGATTTACTATAAATCAGCATTTTTGCCCTGTCAGTGAGATTGAAGAGGCAGACAGCTCCTCACATGTCTGGCTAGCAAATGTCTTTCTGATGAATCATGTGCTCGGAATCACTGATCACAACATTCCAACGGCACATCCATATAATGAGGGAAACATATACACAGCCCTGCGATGGCTGCCGCGAGGCTGCAGGAATAGATGTTTTTAGTTGTGGGGGAGTTAAGCCCTTACGTTGATCTGGCGGCTGTTCAACAGAGGGTAATGGAAGCGTATATTACCAGGTTAACTGTTGAGGCCTGAACACAGGGTATTTTGCATAAATACTCTCCTCTCAAGACTTTTGATGAAAAAAGTAACCTTTAGTCTGTAGCTGAGGGGGAGGGAAGAAGAGAGAGAGAGAGAGAGAGAGAGAACAAAAGAAAAGAAAAGAAAAAAGAGACAAACTAGAAAGAGGATGATGTAAATATAAAGTATCTGGGCATAGAAAACAAAACACAAATTAGGATGACTTCCATTTTGTCAGGAAGCTCCTACTGAATAGATCTCTTCATCTTTTCCTTATCTCTACACATTTCCCTTCCCTTTCCCTGATCCTTGCCATTATCAATGCTCCTAGTGACATACTCCCTATCCTCAGCCAACCCTGCTCCCAACTACTGCTATTTATACATCATCCTAGAGTATCATCAAGAGGAACCTATCTGGGGGTTGCCAAAAAGCCTGGAAGAGAAGGTCGCAACAGTCTTTCAAGTTATCCTTGGATCTTCAGCTTTTTTGAGTCACTGATATCAGGGACCATTCCTGTTCCAAGCAGCAAGCAAATGAACTAAGAACAAACGTATTTATTAAGCACCTGCTATGTCACAAGCACTATGCTAGGCACTAGAGATACACAGAGAAAATTGAAAAAGTCCCTGCCCTCAAAGAGTTTGCATTCCATCTGGGAAAAGCAGCATCAAACATTGATTCAAATTCTGCTATACATAAGACTATCCATAAGACATAAGGGTAAAATAAGATACTGTCTTTGCCCTCTAAAAGTCTGGTATTAGCATGAGTCATCGACAAAGGAAAAGACCAGAAGCTTCTCCCCACTCAGCTCCCTACCCGGGACTTATTCTAGCTCCATGGATAAAATAGGTTGTCAGGAAATACTGATTAATTGTGATGAGGATTATCATTGATGATGAGATAGTGAGGGGTGACTCAAAGAATCACGTGCTCAAAGTTAGAGGACATAAGCTGTTTAGACAGTATTTAGCTAAGTAACCACCTCTCAGAGACTCTTGTCACATAGGGTTCCCTCCTTTTGAAAAAAAATCAAATCTATTATTATTTTTTTTTAACATTCTCTGAACGAAAATCCTATCTACTTTTCTTTTACCTGCAGCAATCTAAAGAACAATGGATACAAAATATAAGCAATCAACCTTGTTGTATTCTCACTGCATTTTTTCCCCATGTTCCTGCCCATGGGTATATGATTTAGGTCCTAGACCTTCCCCCAGATCACTCCAACACCTCGCCTGCCAAGAGTTAAAATGTTTAGTATTATTTCTATATATTTGTGACAATGATTGTTCACTGGGTTAGGGTGAGGAGGAGGACAGGCAGGAATTAATATGATGTAACAACATAAACTATGAGTGAAAATGGTTAAAAGCTTTAAAATGTACAGTAATAAAAAAGTTTGTTGCTTTATGCATTCCTTGTGTAATTATTTAATCCATTGATGAAGTCCTTTCTGAGTCTCTTAACTACTGTTAAGGATGGGCATTGGCACATCAAAGTGTTTTGTTTTGCTCTGTTTTCTACCTTTTTACTTCAAATTAATCACTTTTAAGACTGGTTTAGCCAACTAGGAAAAAGGAGGGAAATTAAATTGGAATCATTAAAACAAGAAAGATAGAGTTCCTTTTGGGTCAACCACCAACTCAGCTCGTGAGATAACCTATAACATTCTGGTTTCTTCTAGAATCCTGAGATGCTGGCTAGTTGGGATCTGTCTATACCACCAGTTGGGTTAGCAACTTGATCAGAGTAATGGAGGCATTTTTTTAATCTAATAAAAAGGTAGAACAGTTCAGGTAGCAGGATGGCCTTTTTCAAAGGCATCATAATGATGGATTTGACATGGAGGACAGTGTGGCAAGTATCTCTTTTTAATTTTCTGTTACCCCAAGAAGACAAGATACATTGAAACAAATTTTAAAATTGCCACACAACACCTGCTAGAAATGAACGTAGAGATGGCACTGATGACTAAAGTGGGCAAATGATGAATGCACATGAAATGGATTGAAGATATGAATATTTTCTTTGTGTACCAACACAACATCATAACAAAATTGGCCTCATATTTTACCAATTGTAGGCAAGAATTTAATACTGCTTTTTGTCAATGGTATCCTCAGCTGCAAGTCACACAACATATTGATAATTAACACAATGTAGTCATAAAAAATCACTTCATTCCTAAGCTTAGATGAAATAGGTTAGATGAAATGAGATACACAAATATGAAGAATATGAGGTTGAAGACCTCAGATCATTAAAATATTCATTTACTGAAAAATTCTAAAATTACACCTAATAATGAAGCAGACCAAAACAGTCCTGATTTCTCAAATATTTTTGAAAAGGAGATGGGCATACTTGAACTGGAATTCCAAAAAGCCCTTTTTGAGTTGGACAACATGAATCCAACTAGCAGACTGATCATATATCATAAAGAGGAATTCAAAAAAATCTGATATCTATTACAATCATCATCATGTAACTGCACTCCAGCCTCTACCTCCAAAATGGTACTCCCATCTTGGACCCTCTAAGCTTCTGAATGGTGAATTTTTTTCATAACTAGTCAAGCCTAGACCAACCTCATTGCGGTTTCTCTCCAGTAATCTTCAAGCTATGTTCTCATTCCCTTCTTTCACTGTTTCCCTCCCACCTACCCTTCCCACTTTCAAATTCTATTTCCAGGAACAATAATCAAATCTAGACTACCATTCCTGGAAACTATATTTTAATTAACTGACTTGCAACTATATGCCTCATCGCTGCAACAACCCTGATCCCTTCCTGGCCAGTACTGCACTATTTTGCGTCTTTTTTCCCTATTAAGACCAAGGGCTATCTTGTTTTTGTGTTTCTATTCCTAGCACATAGCACAGCAACCTCGTATAAAGGAAACTCTTAATAAACGCATTTTCATTCATTTATTCATTCATCATGAAGAAGTTCTCCCATAATACTTCATAAAAAGCAGAAAAATATTTCAAGACCTGCACAAAGTAGTACACAGCCACAGCAACAACTATAGGAAGAAACATGGAGCTATGAAATAATGCCCCTATGCAAAGGAGTCAAGCACTACCATGGCAGAAAGTGACTTGCATGATCTATTAAAGATCTGCAGAAAGGCATTAAAATGACATCAATATCTAGCTCTTATAGAAATGCCTTATTAAATGCCTTATTGCCCAATTAAAGGCATCTGGAAAATACAAGCTTTTCAGAAGTTCTGGATTTCTTTAATAATCAATTAAATGAAAAACTTTAGGCCAATAAAAGAATTGAATGCAGTGAAAAGAACAAAATAAACGCAGTCCAAACTTTACTGTAGATATTTGGAAAGTAAAAATTAATCAGAGGTGAGAGAGAACACCTGGAAAATGAGATTTGGAAAATTTCTGGTTGCTATATGGGTTCAAGAAGTCCAAGCATAAACATGGATCAAATAAGAAACAGAACCTTACACATCATTAATATAATGAATGACAGAACAGTTATGTTGGGGTAGGGGGAATGGAGGGGTAACTGAAACTCTGTCTTCAGGGCAAAACTGGAAGTGTCAAGGTGAAATAATATTCCTAACTGTTGGTTCAAATGATTCATCATGGTCCATGATAACTAGCAAAGCACTTTATCAACTTCCTCTTAGACATAAGCCTGATCCTACCTTTTGAGATGTCCATAGCCTGACACTTAGAGAAGACATCACAAATAGGGGTGTGTTGGTAAATGTTTAACATCTAGTTCTTTAAAAAACGTACTCATTGACAAAGTTTTACATTTAATCTGCATTATTAACATTTTCTCTATTACTTCATCTAGTCTAGATAATCCACAAAATAATCAGTCATCTCTGGTTTTTAATATTGGCCACTTTTCAAGGTGTAAATGCTTGTACTGGAAATTTAACAATTGGCTCACAAGAGCTGGTTCAAGTTGGCTAGGATGCACCATTGCAGTTAACTCTAAAAGATAAGAAAACCAGTCAACCCTCCAAATACAGACAATTACGTGTTTATATACTTTATACAAAGTTTTGTAAGAAAGTATTGTCACTAGAAACAATCTAGAAAGACTTAAAAGAAAACAATATTTTGACAGAGGAGAAAAAACATGGTGTATGAAAAAGTCCCAGGGATGTAAAGAGCAACTTGTAATTAATTCAATAATTAATGAAAAAATTGCCCCAAAGCACCACCACACATACTAATCTTGTTGATTATTATAAAATTTTTGACCATGTTCTGTACTTATGGTTTATTCACATGCTACAAATATGTAAAATGAAAATGAGTAGAGTGAAAAATACTGGAGATGTCCACATGGAAAACTCTGAAACACACCACCACCACAATAAAGTTAAGAACAACAGATAAAAATATGAAATCATTCAACAAGACAAGTTAAGCCCTTTATGGGTCTGCCTAGGCTTAATTCCAATGTCATCTCTTCCAAATAGAACTAAGTATGGTTTCTAAATCAAAAAGGGAGTTTGAACAAAACATCTCATTAATCCTTCAGGTACAAGGATCATCCAGTACTATGATTCTAACAAAAAATATATTCGATAGCTCCTTCCTCTCATCGAATCTTTATCCAGCAACATCAAAATATTATCTGGATTTGATAAATGTAAAATTTATAACACATCAAATAAAGATAGAACCTTAAGACTTTTAGATTGAATCCATAGGTCACATTGAACCTATGAAGTTGATACAAATACCTTGGTCTCATGAAGGTATAGTGAATCAAATATAAAGATAACAAAAGAATACTGTGGTTAAATACATTAAGAGACTTACTGGCATCCTGAAATCAAAATTGAATGGGAAGAACAGATTTTAAACAATTAACATCTGTTTAATATTGGTCTTACAGTATATTTCCAGAACTGCAAAATGTACCATAACAAATATGGAAAGTATCGTCACAAAAACCTGTACAATATTAATAGACAGAGTACATGGATTTAAAGCAAAAAAGAAAGATTGATACTTCTTTGCCAAAGGGAGGAAGTAGAATACCTTACAAGAGTATATGATAAATAGATTAAAATAAAAACCTACAGAAACACTTTTGAAATAAACAGACACCACTTCAATGAGCAATAGTAAATGAAGATAACAGGCAAACATTATTAGATTTGTCAAATATAACAAAAAGGAGTTTACCTCATAACAGTTCAGGATCAGGTAAGGGACATTTTAAGTTAAAGAAAGGTCAACCTTAAGAAGCCCAGACTTATTGATCAATGCCTATTATACAAAGAAAGAGTAGATACTATCACTGTAGATTGCAAAAACATAGTATCTATTGAATACCTAGTGATCTAGTGGCTAGAATCAGGGAAAACTCATCAGAACTTCACCCTTCTTCCTGGATTACCAGAGTCTCACATTACGAAGTTCGACCTCAACAAAACCTTGAGGGAACTCAATGATTATGAACTGCAGCCTACAATATCTGTACAAAGCCATGAGTCACAGGATCATTAGTCAAGAGTTGGAAGAGGCCTCAGAAGTCATCTCATTCCCCTCAGATGAGGAAACTGAGGTCCTTTGAAGTTTAAGTGACTTGCCCTCCATCACAAAAATTGTCAGTATCAGGGGTAAGATTTGAATGTGGGTCCTCTGACTCCAGAGTCAATGGTCTTTCCCCTAGAGTACACTCCTCATTAAATATAATATAAAAAAAACACTTTTAGTAGATGACATCATGGTAAATATAATTCCCAAGCTACATGGAACAAAAATATGTAGAGATCAAAATCATGTGGAAAGTTTGTTATCCTGACAACTAGTGTAATTGTGACAAGGATGCTTCCAGGTAGCCCAGAGAGGATGAGCAGGACCCCTTGGGATGGACAGAAGTATGGAATATTGACTCTAAAATAGCAACAACTTTCAGAATCCAGAAAAGAGCTATACTTCCAGGGGGATGCATGAGAACTCTCTAAAGTGAAGGAAGGAGTCCTGTGACCTCTCTGCCCCATGTGTTCTCTGAATATGCATCTCACTATTTTAGTGCTTTTTGTTTGAGGTCACATTCCCTAGGGGCCTTGTGTTTTGAAGGGGAGGGTGTGTCCCTGGCTTGGGGAGAATATTTTGTAACAACGTTGCTATGCTATATCTACTTTTTGTTGTTCTTGCCTGCCTCTTCATGTCCCCATTTGGGGATTTCCTGACAAAGGTACTGAAGTAGATTGCTATTTCCTTCTCTGGCTCACTTTACAGATAAGGAAATTGAGGCAAACAGGGTTAAATGACTTGTCCAGCATCACACAGTCAGTAAGTGTCTGAGGTTGGATTTGAACTCAGGAAGATGAATCTTCCTGACTCCAAGCCTGGCACTCTATATACTATATCTATATCTGCTTAGTAAATACAATTTCTAGAAGCAAATTAAATCTGTTAATCACATGGGAAGAAAATTGTAGATTCATGAACAATAATTCTTCAAATTCCAACCCATTAGGCTTATCCCTATGAGTGTGAGGGGAGAATTATCCACCGAGCACCCTAATAATATATATGGTACTGGGGGAAATAGCCAAAGATGAGGAATCATACATATATGACTTATCTAGTATAGTTTTGGGGCCCTTCACATTCTCAAGAGCCCATCAGAGACATTTTCTACCTACAATATTCATAATTAGTATACTATGTTTCGGTGATCCAAGTTAGAATTTTGTTGGTTTTTTTGGCTATATAACTATATAATTTGCTTTCTGGTGTGTTTCTTTACAAGTCAGCCTCAGTTCTTTGGGATAACTTTGCTTGTTTGAATGCTTGAATACTAATAGCTGTTGGATTAGTGTACTCATTTGTTCAAGATCACCCAACTACAATGCATCTAATATGAGCAGTATGGATTTTGCATTATGGATTTTACATCCTTAAAATACGAGTGCCTAGCATTTCACCTAGAGCACATCATGATAGCTCATAAATGTAATTTTTTTGGCTTTTTACTTTTCAGTAGATCCAGAGTGCTTGCCTAATTATGAGATCTTTTTGGACTGCAGATCTGCAGGATAAAGTTTGCCTGCCAGCCTAGAAACTTCAAGTAATCAACTCCAAGTGTATATCCCTTTTAGGAGCCTCACATTGGTTGGTGGCTTACCTTGCCCCATTTTCTTTCTTTTCATATTGAACCTATTGGCTCAATTACTGGAAAAGTTCAACTTTCTGTTCAGATGGCCCTTGAAGTAGCATGGATCCATTGAAGACATTGCAAGTACCCTTTGGTATGGGGAACCGGAGAAAGTTTTGTCTGGATTGACAAGGGGATCATATTTGACACAAGAACCCCTTGGAGAAATTGTAGTGAGTCTTCTTCAGTTGTAGAAAGAGATATCTAGAGATGTTTTTTTTTTAGACCCAATTGGTGGTCCTATGCCCTGAGAGAATTACATAAGACTTTTTATTTTGCTAGAATAGTGGGTTTCTCACCTGATGATGATTGGGTGACATCCAGGTGACCCCAGGTCCTCCAGTCCTATAAAAACAACTCTGTCTACCAATCTTGTAAAGGCCAGGCTTTCTTTCTGAGATAGGATAGCTGTTCTGACCTTTGGTTTGGGAAAGACCATTTTGAGAACCTATATGCTCTTTATGTGTATTAGGCCAACAATAACCGCTAGTAAGTTTTATTAAACAACAACAATAACAAATGTTCTTTGTTGAATTTTCATAGCTCTCTGTTTTGAGGTAACTGTGATTCCTGGCTGTAAATTTAGTGCAGTACCAGCTGGATCTATGTGGTCTGTAAATTTAGTGCAGTACCAGATCTATGTGGTCCCTGGTCTTTTCTGATAATGTTCCCTCAGGATCTCAAAGCCTCTTCTGGGTTGGGGATAGGAACAACAGTTTTAAAATTTGCCTCAGCTAATTTATTTTATGGAAGCTAATTTTTAACATGAAAAAGAATATAATTGGGGGACTGGCCAATTAGGGTGGGATAGGCAGCAGTTGTTGAAGCAGACACAGATTAGTCTCTGCCTGGTTTTAGCACTTGGAGCATGTGCATATGATCTCTGCCCTCATTCAAGCCAACCATATGTGGAGACTTAGTGATCCTACTCCAGGCCATGAATAATCTGAGGGACTGGTGGCTAAGACTCTCCTGGTTCACTAAAGAGCCTGCCATGCTGATAATTCACTGATTGCTTCATCAGAACTAAGTGTGTGTACCCCTCTGTTGGTGCTTTGTTTTTTGTTTTTTTCTTTTGTTGGAAACAATTAAGGAAGAATTACTGTGAGCTTCTGAGAAAAGGAAAGCACAGCTGCCCTTTCTACCACCTGGTCATCATATGTCACTGAGAACGTATCACCTCTGTTTTTCCTGCTCTTAGATGAGTGATTATTCCTGAGAAAAGAGTGCCTAGATGATGGGGAAATTCATTAGAAAGCCCCAAGTTTCTACTCAGCATCTGTTAGTAGTACAGCCTGCTGAAGCAGTAGTGACCAACCACAGGTGAAGCGTTTGCTGGATGATGTGAGAAGACGATCAAGACAGTTCCCCAAGCACAGTGAGTGGAGACTTTGGGGATCTTGCTACTTATGATTCTAGAAATTCATTTATCTTCGGATCCCAGCATTGAGCGACACCTAAAAACAAAACTCCTGGGGGCTTCATGAAGAGAGGAAAGAACTTCTGGGAATGGCATTTGAGAGGTATCCCCTTGGCCACTTGCATTCTCTGCCCATATGCCTCATTTTGTTGTTTTCGGTCGTGTCTGACTCTTCATGACTCCTTTTGGGGTTTTCTTGGCAAAGATACTAAAGTGGTTTGCCATTTCCTTCTTCAACTCACTTTACAGATAAGGAAACTGAGACAAGCATAGTTAAGTGATTTGCCCAGACTGCATTTGATTTCCCCTGACTACAGGCAGGGTACTCTGTCTACTGCACCACCTAGTTGACATATGGCACACTACCATTGTACTTAACATTTGAGCCATTTCCCCCCTATCCTCCCCAGGGACATTAGTTTGTCAATGTTGGGGGGATTGTTTGTAACTATTGTTTTAGCTCTGTGTTTTATGAAAGTTAATAGAGTTCCACTTGTCCACTTATAATGAAGAGCACACTGTGTGGGGAGCTTGTGAGTATAAGCACCAGAACTCCAAACCACTTGTGCATACCCTAGAATGAGTTAGGAAACAGTAGTCAATTGTATTCTGAAGAACCAACCTGCAAGTATGAGTCAGAGTTGTGTCCCCAGAGGGAGTACTGCCCAAAGAAACAGTAGAAATTGTGCCATATATCACTGAAGATGACATAAATTTAGCACCTGTCAAATATCTAAAAAGACAGGATCAAGTAGCCCTAATTATACACCAGAAGCTTACTATCCTTCATCTAATGACAGATGACAAATTCTTATACTATAAATGTAGCCCCAAATATATCCTTAAGAATTCCACAAATGAACTCTACTACATTTGGAGCATCATTACATGCAAAACTGTCACCTGCCATCACTTGGACACGATATTGACTCACAAACAATTAAGAACACTCTTTTTTAGTAGATGTCATCATTCCAAACACTCATAGCCAACAAACTATGTGGGATGAAAAACTCTCAAAATGTAGAGACTAACTGGAAGAAGCCAAAATATGATCATAAAATCTACCTATCTGTGTGTGTGCATATTTTGCTATCATCTTATCGGCTCCTGGGGCTATCTCAAAGATGCTTTCAGGCAGTTTATAGAAAATAAATTTGCATTCTAATATTTCCACCCAATTATAAATACAAATTACTTTATCCACCTATACAATACTTCACTGAACAGTAACTATAAAAGAACAGTAGTAGCATAATGCCTTGTCCTTGAATTCTTTCTGTCCACATGAATTCCAAAAAACAGAAAAAAAAAGGAGAAGCGAAGGAAAAGGACAAGTAAAGTAATAATCTATCTCAGGACCATTTCTTTCTGAACTCCACTGATATAAAGAGAAAGGTGGAAAAAGATAAGGCAGAGGAATAGAAGGAGAAGGTAAAGGAGGAGGAAGTGAAAGAGGAGGAAAAAGAGAAGGAGAAGGAGGAGAAGAAGAAAGAGAAGAAGAAAAAAGAGAAGAAGAAAAAAATGAGAAGGGGAGAAGAAAGAAAACATATACAATACTTTAGTTATGACATATACATAAAATCTAATTTAATAGATGGGCTTTTCCCCCTCTGTCAAAGGAGATGGTGGGGAGAGGATAGAATAGGTCACTGGCTTTAGAAATTGTCAACTTGGTCTGTACTTTTTTTTAAAGGAACACCTTTAAATAAAAGCAAGGAAAAAGTCAGGGCTGATTTTCTCTTGTATGAGTAATAACATACTTAGAACTCCAGGCCTCATGGGTGAGAGGTTGTGGTTCAGAGGCACTTGTTAATGAGAGCTAATGCAGCCCAGCTCTGGCCCGCCTGCTTCTATCCAGTGCCTTTCTAGTCATAACAAAGTGTTTGAGGCTGAATGTGAGAGGCCTGAATTCTCCCAAATAAATTACTGTACTTTTTATTATTGTTTTAATTGGCATATTGTAGTTGCTTAAAGCTCCCCAGAACTCCTCAACTTGCCAGGAATGGGTGGCAGATTTCTGTGCTGCATTTATTCCTCCTCCCACTTTCCCTCAGCCTTATGGACAGAACACACAAAAAACACATCTTCCATTGATTAGCCATGGCCCCCCCACCCTCCTCTTCAGGTACTAACTTTGGTTCTCACAAGATGAACAGGAAAGATTTTCCCTCATTCTTATTGACTTGAGTTCAAAATCCATAACTCAGCATTCAAAGCTCCTCCCCAACATCTTTAGGATAAAACACAAACTTGTGTATTTGATATTTAAAGTCCTTCACTATAGCCTCCCCTTCCAGGTTGATTACACGTTAATTCCCTACCACATCCCACTCAGGAGAAACTGCCCTGTTTTTTTTGTTCCATATACTGCCTTTGCATCTTTGCATAGTTGATATTCTATACCTGGATTACTCTCTCACCTTACGTTCTCTTCTTGAAACTTTTGGCTGCTCCAAGATTCTGCCCAAGTGCCACCTCCTTCAAGGAGGTTTTTTATTTTATCTTAGTCTTCCACTTTTAAGTCGCCATCATTGTGGATTTATTTCATATGGATCTTACGTTTGCTTGTGAATGTATTATACCTACCTTCCCAAAGCTCCCCCTGCCCAATCCCAGGAAAATGGAAATTTCTTGAGGGCAAGAAATGTCTCATTTTTGTCTTTATATCAAAAGCACCCAGTACAGTGCCTGGCACTTAATAAATGGTACTTAATAAATTCTTTTTGTTTGGAAAAAATCATCTAGCAATGACCGTGAGCTTATACAAACTCTCTCTCTCTCATACACACACACACACACACACACACACACACACACACACACATCCAAAGTAAATGCTGCAATATTACAAAGAAGAAGCATGGTTACAAAGAAGAGATATAAAAAGATAGTCTCATATCACCACTTTGGGGAGGTAGGAGGTCCACAAGTGTAGTCCATAGCATGTATGTTCAGACTTTTTAGATATATTAATCAGTTATGGTGATTTTTCTTCTTTTTGTCTTTAGAAATATTATTTATAATATGTGATGACTCTATGGGAAGGAGAATAGAAAGGATACAGGGGTTTATTATGTCAATGTACAAAAAAAAAGAATCTATAAAAACATTTAAAAATATTACCTAAACTTGACCTATTTTTCCAGCTTTATCTTCCTCTCTACATGATAGACAAGAATGACAGTAATGATAATTCATATTTATATACTGCTTCAAAGTTTGTAGAATGTTTTCCTCACAACAATATGGTTCTCCAGGAGTGGGGGACCTGTGGCCTCAAGGCCACATATGGCCCTCTGAATACACTCGGATTCAGTCAAAGGGTCAAGTTTGAAGACCCAGAGGGCCACATGTGATCTTGAGGCCGCAGGTTCCCTTCCCTTATAAGACCTTGGTGGTATCCTTGACTACCTACTCTTCTTCATATAATAAGAGTAACAACTAACACCCGAACAGTTGCCATATCTTGCCATTTCTAGCACTACATCTCTCCCACCACCCCCCTTCTCTTTACTTGCATGACTACTACCCCCGATCAGCTCCTTATCAGTCCCCTGGAACTCTCCCTTATCAGTTCTTTATCTCTTACATGGACAATTGCAATAGCCTTCTAACTGGTCTCACCACCTCAAGTCTCTCTCATTCCAATCCTTTACATGGTAGCCAAAGTGATTTCCTAAAGGGTAAATCTGGCCAAGTAATTCCCCTTCTCCAAAAACTCCAGTGATTCCCTATTGTCTCCAGAATTAAATATAAATTCCTTTGGTTTTGAAAGTCTCCAACCATCTGGTCCCAGTCCAGTTTTCCAACTGTACTTTACTTTATTCCATTTCCTGTATGTGCCTTGTGAATGCTCCCAAACTGGCCATCTTGCCTTTCTTCAGAGAGAACACTCTATCTCCTATCTCTTTCTTTTCCCTAACTATTACTTGTGCCTGGAATGAGCTCCATCTTCACCACTACCTCTTAGAATCCCCTCTTTCCTTCAAAACTCTGATCAAATGGTACTTTCTATATGAAGTCTTTCAGTCATCACCGCCCCTCCCCCAGCAGCCAGTCCCCTGGGCAGCAGGGAAAAAAAGAGATTGTGGGGGAAAAATTTTTACCTTGTCTTTATGTGTATTCTATATATACTTATACACATATGCATTATCTCTGCAAGGAAAAGTCCTTGAGGGTAGGGTCTGTTTTCGTTTTGTCTTTGTATCCCTAGAGACTAGTACAATTTTTAGCACATAGAAAGCACTTAATAAGTGATTGTTGATTGATTAAACAAGTTTGTAAAGGTTATAGTTTATACTCCAGATAAAATGTGTTCCCATCTCTGTGCCTTTGCTAACCTGCCTTTTTCACTAACTGAAGTTCTCCTCTCTTTTTCTCTGTCAAAATCCTGGCCATTCCTCAAGGCCCACACCACATTTAACGGTTTAGACTCCAAAATGTTGGGCAGAATCTAAGAAGCCAATATTGAATAGAGATAAATATAAAATTTAGGCTCCAAAACTGATCAACTACATAAGTACATAATTGGGGAGGCAAGGCTAAGAAGAAGTTTCTCTGAAAAATACATAGGGATTTTGGTGGACTACAAACTTAGTATGAGTTCCCAAAAGTGAATGTGACTTTAAGCTGCATGAAAGGACAAATGCTAGGGAGGTGATCATACCTACTGTATGTACTGTATCTTCCTGGGATGACATCTGTATTCAATCCTTGGTAGCACATTTTAGGAAAGACATTGCTAAACTGTGGAGTATTCAGAGGGAGGTGACAAGAATGGTGAAGGGTGTATAGATTAGATCCTATAAGCATCAGTTAAAGGAAATGAGAGTTCAGCTTGGGGAAGAAAAGGTTTTGAGGATAGTGATGGGGGGTGGGAGTCAGTCATGAAAGCTGGCTCCAAATATTCAAAGGTATGAGTTACTTAGAAAGGATTGCCTTTATTCTACTTGACCCTGGGGGGAAGAGGTAAGAGAATGAGATCAAAATAGAAGATGGGATGTTAACTGAATATAGGAAAAACTTCTGAAAGACTAGGACTATGCAGAAATAAAATGGTCTACCTTGAGGTGTAGGGAGTCAAAGTCTCTCCCAACGTCTTTAAGCCAAGGCATACTATTTGTTGGTATATTGTGCCAGAGATTCTCATTCAGGTGCAGACTGGACTGAATGATTTCTGATGACCTATACACCCTGAAATTCTGATATTCTCTAATAGTTTGAAATGTTATCCTTCCATGAAGCCTTTCCTCATTTCTCCAATCATTCTTCTGATCTCCCATAGGACTAAGAACTTGTCTCATAAGTTGTTACACTCTCCCTTGTTCATCAAATCTCTGTTTAGGTATCTTATTTCTCTCTCTCAAATATTTGTAATTTCCTTTAGTGCTCGGCACAATACATTGCACATAATATAGTGCACATCATACTGAACTCAGTAATGTTTGCTGAATGAATGCATGAATAGACCAACTACACCAGAGTCCTCTTTATCCACATGCCCCCAAACTCACCTTACTTGTTTATTCCACTATGGTAAAAAAACAAAATAAAACAATGTTTTTACCCATTGCTAAAAGAGAGACAACTAAAAGATGTCATCTGGGCAAACAAGAATTCATCTTTTCTTACATCCTGATCACAAAATTTAGCATGGCTGATACTGTTGTTCTTTGTCATCTAAAAGTAACCAATGAGAGGGACAGTCAGAGCGGCAGAGGGTTGCTAAAGAGATTGGATATACTCAGATTTCTTTTTCCTTTTCTTGATGTCCAAAAGTATGTATGGAGTAAATAGGGAAAAGGGAATTTTCCAAACATTGAATTGAGAAACAGCATGATGTAGGAGAGCATATAATGGTCCTAGAGTCAGGAAGATCTGAATTCAAATTCTACTTCAGACTCTAGCTGTGTTATCATAGGTAAGTAGTTTAATGTCTCCGAGCCTCGTTTCATCATCTGTAAAATGGGAAAAATAAAGACATCAACCATCCAAAGTTGTGAGGAAGTTCACATTAGGTCATGGAAAGCACTTGGTAAATCTTCAAGTGCTATATAAATATGCATTATTTATTATTACTGAACTTTTCAAATTGCTATTTTTATCTTGATTTTTACATCACCCTCATTACTAGATACACTCTCTCCTTACTCATGAAGCCATCTCTTATAACAAAGAATTTAAAAAGAAAGGGAAAAAAGCAGGTCAGCAAAACTAACTACCTCATCAACCAAATTTAACAGCATATGCAATATTCCACTTTCATAGTTCCCCACCACGAACTTGGCAAAGAAGGAAGAAAAGTAAATTTTCTCAGGTATTTAGGACTAAGCTTTGGGGTCATTATATTTACACAGAATTAATTTATTTTGTTCTCTCCATTTGTAGTGCTGTAGTCATTTTTTATATTCTTCACCTAGTTCTGCATGCTCTATTCTGCATCAGTTCATATAATTGCCCCATGAAGCTATGAACCCCTCATTTTCCTTGTAATATTTCATTAAGTTCCTGTACCACAATTTGTTTAGCCTTTCCGAATGTTTTGGAACTTTGTTTTCTTTGTCTTCAAACTCCTTGGGATATACGCCTGGCAACGCGATCATCTCTGAGTGTAAAGGAATGTGGACATTTTAGTCACTGTTCTAGCATGATTACAAATTGTTTTCCAGTGCATTCTCTGACCTGTAGGTTCACCAACAGTCTATTGTGCCTATCTTCCCACTGCCCTTCCAACATTGATTATCCCTATTTTTTACATGTCTGCCAATTTGTTGTATGTAAGGTGAAACCTCAGAGCTGTCATGATTTTCAATTGGCTTCTTATTAGTGGAGCAATATTTCTTATGGCTATTAATAGTTTGCAACTCTCTAATTGAGAAATGTTTAGTCATATCCTTTGACCTCTTACCATTGGAGAATGTCTCTTGGTCTTATTTATCTACTTAATTCAATATATATTTAGTATATCAAACTCTAATTAGAAATAATTGATACACAACTGTGAAAGATTTATCTACTGATCAAGACAGTGATCCAAGACAATTCCAAATTTACAAAAATACAAGACAATACCACTTGAGGAAAAACGCTATCCACCTCCAGAGAGAGCTGATAAAATCTGAGTGCAGATTAAAGCATAGTTTTTTCACTTTCCTTCTTTTTCTTGCTTTTATATGTGTGTTTTCTTTTGCAACAGGCTAATATGGAAATATGTTTTGCATGACTTCACAGGTGTAATCAATATAATTTTGTTTGCCTTTTCAAAGGGTGAGGAAGGGACAGGAGAGAAGGAGAGAATTTGGAATTAAATTTTTTTAAATGACTGTTGAAACTTTTTATGTATAACATTTAATAAAATAAACAAAACATTAAAAAAGAAATATTTGATATTAATCTTACTCATTGGCTACTTCTCTTCTTATGCAAAAGCTTTTCTATTTCATGAAATCAAAATTTTGGGTTTTTTTTGTTTATTCCCAGTATTCTTTGTTTGGTTATGAACTCTCCTCCTAGATACCATTAAGAAAGGTTAACTGACATGATTTTTTTTAAATAGTGTGACCTTTCACACTGAGATTTTAAATCTATAAGTTTTTGGTCTAAATCTAATTTCTGACCAACTGTTTTCCAGTTTTCCCAGCAATTATTGGGGAATTATTCCCCAATATGATTAGGTAAGTTAAAACAAAGATTTTGATAACCTGAATAATTTTATCCACTCATCTACACAAATCTAATTAACCAGATAATTGCCAAAAATTATCCTCCATTTCACATTTTATAGACCTAGACATTGTTCTCTGAGAAGGGGTGTGCCAGAGAAGGGGAAGGTGGCATCCTAAATTACATATGATTTTCCAAAGGCAGTTTTTTTTTTGTTTTGCAGCTTAAAACTGCACTAAAACTTTGGGGATACCTTGTATATTTGCAGACTCCTCCCATTCTTGAACCTTCCTGTGGTGATGTTGGTAACTACAGGTATATCTCGGATATTTTGTGGATTTGGTTCCAGACCACTTCAATAAAGTGAATTTCACAGTACAGTTACGTGAATTTTTTGGTTTCCCGATATATGTGAAAGTTACATTTATATTATATTGCACAATACTCTATTAAGTGTTTAGTAGTATTGTAAAAAAAATGCACATGCCTCAATTTAAAAAGCTTTATTGGTAAAAATGCTAACCATCACCTGAAACTTCATTGAGTTGTAATCTGTTTGCTAGTGGAGGATCTTGCCCCAATGTTGATGGTTGCTGACTGATCAGGGTGGTAACTGCTGAAACAGACACACAACATTTATCGATTAAGTTTTCCGTTTTACACGGGTGTGGTTTGTGGTACTCCAAAACAATTACAATAGTAACATCAAAGATCACTGATCACAGATCACCATAACAGATGTGAAAACAATGAAAAAGTCTGAAACGTTGCGAGAATTACCAAAATCTTACAGAGAGACACGATGTGAGCACATCCTGTTGGAAAAATGGAGCTGATAGACCTGCTCTTCGTAGGGTTGCTAAAAACCTTCAATTTGTTTTTTTAAAAAAGCAACATCTGCCAAGTACAATTAAATGAGGCACGTCTGTACAACAAGGTCCCTACTCTGGGCTGTTTCTAGAATGAGAATTTCAGACTAGGTGAACCCCAAGGTCCATTCCAGCTCTAAACCTATAATGCCATGATCCTGTGTCTACAGAGTTGGCCATGAACTGATTCTGTAGAACATTAATAAGAAGTAGATATAATAAATATGGAAAAACATGGAAAGAACCCTGTGTGGCAAGTCAGGAGAGTTGGTTTCTACTCCTGGCGCTGCCACTAACTTATTGTGTTACCTTGAACATGTCAGTTTTCCTCCCAAGTCTATTCTCCCATCTGTAAAAGTAGAGGATTGGTTTTAATCGATCTCTCAGATCCCTTTCAAAAATAATTTCTATTTAAATTTAAAGTGTATTTCAAAGAGTACACTTTTATATATGTGTCTGATGTAGGAATGTCACTTCAAACAAAATAACAAAGCTGTTCTGTTAATGTTTGAGGAGTTAGTAAAATAATCCAATTTACCAACTACACCTATCAGCTCTCTTCTTCCTGCAATGTGTGTTGTGTTGAGGATAGCATAATCTCTAAGACTGATACAAAGCACCAGCCTAAGAAGAGTTTCCCTCTTGTATGAGGAGGTAATTTAATATTTGGCCTTCCAAAGATCTCCCTGCTGTGTTGCTCAGTACATGCAAAGTTCAGTACAGAGAGGGTAATTGAGATGTCAACCAGGCAAGTAATTAAGCTAAGTACTGTAGGTATTGTCAATAAACCTGAAAGGAAAATTTGCCACATTTAAGCTCTAATTCCAGATCTACCCAGGGATAACAGGGAATTACAGGACATGAGCAGGTTTTATTCATGGGACAGTGGTCCATCTGGGGGTAAGAAAAATAAAGCAGTTGCAGGTCAATTTAAAGGTTAAAAGGAGGTCACCCAGGCAGAGCTCAGATGGGTTCTGGCCAGACAAGAAACCTCCTTGCCACGAGCATAGGGCTTTAACCTTTGACTCCAATATTAGTTGAGGAAATAAATTATAAGGCAGATAATTGGGAATTAGCAGACATTCCATTTTTAGTAATTCATGTGTTTTTTTAAAGAATGATTGCAAATTCAGTGGCAGTTACTTTAAAAAGATCGTAACTTGTAATTCTCAGTTTTTCAGACTGTAACTTTTGCATTTACTGCTAATTTCTGCACTGCTCTAAATGCAGTATATACATTTAGTTTAGAATTTATCATCACTGTTTGTGTAGATTACTCTAGCAGTCCAATCTATCCTCATGAAGCTAATGCTCAGCATTAGGAAAATGGGCTCCTTCTGGATCCTGCCGAGGGTCTGACTTCAGAAATCCGATGACACATCTCATTCTATAGTGTTGCAACCCTCCAGTACAGCCCCCACCCTCTAATCACCCCGTCCCTCATCAGCGCCTAGAGTTTGTTATTTTGTGCACCGGTGCCCAGTGTATGGGTCTGGTTTTTGCAAGTTGCTGGTGTCCATTGTCTGAGGATGTAAAAATCAATGACCTACATAAGATTTTGATTTTGCACAGAGAAGCGGGGGTGGTGATGGTGGTGGAGAGAAACCAAGAGCCTACGATGGAAAATAATGAAAGAGTCAAGTTAAAAAATATTAGCACGTTGCACTCAAAAATATATTTTCAAAAGGATACTCATTTTTTAACGGGAACATATTTAATTTCATGGTCATTTGGTTAAAGCAGTTAATTTTATTAATGTGTTATTGAGCTGAGGGCACTGGTCACTCTTTTGCTAGCTGGGAAAGTGAAGATTCTAAATGCAAACTGTGTGTGTGGTTGGAGCTGGGGATGAGAAGGTGGGGACGGAGACCTGCTATTTTGCCATCACCACATATATTTGATCCTTGTTTTTATTTTGTTCAAAGAAAAAAATGCCTGAGATTGCTGATTTCTGCAGAAAAATCTGCAAATGAACTCTTCCATTAGCACAAACATACCAAAGTCTTTAGAACCTCTCTCTTCAAAAGCATAATTAGGTATTTATTTCAGACATACTAACATCTTTGCAGTAGCTAATAAGATGCAGCCCATTTGAATATTAATATAATAAATGATTAAATTAAACAGCAAGATTCAGACTCAGAAATAGCCTTTGTAGGTCCCAGGGGGTCACTAAAACTGTATTCTATTTCTTCCTACAGTTAACATAGTAGAAGGGACAGGGATGCATAGAGCAGTGTTTGTCTTCTGAAACACGGAGTTTTATATTGTACTATTCAGTTTTATTAGCCCACAGTTTGAAGCGGGGGCCTGGGCAGAAGTCGCCATGCTGGGACCCAATAGCCCCTCTTCCTGTTTCATGGCTTTCTGGCATCCGTGTGACGCATCAGTGCCTTGGCAAAGGCACCTCTCTGACAGACTCCATATAAATAGGTTAACAACAAGGCGGACGTAAGATAAACTCATACTACAGCCCCTTCTTTTTTTTATAAATCCATTTCACAAAGCAAAATGCCTTGGTGTGGCCGTGTTTCTGTGTGTTTTTAGCAATTGCATCCTGAAGTAGGTGTGTTATGAAATCTGTGCCCCAAACTGAGGTCGGAACCAGCTGAACAAGAAACTGGGATCAAGGGTCTACTTTATTCCCTGACTTAAAGGACTCCCCCTTCCCCCAAGACGGCAGCAGAGAAAAGAACAGGCAAAGTCGGCAATTATAATTGGCCATTATTCCAATAAAGGTGTTTCCCTTTTTAAATTAGTTCATGAAAACTGCACACTCTCCAAATCCCATGAACCTGAGAGGTGTTAATAAACATCTGGTCATGGTTTTTGCTTAATTAGCATTCCTTAGTTTGGACTGAAGTCTGTTTATGTAAAACAAAATACACACACAGACACACACACACATACACACACAGAATGAAATTTTTTGGTTTGTGAGGTCAAGTCTTTTCCTAAACATTTCCCAAAACAGCTTTTCCTAAATGTTTGGTGGGAAGTAGGAGCATTTTTGAGCACACCGGTTCATCAACATGACTGAAGAAAATAAAAGATATTGGTATTTTCTTGTTTGTTTTTGTGGTACATTTTGTCCTAGAAACTCAAACCTAATAACTTGAAATAGTTAAGTAAGCTCTTTGAAAAATTCGAACTTTGGGGTAGGGGAGAAAGAGCAAGGTAAATAAGGAAGGAAAGATATTAGAACTTCCATGCTAAATGGGGGGAGGAGGGAATAACTAAGAAAACCCAACAAACTCTACGAATGTCCATAGACCATACTAATATTACTATTATTTTCAGTTTAAATTTTGAAGAAGTCCTATCTCTCCAAGAAACAACATTGGCAGGAAGGTAATGGATAAACAGGCAACTGAAGTTGCAAGGCTCCACTGTCTAAATTAGATAAAAGAGAAGTAGGGAGAAAACTCAAAGATAAGTGGTACAAAGTAAATCAAAACAAATCATCTTACCAAACTTTATTCACATCTGATACCATTTTTAGAAATTAAGGTCAGTTTTGTGGAACTAATAGGGAGTTATACCTATATATCTTGGACACCATGACAATGCTGGAGTGGAAGATTTATACACTATGGTTGCCGATGCTGAAGAAAGATACGAGAGATCAAATGGAAGTGCATGATAACAAATGAAAAATGGTCCCCACAGCCCATAAATTAATTGAGAAAAGAAGGTTGTCATTATTTGAACATGCTTTAAAATAAGGTATGGGGTCCAGATGGTGGAGAATAGATAGGCCAACAAAGTTTGAGTAATTGATGACTTAAAAATAAAATGAGATCTTAAAGAAATGAATCACATTGGGAGAGTTAGAAAAGGAATATTATATGAAAGAGGAAAAAAAGAGGTTGGGATTGGGGGGAGATGAACCCAAATGCCTGGAGACTTTAAAGCAAAATCAAAAGTATAGGAAAAGAGCCACATTTTCAGTAAGAGGTATAAATAAATGTTAGTAATAAAGGTTTTTCAGCTCCATTAAGACTGTGCTGCCATTGTTTTTTGTATTAACCTCTTCAGTCTTGTTTTGGAGTTTTTTGAGTCCTAAGATTTTAAAAGCATATATCAAAATAGGAATGGACAGAGGTGGGCCACCAACACTTAAAATAATAGTTTTCTCCTGCTGCCTCTTGAGTGAATTCCCCACTGGCTCACTTAAGAACAACTCAGATCTGGTGACATGTGTTGGGTGGGGGTCAGCTTGAAATCTCCTATGGTGGGAATGGGTGGCAAGTGGCCCAGATTTTGCCAAAGGTAACAACCCAGGCACTCTCCTCTGCTGGGGAGGGTTAGCATCTTTACAATAAAGAAATGGCCTCATCCACCAAATTCAATCCATTGCTCTTTCCTTCCTGCTGCCAATGGGACAATGGAGAGCTCTTCTAAAAACTAGACCCTCTACTGCAAAAATGCTCAATGAATATATATGTTTGTGTGTATATGTGTGTGCACACACATATATACAGACATACATTATATACACACGCATATTATGTTGTGTTTGTGTGTATTATCTGGTACCACTCACTGCCTTCTGGAACTTACCCATATACTCAAAATGAAAGAAATGGAAACAGCAATGAAGTATATTCCATATTTATGACTCCTCAGTACATTAGAGCATTTAGTGACTTTGGAAGGCACCCATCCAAATACAGAGCCATGCAAATGCACCGTAGAAAAGCCAAAAAAAAGGATGGCTCAGGGCTGATAGAAGCCTCCGAAGTGTGCTAAATTATACTAGTCAACTGTTCCTCATTAGGACACTGCTCCTTCCCTTTTTTTCTGCCTTTCTTTTCTATCCATGTATTTTTCCCCCATCAAAGCCACACATTTTGCTGATTCTCTGTAGGAGAGTATTATGAATATTCCTACTGAAAATAGAACACTGGGAGAGTGTGTTAGGCACAAAGGGATCCTCAAATGTATTCATTCCCTTATTTACATTGTTATGAGAGATACTGCATTATCAAACAATGCTCTCCTCCACGATGTATCCTTATCCCTCACATTAAACTCCTTGGCAACTGATTATTGATGACAAAAAAAAAAAAATAGCAGACAGCGGTAGAATTCCATTGCTGTTAGAAGTGCAGGAACCATAGGTAGACTACCTTGCTTTAAGAAAGAAACGACTGTCATTCTAAAGAGAAAACATCAGAGATGAAGGGCTGGGGTGTGTGTGTGTGTGTGTGTGTGTGTGTGTGTGTGTGTGTGTGTGTGCGTGTGCATGAGGAGGAATGTATTATTGAGACACAAAAAAGAAAGGCAAACTTAAGGAGCCTCTCATCACAGCTTACAATGATGTTATTAAGGTACATTAATCTCTGAAGAGAAAGACACAGGAAAACCCAAATATGACCCTGAGCTCTGAAACCAAGCCAAAGGACTTGAAAATAATCCGAAGACAGAAATACACACTAGCAACAAACCTTTCAAGAAAAGGATCCTTGCCAGCAGGATTGATTTGAATACCGAGTATGAAGATTTATTTTTCCTTATCCTCATAAAAGGAGAATCTCTCCCCCTCCACCCCACCTCCATCTAGACAATGGGAAAGATGGGATAAAAACCTCTTTGCCCATAAGGCAATGGCCCTGACTTTGCAGAGACAGAAAATGAATCAGGGGTAGCAGAGAGATGAACTTCCATAGTTCGTAAGGACTGGTTCAAAACAGAGAAGCCCCGTCTTTCACATGTGCAAAAGAAAGAAGGAGCAATTTCTTGAAATGCTAAGGCATTGCAAAGAGAATGTTAAATAGTTTCATATACACACACACACAAAATAGACTTATTCAAATGCATGTCTTGCTTATCTTTCACTAAAGTGAAATTTCTTAAATCCAGCTGTACTTGTGTGGGGCTCGCTTTTGGGGAGGAGGTGGAAGGGGGGGCAGCCAAGCACAAAACATTTTCCCCGAAATGAACATTGTGTCATTTTAAAACAGAGGCGCAAACTATTGATTTTTTAAAAATACAAATTTAGCAGATTTCACATGATCCATTACATTTCTCAGGACGGTTAAGATGCAGCTTGCATGATTTATTCAGAATAAGGTCCATTTTTAGCTATATTTAAGTCTCCTATTTGTTATTTAACATGTGTTTAATGTTTTCTGTCCCTGCTGTGCACAGCTGCAAGCTGCTATTTTTTGGCAATTTTTGTGACTGTGAAGTGATTTGTGTCTTTGGGTCTCACCTTTCTATTCTATGGCCTGCTGTTTTGATTTTTTTCTAAACTTCAAGAAATAAGTTACACTGTGTGATGACCTCGGCTTCACTTTACTGTGGCAAACACAAAGTCTTAAAGGGCCACAACAAATCACAATAATCTTTGCACCAGAGAGCTTAAGAAGACATACACAGAAGTCAGTGCAAATGAACCTCCGAGAAGGACTGTGAATGAGAGACAAAGCCGTAAGGTTAGAACACTACCAGCTCCCCATCCCCTATCAGAACGATGAGGAAGTCGATGCTTCAGAAGCATTCCTGGCCTACTTCAGGGAGCTTCCTCTGCTTTGGAGTGGATAGCTTTCCAGAAAGAGACTCAAGTCCCAGGTGGCCCCACTTGGAGACAAACCAGGTATCTACCGAGTAAGAGTCATGGAGGACAGAAAATTGCTGTGCGTGCTGAGCCTGAGAGTAAGATGATGTTAGGACTATTTCATCACTATGGGATACAGAATTATCAATAGAATACTGCCATATCCTTTTGCGGAGATCAGTATGATTAGTTGACCTTATTGAGAAGGTAAAAAGTAATCCCTAACCTTCTCCCCTCCCCACACACCATTGAATGAACAGAACTGGTTTGGAGAATGTGGGTGGGATCATCAGGGATATTGCCTTTCCCTTCCTTCCACAGTTTCTGTGAGAAACACAGGGGTTTTCCAGCTATCTAGAAGATGTACAAAGGGAATGGCATTTTTTGCAGGGAAGGGTAGTTTTGTCAAACTAGTTTTAATACATCATTTCTAAGTAGAAAATTATGTAATTTTGTTTAATTAGATTTGGGCAAACATAGAACTTGCACCAAAAAGCCAGTGATTTATTTATTTTTAAAAGTCTAAAGGATCATGGGTATTATCACTTGATATGTGCCACCTTTCCCTTTCTAGGCCCTGCAATTGAGAGTCATGTTGAAATGGTTTAATCCCAGGCCTCATACTTATCTAGAACACACTCCCTGACTCTGCCGTGAAAATTGAATCTTTTCCTCACAATCTTAGTGACATGAAAAATATATAATAGAGTAAATGATTAATGCAGTTATAAACTATACCTGAGATAAGATTTAAGTATTCATATTTCTATCATGTTAATACAACACGATAAACCCATGAAGCAAACTTGACCGGGCATTTGTTATTCTGTCCAATGTTCAATTATTCTTTGTCCAAATACAATTTAGGGGCTTGCTGCAATCCAGTCGCTTGGTGCAAAACATTATGTGCTACAGAGAGATAATAAGCGGCAATGGTCAGCAGCATAGAGCTGTAGCTATAAAGGGCCCCACCAAATGCAAGTGAATTCACAGGCTAATCATATGCAGGTTTCTATTACAGAGGTCCTGAAAAGGCCACTTGTACCCCAACGCATCACTCACTCTCCTCTCCTCCCTTCTTCCCTTTCCTAAGAAAGCCTGTCATTAAAGGATAACTTATTTGCTGTAATCAAAAGAAAACTTAACAATAAGGGGAACTGCTTAAAAACCTTCTTTCCTCTAATACTGAATATCTTTTTTTATCTCTGCCGCTAGAGAAGCCATTTCTACCATTGACTCTAAACGGCCCCCATTCCCTCCGTTGTTCAAATTGCTCACAGGCACCAACTATCCCATTTACACCACCCACCTCATTATTTTTATACTTCTGATGATGTCAATTTTGATTTTCAAATGCCAGCCATTTATAGCTCATTTAAAAAAAATATTAAGTGAATCATAAATCTCCACTATTTTCTGGGCATTTGGGGCCATTCTCACACAGTCTGTGGTGTTACTTGATCTTGCTTAGCCAATTAATGAAGTAAGTACTTCCCCGCTTCTGGATCTTGCTGTGATCATCAGTGGCCACTAACTCTTCAGAAACACTGGTCCGAGATGGCCAGTTATGGAGTTAGGATGTCTGTGATGGTCCTAGTAGTTCTTGGTTTGGATGCTGACTTGCCTGATAATGGCCCATTTTCAGATCCTCCTGCTTAGTTATCTTGACCACTCAGAAGCAAATGAAGATTCATTAGCAAAGTGAAAATTACTGGATTTGAATCCCTATATGTACTGTGTGACCTCAGACAAATCTATTCCTCACTTTAGGCCCCAATTTTCTGATCTGATAAATAAGGGAGTTGTACTAGATGGGGAGGAGGCTTAAAATAGGGTTCAGAGACTACCCCCTCTAAATGGTCCATGGATAACTTTCAGGGTGTCTGTGAACTTGAATGGGGAAAAGGACATTTAATTTCACTAGCCTTTAACAGAAATTTAGTATTTCCTTTAATTGTGAAATATGTAAAAATATTATTCTGAGAAAGGGCCACAGGCTTCACCAGACTAAAGGGTGCCATGATGAAAAAGAAAATTTTAATAATCTCTGCAGTAGACAATCTCTAAGACATTTCTCACTTCTAAAATCCTGAACCATGCTCTCCAAGTGCCATGACTGAAACATAAATTATAAATTTCCTCAGGTACCTTACACAGTATGGTAAAAAGGGTAGACAGCCACTAGGTGGCACAGTGGATAGAACACTGGGTTTGGAATGAGAAATACTCATCTTCATGAGTTCAAAACCAGCCTCAGATACTTACTAGTTATGTGACCCTGGCAAGTCACTGAACTCTATGTGCCTCTGATTTTCACCTGTAAAATAAGCTTGAAGAGGAAATGACAAACTAGCATCTTTGCCCAGAAAATCCCAAAAGGGGAGACACAATTGAAGAACAACAAACAAGGTAGAGAGTGAAGGAGGGTAGGAGAATCTCAACACAAATTGACTATAGAAGATGAATATAGAATTTGGAAATACATATTTATTTTATCCTACATTGGCCCTTTACTCAAGGCTAGCATTATGTAGCTACTCAGAATCAGCATGATTTTCAAAGACTTGAGGTCTCTCTTTACCTCCAAATCTCTCTCACCTTCTTGCTGATGTCCAAAAGGTCCTTAATAAGAGATCTCCAGAGTAGGCTGGCAAATGTTTAACAATCAACTCTCTGGACAAAAGAATGTACTTACAAGGTAAGTTTAATTTGCATTATTAACATTCTGTCCATCACTTTCTTCAATGTAGACAATCAATGGAATCAAGTCCTGATTTTTTAGTGGTTGCTGAGTTCCAAGGTGTAAATGCTCACACTGAAAATTTAATAATTGGCTCTCTCTGTTGGGTTGGAGCTGACTCCAGCATACCGCTGGCTCTAATCTTATGTTAGAACAGAGTCCTCAGTGTAAATCATGGGTGAAGATGTAATTGTTTGTCAGTTGTAGACAATGTTGTTTTTTTTTCTGGAGAGCAACTTTAGGTAGCAGAGGATGATACAGAGAACAAGACATTGGACACCCAAAATGGAGAAAAATGGAATTTAAGGCCACTGAAAACAAATTCCACCACGTTCATGGTCTGACCTATGACCTTGACCTCTGCTTCAGTATGTTTTGGCATGTAGTTAATGTGAATAAAGTTTCATTACCCTTAAATATCTCAGCAGGTAAAATGTTATCTGTTTCTATCCTATCTTATATATTAGAATATTCTCATCACTCTTTGATGTCTGGGAAAATGTATCTAGAGAAATATCCAGTTGTCAAGCAAATCCAATATCCTAAATTGTTTTTTTAACCTAGGCCATAAGGCAATATCAGATAGATTTGGGCTTCTTAATGGTGGCCCATGAATTTATTTTGAAAAAAATATTTTGTGTTCATACCCTTTAACCCAACAATATCACTTCTAGGGCTGTATCCCAAAGAGATCATAAAAATGGGAAATGGACCCACATATACAAAAATATTTATAGCAGCTCTTTTTGTGGTGGTCAAGAACTGGAAATCAAAAAGATGCCCATCAGTTGGGGAATGGCTGAACAAGTTGTGGTATATGAATGATGAAATGATGAAAAGGCAGTTTTCAGAAAAACCTAGAAAGACTTATATGAAGTGATGCTGAGTGAAGTGAGCAGATCCAGGAGAACATTATACACTATAACAGTCACAATGGGCAAGCACTGCTTTTGATAGACAGCCCTTCACTGCAATGCAAGGACCTAAAACATTTCCAAAGACTTGTGATACAAAATCCACCTACATCCAGAGAAGGAACTATGGCATTGGAATGTAGAATGAAGCAGACTGCTTTCTCCTTTGTTATGTTTTGTTTTGTTTTTCTCCTAGTTTCTCCCATTCGTTGTAATTCTTCTATACAATATGACCAATGTGAAAATGCATTTAATAGGAATGTATGTGTAGAGCCCACATAAGATTGCATACCATCTTGGGGAGGGAGGAGGGAAGGGGAGGAGAAAATTTGGAATTTATGGAAGTGATTGTTGAAAACTGAAAATAAATAAATTAGTACATTTGGGAAAAAATTGATAATTATATTTCCATATAATTGCTTTCCTTTGTAATTCTGTGTATTTTATCTTATGTAATTTACAACACTGTTCAGATAAAGCATCCACAGGCTTCACTAGACTTCCAAAGGGCTCCATGATACAAAATAAAATGAAATAATTGAATAAAATAGTTTAAGAACTCCTGCTCTGTGTTCTAGATCAAAAACTCTTCCTCTGAATTACCATATAGAGAGAAAGCCCAATGTAGCTTTCTGAGGTCATTTTATCTCTCTTCCAGATTAGGATCACATGTCCCCTATCTTGACAGTTCTTTCATTTTTTTCCAATTTCACTTAATGCAGTAAGCATTTATTAAGTTCTCACTATATGGAAAGCACTGTGTTAGGTGGTGGGGAGACAAAGATAAAACAAAACAAAGTCCCTGCCTTCAAGGAGTTTGCATTAGACTAGTGACACTAGGAAAATAAATACCCAGTGATTTTTTTTTCTCTATTCTAACAACTGGGGGAACTCAAAGAGGCTTGTTGAAATATGTATCATTAGAAATGAAGCATGAAGGGACCTGGGGTACAAAGAGGCAAAGGTAAGGTGAGAAAACATTCAAGGCACTGAGGACAGCAAAGGCATGGAGGTGGGAAATGGAAGTGTTACGTACAGGAATCAGCAAACAGGCTACTTGACTGGACAATAGAGCATATAGTGGGGAGTAATATGCAATCATCCTGGAGAACAGGCTAGAACCAAATTATGAAGGACTTTGAATGTCAAACAGAGGAGTCTGTATTTTACCATAAAAGCAATGAGGAGATGGTAAAGCTTTTTGAGCAGAAAAAATGACATGATCAAGCTTGTGCTCTAGCAATATCAATTTGATTGCCATGTGGTAGAAGGACTGGAGAGGAGAGAGATTAGACAGAGGGATGCCAATGAGGAAGCCTGCTACAACTGTCCAGTAACAGGGAATGATGGCCCAAATTTGCCTAATTGGGTAAGAAGAGAAAAAGATTGATAGAAAAGACATTGAAAAACTTGAATTTGATTAGTTGCCAAGTCGAACTTAGCAACTAGTAAGATATAGTGAGGGGGAAAGGGGGGAAGGAAAGTGATAGTGAAGAGTCATGGATGATTCTTAGGTTATAAATCTGGGTAACTAGAAGATTGGTGGTATCCTTCAAAGAAATAGGGAGGTTAGGAGGAAGTACAGGTTTGTGGGGAAAGTTCTGCTTTTGACATCTTGAATCTGAGATGCTTATGGAACATCCATGTGGGGATGCCAAGCTGGAAGTTGTAGATGTGGTACTGAACTGAGAGAGATGAGGTGTGCAAGGGTAGATTTGGGTCATTTGCATAGAAACAATAGTTGAATCTGTGACTGTATAGGAAGAAAGAGAAAGAGAGAGGGGTGGGAGAGAGTGTTTGTAGGGAGAGAAAAGCAGAGGGTCTATGTATCTGGGAATATCTGGGAATATACTCATGCATAGGGGACAGAGGGTAGGTGATCTACCTACAAAAGAGACAAAGAAAGATTGACACGAAGTCAGAAGACAACATTGAGAGAGTAGCATCACAAAAATCAAGAGGAGAAAGACTGGCCTGAAGGAAGGTGTGGTCTGCAGTTTCAAACACTGTTAAGAGGTCAAGAAGGATGCAGATTGAAAAAAAAGTCATTAGATTTAATAAAAACAGATCATTGGTGACTTTGGAGAGAACAGATTCAGTCAAGCATTAGAGATGTAAGTCAGAATGCAAAGGGTTAAGAAGTGAATGGGAGGTAAGAAAGTAGAGACAATGAGTACAGAGAGGTCTCCACCTCCAACACACACACACACACACACACACACACACACACACACACACACACACACACCAGGAGTTTGGCTATAAAACAAGGAGGGGTATAGGGTAGTAGCTTGAGAGGGTGGTAAAGTCAAGTGAGGATTATCAGTATTGGTAAAGGATAAGGAAGAACAGGGAGGGCTTATAAGCACCAAGGATAAAGAGAGGTTGAATATTAGGGAGAAAGAGGACGTAAGAGAAGGGGCAAGCCCCCTAAAAAGATGAGAAGAAATCAGATCCAGGGCAAAAGCAAGTGTTTGGCATCATCAAGGAGAAAGGCTACCATATCATCTGGGAGTAGAGTGAAACATAAGATGGGAGTGATAGTGAGATGATTTACAATATGTAAATAGAGAGAAGAGAGAGCTCATGATGGATGACCTTAATTTTTTCAGTAAAGTGTAAGCAAAGGTGCTCTGCTAAGGAGAAGGTTTGAGAAAAAAGAGATCTGCAACACCTACCACGAGGAATATGGAAGAAAGGTGATAAGGAAAACATAAAAGCCTTGGTATACAGAGGTAAGAGCCCAGCATCTCCTGGGTACTAAAGAGACAAGCATCCATCAGAAAATCACAATGAATTAAACTGATAGAAGAGTGTGGGAATAAATGTATATTTCAGAAACCCAGTAGCCCAAAGCAATTTGCTTCCAATTGCCATTTTAAAAAAGTATAAAGATTATTTTATGTCCAGCAGAAATGGTGCCTGTTATGTATGTGAATATTATATATATTATATATACATATATATATATATATATATATATATAACATGTATGTATAAAAAATGTGTCTGACTCTTCATGACTCCATTTGGAATTTTCTTGATACTGAAATTGTTTGCCTTTCCTTCTCCAGTTCATTTTATAGATGAGGAAACTGAGGCAAACAAAGTTAAATGACTTTTCCAGAGTCACATAGCTATAAGTGTCTGAGGCCAGATTTGAACTCAGGAAGATGAACCTTGCTGACTCCAGGACCAGTACTCTATCCACTGCAGCTGCCCTTCATATATAAAACTGCATAAAAGTGAAAGGATGATTGATATTTTATCCTGTTTGTATCTGGGGAAATCCTATGGATGTAAGACAAACAGCCAGTAATGAAGGAGAGACCCTTCCTGGTAATGGGGGCAGACTATCTCTTAAGCTACAGGTATTGCCTGTATTTTGTTACCCATGATGACAGCTGCCAGTGTATGACTAAGTGTGAAATGTCATGTTCTCTGGCACCAATGCTGGAAGAACCTGTAATTTACTGGCATTGTCATGTCACTCTCAGAAGTCCTGCCTGGGAGGCAGGCTGTGACCTCCTCCTGATCCTTGCAAAGCCATCACAGGGCTATCTTGGAGGCCTTTCCAGTGAATATTCCTTTGTGGGAAGACAGGAAAATCTTTCCTCCTCTCACCCTTTTCTCCTAAGTCACTGATTGCCCATTGGAAGGTGGAAAACAGGGGCTCGGATCTCTCTGTTTTCTGTGTCTGTCACTGTGAGAGAAATCCCACTGGGGAGGTATGAAATACAAAGAAGAAGATGCCTTCTCAGCACTATCCTATTTTAAAATGGCATGAGAATCCCAACCAATTGATAAACACTTATTAGACAGTTAAATAATTATATTAAGTTAGGTTTGAGGGAGGCAAATAGAGAGAATGAGACAAAGTCTGTTCTCAGTGGGCTCATATTCTAATAGGAGAGAAAAATACATATAAGTACATGCCAAATAAATATAAATAGAAGAAATATGAATAAATACATATACATACATAGATAGACAAATAGATACAAATGAATAAGTAAATAAAAACAAATACAGCACCTACAAGGTAGTTAGGGAGGCAGACAACCAACAGGTTGGGGTGGGGAAATTCATATAGAAGGTTTGGAAGGGAATGAGTATTTATTAAGTGTTTTTTATGTACCAGGTACTTCGCTAAGCACTTTATAAATAGTATCTCTTTTGATCCCCTCACAACAGCCCTGGGAGATAAGAATTACTATTGTCCCTATTTTACAGCTGAGGAAATTAAAGCAGAAAGAGGCTAAGGGACTTGTGTAGGGTCACATAGCTAGGAAGCATGGAGGCTAGATTTGAACTCGGGTCTTCCTGATTTCTGGTCCCTAGCTCTGTTTACTGTCCCACCTAGCTTCGTGGAAGGGTAAAGCTTGAGCTCTGTCCTAAAAGAAGAGAAGGATTCTGTGAGATGCCAGGTGATGAGGAGTGTATTGCACGTGTGAGAGTCAGTCAGTGCAAAGACAGAGAGATGGGATATGGAGTGTTGTGTGTGAGATTATCAACTGCAAGTGGGAAGGAGGGCGAGAGGCAGAGGCGGCTGGCTGAAAGGAGCCCAGAAACGCTGCCTCCAAACACTTAGGGCTATAGCATATATGAAAAGAGTTTCTGCCAATTCTTTTTTTCTCCAAACCAATTCAGTCATCCAGAGCAAACCTAAGGCAGTATGTAGATCATTTTTTTTTAAATTGCTGCAAATGAAATGCATAATTAAATGCCGTAAATTAAAAACTGACAATGTGATAAGCTCACCAAGTCTGATCAGAACAAAACAACTCATTCCCCAAAACGTAGAGAAAATAATCTTACTTTTCCAACAGAAATTAAAGATCTTTCTGTCTCTAGGTCATGAGTTCAAATCTAACTCAGGGATAATGCCTGCAAGAAACAAATTAGCTCTTTTTGTTTTGGGGTGGATTTTATATCTTTTCATGGCCTTTCAAAACCTTCCATTGTGAAGTTTTCAGGAGTTTCCTTATCTGTTTCTCTCACACAGATTGTTCAAGCTTTTATCATGAAGTAACTGAAAAGAAATCTCTCCCATTCCTCAAGTTTTCTCAGTTTTTTCAATTATTTCTTCCCTTTCTCTTCATCACATTCTACTAGACTATATTCCTTGAGGGCAGGGACTTTGTCACATTAAAACATCATTCCTTCTCAATCACATACCTGGTTCTCTGCACATAGTAGGTATTAAACAAATGTTTGTTAAATGAATGAGTTTGTTGAATAAATTCCAGCTTGCATCAGATTTATTGGTGTACATATTATAGTTCTCTTGGTAAACCACAATTTCATTAAATGTTAAATGTCATTTTTCAAACTTTTCTCTCTCCAGCTCCAAGTCCACATAGTAGGCACTTAGTTTCTTAATTAAATTTAATTCATTGCTAGTTTCATCAAATAGCTGGCTAATTCAGTGAATAAAAATCCATGAAATACATTGTTTAGCTGATGATCACTTTAAAATTGAAATGAGTGAATTTGATCTGTGGTCAAACCCTTCTCTTATGTAGAAATGACTGTAAGGAGGTTTTACAGTAAGGCAATTACAGACAATTAGCTAGACTCAGAAGAAAAGAATCCAGAAAAAGGAAATCCAAGCTGGAGGTACAACTCTGCCACTAATTTGCAATGTTGGCCATTTCCTTTCTCCTCTTTAGGTTTCATCCTCAGTAAAATGAGAATTTAAAATCTAATTATCTTGCAGTTCCCTTCAGGTTCAGTGGCATAGTGAATTGACTACTGGACTTAGAGTCAAGAAAACCCGAGTTCAATCTTGCCTCAGAAACTTGCTGGCTGTGTGACCCTGGGTAAGTCATTAGCTTCTCACAGCCTCAAGTTTCTCATCTATAAAAATGGGCACATCCCTCATATATAGGGAAAGGTCCTTGATAACCTTGAAGAGCAATTTAAATGCTAGCCATGATATGGACAGCTTGGATCAGGAAAAGAGAAAATGCCCACCTGAAATATGGAAGTCATTAAAGCTAACATATCTGGGGTTTCAATAATCTGGATAGTTGCCTTTATCCTCCACTTCCCCTGCCCATACTGCACTCACCAGTCAGCAGGAATCTGCTGTGCTCTAGATAAACATTAAGAGTTCAGCCTGTAGGGCTGTCAATCACATACCTTTCCCAAATGTTCAAATTCATTAGGAAGGTACAAAAGCCATTAAGAAAATGTTGTCAGAAAGAATCAATCAATTTAAAGATTTAAAAGTAAAATGCCGTGTCAGTACCCATGGCAAGGTTTCCTTAACATTAGGTGTTGCCTCACAGTGAATGCCTACATTCACTCTGTAATAGTGGGTTTCCCTTTGCAGGATCTCTTGGTGGGAGAGGAGGGAAGAAGCAGGAGCACTGGACCCCAAAAAAACTGTCTCAGTAGTGACTGATACAGTAGGCCCAGTTTGGGTCTGACACATTCGGTCTGGCCTTGCTTTTGTCTTTCATCCAATATGAGTTATCCTGCAGCAAAGTAAGCAGCTGGACTTGCTTTCTGGGGAACCGGGGGGTGTGACAATGACTTTGCAGAGATCTCAAACAAAAAATACTTCTCTCCAGGGGAATCTTTTATCTGATAAATGGCAAAAGATAGAGAGCATAGGGTACCATCTTACTGTTCCCAACAAGGCAAAGTTGGAAACCTTTCTTCCAGTAGCCATGGGCTAAGTTCATAGAACAAATTTAGAAATGCCAAATGGAAATCTTTGGGTTGGGGTGAGATCTTTAAAGGAAAGCCTTATCTTTGTACAAGTTCATAACCGCCAAAGGCACAGATGTTAAGATGAAAACTCCAGCTAGTATGTGGTCAAACAAGAGTAACTTACAGGTTTAAAGCCTCCCAATGGGCTCAGTGAACACCATGGGGAGCCAGTCACCATAAGTTGCCTTTTGCAGAAACTCTAAATTATTTTTACGTAAAAACAATTTCATTCAGCGTGCAAATGGTCCAGACAAGAATCACAAACAGGGCTAGTTTCACTTGTTTAAGTGAAGATCGGCAGCAATTAGAAAGATCTTCCTCCACTGACTTTTCCCTCATGCCATTAAGTATTGATTCCTTTGCTTAAGACTTTGCCCATGTAAAATATTACAAATTCTTTAGGAGCAAACAAGTTAATAAGCATTTATTAGGCCATTTAATTTATCTCACACTGCCCTTCTGGTTTTCTATACATCTAAATAACATTTCCTCTTCTCCCTTCAGGCCTCCATGCACAGGTTGGCCTTGTTCTCAGATGCTTTCCCTCATAACCTCCTGGTCTTAGAATACCTAGTTCCCTTCAAGGATCCACCCAAGTGCCATCTCCTACAAAAAGCCTTTCCTCATTTTGTTTACTTCACCCCTTCCACTTTCATAAAAAAACCCAAAACTTTGTATTTATTTTGACTTCTGTATATGCTCATCTGTGTGTAAGGTGCCCCTCCATCTCCACCACAGTATAATTAGTCAGCTCTGTGAGGGCAAAGACTGGGTGGCTCATGTTTTGTCTTTTATTACCAAAACCCCACACAAGTCCTCGACACATAATAGGCACTTAATAAATGCCTGTTGAGTTTAATTGAATTTATACTTTAATGTGAATAAATTTATCAGACTCTAAGAATCATTTGATAGGGAAGAAAGTCTCAGAACAATAAGTGTTCTGTATCTAGCTTTACAGTTTATATAATACCTTCCATTGTCTCATCTGAGACTCACTATAATCCTGTAAGACAGGTGTTTCTGGTTGTTACTGTCTCCACATCTGAGATGCACTGGGGATGAAAGTGGTGCAGGCTCTTGGAAGTAGAATCTGAATTCAGATCTTTCTACTAGTCCTCCATTTTTTCTATTACATTGATGAGGGCTGGAGAGATAGAGGTACAGGAACTCCAAGACTGGAGTTCCCTGCATGGACTGTCTGGGAAAGAACTCCCAGACACAAGTATTGTTGAGGTTAAGGTGGTAAAGATTTATTACACCTTTTAGTGGGCAAGAATTATCAGTGAACCCGCAACCTTAGAGGGGTACAAGTAAAGTTTATGTAGGATATTCTATAGTAAAACATGTGCCAAACATGCTAATTAGATGATTCAGGGTGGGATTAGGGAGTAGTTAAAGAGTGCTTAGTTCTTAAAGGAACAGACACTTTTAGTATCTACTGTGAAGGTGTTTTACCCAGAGTTCATAGGGAAATAGTCCAAGGTGGGGCTACCTGGAGGTGTGGTTTTAAGCCTGACAAGTCACTAAGTCAACTAACAGTCAGGACTGACTAAGGAATACCAGGTTTCTCTCATGCTCTCATTAATGTCTTGCTAGACAAGATAAATGTAAGGGAGTATACATACGTCTAAATCCAGGATACATATGATTGGTCAGTGAGTAGTAAATGTTGCTATGACCCAGTACGTAGTCCAGCCAGTATGCAGCTGGTTCAGACTAATAAGTTCTATTAGCTGGCTACTGTAGCAGGAAAGGAGATAACGGTTGTTGCTGGGGCAGGCTGTGTCCCCAGGCTGGGGAGAAACTGCCTGGGATAGTGTTTTGAAGCTAGGGAGAAATGTGATTTCTAGAAAGAAATGTGATTTTAGAATTGGGGTCCAAGCATATGGACCCAAGTACCTCATTATTCATTGTACTTAGTTTGAGCACCTCTGATAGGTGGCTGGAGAAAGGAGGGAGAACCTCTAATTGGGGAAAGGCTGTAGGAAAGGGAAATCAAGATCAGTAAAGTCAGACTGTTATCAACATTCTAACAGTGAGCACCTGAAACGAAAAAGCTCATTTTATACATATGTTTTTGGTGGTGCTGCATAGATACACATTATGGGATATCACAAATAATTAAAGTTGAAGGTCACCCACATAGGAATGAAGAGATGTGCACTGGACATGGATGGATTGTGGCATATTGCCAATAAGACACAGAACTGCATAAAAAATACCAGATACAAGACAAAAGACTAGAGATACAAAACTAGAAGAGGAGGTGGGCCAGTAGATAGCCAGAGCAAGGGAAAACTGATGACCACTCAATGGTAATGTAAAGATATATATGGTAAGGCACCCCCTATCAAACACATATACATATAGATGTTGAGTGGACACCCTATAGAGGATTTATGGGAAGACATGAACAGAGTGACACAAGATAAGAAGGTACAGATAGATCACAGAAGATGAAGAGATGTAGATGACTTGTGACTTGGACCTTGATGAAACTGTAGTATGTTTTGATCCCAGGCTACAATAATTATATCAATTCAATCCATCATTTCCATGAGCATTTGTTAGGCATATGTTATGGACAAAACCTGGTCTCCCTAGCTGCTAATCAATGTCTTTATCTCCCCAGATTACCTCATTTAGTCTACGTATCTTTTTTGGGGGGTGGTACCCAGTTAGTTATTTGTTGGGTAACTAGGTGGCACAGTAGATAGAGTGCTGGGTTAGGAACCAGGAAGACTCATCTTCCTGATCTAAAATCTAGCCCCCACTAGTTGTGGGACCCTGGGGCAAGTCATTTAACTCTATTTACCTCAGTTTCCTCATCTGTAAAATAAGCTGGAGAAGGAAAGGGCAAACTACTCCTGTATCTTGGTCAAGAAAACTCCAAATGAGATCATGAAGAGTTGAATACAACTGAACACCAATTAGAACGTGTGCTGTTTGAGAACAGAACAGTTTTTACATTTCTTTGCTACATCTTCTTACTTCTAGAACCCTTTGCATTTTGTAGATGGACAATGCATGTGTAATTTCTCTTATGTGTGTATTTCTTTTGAGGGCATCACTATCTTTTAAGTTGCTCAGTTTCACAACTTCAGAGTTATAATTCTTAAGGTTCATTCAGCACTGCTGTTACTCCCCACTATATTCATGGAATTTCCAAGGCCAGTCAATTCTCTTGTATCTTATTTTTTTTAAAGATTTAAATTTATTTATTTACTTTTAGTTGTCAACATTTATTTTCACAAAATTTTGAGTTCTAAATTCTCTCCTCATCTTTCTCCTCTCCAACCATGAGATGGTATTCCTCCCTTATGCATACCCCTTCCCCCAATCTGCCCTCCCTTCTATCATCCCCACTTATCCTCTTCCCCCTACTTTCCTGAAGGGTAAAATATCCAATTGAGTATGTATGTTATTCTCTCTTTTAGACAAATCCGATGAGAGTAAAGTTTACTCATTCTTTCTCACCTCCCCCTCTTCCTCTCCATTGTGAAACCTAAATTTCTTGCCTATTTTATGTGAGATAATTTATCCCATTCTATCTCTCCCTTTCTCCTCAGCCCTCAATTTTATTTTTTAAATATCATTCCTTCATATTCAACTCACCCTGTGCCATCTATCTATCTATCTATCTATCTATCTATCTATCTATCTATCTATCTTTCTGTCTGTCTGTCTGTTTATCTCTCTATCTCCTCCAACTACCCCAGTACTGAGAAAGGTCTCATGAGTTACAGATATCATCTTTCTATGTAGGAATGTAAATAGTTCCACTTTAATAAGTCTCTTAAGATTTCTCTTTCCTGTTGACCTTCTCTTGATTCTTGTATTTGAAAGTCCAATTTTCTATTCAGGTCTGGTCTTTTCAACAAGAGTGCTTGAAATTCTTCTATTTCATTGAATGTCCATTTATTTCCCTGAAGGATTATACTCAGTTTTGCTGGATAGGTGATTCTTGATTTCAATCCTACTTCCTTTGCCCTCCAGAATATCATATCCCAAGTCCTTCAGTCCCTTAATGGAGAAGTTGCTAGATCTTGTGTTATCCTAATTGTATTTCTACAACACATGAATTGTTTATTTCTGGATGTTTGCAATATTTTCTCCTTGACCTAGGGACCCTGGAATTTGACTACAATATTCCTAGGAGTTTTCCTTTTAGTATCTCTTTCCAGAGGTGATTAGTGGATTCTTTCAATTTTTATTTTACCCTCTGGTTCTAGAATATCAGGGCAGTTTTCCTTGATAATTTCTTGAAAGATGATGTCTAGTCTCTTTTTTTGATCATGACGTTCAAGTAGTTCAGCAATTTTTAAATTCTCTCTCCTGTATCTATTTTCCAGGTCACCGATTTTTCCAGTGAGGTATTTCACATTGTCTTATATTTTTTTCATTCTTTTGGTTCTGTTTTATACTTTCTTGATTTCTCATAAATCATTACCTTCCATTTGCTCCCTTCTAATTTTTAAGGACTTATTTTCTTCAGCGAGCTTTTGGACCTCTTTTTCCATTAGAGCAATTCTGCTTTTTAAGGCATTATTCCTCTCATTGGCTTTTTGGACTTCTTTTGCCATTTGGGTTAGTCTATTTTTAAGGTGTTATTTTCTTCAGTATTTTTTTGGGTCTCCTTCAGCAAACTATTGACTCTATTTTCATAATTTCCTTGCATCATTCTCATTTTTCTTCCCAATTTTTCCTCTACTTTTCTTATTTGATTTTCAAAATTCTTTCTGAGTTCCTCCATGGCCTGTGACCAATTCGTGTTCCTCCTGGTGGCTTTTGATGTAGAACCTTTGTCTCTGCTGTCCTGTAATGCTTGCATGCCCTGATTTTTCTTGTTACCAAAGTAAGATTCCATAGTCTGAGTTTTTTTATGATGTTCACTCATCTTCCTAGCTCCAGAACCACTTAGATGCTTTGTACTTAGTAAATATTTAAAACCTGGTTGAATTTAATTGAATTAATTGGGAATTCACTAGAATGTCCCTAAACATAAAAATGCATTGCATTTGCTTTCTTGCAGTATACTTGTCCAAATTTCACATTTCCAATCAAATTCGGTCTTTCCAACAAATATTTAAGAGACTGATAAGGCAAGTGTTATAGGATCCTGGTATTGGATATTTAGAGCTGGAGTGAGGGTATGCGGTGGAGACCTAGAGGTCAACTAGTCCAAACCCCTCTTTGTACAGATGAGAAGACCTAGGTCAAGAGAGGTTAAGTGACTTGCCTGAGGTCATACATTTGGAAACTGGGATTTCAACCAAGATCCTATGACACAGCTCTAGTACTCTTTAGGTCATACATTTGGAATGGGATTTCAACCAAGATCCTATGACTCCAACTCTAGTACTCTTTATACATGACCTGAAACATCAAAGGGAAACTAAGAATTATAAGTACTGTCTATGTGGTCAAGTTTCTTCCCTAGTCTCACCAACCTTCCCCAATGAATCAATCAACAAGTATATATTTAGCATCTATTATGTATTAGTTACTGATAGGTTCTGAGGATACAAATAGAAGGAATGAAATTATTTCTGCTAGCAATATGCATGCATTCTAGTGGGGGAAACAAAAATTTCATATCAAAATGTTTACAGAATAAATATAAATTTAGTAAATATGTTCTACTTTATATATTCAAATGCACATAAGGTAATTAAAGGCATATTACTATGCAAAGGAGAACACAAGGAGTGGGGAATCAGGAAAGATTTCATGTAGAAGATGGAACCTCAACTGCATCCTAATGGAAAATAGGGACTCTTTGGGGAAGAGGTAAGAAAAGAATGCATTCCAAAAATGTGTCACAGCTAGTACAAAAGCACAGAGATGGGAGATGGATTGTCATGAATGGAAACAGAAAGGGCAGTTTGGCTAAATCATTAAATGTAAGAAGAAAGTAATGTCCAGTAAGACTGAAAAGGTAGATGAGGGCCAGATTGTGTTGGTCCTTAAAAATTAAGTAGAGCAGTTTTTATTTTATCCTAGAGGCAGTAGGAAGCTACTGGGGTTGGTCAAGTGTGGGAGTCATATGATCATATTTGTGTTTCAGGAAAATTACTTTGGTACCACTGTGTAGTATGGACTGAAGTGGTGAGAGACTTTAGATGGGGAGACCAATTAAGAGGTTTATCCAATAATCTAGGTGAGAAATGACAAGGGACTGAAGTAAGGTTCTAGTTGTGTTTGTAGTCAGATGTTGAGAGATGCTATGAAGGTAAAAATAGCCAGATTTGGCAACTAATTCAATATGTTACATGAGGGAAAATGAAGAGCTGGGATAATACAGAGATTATAAACCAGAGATATTGCAAGTATGACAGTTAGTACCTTTGGCAGATAAAAAGAAAAAGTGGAAGAGGGAAAGGTTTAGGGGGAAATAGAAAGAGTTCAGTTTTAGAAATGATTTAAGATGGCTCCAGGATATCCAGTATGAACTACCCAATAAACAATTGTTTTTATGAGACTGAAGGTAAAGGGAGAGATTAAGTCTGGATATGCAAATCTGGGAGTTAGCTGCATAGAGATGCAGATGATTAGATGTTAGAGCTGATGAGATTACCAAAACATGAAGAAAGAATAAAGAAAATTGTTGGGTGGGGGAGAGGGAAGAATCTGAATGAAGTAGGTAAACTATTCTCATCCTCTGGTTTCCATCTTTGGGGAAACAATCTCCATTTGCTTCTATTAATATTATTTCTGCAAGTCTCATCCAAACTTTTCATCTTCCCCAGGGCTTAGCACAGTGCTTTGCACACAGATATTTCACAAATGGAGTGCCTGGCATGGGTAAAAAAACAAAAACTAAAACAAAAAACCAACAAAAAATCCATAGATTGGTGATTGCTTTTGCCACACTTTCTCATCTTTTATGAGCTGCATAGTAGCATATCACAAACTTACAGAATCTTAGAGTCAGAAGAGGCTATCTAGGAATGTGAATTATCCAAGATCACAGAACTAGTTAGTGAGTTTATAAAATTTAGAAAAAAATTCTAATTAATTTTGGTTTAAAGAAATTTTTTTTTTTTTGCGAATTCTAGCCAGCCTGATGATACATTTTGAATCAACTGTACACATTAACCTGAATTTCCTAAGTCTGTCTATTTCCACCTGGGCACAAGCATACATATATCCTTATAAGCATTTGTTCTTCATCAAAGGGACAGGATGGTATGGCCCATTTAAGCCAATTTTCCATTGAGTCTCATGTTTGAGAGCAGGTCTGGAGTAGGTATCTGCTTTAGAAAAGGAACACTTCTTAGATTGGAAACTCTAAATGTTGAAAGTTAGAGGGCACAATATCAGCCTCACTGGCATAGACTTCTAAAGGGAAGGAGCTTGTGAAAAGCAAAAATTTAGCAAGAAAATTATTCCAAGGTTAATCCTATGAGAAGGAAGAGGTTCCACATGGATCAGACGGATGAATCAACCAACATTTTGTTTGATGCTGCTGAAGAGTTTGCTGGATCATGCCAGTGAATTCTCTCCTCTCCTTTTCTGAGCAAAGAGAGAAAGTCAAGGAACGCTTTTATGTGGTTGCCGCGTTTCCAAATGTTTCACGATGATTGACAGTTCTGCATTCATATTCCCGTTATGACACCTGCAGATAATGAGATATCTCGAAACCGGAATTTCCAGTGCTTGAGCCTGCCAGGAATATTATAATCAGTGTTCTAGCAAGCCATTCCCGTTGCACACATGACCTCTACAAATGTGAAATGTCAAAACACAGCCAGGAGCTGAAACCAAGGCCACTCTACTCCAAGTGGCTATTTGGCTTTTGAATGTAGAGAAAGGAGTCCTTTATCTCAGGAGAATTATGGATTACCAGAAAATAGTGATCTTTTCATTAACCTATATGTATTCAGCATGTAGATAATGTCCACCTTTTATCATTCTCATAGCCCGTGTCCACGGAGACAATGTGAAGTGGAGGGTTAAGCATTTCCCTGGTGAATTGGGGCCAATTCAAGGGATAATTCAGACCACCCCAAACCTTTTGTCCTCAGTAGCAAATAGGAAGCCTGAGTTCTGCAGATAATATGGCTGCCTAGAATAACAGGAGAGTGACATGTTAGAACTAGAAGGGACCTTAAAATTCATTTTATTTAATCCCTTCCTTTTATAAAGGAGGAAACTGAGACCTAGAGAGGTCATAAGTAACTTGCACATTCTCACCCAGATGATGGAAGTGTATTCTCTTTCTGGGTAATTTCTCTTCATCTATTCTTCACTCAGGCTATGTATAAGTTTTTGCTACCTGTCAGTCTCCTAACAAGGTATAGAATTCATCCATTTTCATCATAGGGAATGGATAAGGGTGGCTTGAAAAGAAAAGAGATTCCACTGACAGAATCAGAATCTAAGTGCATCCAATAGATTGGATATTTCTTGAAGGCAGGATCTATCTTTTGTCTATTTGTTTCATTTTTGGTTTTGTATCCTCAGCACTTCACACAATGCCCAGCACACAATGAGATTTTAGTAAACATTTATGAGCTAAATCAGTTAATCAAAAGAAAAATTTGTTTTTTTCCTTTTTTTAAACAAGATGGTTTTGAGATAGCAGAGTAAATGAACTCCAGATAGGATGTACTTAAGAGAGACTAAACAAAGACATTTTTACTAATTTCTCCCAGGACAAAGGGGAGATGAAGATTAGTAGAAACTCCCCTTACTTCTGGGCACTCATAATGCTTATCTGATTCAGAAAAATCCACTGGGTCTATATTCACCAAATGCACACAGGCTGAGACTCCATGTTACCAAAAAAACTGAATGAAAAATGACAGATTCATTCAAATGATCCCTAAAATGAAGCCAACCAACCAATTGAACTGATTCTATTACTTGTAGTGTCAAGTAATAAAGGGTCTAAACCCTTTTCTTTCCTATTCAATTCAATTCTATTCAATTAATTTTAGATCAACTTTTATTGGATGCCTACTGCATACAAAGGCCCACTTGAAAGTGATTTTTCCTTGGCATCACGATTTCATCAATGTATTTATCTTTCTCTGTGCCAATTACATCTATGCCTTCTCATCCTGTGAAATTCTTGCCAATGATCTCCAACAAATCTTCCATATGGGATCGACCCACCATGCCAGAAAGCCTTCATCTGGATCTTTTCTATATTTCAGGGACATCTGCACAGCTCTTGTGCTACCTATCTATAATCCTTCACTCACCCTATATGACAAGCCCACCTTTTCCAGTTCTACATTTTCTTAATGACAAAAATAAGAATTGGAACTGACTTTACTGGTATAAGGAACTCCCAAATAATGAGACTTTCTCTTTTTTCTCTACTATTTATATTCGTAGCTGAGGATACTGAGAGGTTAAGTGATTTGTCCAGAGTCACACAGACAATGTGTGTCAGAAGTAGGATTCCAAGGCCAGCTGCCAGATGCTGCTTTTTCTAGATAACATCAAAAGTTATATCTTGGAATATATATATATATATATATATATATATATATACACACACGCACACATATACATTTATTCTGCATATTCAAAAAATTGAATCTAGACCTGGATGGGAGGGAAAGGACTGGGTTGTCTTTGGGATGCAGCATAGTTCTTTTAATGAACTCTTCAAATCCTTCTCTACTTGGCCTCAATTGATTTTTTCACATCATAAAAAATTACTTCCCTTTTTCATATTCTATGACTCAGGTAAATTGGTCTTGTTCTGTTCCTCATACAAGAGACTCCATCTCCCACCTCTATGCCTTTTCATTCACCTGATGTCAAGAATGCCCTCTTTACCAACATTTCATGGAATCTCTCCTTCAAGATGCAGCTCAAGTACCACCTTTTGAACAAATCCTTTCCTGACTAGTATCGTCCTTCCTTAATTACCTTATATTTAGCTCCCTTGAAATTGTTCCATGTATATTTATTCTGTTTATATTTATTTATCTACACATTGACTGAACCAGTAGAATGTCAGCAGGGATTGCTTTATTTTTTGTGTGTTTATCTCTATTGCCTAACACAGAGTGGATTGTGTTCCATCATGTCTAACTCTTCATAACACAATTGGGGTTTCTTGGCAGAGATATTGGAGTGGTTTGCCATTTCCTTCTCCAGCTCATTTTACAAATGAGGAAACTGAGGCAAACAGGGTTAAGTGACTTGCTCAGGGTCCCACAGGTAGTAAATGTCTGGATGTCAGATTGGAACTCAGATGAGTCTGCCTGACTCCACTTGGTTGCCTTTAGCACAGATTAGGTGCCTAATAAATTAGGCACCTAATAAATTTTACCCACAGTAGAACTTTCAAAATTGGAGTCAATCCTCTCAAACCCTGATGCCACTTTATTAACCAAGCTTATGTAATATTCTTCAATATTGTTGTATATCAGGGAATAGGGAGGCCTGAAGAAAGGGAGAAAAGTGGGATAGAGAATGGCAGATCCAAAGAACAGTCAGAACACACACACAAAATTTATTGATTACATGTACCATCTTGTATGGGTGTGGTTCTTGGAGCCCCAAAACAATTACACTAGTAACATCAAAGATCACTCATCACAGATCACCATACCAGATACAATAATAATGAAAAAGTTTGAAATATTACAAATATTATCCAAATGTAACAGAGAAACACAACATGAGCACATGCTGTCGGAAAAAGGGAACTGATAAAC
>CM053769.1:323826734-323881734 GCA_028658325.1 Potorous gilbertii
TTTTTAGGGGTATTTATTAAGTAGTTATAATAATACTATTAAGAGTTGGTACAAAACCAATCTTCTCCAAAAGTCTTGTACGTTCTCCTCCACAAGTATAAGCAGAGCGCAGGAAAATTGAGCTCAAGCTCTTTTAACGTTGGTCTGTCTCAATTCCCTCAACCGCAAGATGGTGATAACAGCAGCACCTATTGTCCCAAGTTTGTTGTAAGGATCAAATGAAATATCATTTATGAAGTGATTAGCATAGTGCTTTTCCCTTGCCTTCAAGCTTAAAGAGCCCAGCTAACCAATGGCACAGCTATTGGACATTGTTCTTTTCTCATGGAGTCCTCCTCATGAAGTTGATGAGGTTTGTGCAGCACCTTTGCAGAATCCTGAGGGTGCCTTTCTTCAGCTAATTCTATTTGTTCTGCCATTGCTGTTTCTTCTATAGTACCATCAACCACAATGGGAAGTCCATATTGTCCAACATTCTGAAATTCACAAAGTCAAGGCGGGTAGGAGTGTATGTGACACTAGTTGTATCTGGGTTCACCCTACTTCCTCCTCACTGCCTTCGGGTATAGACAAAAGAAATCAGCCTTCCCAAAATTCTCCTAAAGCTTGAATATTAAAGTAGTTGCTGAAATACTCTTGTTAGAATGTTCTCCTCTGATATGAGTCCAGAGGTGTATTTAATTCTTTCAACAAATCCCTAAGCATTTATTGATTTCATCAAAAGACTCAAAAGTACTTCCTCCTTAGTTTTTTGATTGATTGAGTAGAGATGTCTAGGCTTTGTTCTCACCTGGTTTATACCTTTGATTGATTAATACTATAACCCAATCAAAGAGTCATTCTCACCCATTAAGGGTTTCAGGGTTACATTAACTAGGATTGGGGTGTTGGACATTCTTCTTATACCAGCAAAGAGAATGTATGGAATTATATGCTCATTGTATAAGAGAAGCAGCAGAAACTATATTAGAAGAGACATAATTTATGTATGACATAAAAAATAGAGTGAGCCAATCATGTGATAAGGGTGAGGTCAATGGTCTACTATGCTAAAAAAGCTTCCTTAAACTGGAAGCTCATTTCAGTCCTTGACTTCTTATACTAGAAGTACTTTTCAATCTGAGAGGATTTCCTTAATTGCCTGATTCTTCCCAGAACTTGCATGTTAAGGAAAATGTCCTGGACAGTCATATCTTCATCTCCATGCCCCACTCCTGACTCAGCAGACATTCTCTACCATGTTTAGTCTCATCAGAACCTTGCCATCCCCTTACACACACACACACACACACACTCACACACACACACACACACACACACACACACACTTCAGCCCCCTTTTAAAGTACTGTCTTCTATTAGAATATGAGCCTCTTAAAGGCAAAGATAGTCTTTCCACTTTGTATTCTCAGTGTTTAGCACAGTGTCTTGCACATGGTACACATAGTACTTAAAAGGACAACTTTCAATCAATGTCATGATATTTACAGAAAATATTCCTGAAATATGGAGTGGACCTCTGTCAAAGATTTAAAGAAAGACCTAAACAGGAGTTGCAAAAGAAGAGAGGTACAGGTGGGTAATGATTTGTATCAGAGGACGGAACTCCTAAATGAAGGATGTCAGTGGTTTATCAATTGATTAAAGCACCCCTTTTCCACCACCCACATGTCAGTTATTGTTAGAAATAATGGTAAACTGCTTATACCCACCATGCATCTCTTTGTTGCCTTTTGGGTCATCAGAAATTCTGATTCTTCTAGGACTGCAGTAGTCCAGTATTTGTAATCATACAGTGCTTTTCAGGAAAGTGTTTGTGAGATGCTACTAATATAAATTCCTATGAAGATCTGAGGGCAGAATGATTAAGACATCTGACCATGATTTATATGCCATGCACCTTAAACCCAGTACGCTCTGAAGTCCATATATTGTACAACCCTAGGTCCGTGCCCAAACTCCACTTAAGGGCTCTTTTCAAAGACCCTCCTGGATTCAGAGTGATTATCAATAGTGTTACTCTTTCCTTCCCAGCTTGATTTACTTATTTTTTTCTTTTACTCAATAAATGGGCCATTCCCTGATTACTTCTTAAAGAGACTATTCACTAAATGGGTATTACCTCACTCTAAGTGAGTACCTGAATAGGCCAAGGTCTCCCACTGCATCCTGGGCCTTCTCCAGTCACCCTGATGAATATCTGGTCATTGGATCCAAATGGCTCAGCAGGGGAAAGTGAGGTTGGTGACCTTGCACAGCCGTCCCTCACTCAAAACAAAGTCAAGTGCAAGTCATGTCATCATTTCTCTGATGTCATGATTTTCCTCGAAAAATGAAGGACGAACACAGACAGACAGCCATCAGGAAACTGGGATCTACCCAGCACAGATACCTTGTTTTTTGCCTTGTCCTGACTGACTTCTCCTTACCAGACTGGACCTCTAGAGACCAATCCTGCTTCTTCCTCCAAGTTAATCCTTTCAGTTTTGGCCCTTTACCCATGAATAAGCTATCCTGATTTAAGGCAAGTAAAATTCATTTAACCCACTATCAGTAGTTGAAGCCAAATCATGGGTCACATCCTATTTGGTTATCCATCAGAAAATCAGAGTCTATCTAGCCCAGTACATTGTTATCTATCCTGTTGACTGTGTGTGTGTACACATGTGTATATATATCTATATATATACATATGTATATATACGTGTATGTATGTGTATCTGTGTATACAAGCAACAAAGACACACACACATTCTTTCCTCCTTCCAGGTTTCTGTTTCTTACTCTTTCCTTTGGAAAACTACTAAAGTTAATCCTACCATTGCAAGGGTGTGGCCACAGACCCACTTAGGGCTCTCATTTGCCATTCCTTTTCCTCCCCAAATCAGAATTGCCTTCTTTGGACCCCGATGTGCTGCAGGATCCTATAAAGATGTATAAGCTTTTGGAGGGTCAGAACTGTCTAATTTTTGTATCTGTATTCCCAGCACTTAAGACAGTGCCTGACAATAAATACTACTTCATTTTTTTTTATTTCTTATGACTTCAACTAGAGACCATTGAGTTTCTTTCCTTTTCTGAAATTCTGAATTTAGTCATTCATTTAAAAGGAAGGTCCCAAATGACCAGTCAATTAAATTCACTCATTTTCTTTTAAAAAATATATATCAATTCATTCTGGTAAATCTTTGAGTCAGATTGCTTGCACAGCTTCCCTTGAAGCACTCCTTGCATGGATGGAGATTTTCTTTAGGTTCACTCCAGGGGCATCTTTGTATATGAGAAGAGCCTTAAAGTCTGAGGATCTGGATCCCCATGTTCATACCAACTGCTGGGTAACCATCTTAATAAATCACTTAACCTCTAGAGACCTCAGTTTCCTCATTTGTAAGATGAAGGAGCAGGATAAGATGATCCCTAAGGTCCTTACCAGCTCTAAATCCTTTGGTCCTATGCTCTTTCCTAAAGGTCCCACATTTAGAGGCACAAAGAATATAATGGGGGTGGGGGAGGGGAGAGAGGCAGAAATGCCAAGACTAAAAGATCATTCCCTCAGGGGAGCCATTTACATATATACATTTGCCACCTAGATCTCTCTCTCTCTCTCTCTCTCTGAACTTGTACCCTAGCTGCTTTGTACCAGCTACCTCTCTTTCTATTTGACGGCCACTGTCCCTGGCCCACCTACCCTACAAAGCTTCCTCCTTCTCCTATTCAGAGCTGAAACTTTGAGCCCAGGACTGCCTGCGACTTGTACAGGACAATGTTCTTTTTGGTTATCTACGCATTAAGCTGTGCACATCCAGACTCTGCAAGGAATGGTTCTTTCTGCTCATTTTTTTTTTTACCATTTTTTCATTTTCATAAAAAGCAGATTGAATAAAACTATTTTTTTGTCATTGAGCAGCAAAGGAAAATAGCATGTTTCAAAAGAATGGCCCTGTTTCTATCTTAGGGAATGAGGAAGGAGAAGGGCATCCCAAGAAAATTTTGGATGACCTAGACCAGTCAAGGAGGAGGGGAATGTTAAATAACTGATAAATGACACATTTTTAGTAACTAAGGAAAAACATTCTTTCCATAGTATCCACCAAGAGCTTAGATAAACTAGTCCAATAGTGAGAGTGGGAGCCAGGCTGGCAAACCTGAGCTTGCCTTGAGAAAAGTGCTGAACTCCAGAGCACATATTTCATGTTCACAGCAGAGCCTGAATTTCTTCTAAAATTCTCCATCATCTGTGACCATTCCATGCCATGAAGCAAAGTGAGTTTTCTCATCCTCAGAATGGGTCCTGCAGGGCATTCAATACCAAGAAAGACAAACTTTAAAGGAGAGTTTCTGTCGCACCCAGCAGCCAAACCCAGTTGTCGCATCAAGCGCCAGCACACACAAGGATGCTCAATAAATAAAACGGCTGCCCTCGTTGGTGTTCCTTCTTGCATAGCCTCATCAAAAGCCCTGTGGCCTTGAGTCGGTTCTTGCTAAGTCCTAATATTCAGGCAGTGGGGGACAGGAGATGAGAGAGAGAACAGGGCAGCTGCAAATGAAAATCACCCTGGGGAAGGTTACAACTAGATAAAGTTTTCGACAATAAGATTCCAGAGACTGCTGACTGCAGAAAAGCTCAATATTTTAGTCTCAGTACAAATTTGCTTCCATCTTATACAACTCCCATGTAGCAGTACCCACAGCTGCATGCTGTAAACAACAAACAAATCTATTTCCATCAGCCCTGCTGATGCTATGAGAAAAGTGCCTGAGCATAAGACATGCACAGATGCAAAGTCTCACCTGAGCCTACCGCTGCCCTCCATTTGGCCTCTCTAACTTAATATCGTTGTTACAAAGCTATTGGTCTCCTGGTAGAGAGCTGGCTCAACGCGGTGCCTCTTCTTCCAGCTAATCTGACAACTCCGATCCAAGAAGCATCAAGGGCCCAATTAAGAAGACACATCTTATCAAGGAGCTTATTTTGCATAACAGAATACAAATGACGAATAAAAATTTAATGTTTAATAACTTAGTACAAAGAGGGCTGTTGATATAGAATGCCTGGAATTTTTATGGCGGCTGTCAGACTTGTGATAAAACTGTTATATAGGAACACTTGGCAAAAAACAGCGGAGAATTTTTCAGTAATGGTGTGTGCATGATATTGCATTAATTCTTGATAGGAGAGTAACTGTAAGCCTGGGGATCCGCCAGTTTGAGTTTCAGTTTCACATTGTGTGTGGGTGAGTGAGTGTGAGTGTGTGTGTGTGTGTGTGTGAGCACACTCAAGTGTATAAGCATGCTCGCATGTGTGAGCACATTTGAGTGTGTTTGTATGCTCACATGTGTGAGGACACTCAAGTGTGTGTGTGTGTGTGTGTGTGTGTGTGTATAAATTCGCATGTGTGTGAACACACTGGACTGTGTGTGTGTATGTATGTATGTATGTTTGTGTGTGTGTGAACACACTTAGGTGTGTCTGTGTGGAAGCCTAAGGTTTGGGTTTTGTTTTGTTTTGTTTTCCAACTGACAGGCACTTAAATGTATTTTACTGAACAGTTTCCATGAAAAGAAACTTGGTACTTGGCAATCCACAGTGTACTTGTGTATACTTCCTCAAGGTCAGATGTCATAGGAAGAGCCTCCATCATCCTTCCAAAAGGGAAATAAATCTAAGGATACAGGGAGCTCTGCTAAACACTATTAAGAGATGAAGAATGAGACAAATCAGATTATAGGCTACTAGTAAGACCCTGATCTGGCCTGTGAGGATGCCTAATTTACTCATTTAGGGAGGGAAAGATGAAAAGGTTCATTGGCCTGATGCCATTTAAGGAAAACCTCTTATCATTCACTAAGTGGGTTTTTTGAACTTTTTTTTCATATTTTGATAATGATTTCAACATAATTGGTTTCCTTTGAAATTCTATTTCTTTTATTTTGCATATTAAAAACATATACATTTTGAGAAGGGCCCTAGAAACTTCAAAAGATTTTCAAAGGGGTCTATGACACAAAAAGTTAAGTACCCCTGCCTACCTTCCTAATATTTCTTTGTAAGTCCAAAGTCTTGGTGGAGAGGGGGAAGGAGAGAAATTTCACTTTGACTGGTATTCTTTAATGACGACTTCAGAATTATCTGAATTTTACTGGGAAAAAAAGCAAAAAAATAAAAAAAAACAACCTTCCTCCCACCCGCTGTTCAATTAGAAGGGAAACGTAAGACCTCTTTTCACATATTTCTTGGTATTCCAACTAAGCTTCTACAATTGTTGAGTTTCCAAATGAAAGAAAAATGAAACCACAGTACATTTTAGTAGAAGGGGAGCTTTGATTGCTGGTGTTCTAGAAAGAAGATATAGATTCAGAGGACCCAGTGCCTGAAACACAGTAGGTGCTTAATAAATGCTAGTTGATTGACTTACATATTGGGATTCAAGTCCCATTCAACTGCTCCTGGCATTATCCTAGCATCTTCATATTGTCAAAATGAAAAGAGCACTGGATCTGGGGTCAGCAGATTTGGGTTCAAATCCTGTCTTTGTCCCTCTTAACAACCTGTGCGACCTTGAGCAAGACAGTTAGCTTCTTTGTGGTTCCCTCTTCTTAAATATAAGACAAGGAGTTTGAACTAGATGATCTCCAAGGTCCTTCTTCACTCCAAATCCATGATGCTCTCCAATAGCACTTTATTTTTAAAGTGTCCATTAACTAATGTTAAGCGCATGCTGAATTAGAGTCGAACTCTTTTACAAGTACATATCTCATCTAACATGAATACAAAATGAATTTCTTATTCATTCCATTCTATTGTATTAGTGTTATTGCCATGAATACAAAATGAATTCCTAATGATTGGACACTTAAAATAAAGTGTTACCCCTTTACAATAGTCATCAAACTTTAAGGACAAATTGAGTTTTGGGGTGGAAGGAGGGGGGTTGTACTAGTAGGTATAAACAACAAAGAAAAAGAAAGCTGGAGCATTGCTGTGTGGGCTATTGCAACGCATAATTTACTTGACGATGCTAATATTCAGATGCAACCTTATATTGGAATTAACACTACAGGAGGGGCCCTTACACGAAGGATTTGTTGCAGAAATAAAAATCTATCGGTAACACTTTCATTGTTCCGTCATTATGAACTCATTTGGTATTCACTGTAATAGCCCCGATCATAATGAATTTGTTTGATATTCATGTGGCTCTCACACACATTAACAGAGCTTCTCTGTTGTAATTCAACATCCAATAAGCATTAGTTAATGCAGACTTTGGATTGGGAAAGGCCTGCTGTCCCATCCCTGACCCTAGAGTTGCCATGGCAGTTTCTAAAGAGTTAACAGGCATTTTAACATGAAAGACACCTTCAGTCTCCTTCCTCTTTTGGTGCCTTCTTTCAAGCTAGAATGAAAATGGGTGTGGTTTCAATATGTGTACATGTCATCTTCCAGAAAGAATTTAAGTTACTGGAAGTCCAGCACTATTTGAATTGTGTCTTTGCATCCCCAGTGCCTTGCACAGTGAGGTACATAATCAATGAAAGCTGATTAATGGTTTGATTGGGAATCTGGATGGGCTGTGGAGTTTTCTCACCATTCCACACTGTTTTCATTCTCGTCTTGACATGAGAGCCCTTGATATGGGCTGGTGCTGATATGGGACAATGTACCAAGATATCCTAACTCCTAGTCTCAGAAAGAGTCTGCTACAGGAAACTAACCCACCCCTACTATCTCCTCATGGGGGTTTATTTCAGAAAATTTATTCCTGTCCAGATTCTGTTGCAGCTTCTGTAAAAGATATGTTGGTATATTTCCATGGCGATGGGCAGGGCAAATGTTTACAGAAAGTTTCCTAAGCCAGGAAATGGAGCCAACCTCTCTACAGCTTTGACCCACTTGCAAACTCAATGTCCCAAACCTACTTCAAACAAAATCTGATTGATACTGGTCCTATTCTTCCACCTTATATATGGTTACTAGATATTGTCACCATGATAATTACTCTGATAAAATCTCTTAAAGACACTTAGTGATGATGTTACATATGACTGAAACCTACAAGTTGCCTCTTCGGTGGCATGGGAACAATTGTTCCAAATGTGACATTTTTTGGGTCATCTCAAACTATCATGTATATTTGACTGGTCCCTAGAAACTTTCAAGCCAGGGGCATTATTCTTAACTGGCATTTCATTTAACGGTCCTGAAGTGGGTAAGAGCCCATTCAATCTCTGAATTGTCAGTAAGAGCTGGTCTTCTATCTCTCCTCCAACTGGGTATCTGAGAGATTCAGATTCCCTTTGGTTCTCCTCAGAGCCTTTTCCAAAGGCAAAGAAACCCACTAGAAGTGGGCTGGAAGTAAAAGAGCATAATATAAGGCTTGTCTGTATACCAGTGAGAAAAGAGCGTTGATGCTTTATCTCTAAGTATGGATTTTGCCTACGTAGGATATTTGCCTAGATCTAATAACAATTCCCATTTATACAGTGCAGGACCACAACTAGGACAGAGAGACTCGGGTCTTGTCCTAGGGTGCCAAATTTAGAGGATGGTGATAGCACTCACATTCCTTCAGCAAAATACAAAAAACTCTCTAGAACTAGCCAGCAAATATAATTAGTTAAAATATGAAGCTACTCCTCTCCACTCTCCCACTGGTGTCAAGGGGTCTGGTTCTTTTCTCCACTGGGTGAAATTCAGTTCCCCTCTTCTCATGTGTCAGATTGCTGATCTTGGGTGTGGTTTGTAAGGCTTAACTCAGGCACAAAAATTCCTACTTATATTTCCGATAAAGAGCTTTAAGCTTTGTAAGACATTTTCTTTACCGCAATCCTGGGAAGTAGTATTACAAGTATTATCGTAATCTGTAGTTTACAAATGAGGGAATTGAGACCTGAGAGGTTAAGCATTTGTCAACCTCACACAAGTAGCATCACTGCTCTGATTCCAACCTACAGCTCTCCTCATTTCAAATCTCATAGTTTCCACTGTGCTATAGCAGCATCCTAGAAAGTAGAAGGATAATTACCGTCCCGTACTATTCTGAGCATAGCTTTAGCTCTCCAAAATAAAAATGAGTGGGGACAGATTGTAAAGGCACATTGCATACCTTCCAACCAACCAAGATTCATTAATTACTACCTGATTCTTCTCTCTTTTTTACCCAAACCCAGTTTCTTCCCTTTCAGAGTCATATCTCTAAACCTTCTTGTTCCCAAAGACCATAGATGGAGCTGGAGGAAAGGTGAACTCCCAGTAGAAGGAATTTGATTTCAAGAGGTCATTCTTTGCTTTCCTCAGTCAGCCCGAGAGCAGAATACAACTGGCCATTTTAATATGAGCAAAACACAATGCATGATTTGTCGTGCATTATCTTTGTTTTTATTTTAGCCCTAATTTTAGAACATTTCAATATTTCCCCGCTTTAAGAAAAGACATTATGAAGCTGTCATATAAACTTATGTCTCTGGTCATTTCAAATAATGAATTAGGAGAGTCCTCATCACAATCAGCTAAGCTTTTTGAGTAGAAAGACTAATGTGTACATATTCCTGTCTTCCAAATTCAGTCACCATCTTTGATTGGAAGTCCAGAAGTCCATGAAATCTCAGTTTACCTCTCTTTTAATATTAAAATGAAATTCCTAATGATTAGACACATAAAGTGTTACCCCTTTACATAGTCATCAAGCTCTAAAGATAAATTGAGGAGGAAGTAGGATTGTATCAGTTGATATAAACAACAAAGAAAAAGAAGCAAGGCACAATTTACTTGATGATGCAATCTTATATTAGATGCTGATCCCACCGTACGCCTCCTTAGGCTAGCCACACATGGAATATTTTGCTTCCTTCTGGATGCCATGTTTTAAGAAACTGGGCTTCTTGGCTTTGGGGTGAGGGGTAAACAGAGTAGTGAGAGGACCTGAGGTCATGCCAGAATCAGTAGAAGGAAGAGGGAATGTTTAGCGTCAAGAAAAGAAAACTTGGGAATGTATTTATCAAATGGTTGGAACTTGAGAAGAATTAGTCTTATTTTGCTTGACTCCCAACGTGGTCACAAAGCGAAATGAGCTGCCTCAGGAAAGGGTTCCCCTTCCATGGAGGTCTTCAAGCAGAAGCTGAATGACTATTGGTTGTGCACTTTGCAAAGGGAATTCTTGGTTAGGTACAGGTGAGAATAGATGACCTCTGATATTGTTTCCAGGTTTGATATTCTGCAATTCCAGGAATGGAGAGAAAAGGAAATTCAGAGGCCCCCAGGGTTCCTCTGAAGGAATTGTAGTCCTTAGGATTAAGAGCATAAATGAAAGAAGAAACCACCAACCCTGAATTAGCATGCCCTAATCTTACAGGCTTCTATTTGACCCTTATAATTAAAACTTAATATAATTTTTGGTATGAGCAATAAATAGGTATTGAGTGCTGATCTTGGAGTCACAAGATGTAAATATGAATCCTAGCTGTGCCTGCCACTCTTAGACAAGTCATCTTACTTCACTGGAAGTCTGTTTCCTCATCTGTAAGATGTGGGAGTTGGATCAGATGACTTCTAAGGTCCCATTTAGGTCCAAATTTACACTGCTTTGGACATTATACTGGGGAAGGAATGACCTGAAGGCTGATAATAGCTATGATTTCATGATAAATACTTCCCCTGGAGTCAGAGGACCTGGGTTCAAATTCTGCCTCTGCCATTCACCACTCATTTAACATTAGAACAGTCAGTCACAATCTCCTTGGGCCTCAGTTTCCTCATCTAGAGGAAGTTGGTCCAGCTCTAGAGATCTGATCCCAAGTTAAGTTAAATGCTCACAAGTCATCTCCGTGGATTGACTGCCTCTCAGGTGATCCCTATTCATTGCCCCTAAAGATGTCTGAAAGAGATTCCTCATTGAGAGAATCCTTCACTGGAAGGTTGAGGAATACTCAACGTGGACCTCACCGGAGGGAGGTTGGCCTTCCAGTAGTTCATAATGAAAACGAATGTTCATTTTTCCTTTAAAACTGTCTCGAGCTAAATGATACTGACGCTTTCAATTTTTAACATCATAATCAATAAAGGCTGCTTATGCACACTTTGCAAAACCATCAGTTTAGAAGTTTGAAAAAAAATCTGCATATGGCTGCAGCTTGCTGGCTAGAAAGCTCTAGCACTAAATCTTCTGAGTTAAAGTTTTACTGGTGTGTTATAAGTAAAAATGCCTTGTCAGCCATCTGCCAGTTTTTCTCCTAACATCCATATTTCCAACCCTTGCTAAACATTGGGAGCATGTGGCCACAAGAGGCCACCTCTACAATTAAACAGCCGAGCTCGGCAGTGGAGGCAAGGGCACGTCAGGAGAGAACTGTCTGTTATTAATTTTAAAAGTCCATAAAGCCAGACTCTGACCAACGCCTCTCCCTCCCCACCCCCAAAGCCCAATCTCAGAACGATAGATTCTCAGTTAGATGTCATATCAAGCCTTAACTCCAAGAGAGAAAACAGAAAGGGGAAAACAATGCACCAGTGTCAAAAGCTTCAATAAATGCTAATCATGGCTGATTAATCAGCCTCTAATTCCACTGATCCAAAAAGGTTAGAGAGTCAATTGTGTAAAATTAGCTTCTTCTCATGTGTCCCTTTGCATTTGGAGCCTCTGTCTGTTCATTTGCATCTTTTGCCAATGTTTACTAAGAATCCAGTTCATTAGCTCTTAAGCATAAAGTCAGAGATTGGAGGGGACTCAGTGAATTTCCTTGCTGAGAAAGTACTTAAAACAAATAGCATTGCTTTTTCCAACATTTATAGATTAAACTAAATGGCATTAATTACTGGAAATCTCATATTTGTAAGAGAAACAACAACAAAAACCTCTTTTTAAATACCCAAGTTTTCACGGTGGGATTACTCCACTCTCCTCTAACGGCTTCTATAGTTGGGGGCAAAATGTTTAATCATGGAATTAACAGGAAATGAATGGCAAGCGGGAGCTAACAAGGCTTGCTAACTTTTTATAGAGCAGTGTTTTGCAAGGCTCAGAAGCAGAAGGCTGCTTTTGAAAACCCTTATTAAAAAGAGATCTCTGCCACATATGTAGAAGCTGCCTTGGGAAATACCTGCTTTAACCGGTGTTGGAAAATCTTGAAACCTGCCAAAAGAAGGGAGTAGAAGTGAATGCCCGGGCAGAGCCCAGGAAGTCTGGATGGGACTTAATAGAGTAAGGTAGGAAATAGCAAAGGGGCATTGAGCTGTTTTGCACCTGCACACACACACACACACACACACACACACACACACACAACCACACCTTGTGGCATGTATAAAAACAGATGGAATGTGTCTTGCAAAGGAAATAAAAAAAGATATTCAGTTAAAAACTACAGGGTTAACCAAAGATGTCTTCTAGAGGAAGGCATATGAAGATCCTCTTTGTGTTTTGAGAGGGAGAGAGAGCAAACAAGCTTCCATAAGGGCTCTAGGTTAAGTCTAGAGCTAGGGGTCCATGGATTTCTTATAGTATGGTCAACTTATTTATTAACAAATCCTTGCTCAGAATGAACTGAAAGCCATTTTATATTTAACTGGAGACAAAGCTCATCATAAAAGTACATAGAGCAAATAAATACAATTTAAGACTTAGCAATGCTACTTTGCAGGTCAGGTTGGGGAAGTGGAGAGAGGATAAATTAACCAGGTCTTATTAGAAACAGCAATCAGGGAAATAACAAAATTCCATCCTAGCAGATCAATCCATAAGCAGATCAGTAAACTGCACAAGGCATCAACCATTCATGATCATATTCAGTTTGGGGTAGCAATATGCTTAATTTTCAATTGACACATATGTACATCTCCAGGCTCCTCCCTTTTCTTCAGAGCTCCCGCTTGACCCAAGTTTCTGCCTCCCATCATGCTTTAGTTCTTACTTTAAGCTAGAAAATATCTATACTTCCCATCAGCCTACTTAGCAATAAAGGGCTATACATATATTCATATTCTCCAATTCTGGAATTGAAGATATTTTGATAGGCAAATTCAACTATAGCCCTGGCTCCAGGTATGGAGGTAAAAGAGTTGCATGGTTGCTAATTGGGAAGGAGAAATGAGGAGAAAGAAATCCCTCTTCCTCCTAAAGTCCAAAAGAGAACTGGAATTGTTTTTGACCTAACAGAGACTGCCTAATAACACTCTCTCCCCTGCACCACTTAGTTATTTAGATTAGATAATTCATGGAAAGTACCTTAAGAACTTTAATATGCTATATAAATATCAGTGATTATCATTGTTCTTCAAGGAACACAAGTGTGTTGGTTTGCATATTTCTTCAAACAAGATAAATCTCAAACCATCCAAAGACTTCATAGATGAGGTTCCAGAGTTGATGGGATCAACTAGGGGATCAAACTGAGGCAGGCTAGTCATCAGAAAAGAGGTGTACAATCCATTGCCAAGCTCATACTTGATGCCTTTTCTGTTTGGTTAGACCTCTCAGAGCTTATATTATGTGGATGTAGACAATAAGGAAGTTTGACACCACAATGAGGCACTGGATTAGTATAATGGATCAGCAGTCAAGAGTCCTCATCTCCTTAAAAACCTCATCCAGCCCTGACCTCAGCATACAAAGACTAGGATTTTATTTGAAGAACACAGACATAAATATAGGCTAGCCTACATAGCAAACCATCCTAGAGCTACTTCAAATGGTCCCCCTAAGCATTTTAGTACTGTCTTCCATTATGAATTGTTGAGGATATTTGAGCACCATGAATTCATTCTCTGCTTAGAGAGAGAATTCTGAGATGGACTGGTCACAGTAAGTGTTCCCATTACATCTGAGTAAGTATAACTGATTTCAAATGTTGTTTGTTTTAATAAAAGTGTAATACCACTCATGTGAGGTGGTATGCTTCCACAGAATCATAGGAGTTAATGTTGAATGAGACCTGAAAATGTCACTTAGTTCAACCTTCTTATTTTACAAATGAGGAAAATGGGGCCCTAGCTATTTGTCCAAGGTCACACTGATAGTAAATGTCTGCAGCCGGATTTGAACCTAAGTCTGAGAAGGCAAACTATTCTCCTCTGGAGAGGGTCAGAACTGTGGGGACCATAAAACAAATAGATATATGATCATGTCACTCCCCTATTCAATAACCACAGTTTTCTATTATCTCTAGGTTAAAATATAAATTCTTCTCCTTGGCTATGCTCCTAACTCTTCCAGACCTTACCACCATGACTCAGTCACCTTATCAACCAGGAACTTCCCTCAGCACCAAGGGCCTTCTCACACTGAGACATCCTTCCTCTATGCCAGTCTCTTCCTTCTATTGGTGAGTTCTTTCCAGGGACTTCTGTAATAGAGATAGACCCAGAATGGTTATGCTTCATTTCCCTTCCAGCTGGGCATCTAGCCCTCCAAAATATCCCACCATGCCCTTGAGCAAGTGTTTTCTCCCCACTCTCAACCCATCCCACTTTTCCAGCTTTCTTTTATGTATTATCTTCTATTAAAATGTAAGCTTCTTGAGGGAAAAGACTCTTTTTTTTGTATTTGAACCCCTAGAGCTTAGCATAGTGTTTGCTATATAATAAACATCTAAATACTTGTTACCTGCCTACTTTTAATGCCTTTTACAACTTGTCCCCAACCTATCTTTCTAGATCTGTTATCTATTACTCTCCATAGCATCCTCAGCTCAGCCAAATAGGCCGTCTCTCTGTTCCTCACATGTAGCTAGCAGTTCATCCCATAACACCATGCTATGCACTGGCTATCCCCCATACCTGGAATGCATCCTCAAATCACCTCCACCTTTCAGAATTCCTCAATTCCTTCAGGATGTCTTTCAAACATTCTAGAGGGATCCTTTCCTATTCCCCCCAGTTGTTAATGCCCTCCCAAAATTACTTGTATTCGACTATCTTGAATTCATTTATGTTTGTTCCATATATAGTTATATATGTATATGTTCATGTTTCATCTTGGCATCCCTAGCACTTAATACTATCTTCCACATAGTAGACACTTAAGGCATGCTTAATAACTGATTAAACAGAAGTTTAAAGGTTTTTCCTCCCAATGGTCCATTTATCCACTAAAGTCTTACATCACTGAAGAAACATGACACAGGAGCAACTGCTCGGTTCTTGAAGGCTATAACCATGAATCACAAACTCTAGCAGGTCTTACCTACCAAGCTGAAAAGGAAAAGAGTATAGGCTAGCAATGGTTTAAGCATCTGCCATTGCAGGGCCATTTTAGTTCATTGTGGAGAGAGTCATATACCAGAAGGTGTGCAAAGAGGTGATTTTTTTCCTTTTTTTAGCTACAGGAACTCATGAAGTCTACTAAGACATGGAAGGTCTTTGATCTGCATTATCAGGGAGCAAACCTTCCTCATGAAGAGGAAGCATGTTAGAAACAGTTCATATCCAAGCAATGACAGGTAAGCAACCCAATTGTTTAAAGTTCCAATAAATCAGTGTCCAGTAAAATGATTGGTTAGATAACCAGATTTGGAATCTGTAAGACCTTGGAGAAGTCCATTTGACCTCTTTGAGCTGAAATGTCTTAATCCATAAATTGATAGGATTGTACCAAATAATCTCTAAGGTCCCATCCAGCTCTGAATTTATAAGTCTATGATTCTCTCTCTCCTAAAATAGAGTGGCAGGACCAAGATGCTCTTTACTTAGGGCGGAAGGGCAGCAAAATTGACCTGAGTGGACACATTTTGGTCCTCACGCATTCTGTCTGTTCCCACTAGACGTCTTAAACACATATCTGATGGTGCACCCTAGCAGAGGAGGTTGTATGGATAAGAGGCCAGAGAAGCTCATTACAATCAATGCCTCCACTCTCCTCCAGCTTCTGATTCATCATGTTTTTTTATTAGCACTCTGTTACCTGATAAACCTTCTTAAAAGAGAAACAGCTGGAGTAAGTCCCTTCAGCAGGTGTAGTTTGGCAGACAGGTTTCCAGATTCAGCTGCCAAATCACTCAAGTTCCCATTTAAATGAGGAGAGGAAGGAGAAAAAAAAAAACAACTCACAACACACAACCTGCTTTGGTTTTTTCCGACTTCTTTGCTCAACCTTTCCAAGGCCAAATCTAATAAGTAGAGACCAAGAGAACAATGAGAGAAAGGGACAGAAGAAGAGAAGTTGAATAACCTCTTCTTCACATACAAATAACAGTGACAAGGTGGTGCAGTGGAAAGAATGTTAGGCTTAGAGGCAGGGCAGACATGGGTTTGAATCTTACCTCCAGGACTCATTAGCTCCATGGCATGGAATATTTCAGAACCTCCATTTCCTCAGCTGCAAAATAGGATCACAATACCCACCCCATTCTCAGAAGGTTGTTAAAAGTTCAAACGAGATAATAGTCACAAAGTGTTGTGTAAACATGTCATGATTAATTCTATAGCTACATAGCTGACCTAGAATTTTAACATCCCTTATCTCATTTGATGCTTACAACAGCACTAAAATAGAGGCAGATATTGCTATCATCCTACACCTGAGGGAACTGAGAGTGAGAGAAGTTATATGACTTGGCTAAGATCACACAGGTATTAGTGACAGAAAGACCCAGTTCACTCAGGTGTAAGCTCCTGGATAGTAGGGATTGTCATTCTATTTCTTTTGATACCCAGCATTTGGCACATGGTAGATGCTTGAATTGAATGTGAAAATCAGAAGGGACCAGAGCTCTGAAGACATCTTTTTCTAAGATTTTTGTGATATAAGAAAATTCTCACCACCATTCCCAACAGATAGTCATGGAATTGTTACTAGAATATATTTAGTGACAAGAAAGTTCGGTGTCACATCTCCTGTCACCAAGTCCAGTAGTGTTAGCCCACATCATATTGCTTTTATTAAGTTGATGATCATGATGAGAATGACAATACTTAAAGGATTTTTCAATTTTGTCAGCCTGGACATTTTCTCCACTGATACAGATCTCAACTTCTTTGTAAATTAGGAGACTATCTTAAAGAACTATAGTCAAAATAGTCATCACTTCAGTCAGCTTGGTGATGACTCTCTCTGAATGTAATCAAGATTTTCAACAATTCAATCTACAGGCATAGAGTTGTTGTTCAACTGTTTTCAGTTGTGTCCTACTCTTTGTGTAGGTTCTCTCTGAGAAGATATTGGAGTGGTTTGCCATTTCCTTCTTCTGCTCATTTTACATATGAAGCAAACTAAGTGACTTACCCAGAGTCACACAGCTAGGAAATGTGTCTGAGGCCAGATTTTAACTCAGAAAGATGAATCTTCCTGATTCCAGGCTCTGTGCTCTATCTACTGCACCATGTAGCTGCCTATAGAGTTTAGTATGTGATGCCTTTCACTGTGATTACCTAACAGTAATTACCTGTGATCACCTGTGATTACGAGGACCTCTATTATGCTCAACTGGCATAGCCTTTGAGAATCTTAGGTCGTTTCCACATCACATTTAGACATCCAAGATAGCCACTGGGTTTGTTTGTTCTAGACCTATGATGTGGGCGATGACTCTGCAAGTTATATCCCTACGGAGCACAGAGAGGTAAAGTAATCTGGCTTGGGTTCCACAGAAGAGGCACAACTTGAACTCGTTTTCCTAACTCCAAGGTCCTATTCATTTAGTCATTTGAAGTCTATGACTACTTATTTTGCATCTCAGCTTTGTTTCTCCTCTTCCTCCTCCTTCTTTTCTTCCTCCTCCTCCTTCTTCTTTTCCTTCTCCTCCTCCTCCTTCTTTTCTTTCTCCTCCTCCTCCTTCTTCTTTTCTTTCTTCTCCTTCTCCTCTTTCTCCTTCTCCTCCTTTTCATCTGATTCTTCTCTTTCTCTTCACCTTCCTTCACCCTTGATTCCAATAAAGTAGTTAGAAAACTAATTTAGGAAACTCCTTTCCCTCTCCACCAAAGCAAATCAGGAATTGTCCTGCAACCTAGAGTCTCAGCCAGTTGTATGGACCTGGAAAGGTTCAGTGACTGACTCAGGGTCACATGGTCAGAGTTGTTTTTAAAGTATGATAACTGTATCAAAAATAGTCTCTCCATCTTCTGTTCAGTATTAAAGTTACAAAATATTTCTCTCAACCTCTTGAACAAAGAACTTTTACTCTGAGTATTTCTTGGCTCTCTCTCTCTCTCCAAATACACACAAACATACATAGATACACATACATATATATACACACACACATACATATATATGTATACATATACACACACACACCTTAGCTTTATTTCCATAATTACCAGTTCTTTGTGGTATTTAGACTAGGGAATTGCAGTAAGATTTTTTTTTTCTGAAAGGTTTTTCTTAAATGGATTTTTGAAGCTAGGAAATATTATTCAACTTTTTTTCTGACATGAAATGTAAGGTAATGTTTATTCAGCATCAAGCATTTTCTTTTAAAAACTACATGAATTAGAACCAAACCCTAATTGGAAAAAACATCTGCACTTAATAGGATGAGGGCCACTGGCATGACTTCTATTTCCTAAAACCAGTCCTTACTTTTCCTAGTCTAGACAAGCTCTGGAGGACTTTTTTCTTGTTTACTTTTGTTTTCACTAGTGGTTTCTTTCTCTGGATGTTTCTTTTGGTAACTGACAGTGGTTCTTAAGACTAAGGGGAACTGAGTTTTCCCCCTATTTCTGCCCCTGGGACAAAAGGGGAATTAGGATAATTGAATGATACATCTAGGGCAAGAAGAGACTTTAGATGTTACCTGTATGAGGTGACCTCCCTTAATAAAATTAGAGTCTTGACCAAAGGAGTAAAAATGGAAGACTTATACTCAGCTTTCTCGAGAAAGGACACTCTCGCCTACATGCAAGATGGTGATGGCTGAGGAGGGTACAGCAGTTTTTATAGACCCTGATCACAATACCCCCCACCCTAATCCCTTTCCTCTAAGACCTTTGACTGAACCTTGAGGGTACAATCTTTCCACAAAAAATCTACCCCAGCAAAAAGGACCAAGTATACAAAAGCCATTTTTGGCAAAAGGGGTAAGGGAGTAAGCAACTTCTGTCAAGGACTGTCACGTAGCATAGGGTAATGTCTGGGAAAGGAAATAAAGGAGTGAGCAAAGGCAGTTTGGGAGTAAGCAAAAGCAGTCTCTGTCAAGGACTATCTCATAACACAAAAAGAATTTTAAGAAAAACAGAATCTCCATTATTTGGTTTCTCAGGGCTAGATGAGACAAATGGGGCTGACACAAGGGGCCCCTGAGGGGTCTTCACTAAATATACCTAATTCTATTCCCTGAGGGGTCTTCACTAAATATACCTGTTTCACTCATTATCTAATCCAGCTTTGCTCATTTTACAGATGAAGCTACCAGAGAAGTTATATGTCTTGCCCAAAGTCGCAAAGGAAGTATGCAACAGAGCTAAAACTCAAATGCAAGTCCTCTGGTTCTGGATTCAGACATTTTTAGACCATGCTACCTACTAAATTTATAAATTTCTAACTTCTCTGGGGAAATGGTCATGTTTTAAAGAGGCAGGATAGAACAGTGAGTAGGACTCTACACTAGGCATCAGGAGACCTGCATCATAGTCCTAGCCCTGCTACTAATGCTCATGTGACCTTGGGCAAGTTGCTTACCATATCAGGCCCTCAGTTTTCCCATCTGTAAAATGAAGAGATTTGCAAAAATGTCAAATTTGCCTAAACTCTAAGGCCCTATTCATTTAGTCATTTGAAGTCTATGATTACTTCTTTTGTATCTCTGCTCAATAATGTTTATTGAATTAATCAACTAATTAACCATTTTTTTTTACCACAACTTTAGCCAGCCATACTCACTATAAAGTTTTCACAGGATGGACATGCAGACTCTCTTTAAGGAGGACTTTGTTATCCTTTTAGAGTTGAGTTTCTCAGGATCTACGGCCATGGCAATGTCTAGTTTCCTAGTATTAGATAGTAACTCCCAGAATAGTTCCAAGGATTCTAGATAATAATCCCCAGAATCATAATGACAGACAGCATACTGAGGCTGCACCATGAGGTAAGAAGTGGCATACACTTGTGCCGAATGATGATATTGCTAAAGTTAACCTATGAGGCTACTGCTGGCAAGATGCCTTCTTTGTCTGTTGCCCTATAAAGCAAGTAGGTACTGAACGGTGAGTGGGGAAACCATGGGTATTGCATAGAGGAATGCATGTACCTACCTCAAGTGGATGCCATTGAGGTCTGAGGGGATTGAGGGGAGTGCACGAGCCGTGACTGTCTTGTTTGACCCCACTGAGGCTTAGGGGCAGTTGCCCCCACTTTTTGCCCTCCCTTCAGAGAAGGCTGATTAGAGAATGCTGTAGCAGTTTATACTCCTGTTATCAACAACCCTTCTGAGAAGACTAGACTAGAATAAAGCTGATTATTAACCCCTCCGAAGATGTCTGCCTGTCTGACCAGATCAAGAGTGAACCTGTTAGAGGCTGGAGTCCCAAAACTTCAGTGCCTCCTGTGTGTTATCTGTGAAACATACACCTATATGTATGTGGGAAAATTCATAGGTGCATGTGTAGCAACTTACTGAGTAGTAGAAAGAGTGCTTGACTTAAAAGTCAGGAAGACCTGAGTTCAAATCCAACCTCAGACAATCTCTAGCTATATGAGTTCAATTAAGTAACTTAACCTCTGTCTGCCTTAGATTCCTCAACTATAAAATGGGAATAATAACCTCTCCTGCCTTCCAGATTGTTGAGTATTAAAAAAGAAACAAGTTGTAAAGTACTTTAGCACAGTGGCTGGCAAACAGCAGGTGCTCAATAAATGCTTCCTTCCTCCTTCCCTCCCTCCCTTCCTTCTTCTTTCCCTTCCTCCCTCCCTCCCTTCCTTCTTTCCTGATATTATTGTGAGAATTATGTGAGATAAGGCATATAAAGCACTTTGCAAACCTTAAAACTACATAAATATGAACAATTATTACTGCTAATCAATGAACAAACATGTGTTAAGTATTGATCTATGCTGTAGCCTACTATGTCAGACACTATGCTAATAGCTTTACAAATACTATCTTATGTGACCCTCACAAAACACATGCAATGTAGGTGTTATTATTTTTGCCCATTATACAGTTGAGGAAACTGAGGTAGAGAGAAGATAAGTGACTTGCCCAAGGTCACCCAACTCTTAAATGACTGAGGTCAAATCTTCTTGACTCCAAACCTAGGGCTCTATCCATTGTGCCACCTCGTTTCAGATTATTGTTTGTTGATTGTGGTAACAAGGCATTAAATTAAGTAAAATTGTGGCCACACCTTTATGAGGAATGGACAAGTCCCTTGAGTGAATTACAAGGGACATTAGATTTGGCTCAACAAACAAATTAGGAAGAGACCTGAGGGTTTTAAGGGATCTGGCTATAAGAAGAAGTGCATCTTTGGGAAAGATGGGAAGAAACCCACTTAGCAGACATCATGCTATAGCCAAAGAGAGCTGCAAGAAAACTCCATGAAGAAGAAAAAAGATTCCCAGGCCCTGCAGTACCAAGAGTTGTGAATTGGCCCTTCTCTAAATTTGAGCCTATCATTCCCTTGAATGCTATGTGTATCTGTGGGATAACGTACCTCCTGTTTATGGGATGGTCTTTTATAACCATGCTATCTTAAGAATAATAGCTATTAAGAGTTAGTATTTGTATAATACATTACAAATATTATCTCATTTTATCTTCACAACAACCCAGAGAGGTAAGTACTATTAGCCTCATGTTTTACAAAACCTTGAATGAATGAAGAAACCTGATGAGGAAACTGAGGCAGGCAGAGGTTAAGTGTTTGGGTCATACAGATAGTAAGTATCTGAAGCTGGATTTGAACTCAAATCTTCCTTACTCCAGGTTCAGCATTCCATACATTGTGCTACTTAGCTAGCAGCCTTTGCTAAGAGTAAAAACTGTATCTGTTGTTGTTGAGTTATTTCAGTCATGTTCGACTCTTTGTGATGCCATTTAAGGTTTTCTCAGCAAAGATACTGGAGAAGTTTGCCATTTCCTTCTCCAGTTCATTTGACAGATGAAGAGCTGAGGTAAACAGGGTTAAATAACTTGCCCATGGTCACACAGTCAGTAAGTGTCTTAGGGAAGATTCAAACTCAGGACTCCAGGTCAAGCATTCTGTCCACTGCACTACCTAGCTGTCCAGACTGTGTCTACTAACTTGTTCATGGAAGGCTCTCCAGTAGGAGGGAAGGAGCTATAGTTTTAGAAGGATGGCCTCTCAGACCATCCCTGGAACCTCAAGGCAGTAACTGTTCTCTGAGCTGCTACCCCAAGAGGGTGAATATTACATAGGTATATCCAAAGCACGTACAAATTATATATAAGGTAAGCCCAAAGGGCAAGACACTAGCAGCTATGTCCTATGTCACTTGGATGCTGTGAAGACTAGTGACTTAATGTCTTTAAAATGCTCCATGGTTCTAAAAATAAAAAGCAAAGTTATCAAGATAGTGAATTAACATTACGGGTAATGTATGGCTAACGGATACTAAACATTCTTTGGTTTAAAATAGATCTAACTCTCGAGAGGAGCAACTTTTTTATTTTTGTTTTTTGACATTTTCTTGGGAGTTAGATCCATTTGTACCACAACTTGTACATGCATAAAAAAGACAAAAGAAAAAAGGTAAAGATTATGAGATCTATTTCCTGTAATATTTAATAATCACATTAAAACACTGACATATATTGCTCTGTACTTACAAATCTTGGTTTTCTTTAGGAATTACACCCCAGCATTTAATTCACCGAAATAACTCATTTTACACAGCACAACAATGTAGTAAAATAACTCATCCTGAATATATGGATATGAATAGATTTAACACATCTGCATTGAACAAAATGAATTAATCGAAAAGCTGAGAAACTGCTGTTCTCTTTCGAGAGTTACCGATTATTTTGCCATTCCCTTCAGTTTGCTTGTTTGTATTTGTTAAATTACGTTAGGAATTAGAAAACGAGCAAACCAGGAATGTGGGGTAGGTTTGGCTCTGATGGGAGAGGGAGGAGGAAAAGTAAAGAAATAAAAACAGCACAAATAATAATTTGTATTATTCCTTATTTCATTAAAAAATATATTTACAATTGTGCTGAGGCCCAGGGAGAACACTCCATTCAGCAGAGAGCTGTTTTATTTAATCCTTTGGAAATATTGTATTTCCATTACAACTCTCTCCCAATAGAAGTCTTGAAATTAGAATTATTCTTGAAGCTGATTGTAAAATACTAAAAACAAATTTGAATTCAACTGTATTGCATGGTTCCCAAAGGAAGAGGGGATTCATTTCCAGATTTGGGACAGTTTCTCTGGACATAAGATAGAAGATGGGCTTATTTGTAGGGAGGAAGAAGAGTGTAATTTTAATAAAGGACCCATCTGTATTGGCTGTTTGTTAGGCAGCAAATACTCCATTATCGATCCTGCTGAAGATAGCTCACGTTGGACAACAGCTTCATTTCTTGACCTGGATATATTCCAAGAAGGGACCAAGCTCTGTGATAAATAAAGGCATACTGTATCTGCTGGGTTTGAGATAGGGTCTGCCATCAAAAGAATCATGGGGAATTGAACAGGGCTTGTTTAAAGGGGAGCGTCTCTAGATAAGACATATCCTAATGCCATTACAATGAGATCTATAGGAGTCCAAGAGATATTGCAGTGCAAATTCTGTTGTAATTTTTTTGGGGGGGTAGAGGGGAGGAAGAGACCTCAGACTTCAATTTACTTCCAACTGTCATGGAGACAGAGACTTGGGAATACTTTGGCTACCACTGAGGAGGCTATTGGGGGAAGAAATAGGGTGGGAATGGTTCAAGGGTGTATCTTTTAGGGGGAGGAAGTCTGCTACTTGGTAGCTTTCTATTCTAATCAATTATTCTTACTAACTGGGTGCTAATCTCATCTGGACCTACCAATTAAAGGAATACAAGTGTTGCCAGCACCCTTTGAATTTTGGCATTCTGGGTAAAAGCTCTGATTGCGCCGCCTTAGTTATAGCTCTAGGAAACAGCATCGAATTGAGGATATAAAGAGCAAGTCAGAGGTTAATGAACTCACTAGCTGGAAGGTAGGCGCCAGTTCCCTATAATCAGATCACTAGAGGAGTCTCACAACTTTGCCGCACTGTCTGGTAAGGCAAGAAATAGTGAGGTCATCTGAACAGGAGCTTCTTAGCCACATATGGATATTTATCAAACCACAAATGGATCACCCTCAAAACTCTAGACATTTCAAAGGAAATCCAAAGTAAAAATGAAAGAACAATTGAGATTCTCTCTAGCTGGTGGAAACAAAAAAAGATGACATGTTTGATATAGTGTGAAAGATATAAACTAGCTATAAGGAAGACTTTATCTACAGTCAGGTTGCAAGATCTCCTCTGAATAACTGTAAATAGGATAACTCAAAAAAGAAGTATTCATTGAACATCTATTATGCACCTGGCCCTGTTTTGAGAATATCAACATGGTCTCTGCCCATACAGAGCTTATAATCTCATTGATAAAACAGATCTTTATTAAATGTTTGTTTGGTTTTTTTGTAGCTTCCTCTGTTAGTCTATAGATGAGATCAAGATAAATAAAACACAATTTCTGTCCTCATGGTACTTCCAGTCTAGTTTCATGGGGAAAAAAGACATCAAGAACCATAACAACACAAATAATTAAATACTAAATGATGTCAGATAAATATTTGAGAGAGATATAAAGATGCAATTTAAAAGATTTGAAGTATTTAGGCTTGTTAACTTCTTCTAATTTTATTATTTCTGTTAGTGGTTTATCACGTTTATAGCCTTGGGGTCAGTTTCCATGTTTTCCTCTTTCTCATTTCTCATATTCAATCAGTTACCAGGTCTGCCAGCCAATTCAGAGAGATGTTTTAGAGACAGAAGGGACATTGGTTATGTGGGGTGAGTGAGAGTGAAGGGCAAAGATTGACACAGAGGTTTGGGGACTGGGTGACTAAGGTATGGTACTGCACTCCATAGTAAAAGAACTATTTGGAAAGAAATGAGGGGAGGAGGAGTTCTCTTGTGGACATGTTGAGTTTAAGATGTATACAGCATATACAAATGAAGATATCAAAGAGATAGTTGGAGATCTGTGATTATAGCTCAGGAGAGTGTCTAGATCTGGATATATAGTTTTAGGAATAATTTTCATAGAGATGATAACTGATGGGAGCTGATAAGTTCACTAAATCAAGTCAACAAGCATTTATTATGTACCTACTATGTGACATTGTACTTAGCACTGTGAGATGATATAAAGGAAAAAAAGAAGGGACAACAGGATAGAGCCTTGGGGAATACACATAGTAGGTATGATATGGATGAAGAACTATTAAAGGAGAATGAGCAGAAGTAGTAGGACTGCAGAAGAGAACCAGGAAAAAGTATGAGTTGAAAAACCTAGAGGAGACACTATCCACAAAGAGATAGTGACCAATAGTTTCAAATGTGGTAGATATGTTAGGATTGAAAACAGGTCATTAGATGTGGCAATGAAGAGGTTACTGGTTACTTTGGAGAGGGCAGTCTCAGTTGAATTATGGGGTTGAAAGTCAGATTGCAGAGGGTTTCAGAGAGAGAGAGAGAGAGAGAGCAGAGAATGTGGAGGCATTGCTTGTAAATAGATTTCCCAAGGAGTTTTAGCCTTTAAGGGGAGGAAAGCTTCCCTAAAAAGGATGATAGAGGTTAGTCCAGTGAGAGTTTTTTGAAGATAAAGAGACACAGGCATCAGAAAAGAAATCAGTAGAGAGGGAAAGATTGGAGATAAGAGAAAGGTAGGTAGTAGGGACAATTTGCTGGAAATGTGAGGGGGGTCTTCCTCAAAGGTGTACGTAGAGGAATTTGCCTTGGTAAGAAGAAAAACCATTTCTTCATCCAACACTAGCACGAAGGAGGAGTTAGCGGTAGAAGATGTTTGAGTGAAATGAGATGAAGAGGAGGGGAGAAGAGGCAACTCTTGGAGAATGGTGGCCATTTTTTCGGTAAAGTATGAGAAGATGCTGTGACAAGCCTGAAAAGAGAAAAGAATATTTGCTGCAGCAATTAAGGAGAACGAGAGAGACAGGATGTGTGCCTTGCCCAGTTGTGGATAGATAATATCTTTCTGTTTCCCCCAAGAAATAATGCTCTTTTCCCTTAGATCTTGCTTAGTTCTTTACTGTCTGCCTTTCTAGGGCACTTATCATATAAGGCAGCTCTATGTATTTATGTTTTATCCATCTACTAAACTGTAAACTCTATGAGGAACCATCTTATCTAAAATGCCTTTCCTGGCATGGACTGGTGCCTGGCATGGTGTGAGAGCCTTGGGATCTTAAGGAAGGAGAATAAACATTTACCAAGTAGCTACTATGACCAAGTACTGTGCTAAGCACTTTACAAATATTATCTTATTTGAAACTCAAAACCCTAGGAGGTAGGTGCTGTTGTTCATGTTGATGCCATCCCTATTTTTACAGTGAAGGAAACTGAAGCAGACAAATTTAAGTGACTTGCCCAGGGTCACAGAGTTAGTAAGTGTCTGAAGCTGGTCTTCTTGACTGAGCATTTCCCAGAGCTCTAGCCACTGTGCCATTTAACTGCCTCACAGGACATGAGTTTGAGTCTTGCCTCTTCCATTCACTAATTGTGTTGCCTTGGGCAAGTAGCTTCACCTTCCTGGCCCTTAGTTTCCTTACCTGTAAAATAAGGAGGTTTAACTAGATAGTCTCTAAGGTCCTTTTCAGTTCAGAATCAATATTTTTTTCTGATCTCTCTTGGGCTCCTCTGTGCTCTTCCCCAATATTACTGCAAGGCACAAATTTCTGTAAAGTGTGGTTTCTGTGCTGTGGCTGTCTCTGATTACAATACTGAGTGGAAGAGAGCGCATCTGTTTAGATCTGTTTAGGTACTGGTTCCATACAATATGCCAACTCAGACACTATCCTTTCCTGCAGGGGGCATTATGAATGTCACATCATCTTCCTCACCATCAACATCTAAATTGATGTTAAACATAGAAAATATTTCTAGAGCTCTTACCCTAAATGCTATGATGGACAAAAGCTCAGTGCCTTCCCTACAAGGGTTAACAGTCTAATTAGAAAGATAAGGCCAGTATCTACAATAAAAAAATCTACTGTACAAAGTACTTTCCTCACAACGCCTCTGTGAAGTAGGATAGATGCTATTATCCCTGTTTTACAGATGAGGAAAGAAGGGTTTACAGATATAGACAGGCTTGTCCACAGTTGTACATCCAGAACATATTGATGCCAGAACTAGGCTAGGGCTCTTTCTATGCTACCCAGGCCAATTCAATGGAATAACTGAGCAAAAGTCCCAAATAGTAAGTAACAGTGTGGCATGTATAGTTGTTCCGGATAAGTCTGAGAAAGATGGGATATCCTAGGCAGGGGTGGGGAAGTTGAGACCTCAAGGCCACATGTCTAGGTCCTTAAGGGTGGCCCTTTGACTGAATCCAAACTTCATAGGATATGTTCTATGAAGTTTGGATTTAGTCAAAGGGACGCCCTTGAGGAACTAGAGGGCCACACGTGACCTTGAGGCTGCAGGTTTCATATCCCTGCACTAGGGGGAAGGAGGGGAGAACAGAGCTGGAGTAGCTGTAGAAGCCTCTGGGGAGAAGGAGAGAATCATAGAGGGCATTAGACGGGTAATATTTGGATATGTGGAGACAAATGGAGAGGGCATTCCAGAAGTGAAGTTGGCTGCCTCAAAAGCCAGTGACAGGCCTGTCTGTCAATAAAGGCCTCCAAGGAGAGGCTGGATAACCACTCCTCAGGAATGTGAAATTCCTGCTCATATTAGAAATAAGACTAGTTGCCTCCAATAACCCTTTCAGATGGGATATTTTATAATTCTATGATTGATCAGTCCTCCATCCTTTGTCAGGGAGCATTTAAAAAGTGTTTACTCTGTACCTGACACTGTGCTAAGTGCTGGGGATACCAAAAAAAGGACAAAAGGTTAAAAAAAAAACAACACCAATTCCTATCCTTACGGAACTTGCACTCTAACAGAGAGACAATATACAAAGACTGGTGCATACAAGATATATACAATGTTAATGGAGGGCAGTCTCGGAGGGAAGGTCCTGAATGTGGAGGAGAAATTAGAAGGAAAAAAGACTTCCTGTAGAAAGTTGATTTAAGTACTGAATGTGATCTTTCCTTAGATGCTGAGAAGTCTTTATATTTGATCTTGTCGTTAACAGGGGGCCAATGGAATTCGCTACATGGAGCAACAGATGAATATGGTCAGTTCTGCACTTAAGAGAGTTCCTTTGGCAGTTCAATGGAGAATTTAACTAGAGAACGGTGAGATGTGGGAGGGAGACTAAGTAGTAGCCTACTGCAATAGTTGAGGGTGATGGTTTTGTGAGTAGAAAGAAGAGAATACATAAGAAAGAGGCTGTGAAGGTGGAAATGATAAGAGATGATAATGGATTGGATAAGTGGAACCACTATGATGGGAAAGCCAAAGATGATGCTGAAGTTTCAAGCCTGTGCTCCTGTGAGTGTGGTGGTTGCCTTCAAAAGTAACAGGAAAGCTGAAAAAGACAATGAATTCTGTTTTGGATGTGTTGAGTCTAGATGTGAGAGTTTGAGAGGCCAATGAGAGATCCAGCAGTTTGGCAAACGGGCAGAGCTATAGTTTTTCTCAATGTAACCTCAGATGCACAGTCATTTTCTTCCTTCAAGGCTTAGATCAAGGGTCAACTCCTCCTATAAAAGATTTTTCTTGACCTCCCCAGATTTTAATGCCCATCAGAAAATTACTTTGTTTTTTTCCTTGTATTTACTTTGTAAACACTTTAGACTGAATATGCACATGTTGTTTCCCTTTTGAAAACATGTGCTCCTTAAGATCAAGGACTCATTCATTTTTGTCTTGTATCCTCAATACCTAGATTTCTAGCACAACACCTTGTATGTACTTAGTAAATACATGTTGAATTAATGAATGAAAATGCAAGTCCCATATTTAACAACTATCAGTTTCCTGCTTTTTGTGTGCATATGATCCTTGTAGTGATAGAGATTTAGGAGGCCATTCCCGATTCTCCAGAATTTTCTTTTTTTACAGTCTGAAACTTTTTACTAAAGTAATAGGTATATAAGAAAGCATCTTCCAGTTTCTACTTTTCTCAGGAATTAGTGCAATTGGAGTAATATGGAGGACTGTAATCAATCTGATGAGTCCCCTCCAACCACTTTGAGGAATATAGAGGGCATGGTCTTCGTTGCATCTCCTCACAAAGGAGCCAGGGCCCATGTCTAGCACTTACAGGTGCTTGCACACAGGCGATGGGGATAATCACAAAATATGGGCAGGAGAAAAAATAGAGAGGGTCCTTTTCAAACTTGGTATAGTTACCAACTCCCAGTCAGAGACTGCTGCCAGCCAGAAGCAACTTTATGAAACTAATTAACAAGTATTACCCCTTTTACAAATCTGTCCTGGACTTTTTCACATAATGTAGCTGCTGATGTAATTACTTGAATGAAACTATTAACACCCCCAAACCTGTATGAAAAGGCAGGCAAGGAAAGAAGAGAGGGGGAAGAACGTACAATTGTTCTAGGCACCCAGCGCACACTGCTCTCACCCTGCCGGCCTCTGGGCAATAAGCAGTTAAAATGATCGAGAAGGGAATTCCATCGTTCTATTAATGTCCTGCAATTCAGCTGTGACTGTGTTCTCCTCACTTGGTTTTCCTCTTCGAGTGCTGTTCTGTTTTTAAAGCTACTTTGAAGGAATGCTCTCCAGTGGACTGCAGCCTGTCACTGCACCCTGTCATCCGTCCGGTAATTAAAATCTGACTGATTTACTGACTGGCACCAACCATCACAGCTCAAGAGTTAGATGATGTTCATCCTTCCCAAGGCTAAATTTACTTGGTGAAAAGAGCCCGCTTGCTCCCAGGCTGAGCTGTCATTCAGCTGCTGTGGAAACCATAAAGATAGCTAACAGAGCCCTCGCCAGCAGTCTTTAGTTTATTTTATTCTAATATTTATTACCACCCAGAAAATGAACATAATACAGACAAGTTAGGGAGAGCAGTGCAGGGGTGATTTGTGGGGCTGGTGTGTAGTGCCATCAAAACAGTCCGACAGTAAGAAAATAAAATAGAACAGTGGTGTTTCCCCAAAGTATTCCTGGGCTAGGGCTCTGCTTATGGGAAGTCTAATGGGGGGCCATTTATTATTCTTTTCTAAGGAGATATGAACTTGGGGAAAAAGCATTATGCTTTTTTAACACACCCTGTTTGGGGAAGTTGAAAAGAAACAGGAATAGGAGGCTTATTTCTGTGTTTAGTGAGAGGTAAGGACCAAGGGGCCTTCTGGAACCAGATAGAATGCCCAGGACTCGACAGTAATAGAGGACACCAAGGCACAAGCCATCCTGTGTCCTATAGGCATAACATGACCTCTTTATATTGTCCAATGATGTAAAGAAGGGTAGTGAACTCCTGCCTCTTGAAATCTGGCTGAGACAATGCCCAGTCCATTTCACGAAACCCTGCCCCACTATGATCCTTCTTGGAGAAAGGAAACAGAGGCCCCCAACTATACTCACCCTAATTATGATTGCTTTGGGGGCCCTGCAGCTTCGATCGTCCCCTTCAAAGAAACCTGGCTTACCTACAGCCTCTGGATCAGTAGAATTGACCCTTCTGTTCAGGGTCAACCTCCCACCTCCAACCCTCATGTTCAGCACTTCCTCTTTCTCCTAGAACCCAGCTTCTCGCCATCTGAGTCCTTGCCTTTTAGCCTAAGGAAAGATAGTCAGAGGCACAGTCCTCATTTGTTGCAACCCCTAACTGTCAGACCTGTCAGCTCACATGCCACATAAACAATCCTAAAACTTAAACACATACCATGTGGTAATAAACTTGCATACCTTTCTGTTAGAGGGATGATTAATCTTATGCAATATTTACAGTACAAAACAAAAATAATTATGACATCATACATACTCTTTTAAACAGATACAGGGGCAGCCACACTCAGAAAACAGGGGAAGAAAGTGAAAATACATTACCAGATAAGATGAAGTTTATTTAAACAGCACAATTTCCCTCCTTTTCTTTTCAGGGAAACAATGTAGTTTGGAGTAAAGGATGAGCCTGGGGACTGAATGTCAGGCAATATTTCAAGGTCCATATTTTTCATCTTAGTTTTGTCCCTAAACCATATAAATGATCTTCGGTAAAATGAAAACCAGGACTGCAAACCTCAGAAAGTGGAGGGAAGCACCAAGGGACTCATATTTCTGATGAGATGTAGACCAAGGTGTTATTACCACAGCTTGTCTTATAAAACTGACCCGAATCCTTCATTCATTTGTTCATTCGTTCATTCATTGAAAAATATTTGAGTGACAACTGCATGCATGTCATTGTCTGAGCAGCCATTGAGTCAGAGGCAAAAGAAGACATAGTCACTGCTTTCAAAGAGATGATGACTTAATTGACAGGGCAAGACACAAAGGGTAGTGAGGTACCAAGGAAAGAGCACTGGGATATCTGAGAGTTAAGAGAGCAGGATTCTAACCACTGATACCAGCCATGGCAGGTCGGGCAGGTTATTTCCCCTCTCTAGACCTCCATTTTCCCATCTGTCTGATGAATGGTTTGCATAAAACAGTCACTAAAGTTCCTTCCATCTGTTCTGTGATTCTCAGAAACAAAGGACAAATCCAAAGATGTCTGAAAGCAAAAGCCCTGGTGTGGTATGGCCCTCATATTGGAGGTCAGCCAATGAAAATTTCTGGAATTTCACTTGGGTCTTTAATGATATTTGGATAGTCAGAGAAGAAGAGAGAATTAAAGAGTAGTGAAACAAAATAAGAAAAGAAGTAGAGGGTGGATAATAAAAAAGTACTCATATGGTGCTTCACAATTTGTAAAGTGTTTTCCAAGAGTTAATTCATTTTATCCTCACAAAAATTCTGGGAGATAGGTGCTCCTATTATCTCCATAATACAGATGAGGAAATTGAGGCAGGCAGAAGTTAAGTGGGAAAACAGTATAGAAACTAGTCTAGAAGAAGTGAGATTTTTTATCGTCCCCCACTCCAAGGGACCTTGGAGTGTTGTGACCTTAAACATCTGTTCCAGTCTTTTTAGATATTCTGAAGAATCAGTTCTCTGATCCTCTGCTCCTAAGCCATCAGGGCACGGTGGTTTGTATATATAGGTATTCAGCTGAATGAAAGAGTGCATGCCAGACAATGTTCCATTTTACAAAATCGGTGCTCCTGAAAAACAACAAAAATCATTTACAGAACACCAAGTATTTGTGAGTTTAAAGTATTTTTTAAATGCACAGGAAGAGTTTCACTTAAGGAACTCTGGTGAGAATCCCTTCATAAACTGAAGAATCCCTGTGTGACATAATTTAATAGAATGTAAGCCCCTTGAAGACAACGTCTGCTTTCCTTCCTTCCTTCCTTCCTTCCTTGTATCGCCATAGTATGACACATAGTAGATGCTTAATAAATGTTTATCGAATGAACAATTGTGAATTATATCTTCTACATCTATTATTCCTCCAAGAGCTGATTCAAACCACACCTATTCCATGATGTTTTGTTTGTTTGTTTGTTTTTTTGCAGATACCCACAACCAAAGCCCCTTTCATACAGCCAGAACATTTAGCACTTTTACCATTTAGGAATTTGATTATATGCAATCTGCTATTGAGGACTATCTCTTTTACTCTCTATTTTCTATCTGTAAATCTTAGGTTGTCAACTAGAGCATAATGAAGGTAGAGATTATGTCTTATATTTTTATCTTCTTTTGCTGCCAGCTTCCTCCTCCTTACCTGGGCACATTAGTTAATATTTGTTGAATTGAGCCAAATAGGATTTTATCTGTCTTTTTTTTATTTTGGGGGGTTACCTACGCTTGTTTATTTTTGCCAAGGCAGAATTTGTTGGGGGGATACAGGGTAAGGTCGTGAGCATAAAGTCCAGGGTGTACTATCTAGTCTCAATTTACTACTCGGTATTCTGTAGGGCTTTACAAATGGGATTGGAGAAAAATCCCTCTGACCAGTCCTAGAACACCTTCTCCTCCAAGCTGAGTCTGACCTCTGGACACCAGAGGGGTGTCCTGGGGTGGGAAGATGAGAAGGAAAGACTATCCCAAACAAGGGATCACAGAACGTTTTCCATATAACACAGAGGCCCTGTGGGGAGAGGATGGGGAAAGATTAGTATTTTTATTTAAAATAAATCAATTGGCTAATCGGGGTGGGATTTTTCAGCTGGGAGTTGAGAGGGCAAAAGGAGAACAATAAATTTTTCAACCTGTCACTTTAAAATACAGTCCTCTTGCTTCAACCCGGCATTGATGCAGCATCAGGGTGGAAAGCCTTGAAGAAGTGTGAAGGCTAGAACCGGCATATTTTAAAGTAACAGCAAGTAAATTAAGCTAATTAAGCACTCTTAATGCCGGCAATTTTTTTTTTCCAACGGAGTCTGCTTGCCAAGTAGAAATTGTTTCTTTCTTCCTCTTCTTAAAAAAAAAATCATTCAGTTCTCTGATTGTCTTAACTTCTGCCATTTAGAGGACCTTTCTCCTTTCCTTTTGATGTTCGCCTGAGTCCCTGAAATCCAATGGAGTCCAAGTTATACTCCAAGACTGGGTTTGGGCGGACATTCTTAAACAATGTGGATTTGCTGGGTGACCTAGATAGGAGAGGAGCTACGTACAGGTAGGTTTCTTCTATGTTTTTTCTTTGTTGTTTTAGGGTTTTTTTTGTAATTCTTTGTGCCTAGCACTATGCCTGGAACCACAGTAGGACTTAACAAAGGCTTGCTGATTGATTGATTTGACCTAATACAAGTCAATGAGACTCTCTATGAAGGCAATACTATACAAAGGCTTGTGATGAGGTTTAAGGGAGAAAATAATTATGAAGATACTTTAAAAAATTCTTGGGGAGAAAATATATATACTGTACATCCCTGGTATGGGTGGTGTTGGTGATATTACTGCGACAGCTAAGTGGTACATGGGAGTCTGGAGTCAGGAAGAATCCAATTCTAGCCTCCAATACTAGTCATGTATCCCTGGGCAAGTTATTAAACCTGTGTTTGCCTCAGTTATTTCAACTGTAAAAAGGGGATCATGATAACATCTCTCTCCCAGGGTTGTTGTGGGGCTCAAATGAGATAATATTTGTAAAACAATTAGCTTGAGGTGCTTGCTATATAGTGGGTATTTAATAAATGTTTGCTTTTTCCTCCCTCCCTTTCTTCCTTCCTTCCTTCTTTCCTATATCTAAGGGTTATTTAGTTGAAATAAAAACAGATCAACCTGCTTCTTACAATTATTCCTAACTCACAAAAACAACAGCTGAAGGTAACTAAATAAAATGATTGAGATATTAATATTACTAAAACAACTATCATTAATAAAAATAGTACCTGAAGTTATTTTCATACACTATATTGGCCAATGTGGGCATTATGCTAATATTTTTGACCATCTAGTACTAGTCAGACATCTGCTTAGGTGATGGCTTTTCAAAAATGCCACATATATCCAAACCACAGAACTAATGAACTTAGTCAGATGGACCTTTAAAGCTCATAGCACTATAAGATTTTGAATTGGAAGAGACTTAGGAGATCAACTAGTCCCAATCCATCCACTCTACAGGGAGAGGAAGTGAACTGGCTAGTACGGGGCCATACACATAGTAGTCACTTAGTAAGTGTTCATCGAATGGAACAGATGAAGTCCAATGTCATGGTTTTGAATTTTTTTGTATATATTTTACATAGACTTACATGCATACATATTGTCTCCCCTGAAAGAATGTAATCTTCTTGAGAGTAGAGATTGTTTCACTTTTGTCTTTCTATCTCCAGCACCTGGCATAGCATCTGACACATGACAGGGGTTTAATAAATGCTTGTTGATTGATTAATTGATTGATAGCAAGCCAGAGGCAAAACTCAGCCTAGAAGAGGTAGGAAATCGCTAGAACTCATCTTGATCAAATTTAGCATTTGAAGTATATTTATTTCCTTGGAAGGGTGGGGAGAAAATAGAAAGATTGTCTTACCAATAGATCAATCAACAAGCATGAATGAAGCATGTACTAGGCACAGTGCTAAGGGATAGGGATAAAAAATGAAAACATTCCTTGTCTTCAAGGAACTTACATTCTACTAGAGGAAATGTGTAATATATAATGTATGTATATATATTTATGTGTATATATATGCATGTGTATACATAGATAATATATAATATATACGTATTATGTATATATGTGTGTATACACATACACACGCACGCAAGCACGTATACACATATATGTATGTAATTGTGGAGAAGGAGCCCACCTTCCCCCATCAGCAGCAGCAACAAATGTTGACCAACTACCACTAAACAGACAAGCTGTATCAGGAGTGACAGCAACCCCATATTACCAGTCCTCCTTCCGGACCAGCTCTAACAAGCATCATATGGGGAAGCACCTTGTGTAGATCAGGGCAGCTATCCCCACTAACTGCCAATCAGTTACCACACACAGTAAGGCAAGCCCACTTAGCTGAAACTGCAAGGCACCATAAAGCAGCAGACAGCAGGTAGGTCAAAACACAAATAACTTTTTTTTTCTATGATTCTTTTATTTAGTATTTTTTAATTTTTCCCTAGTTACATGCAAAAAAAACCACTTAGCATTCAGTTTTAAAACTGAGTTCCAAATTTTCTCCCTTGTTCCCACCCCCATCCTCACCTCCTTCCCATTGAGAAAAGCAAGCAATTTGATATAAGTTATACACGTGTTGTCATGCAAAACATATCCATAAGTCATGGTGTGAAAAAAAATGTACACCAAAAACCTCAAGAAAAATAAAGGAAAAAAGTATGTTTCAATTTGTATTTAGATACCATCAGCTTTAATTTTAATGGATTGCATTTTTTTTATCATAAATCCTTTAGGGTTGTCCTGGATAGCTGAATTACTGAGAATAGCTAAGTCATTCACAGCTGATCATCTTACAATATTGCTGTTACTTTGTACACAATACATTTCACTTTGCATCAGTCTATGCAAGTCTTTCCAAGTTTTTCCAGAGAGCATCCAGCTCATCATTTGTATTCTATCATAGTCGCATACCACAACTTGGACAGCCATACCCCAATTGATGGGTATCTGTTCACTTTATAATTTTTTCTCCCTAGAAAAGTGCTGTTCCTTTTTTGTTTTTTTGACTCTTTTGGAATACAGACCTAGTAGTACATGACCACCAACTTGACCACCATCTCCCCTCAGACCCTGATAGAGACAGGTAAGAACCCTGAACCCAATAGTCTTAGGAATAACAGTGCTTCTAGACCACTGCCTATAACCTTCATATCCTAGGAAGCAACCTCTATGGAGATGCAGCCTGGCAACTGCTAATGCAGGTGCTCGGGACTCAGCTACTAAAGATGCAGAAAAGAAAGTTCTTATCACTACAATCTTTGGCACTGCCAAATGGTTCAGTGTCAGAAACTGAAAAGATTTTGTCTGAAGAAATGACATTTAAAAAGAAGCATTACCTTCTGCTTTGCTGTTGTACTTTTAGGACCATGGGATCTTACCATCTGACTTGCCAATGAAACCTCATGTTGTCTCCATCACTGGAATGAGATCTCCTTGTTTTCCCAGTCATTTTCAATCATGCCCAGCTCTTCATGATCTCATTTGGGGTTTTCTTGGCAAAGATACTGGAGTGATTGTCATTTCCTTCTCCAGCTCATTTTACAGATGAGGAAACTGAGGCAAATAGGGATGAGTGACTTGCCCAGGGTGACACAGCTAGTAAGTGTCTGAGGCCAAATTGTAACTCAAGTCCTCCTGACTCTAGGCCTTTTGCTCTATCCACTGCACCACCTAACTTTTCCTACATGCCTCCTAGCCTCCAAACCTTAAAACTGCCATTTTTCTAATTGTACCTCTAGTACTTAGCTCAGTACTTTGCACAAAATAAGAGCTTAATAAAAGATTTATTCATCCATAATATATACATGTGTATACACATATGTATACACACATATATTTAATGGAGACAAAGTAGCTTGAGGAGGGGTGCCTAGGAGATTAGCAGAGTATGGTGGGGATGGGGAATGTCCTTTAGTGACTGAGTGTAGACCAAACTATCTCAGCCTGGATTAAGAGCTGTTCTCACTTTGGGGCAGAGGCAGGCTTTTACCTTGGTCAAAACAATGGGCTCCTAAGAGTTCCTATTCTCATCAGCTGATGGTTTTCTTGAAGTTCATTCTACCTCTAAATGCCATCATCTACATATAGTGCTATCCAAATAGATGGAACTCCAAACCACACACTCAATCCCTGACTGAGAAAACATACGCCTCATTTTGAAAGGAGAAAGAAAAACCTCATCTCCCACAGAATAGCAGTGTTTTCAACAACAGTCTCTTGTATCATTACCTCAGACATTGTTTCCAAATTGATGATGCTGCTTAATCAAACATCATGCTAGTGTTCTTAAAAGCATTTAGAACAAAGCAATAGAGAGTTCTATGCCACAATTTGGCTTTTATTTCACCGTCTAATCAAACCTCATAAATTTTCTGCTGTCTACCAAAATGTGTTCTTGACACTCCCCCATGGGAAAAAAAAAGTTATGATAGAAATCCAAAGTGGCGATTTATTTATGTTTCAGGTCACTCTAAATTAATTCCTAATCTGTGAGGCCGAAAGCAGCTGGGCTTGGGATTCAGCCCACATCACACCCAAAGGGCTGGAGGAGACAGTGTCTGTGAAGCGTAGCTCCCAGGCCCTGGGTCCCTGCCACACACACCTGAGGTTCATGCCCTCTAATGTAATTGGACAGTTCTGTTTGTGAATGTGGCCTGTTCTGCCAAACACTGGAGTCCTGAGCTTTGACAGATATATCACTTTTCTGATGGGAGTGTGTTCTGAGGAGAGCTGACACCTGATCAACTTCCCTTTAAAATCTTTCACCCAACCTGACAGTTGTCCGGCAGGTGGGGGCGATCTGACTGTCAGAGACCAGCAAGGCATTGTGGGAGTGCATCCTCAGGAAAACAGCAGAAGGGGAAAGATGATGTAGCTTTTGTTGTCTCTTTGGTTACGTGCTCCTGAAGCAAGGGTTAGGGCTGGTTATTTTAGCAGTAAGAGCTACAGAGGGTTTAAGGAGATAGAGCTAGTGATGAGCAAAGGCATGGAATGGGGAAGGAAGTGTAAAAGGGGAAAACACCTGTGGGTCACTCAGGCACCTATAGGAGCCACTGTCTGGGATTGGGAGCACCACTGACTAAATAAATACAACATGCTGCTCATATGGGAGACAAAAGACTGGGTAATTAAAACCTTCACTGTACATCCTCAGTGAAATTATGGCTAGTTAATATGATGGATTGTTATTGATGACATTTTTGTATGAGACTAAATCTATTATTTCATCCAAGTGGAGTACTTCCCAGTGAAGAATTTGACTCTGTTTCTACAGATGAAAACCTGCTCTGCAATTTATAGTCTTAGAAAAGTACTTGAGGCATTGAAAGGTTAAAGTTCACAAACAGCATGCATGAGATGTGATATTTGAACTCAGCCCTCTATTCACAGTATTCTAACCATTGTTAATGATGTTGTGGTAGCAGTGGTTAGCATATTCTAACTACCTCTCTTTAATAACATACATTGCCCTAAAAAACTTTTAGAGGAAACATTTTCACACTGGAGAAAGCTTGACATCAGCCTCACTTGACACCAGTAAAGCAGAAGAATAAATGTAAATTTTTTTTTGGTGGGGGCGGTCTTTTCTCCCTCAGGACCTATTCACAGAATCCTGTCAGGAGGTTTGGAGGGAACTCAGAGGCCATCTGGTTGAAAGCCTTCATTTTTGCAAAGGATGACACTAAAGAAAGCCCACAAGGATCATGGGACTCATCCAAAGTCGCACAGGTTAGAGGCCTTACTAGGATTCAAATCCAGGTTCTAAGACAACAAATCCAGCACTGAAATACACTTATTTTTAAAAGGACTTTACCTTATATTTGGCAATTGCCCTGAAAAATCACTTTTCCCCTACTCAGATTCACCTCTGCTTCTCTGGCTGAGTGACCCTAACCACCTATCACTATCCTGCTTTCTCTCACTTTCTCTGGGCTAACAAGGGGCCAGCTAGATATACAAAGATACAAACACAGGAAAGTACTTGAGACTGGGGCTTATGGAATATTCTAAGGATCAACTGCTTCTTGAATAAGCCAGGAATTTGGGGGAAATGAGAAAATTCTAAAAGGGAGATGTCATTGAATTCCAAGGAAAAGTCATGCTACATGGTCGAGATGGGGTATAGAATGTGGGTGTGGGTGTGGGGAAGATTGTTCTAAATCCAGATTGTTTAAGTCTCCATTTCTCTTGCTTTGATATAGTTACATCAGGTCAGTTTGAATCATAAGATGATTTGGGATGTTCATATTATAAATCCTGTGTAGTAGGGGACCTGCTGGGGACCACTCAACCAAAATCTCAGTTAAGTCAAACAGGCAAGAATGCTCAGGGGAAACAGCCTTCATGAATTACAAATCAAACAAATTGATAACATCACCCTCCACAGACTCACTCTTACAGGAAAGGTTTAGCTAAAGAGGCACCGGGCTGGGGTCAGCTTCCTGAAGCTAACTCTTACTCACTTAAACACAGAATAGAAGTTCATGAAGAAATAACTATTATCTAGCAAAGCAACAAGGAAAATCCTTAAACTCCTTAACCTGGCGTTTAAGGTTCTACATAATTTGACCCCCAAACTCACTTTCCAGCTTTATTTCATGTCACTCTCCTTCATCTATGCACAATTCTGCCAACTTGGATTGATAGTTGAATGCCTTTTTAATGCCTTATTAGGCATTATGTACCAACCACCAGAGGATACAAATAGAAAAATGAACGTAGACCCTACTCCCAAAGGGCTCATAGTCTAATTGGGGGAGACAACATATAAAAGAGCTGTGAGCAAGAAGGACCTTTCAAAAGGTCCAGACATCCTAAGTGTTTAGTAGCAGGGTTAGGGGCAAGGTTCTGGGGGTCCTTAGAATATATCAGCAGACAGATGACAGTTCCCTGGATCTTTTTGGGTATAGATGATGGTAAGATCAGGGGGATGTTAGGATAGAGCTGGCAGGGCATTGCTAAGGCTTGATGGTCTTATGGTGAAGGTCATTCCAACAGTGTGAATAGATATTCTAATCTCCCTGCCTGACTGCCTCATGGGTCAGGGAAAGGGACAAAGAAAGAGGGAAGAAGGCCCCCAGTGGTTACTCTCAGCCATACTTGACAGTCTTGTTCCTCCTCGGTGAAGGAAAGACAAATGCATGTACTCAGGTTGACTCCTATGCCTAAAATTCATTTTTCCCCATCTGTTTATTTTTTTTTCAGATTCTTTATCTCCTTTAAGGACTCAGCTCAAGGGCACCTTCTCCATGAAGACTTCCCCACCCCCAGTTAACTTCCTCTTTCTCCTTTGAATTCCTAGAGCACTCAGTCCGATCTCTTCCTAAAGAGCAGGTTTGACCATGTTTTTGCCTTACTTAATAAACTCCAGGGCTCCCCATCATCTCCAGGACCAAATATAAAATCCTCTACTTGGCCTTCAAGGTCTTCCATGACTTGCTCCCCCTCATACACACCTTTCTCATCTCAAGAACTGTTCTTTGCTGAGTTAGCAGATGCTCTACTGCTTTTTTATTAGAGACTCACCATGGCTTCTGTATTAGGAAAAGTAAAGGATCGTAGATTTAGAACTAGACACAAGAGAGCATACTCTGGGTGATGATGTTCAATTAATTCTAAATGAATTTATATCAACATGAAGCCTGCCCATATTGGGATGCAGAAATTTTCTAAAGGAAATGGAAGTTAAAAGGCATAGTGTGCTCTTGTTCCGTTAGTCTTAGAGTGTTAAGAATTGCCTTGAACCTAAAAAGCCCTGACATTTTGCATTCTTGCCCTTTGATGAGTTCTTTAGGCAACGAAGCAGCTCTCCTTTTGAAGTGCTTATGATCATTTTGGAACCACTAGTTTTCTACAAATGTCTGATTTATGAGCAATCTGTTAAATATTTGAATCAGATTTCCTTACCTGAATTAATCTGTCTGAAGGGAAAAGGCATGATATCCTTAAATGCCAGAGGTTATGGCATGTCCCCTGCCTCCATGTAAGAAAACACATTTTTTATTAAAGCCCAAGCTTGTTAGCAGCTTGGGGTTAGCTGAAGGGGGAAGGGTGCCCAGGGTTTTATTGACTATTCAGATTGGTTGGACCATTCCTTAATTATCAGATACAGTTTACCTACATTTATCTTACTTGCTGCATGGCAGAGGGAAATGAAAATTGCTGTCCAAAGGGTGCCTTTAAAGTTCACACTGATGAGTAGTAACTACTGACCAGACAGCCCGAGTTTGTTCCTGGTAATACAGAATGTATGAGCCAGGAGCCTTCCACTGTTGTTAATTTGTTAGCAGTTTTTCTTGATCTCAACAAGATCTGGTTGTTAGATTTGCAGGAGTCCATCCCTGAGATTAATTTCCTATCTGAGATCTCCCCCTCTGCCCCATTTCTAACCCCCCAAACCACTGCTGCTTATCTGAGCGCTCATCATTGCTTCCCTCCTCCACTCCCTGGGTACCGTTCACTAGGCCTTCTGCAAAATCTGGGAGCTGTGTCTCCTGTCACTCACCCTGGCTAGGCCTGGTTCTTTGTAACTCTCCTGACCTCAGGCCCTCAGACATTTTCTGGTGACAGCTGTTTGATTCCTTAGCTTTTCTCCATTGGTTGCATTCTAAAGTCTGTGCACTCAGGGTGGCTGAATAGAATCATTGGGAAACCAGGAATCAAATCCAAGCTGTTTGTCATTTGGAAGGATGAAAATATTTGTTCTAGGGTCCTTCTATGGCATAGTTGCCCCAGGTTTGAAATTGGGTTTCTCAGCTTTCTTTGTGAATAAAATATACCCATCATGCTTTCATTCATCTACTCAGACATGGGAGTAAAAATCAATAAATGTTTGTTCAACAAATGAAGGAATGAATTTAGTAATATCTCATTTACTAATTCAAGTGGTTTTGCACAAATCCACAGGTATTTATTGCATGCCTACTATGTTCTCAGATCTGAGCTAGGTACTTCTAGAAGCTACAAAGGAAAATTAAAAGAGGGGTCCTGGCCTCATAATAATCTGGTATAATAATCGTAACTCTCAGATATATTGCATCTTAAGATTTTCAAAACCGTTACCAAGCCTTATAACCCTGGAAGGTTGGTAAATATGAGGGGAGTCAGCTATTTGTGACTCAGTTTCTAAGATCTACAAAGTTCAGCTAGATTTCAGAAATGGTATTTAGCCTCTATTTGAATGATCTTAGCAAGTGGCAATTCGGTCTCCACAGTAAGGCATCGACGTGAGAACCTCCTACCTCTTCAAACAGTTCATTCCACTTTATGATATCTAATCATTGGAAAGTTTTCACTTATGCTTCCTCACTTCCAAGCACTGGTCTTGGGTGTTCCCTTCTGGGATTAACAAGTCAAAGTTCTATTCTTTTACTCATGGTAGTTCTTAAAGCACTTGAAGTCAATTTTCATGTTCATTATAATTTTAATTCCTCCAGCCAATCCAAATATGGAATGTCCTGAGAGTCTTAATGCAGTTTTAAACGATTAATGCGTGGATTTCACTCTTCACATCTTCACTATCTTCTTCTGAATGCCCTTTAGTTTGTCAATATCTTTCCCAAAATGTGGCATCCATTACTAATCATAATACACCATATTTGGTATTAGGGTAGTATATGATGATACTGTCATCTACCTCTTTGATTTTCCATTCTCTATTTCTGTTAATGCCCCTTGAATGCAAATTAACTTTATCACTACCCTATCACAACTCAGATTGTATTTGCTTTTCTCTAAAACTGTGATGTCTTTTTCATGGAGACTGCTCTCTAGCTATATCTCTCCCATGTGTACTTCGAGAAATTTATCCTTTTTTTAAGCCAAAGTACAGGATTTTATATTTATCCCAATTAAAATTATTTGTTAGATGTGGCCCATTGTTTAAAATACCAACATCTTTGTGGATACCAATTCTGTTATCACATGTCATTAACCATTTTTCTCAGCTTCATGTTTATCCTTAAGAAGCATGCCACCTATGCCTTTATCATACTCCTTGATATCCTATTCCTTGGCAATAATTCTGATTAATTCAATTCAACTCACATTTACTGAGTTCCTATCATATGCTTGGGAGAATAGTTGAAACAATAGCTTGCAATCTAGTAGAAATTTGTGTAGTAATTTACAGTGACTTTTACCAACTTCCTTGGCCATAAAATACTTTTTTGACTAAAATATATATTAACAAAACAATAAAAATGTTAGTCCTGGATGTCTAGAAGTAGATGTAATAGTGAAAGGTTTGAGAAATTTGGGGACAAAATAGAGAAACTTACGTCCATTCTCAAATTGGTGTCAATATTTTCTCACGAATTCCTGGTCACAAGCAGAGAGTTACACAGAACATAGTTTAGGAAGTGACACGCTGTAGTTGACAGTTATTTGAAACAGTGCTAAAAAGGGACACGTATTCATACTCTTTGAAGCAGTGACACTACTATTAGGCATACATCACAAGGAAATTAATGATAAAGAAAGTTCAGATTCACCAAAATAATTATCACAGCATTTTTTGGAAACAAAGCTGATGTCCATTTACTGGTAATTGGTTAAACAAATCATAGTATATGAATAAAACAGAATATTATTACACTGCAGGAAATGACGGCTATTATATACGGTCATGAGAAGCATGTGAAGATTTATATAAACTGATACAAAGTGGATTAAGCAGAACTGGAAAATAATATACATAATAACTGTCACAATATAAATAGGAACAACAATAACCAGAAAATAATTGAACCTGAGTACTGTGAAAGTTTAAGGAGGAAACTCAGGCCCCAGAGAAAAGATTGGAGAAGATAGCTCTTTTCCTTCTTAGCAAAGTGTGGCTACACAAAATGTCAGATATGTTAAAGAACTGGTTAGTTCACTCAAATGCTTTTTCCCCCTCTTTTATTCTTTGTTGTAAAGGATGGATCTCTGGGAAAACTAGAGGAGAAAGAGAAATTGGGAAATGTGGGAGATGCAGAAACAAAATATCTAAATTTTTAGAAGTTACAAAAGGAAGGTGCAAAAAGAATAAAAAAATGAATGTGAAAATTTATCATCATCCTTGATCCATGCAACCCAATGAGGGAAGTAGGACACACACATATTCCTGGGATTATTTTACAGATGAGGAAATTGAGGCTCAGGCAAATTCTGAATCTCCTGCAAGACGGTATATCACTATTCTCCCCAGCTCTCCTTCTTCCTCCCTCCCCCACATCCTTCTCTGTATTTGGAGCACATGTAAAACACCTGTTTCGAAATAAAATATTTCCCACCGCCTCACATCCATTTATGGTTGGCTAGACTCTCTCGCTACCTCACTTCCATTTGCGTGACTTTATAGATGAATGAATGAATCTCCAAATGCTTCTTACAAGATTGTTTATATCCTAAAAGCCTCTGCTCATTGCTCACAGTGCTTTGTCTCCCTATGACTGTTCTTTATACCCTCTGCTTTCCCCTCCTCCTCCAGCTGTACGTTTCAGATTCAGATAGGTTTCAGTCATAGTTCTAAACAAATATTCTTTAAAACTTCACTACAAAGTTAACAAATCCCAGGCAAAGAAAGAGCCGTTATTACAACTCATATTGTCAAAGTCACCTTCCTATGAGGTCGCCAGCCAACTCCATGGCTTCCCTCGTATTTAAATTCAAATGATATTGTGATCACTAAATCTCAAACACCATAGATTCTTCCAACCCTATTTATCACACTTAGTGCATTTCTAAGGATTAGGTCCCTGGGAGCTTCACCTTGCATGGTTTTCCATCAAAAATACAGCATAGAGCAACTCAGCAGATCAGGAAGAAATATGTTTCCAATTTTAATTTTAGGAATGGATGAGCTAGGTCAATTCAAACATATCTGTCCATTCCATTTCCTCCAACTGTTAGCCTAACAGCAAGTAAGGTTCCATTTGGGATGTAGACAGGACAGTCAAGTTTGTTGGATGTAATTCTCCCCCAATATCATGGGAAAAGGTACCAGGTTGAGGGAACAGAGTTCTAGTTCTGACTTAGCCACTAATCCATTATGTGACTTTGGACGAGTCATTTCCCTTCCTTTGCGCCTTACTTTTCTTCTCTATAAAAATGAAGGGAACCAAAGTGATACAGCAGAAAGGGTGTTGGATTTGGAGGAGGATCTGGATTCAAATCCTAACCCTGCAACTTACTACCTATGTGACCTCAGGAAAGTTACTCTCATATCTCTAGGTTTCAGTTACCTCTAGAAATGTTCGAACAAAATGTCCTCTAAAAAGCCTTTCTACTCTGTGATCCCAAGAAAGATTTGGACAAAGGAACATTTTAGCTCTAATGTTCTATGGTACTAACTTAAGAATTCCGTATTGTCCTGAAGCTTTGTCCTACTATGAGGATCTGCAGTATCAGGAGGGACTTCAAAATAATGATTATAAATTGTTTATTGAGTGTATTTGGCATAGTCTTCCCCAGTAGAGTGTACATATATGTCTTTAGGGCAGCAGGATCAACCACTGGGATTTCAGTATCTTAAGTAGACCAAGCCACCAGGTTTGTGAACTGAGTCATCCCTATTCAGTTTCTATCACTGTCCAAATTAGAGCAAATAAAATCCCCCAGAGTCAAACGTGTAACTCCTTCATTCTCCTATCTTATTTGTTAAACAAATCCTCATCTGCCTTTCCAGACTGCTCTTGAATTTTATAGCGACATATAATAAACATCTGACTGCTTTTATTTCCATTTAACTTTTATCTTGAATGTCTCTGCTGTTTCAACCCAAATATTTATAGCATTTCTCTGCTGCCTCAATTTCATTCCTCACCAATACTGTCACAGCCTCCTGCTTCCAAATGCTAGCCTTCCTGTAGGGGGATTTCTAGGGTTATTCAAGACCCCATTCAAAATAATTTCTTAAGCACCTACTATGTGCAGAGCAAACAGTTGACTCCAGGAAGATACCAACAGAACAGGATTTAAAGGTGGGAAAAGGTACCTATATGGCCATGTGTGGCAGCACGGATCTCAGCATAAATAGGAGAGCCTGCTGTACAGGTTCATAGATTTGCTTTTCTAAAAGGAAAGCAACTTTTGAGGGGTCAACAATCTACTTTAATTACTTTCACCAACAGAGAAAACACAATCAGAGAAATAAAGACCAGCAGACAGGACTTCTAACTGTCTGACCATAAGCAATACATACATCCATATATCACAGATCATCTGGGGTGGGGAGGGAAGGGGGAGGGGAAGAGGGGAAGGAAGGAGGAAATGACTACCCAGAGATTCACCTGGCACATAAACCTTCTTCCACACTCTCAAAGTGAAACCTCACCTCTGAGTATATATACACTTTTCAGAGCTGGGCAGGCATGACCATCATGACCCAGTGCTCTTTAACAAAAGGTGAGGACATACCTACAAAACAAGCCTCCCCTAATCAAGTTCCCCCTTAATGGGCTCCAGGTGAGTCCTCTTAATAGGAGGGGAAGATATTTAATTTCAATTAACATTATACCATGTGAGTATTACAACTTTACTCATAGTACCCCTTTTTGTAAGCAAAGCAACACAAACATTCTATGGAACTGAGTTTGGAGAATTATACTTTTCCATTTATTTCCTATGAATATAAAGAGAATTTAGAGGGACTTTAGAGGTCATCTAGCCCAACCCTTTCAAGTTGCCAATTATTGAATCTATCGCTACAACAACCACTCTCAAGTGCATTTAAGTGTTTTAAACTTAAAACATCCCTAACTGAACTAATTATCCCCTGCCACACACAAAAACAACTCTTTTCAAAAATTTCCTGTATCTGTCAAGAACACCAGCATCCTTCCAGTCACCCAGATATGCGACCTCAGAGTAATCCCCAACATCTTCTCCCTAACTCCTTTCATACAATTACTTCTCAAGGCATGTCAATTCTACCTCCAGAATTAATTTCATATCCATCTTTTTTTCACCCCTCAGCTACCACACTGGTTCAGCCCTCATCACCTCTTGCTTGGATTATTTACTGTTACAATAGCTTACAAACTGGAGCCCCAGAACCCAGTCTCTCCTCCTCCCTACCTGCACATGGCTCAAAAACCAATATTCACAAAGAATTCTGTAAATTACTTTGGATAGGGACAGCTAGGGGCACAGTGGATAGAGAGAGTGCTGACCCTGGAGTCAGGAGGATCTGAGTTCAAATCTTGACCTTGGGCAAGTCATTTAACCTCCAAAAAAAATACTTTGGATATATTTTGTATTTAATTTTCTGAGCACAGTTCACCCTACCCCCACCCCACTACACCATATGATGTAAGCCTCTTAGGTGCAGAGACTATTTTGCTTTTATTTTTTCTTCATCTCTTAACACAGTATCCAATAATGAGAGTTTAATAAATGCTGTTGAGAGAAATAAATGGTACAAGAAACATTCAGGTATAATAAATGAAAAGTTTCTGATTTCAAGGGACCAGGATTCAAATTCTGCCTCTGTTTTTAGTACCTGTATCACCTCTAGCAATTAATTTGCCCACTTGGAGCCTCTTTTTTTAAATCTGTAAAATAAAAAGATTAGTATCTTCCAACCCAGATCTATGATTCTATCACTCTATGAAAGAATCACTACTTACCTGGATTATTGCAATAGCCTCGTAATTATTCTCCATACTTCTGGTCCCTCCCTTTTCCATTTGACTCTTCATGTAAGTGCCAAACTGATATTCCTAAAGATCCAGTTTGACCACGATCATTCATCTACTCAGAGAGATTCACTGCCCAGTTACTCTGTTTGATATTTTAAACCCTTCATGATGTATCCTTAACCTATTGTCCTAGACTTGTTTCACACTATTTGTTGCAGACTCAACATTCTAGCCACACTGACCTGCCTGCTTATCATGGTACATGACTATCCATCATTTGCCTCCATGATTTTGTATGAACTAGACCTGATGCTTAGAGTGCTATTCCTTTCAACTCCACCTTTTGGAATCTCTAGCTTCCTTCAGGATTCAGTACAAGTACCTCCCCCCCATGGGAAGTATCACCTAATTATCTGATTTCTTAGAACTACTTCTCCTACCTCCAATTACTTCATATTTACTTATCTATATAAAGGCAATGAAATATAAACTCCCTGAGGACAAGAACTGTTTAGCTTTTTTGTCTTTATATCACCAATGCCTTTGTAAACTATTGGCACTTATAAATTTATTTACAATCCATTGAATTTTACAAGTGAGGTAACTATGTCCAAACAGCCCTGTGAGGGAGGTATGCAAAGCATAGAAATTGAAAATACCACTGATGTACTTTCTGAATGTGGGCTGTGCAGGAACCTGGTGATGCTTCATTTATAGCAGACACATATTTGGGGCTCTAAATATATCAATCTGTCTTCTTTGTTATCTCCTCCAGAGAGCAGATTACTCTGTTCATAGTGAGGAATTGATAAAAGTTTGTTGAATGAATCCTGAATGCTTCCCATGACTAAAAATCATCTAGTCTAAGTCACTGAGTTTTCAGATGAGGAATTTGAGGCCCACATGAATAAAACACACTCCTTACCCTCAAGAGACTCAGTCTTATAGAGGAAATAAGGCACACAAATAAAATAGAAAGTAACATGAACATGAGGACCAAAATAAAAGTGCTTTGGGAGTTCAGATGAGGGAAAGATATTGATATCTCTTGGTTTTGCATCATCTTCATTCCTGAATATGTTCCCTCTCCTCTCCTACCCAGCACACCTTCTAATATAACAAAGATATTTTAAAAAGAAAGAAGAAAAAAAAGTCAGAAAAACCAACTAACACACCAACAACTCTGACAATATATGCAATATTCAAAGAGACAATGTTACATTTTCTCAATTCTTCTCCAGAGTCAAGATTCTTGGTTGTTATAATTAGTGTTCAATTTCGCTTGTTTTTTTCCTGTTTATATTGTTTTAATCATTGTGTTTACTATTTTTCTGATTCTGCTTAACTCACTTTGTATCAGTTCATATAAATCTTTCCATACTTCTCTGAATTCTACTCTTATCATTTCTTTTGAATACAATATTCCATTTCACTTATGTGCTACAATTTGCTTGATTGTTTCTCAGTAGATGTAAATATACTTTGTTTCCAGTTTACTACAACAAATGTGTTTCTATTAATATTTTAATGTATATTGAATTTTTCTGTCTTGATATCCTTAGAATGTATGCTTAGCAGTGCGATCTTAAGAACAAAGCATGTGGAGATTTTAACAACTTTTAGTACAATTCCAAATTATTTTCCAAATTGAGTGGATCAGTTCATAGCTCTACCAACTTATACATTAGGATGGATATTGACTAATTCTATCTGTGCCATCGTCAATTTGCAGGGACTGAGGTGAAACCTTAGAATTGCATTCATTTGCATTCCTTTTGTTACTGTTACTTTGAAGCCATCTTCCACACTGTTAATAGTTTGCATTTCTTTTGAGGACAGTTTCTTTATATTATTTTTCCTCTTATCTGTTGGAGCATGGCTCTTGGTCTTCTATATATGTGTTAATTACACACACACACACACACACACACACACACAGATATAGATCATATATAGCTATCAAAGAGCCAAGACATATATGTGTACATATGCATACATACATACATATTATATATAGTGTTATGTGTGTACACACATATACATATATATGTATATGACATATATACATATATATGTATATGTGTGTATATGTATAGATCCTTATCAGAGAGGCTTTTCCCCTCAGTTGATACTTTATCTTGTTCTAGTTGCATTAATTTTGTTCAAGGAAAAACTTTTCAGTTTCACATAATTGAAATAATCTAGTTTATCTTTTGTGATCACCTATAAACCATGTTTGGTTAGAATATTCCCCCAGCCATAACTATGAAAGGTATCTGAACTTAAGTTTTTCTTAATTTTTTAGGGGTAAGACCTTTTGTTTTCTGATCACATATCTTTTTTGAGTTTACTGTGGCATGTAGCATATGATGTAGGAATAAACCTAATTTGTCAAACCACTTTCCAATTTTCCAGCAGTCCCCAATAAATAGGGAATCTTTTACTCAACTAGTTTATGCTCTTTTATTTTTTTTTTAACAGTGAGCTATTGAGTTCAGCTTTTGCTAATTCTTCCTTATCTAGTCTGTTCCAGTGAACTAACTTTTCTATTTTTAACTAGTATCAAATATTTTTTAATGATTACTGTTTTATAATATAATGCGAATTCTGGAAGTTCAACTTTCAACACTGGAAATGAAGGAAAGATTCATGAAGAAATGGTATATGAAATGGTTCTTGAAGGATGGAAAGGATTTCCACAAGTGGAGGTGGAGCAGGAAAGTACTTTCTTCTTTCTATTTTTATCTTAAACTATTCACTTTCACATGTTTTGCTTATGTGAGAATGAATGTGTTAACCTGAAAACATGCCCCTTCCTTACACTGAATTTAGCCAGTAAAATGGAGACTTAAGTTCTCCCCAGATGTCTTAAAAAGCACTTAGCTATTTCTCAGAATGTATTTTCACCACACATTGGAACTTGACACCTGGAAAAACTAGCAAGATACCAAGACTCTAGTTAATGAATTCTTAAACCTTTACAGGTGGCCTAGTATGTGTCTGAGACCATGATAACATCTATAAACAGAACTTAAAAGGTGTAGAAAATAAAACTGAGCCTACTCCAGACCAATGATCTGACTCTTCTTCCCCCAGTCTCAGAAATCCAATGTTCACCCTTCTCTGGGGCTGCCTTTTCTCATATCTTTTACTTCAGACTGCATCCTCTCCCCAGTACTTTCCATTACAGAATCAACCCTATTGGCATTGGCATTGATCTCCATCCTGAATAGTCTACTCACTATAGGAGATCTTGTGCTTCTCTATGAAAATGAAAATCTGAAATATGATATTTCTCCTACTCTACTCACTTGATTTCAGGTAACACATAATTCTGCTTTTAAGCCTAGCTGAGTAAAATCAGAAATCCAAATGGTTATGTCCATTTGACATAGAACAGAATCCTAGAATCTGAAAAACTAAATGTTCTTCGAGCTTATTTAATACATTTAATATCCCTTAACTGATCCTAGTAAACATCGCTGAAAGCTTTTCGTTGAACACCTCCAGGAACAGTAAGTCAATTGTCTCACGAAGCCATGAATTCTAGGAGGTAATATGGTGGAAAAAACAATTGAATTGCCATCAGAGCACCTGGGTTCAAATCCTGGTTCTGCCACTTATTTCCTGTTTGACCATGGACAAGATACTTCAGTTCCCTGTATCTCAGTTTTCACACCTGTAAAATAGGGGAGGGAAGGTGGACTCAATGACTTCTACTATCCCTTCCTGCTCTATATTTATGATCCGGTTTAATAGGCTTAATTTTTCACAAATTCTTCCTTGAAATACTGAAATACGACTTTTTAAAACTTATACCTTATTCTTGGTCTTAGATCTCCTTTTGGAATAATGGAACATTAGTGTGGCCCTTTTGGGTGACAGGCTTTCAAATGTCTGAAGATAGTGATTATATACACCACTGCCACCACCACCACCATCTCTACCCCTACCTAAGTAAGTCATCTCCTTTGTGGGCTAAATATCTTCAATGAAGGACATGACTTTTGGTTCCAGGCAATTCTCTTATGATATGACTTTGAATTCCCTCATCGTGTTGGTCATCTTACTTTGAACACACTCCTACTTATCAAAAGCCCTACCAGCATGTAAAACGCAGAGCTGGGCACCATATTTCAGAAAGGACCAGATGAGCTCAGAGTAGAGCAAACCATGACATCTCTACATTTCACAGATTTCAAAGTTGGAAGGGACCTTGGGAGCATTTTAAGCCAATGTCCTTGTTTCATAAACCAGGTAAGCGATGATCAAGGAGAATGAGCCACTTATTCAAGATGTCATAGGATGCAAGAGCCAGGATTCAGGCCCAGGTTCTCTAGACTCCAGAGACAGCATCATTTTCATTGGACCAAGATGGTTTTGGTTTAGTTTAGTTGGGAGTTGCTAAGTAATACTTTTGACTCATTTTGACCTTGCAATCTTAACCTCAGGTCTTTTTCAGACCTAATGAGTTTGAATCACAGCCTTTTGTTTCCCTTTTGGTTTATGTCTTATTTTCTTTGTTACAACTTTTTAGAGACCATGGTTGACAATGACCAACCTTGTTGTCTGCCTGATTTTTCTCTTGTGACACACTATCTGCCTGTTCACATTGTTGACCTGCTTTCCCCATCACAAATAAGACAGAACTTCCAAGTTATTCTTAGTAGATTGTATATGAGTGTGATAGTAAATGTTTAACAATAAACTCTTCAGAAAAAGAAAAAACCGTATGTAACACATTTTAAAATTTAATTTGCATTATTTCCACTACTTTAAACTTAAACAACCTACAAATCAATAAATCAAGCTTTGATTTATATATGTGCCAATTTCCAACATATAAATGCTCACAATGAAAATTTAACAATCAGCTCTACAAATTGTTTCATCTTGACTCTAGCACACACCTAACTGTATTCTACTTAAGTACGAGTCATGTTTTATAAAAACTTTTTATTTCCCTTCACATAGTACGTAATTAATATCTGTTTGTTACATAGTATTTCTTTCATTCTCTCTCAAGAATTTATATCCTTTTTAAACTATCTGATGATCGTTGGCCCAGAACTCTATGTTGAAAAAAATATTATAGTCAACACTTGGCAAAATATTCTATATCTAAATTTGAGCCACTTAAGAAATCAAATATTTTTAAAAATCTAAAGTGAAGGTAGCCAAAGACAGCTCAAAGCTTTTTCTTACTGTCTGCTTGCCTTTGCTGACAAGCTCTTCCTCCCAGACCAGCATCTTCCACACGATGCTAGAATTCACCTCTAGGGTTTCTGATTCCCATTCCCATGTTCTTTGAACAATTCCCTACTTCCTCAAAAAACACTATTATACAGTGACCCTTTCCTTTTCAAGAGTTTTGAATCTTTCCCACTCCACCTCACCACCCGAATGCTTCAATTGACATCTTTAAAACAATGATGCTATAGGTGAAAATTCCCAAATAACTCAACAAAGAGCTGAACAGTCCTGCAGGCCACACTTCCTTCTGAACTCTCCCCAAACTCTGGAAATTCCAACTACTAAATTAAGCAAATCTTGTCTAGTACGTAGCATTTTGCAATGGAAAGAGTATTGAATTTGGGGTCTCAAGAATTCAAGTTACAAATTGTGGTTTTCACAATAATTAGCTGAGTATAAACTCTTGACAAAGTGCTTTCCCTCTCTGGTCCTCAGTTTCCCCATCTGTCAAAAGTGGATAACAATATTTGTAATATTATAATATTTTTAATCCCTGCCTCATAGAGTTTTAAGGGAAATAATTTGTAAATCAATCAGTCAATAAACATTTATTGAATAGCCAGGTGACCTTTTGGCATGGAATTAAGAAGACCTGAGTTTGAATCCTGCATCAAATATTTAACCACTACCTCACTATGTGACCCTGGGAAAATCATTTCAGTTTTCTTAGCCTTGGTTTCTTCATCTAAAAATGGGGATAATACTAGTACCTGCTTCACAGATTTTTTTTATCAGCATCTAAAGGATGCTATATATATATATATGGCATTTTGAGAATCTTGAAGCACTATATAAATGTCAGTTATTATAGTAATAATTATTTTTTACTCTTACTGATATCATCGGAATGTGAGTTGTTCTTTTCTGTCACAAGAATTGGTCACTTTGGCGAGGCAATGTGGTATCCTGGGAGACATGAGGCCTGGGTTCCACATCTAGCTCTCCTGAAAAGAAGCTATATTAGTCTTAGCAGAAGTGCTTAACACAGAACTTTTTCTAGTGACTTAGAACTGTAAATAAAGTAGATATCCATACATTTGGGGCCTAGCTAAACAAACTTTGGAATATGAACACAGAGGAATTTTACTGTGCTGCTCAAAACAATGAATGTGAAAAAAATGCAGAGAAGTAAGGAGAAGACTGATATGGATCAATGTTGAATGAAGTAAGCAAAACCAGGGGAGCATGTATACACTGACTAAAATAATACAAAATGGATAGAAGGGGGGAAAAACTTAAGTACCTTTTCTCAATGAAAAGGAGACAAAGTATTTCCTCTTTTTTGGAAGAGGTGGGGGATCCTAGGTGTGCAACACTGCATACACTGTCAGTTGAATGTCTTAGTTGCCTTTTCTTAATTGGTTTTCTTTTCTTTTTCCCTCTTCCAGTCCTTTATTTCAAAGAGTGGTTTGCAGGGTAGAGAAGCAGGGAACAATACAGATTCAGAATTTCAAGCAATGTAAAAACAAAAGATACAAATCAAGATTAAAAATTAAAAACAAACGAAAGAAAAGTGATCGACCTCTCTTTAATGGTTCTTATATGCCCATTCTGTTTTTGGACTACTGGTAAGATAGAATGAGATAACAGATGAGAAAATGCTTTGAAAAGGATGACACCCCCTAAAAATGTAAGGGAGTTATCAAAAGATATTTCTTCACAGTGTAGACAATGCTCTGAGTGTTTTAAATCATTTTTTAAAAAAACATTATTGGTCAAAACCCAACCCCTCTTACTCCCAAACTGGGTCCTCCCTTTGTTTGCATTTTTGGAGACCCTCTTTCACACAGAACCTGATATACTCCTAGATGTTTTGTTCTTCTCTCCTTCCAAAAAAAAAAAAAACCCACACATTT
>CM053769.1:323884234-323960871 GCA_028658325.1 Potorous gilbertii
ATAAAGCTGTCACACTCATAAAATTTGTCTTTGAGATGCAATGCTGCTTCTTCCTAAGGTTCGCTATCACTTAGGGCCTTCCTTCCCCATCCTGCGACTTTCTACAGGCTTTGTCCACAGTGTTTGCTATGAAATGCCTATCCTGTATCTCAGTGGAAGAGATCTGAAGTCACAGAGCTAGAAAAGTTCTGAAAGATCATTCATTCTGATCCTCCACCCTGATCGCCAATCATAGGATTCTAGGATAAAGATGTTTACTTGTCCAACTAATCTCAAGATTATTTTGTCCAGACACTAATTTTAGAAATGAGGAACTAAGACCTAGTGACAGGGTTTTGTTTGTGGTCATACCACGAGGTCACGGCCGATGAGGGCACTTGACTTCCAATCCCATGGTCTTTCAAGGTGTTGTTGCCATATTCCCTCAGGCTCATTAGCCCATCCAAATTATCCAACAGTACAACTAACTAAAATGAAAAGGCAAGCAAACTAAGATGCGCTTCTATGTTCTGCTTTGCTTTTCTCCTTTCACCTTCTTCTCCTTCCCTTTCTTTTCCCCTCCTTCCAGGGAGTGTAAGTGCCTTTTTACAACGGACTTTCGTGATAATAGGTAGCATGATGATAACACTTAACATCTATATAGCACTTAAAGTGTATAAAAGCTTTATAAATATTATCTCATTTGATCCCCACAAAAACCCTGAGAAGGAGGTGCTGTTATTAACTCTTTGTGTACAGTTGAAGAAACTGAAGCAAACATAAGTTAAGTGACTTGCCAAGGGTTGGATAACTATTAAGTGTCTGAGGCAAGATTTATTCCCAATTCCAAGTCCAGCACTCTGGTTCCACTTCTGATGTCAAGCGGTCATTTCAGGAAAGCTCATAGAAGACAAATTTTTTTTGCATAGTGGGCCACCTGAAATTATACTGCATAGACAGTGTGGTGTACCATCAGTGGGAAAAGCCAGTCTGCTCCTTTAAGCGATGCTTTGATCATTGGGCCCAGGAGGAGTCCTAAATCAATTAAACAGCCAACTGGTATTCAAGTCTTGTCTTCTAAATGTGAACTCTATGGTTCTGAGCCAAGACCCTACCCCATGACTGAGAAATGCCAATGCTGGGGAGGTTGGTCTTGTGGAAAGCATGCTAAATTTCACATCAAAGGATGTGAATTTGCATCCTAGCTAGGGGTACCTACGTAGTACAGTGTACAAAGTGCTTCAGTCAGGAAGACTCTTTGTGATTTCAAATCCAGCCTTAGACACTTACTAGCTGTGTGGGCAAGTCACTCAACCCTATTTGCCTCAGTTTCCTCAGCTATAAAATGAGCTAGAGAAGGAAATGGCAAACCACTCTAGTATCTTTGCCAAGAAAAGTCCAAATGGGGTCACAAAGAGTCAGACACAACGGAAGAACATTTGAACAATATGTCATTTGTGTGCTGTATCATCTTGAGTATGTCACTTAAACTCTCTCCAACTCAATTTGTCCAAAACAGAACTAATTACCTTTACTCCTAACTCTATACTCTATTACTCCACCTCATTGCTATGGAGGGAATCACATTTTTACTAGTAACTCATAGCCTTAATATCATGCTCAACTTCTTACTAGCCTCAATATCATGCTCAACTTCTTACTTTTCACGCAACACACAATTACTAAATCTGGTCATTTTGTATATATATGTTTCTTTCTCTCTACTTATATAACTACACCTTAATTCAAGCCTTCATCATCTCTCCCCTGAACTATTATAATAGCCTTCTAATTGACCTCCATTCCTCAGGTCTCTCCCTCTGCGAACCTATTTTTCATACAGCTGCTAAATAGATTTTCTTAAAGTATAGTTCAAACCATGCCATTCTGCTCAATGAATTCCAGAGCCTCCCAGGTACTTCCAGTATCATATAAAATTGTTTGTTCAGTATTTATACCCCTTATCTTCCTGACCACTTCCTACCCTTCCAGTTACCTTGCACTTTCTTTCTGCCCAGTAAAATCTAGGATCCAGTCATAGTTGCTTCCTTGCTATTTCTCAACTATGACGGTTCACCTCCAGTCTCCATACTTTTGAATTTGGCTGTCCTCCATTCGTGGAATGTTCTCTTTCCCTAATGCCATGCTGGAAAAATGTCCTTGTGTTTCCTGGGTGTAATGATAATTTAAATGAGAAGATCTTTCCCATTCATTAATAGACTCTGGCGACCTGCCTGGGTCACATGGAAGTTTGAGTCACATGGAGCCTGTGGTGACAGGAGTTTACTGAACAAGTGGAGCAGGAAGTGAGTCAGACTTGTCAGATATGGGAAAGAGAGGGAAAGCAGGCAGCTGACTGTGAGTGAGAGAAGGGCATTTTGTTGAAGGGTGTTCATTTGTGTGAAGGCCTGACATATGATATGATGGATCTCTTTGTGTCTATGATGGATTTGGCTTTCTGATATCTGTATAAATGTTTTTCTTCTGCCTTCTATATGGAGAGTCTGTTATACTTTGCAATTCAAAACTACGCCAGCATATTCATAGTCACTGTAGGTACTGTGAATATTGCTTTGGCGATATTGGGAGGGCAAGAGAGGGAAGAAGAAAAAGAAGGGAAAGTGAACAAAGAGAAGGGAAATAAAACATAGGAGTACAGTTTTACAGATGATGCTATCAGTTGTTTTGTTATTGTTTAGTAGTTTCAGTCATGTCCAACTCTCTGTGACCCCATTTGAGGTTTGCTCAACAAAGATGGTGGAGTGGTTTGCCATTTCATTCTCCAGATGAGGAACTAAGGCCAACAGGGTTAAGTGACTTGCCCAGGATCATACAGTTAGTAAGTTTCTGAAGCCAGATTTGAACTCAAGAAGAGGTATGTCCCTGACTCCAGGCCCTACACTCTATCCACTGTGCCACCTAACTGTCCTTTGGGGAGAATAGGTTTAGTTAAGTAATGAGGTTAGAAGTAAGACTGCAAAGAGTTAAGAAAGGAAGGAAAGAAAAGAAAGTAAGGAGATTTTTTTACTTTTGCTTTTCTTTATACCACCTATACTTTACCATAATACCTGGCACATAATGTGTCGTAATAAACGCTTGTTGATTGTTGATCAGAAGTCTCTTCCAACTCAAGATCAACTGATCCCAAGGAGCTTCCATGTTTACTTCCACAGACCCATTGTACCCCTGTGCATGTCAATTATTGTGGACACTTCTATTGGGATTCTGAGTCTTTTCCAAGTTTTTCTCACTCTTCTAAAATAATTTGTGTAAAGCATTTTGTACCCTTTAAAGCCCTAGATAAGTCAATGATAACCAGGATTATTCCCCTCTGACCTCCTGCAGTTCTTATTATCTATAGCACACACACACACACACACACACACACACACACACACACACACATACACAAACATGATGAAGAAGCAGATTTAATGTACACTACATCATTCATTGTGTTTTCTTCAGGGTGCATCCCTGTTTTACACAACCATCTCATTTACTGCTTAGCCTGACCCTTGGTAATAAATAAAAAACAACTCACATTTATAGAGCACTTCAAGGTTTGCAAAACACTTTCCATCCCAGATATCTTTTCGTCCTCACAGCAATCCTATATACTATTAGTATTTTACAGATGAGGAGACCTAAGTTCAGAAAGGTGACTTCCTCCAGATCACATAGTTAATAAGTATCTGAGTCAGGAATTGAACCCATTTCTTCCTGTACCCACCCTTTCATGCTACCTGCACTCAAGAAGAACTCATAGAGTGGAAATTAGGTGGAATTGGGTGAAGAAGAAAAAAGGGAAATTTCTTTGGGAGGGAAAATTATAGGAATGAACTATGTACTACTTAATTAAAGCTTGGTTAAGGTGGAAATGTTAATAGTTTTGGCTTGGATAAAATTTACATATCAAAAGAGGGAAATGGATTATTTAGCAGGCCTGCCCATAGGCCCAAAGTGGGGGACTGAAGTCAATTAAAGGAAGGAAATTTGGGGCTGAGTGACAAATGAAACATCCTCTAAGTAAATATCTCATTTTCTTTGAAAGAGTTTGATCCTGTTTGGACTCAGCTTTTATAGACCCGAGAAACTTCAGCTCTCTTTCAGTTGCTACAAAGGGATAATTTTTTGTTTCCTATTTTGTTTTCACTGACATCTATGATGGAGCATCCCCTTGTACCCCTAATTAGGTAAAAACTGTGCCTTCATTTCAGAAAAACCATTATACTCAAATTTGACCACCTGAAAGAATTATCTCCACAAGCTAGTTCTGAAGACTGCCAGGGAGTTCATCATTCAACATGTATTTGTTATAAATAAACCAGTGCTACCCAGGGGCTGAGAATCCCTCCTCGGCTAAGGGACTTGGGAGAGCTTGGTCTCTAAAAAAACAGGTCAGTTTTTCTTTCATTCTCTGGCTCTTTACTTCTCCACCTCAAGAGTCTTGAGGAAAATCAGTTTGGGCTTATGTTTGACACATGTGCATTATCTTCTCAAAAAAGAGATTGTAAAGGTAAAGTAAAATCAGCTGTAGGATAGCTACTTTTTCCACTCAAAAGAAGTCCTTCAAACACAAAAGCCTCATAAGCATGCATTGACATTAATAGTATTTTATGTTATTAAAACATGAAGCAGTATCATAACTCAGTACACTTCTGTAGGTTCTTACTTGGGGTAAGTAGGTAGGAGGCTCAGTGGAGAGACCGCTCTGACACCTAAAGTCGGTAAAACCTGAGTTCAAACCCAGTCGCAGATATTCATTAGCTGTGTGACCCTGAGCAAGTCACTTAACCTCTATTTGCCTTAATTTTCTCATGATAATAACATATCCACTTCCCAGGGTTATCGGGAAGATCAGGGCAGAGAACAATTGTAAAGTGCTTAACGTACAGTAAGTGCTACACAATGTTAACTCTTACTAGCTATTGCCTAACTCATTACGACATGGAATATTCAGCTGGACTGTTGAATAGGCGTTTCCCCTTCACCTCAGTCCTGCATTGTTCAGACAGAACAGGGCCTGGACATACCCTCCTGTTTGTGGCCATCTCCTCCAATGAGTACTGTAGTAGCCACAGGGGTGTACTCCCCAAAGTGTGGTCAGCACCCCCGAAGGGGCCCAGGAGCTCCCATCCTCTCAAATTCCCGCTGGAACTGTCAGTCTCGGGATCACTGCTTGGTGACCTAAGCTCAGGGAAAGAAACACAAAGCAGAAGAGGCATCCAGGGCCTTGAGATCCTGACTCGTGAATGCCAATATGAACACATGATCTCTACTATTTAGCTGGTGAAGGGGAAGGAGACCTTCCCCACCATGGAAAGTTCCAGAGAAAAATAAATGATAAATGTTCCAGAGAGAGAGTGAGAATGGAAATTGTCTCTTCTTTCAAGTCTTAGTTCTTCCTGTCTCAGTGGTCAATCTTCTTTTGAATCTCTCCAATGAGAACATAAACTTCTAGAGAGCAGAGATTATTTCTTTTTTTTTTTTTTTGTATTTTATATCATCAGCACCTAGGACACAGTAAGTTCTTTAAAAAAGTCTTACTGTTCTTGCTTTTAAGCATCACCTTCCCCTTTGCTGTCAACGCACTTGCTGTATCACCCCAACATACCAGCACTGAGTATGTGTCCCCACAGGGGGGTACAATACATGTGTGCTTTATGAACTGTCCTCTGCAGGCACATCCCCATCCATGTATGTACCATTGGAGTGTATTACAGTACAATCCCCACTGCATATTAAGCAAGCAAGCATTAAGCACTCACTTACTATAAACAGAGCACTGTGGTAAGAGAGATGTAAAGATGATGAGAGAGATATAATGTTTATATAAGACTAGTTCCTCGCCTTTATGGACCTTATAGCCTTGTAGGGAGATCGACACAATGCAATTTCATACTCTTAATGTCAGCTCCTATAAGAATTGTTAGGACAACTCATTTTCGGAGGGAATTGAAGTAATATTCCTTAAAAGCCACTTTCATCACAGCACTCCTCTGCTCAGAAATCCTCAGTAGCCCCCTATTACCCACTGAACTATCTAAACTCTCCTTGCAGGCTTTCAAGTATCACTTTAATGAATCTCTTCAGCTTCATATCTTCTCCAACAGATACACTCTTATTTTATCAGAGCAAGCTCATTGTGTCTTCATCTCTCTCACCCAGAATGTTGTCCCTTGACCCTATATGCCTCCAAATTCTACTGATCCTTCAAGACTACATCCTTCAATTTAGATTGCAAAATGTACCAGTTGATTATATAATCTTTCATTGCTCTTTAGATCACATAATCTTGGAATACTGGAGATAGAAACAACCTTAAAGATGATTTAATCCAACACCTTCATTTTATATAGGAAGGGAAGGGAAGTGAAGGAAAAAGAAGGAAAGGGGAGAGGGAAGAGGAAGGCAGGGAAAAGGAGAAGAGGGGAGGGAACGAGAAAAGAAAATGAAGGGTTGTGAAAAGTGAAGGGTAGAGAGGGAAAGAAAAGGCAAAGCAAGGGAGCCAAAAAAGACCATAAAACCAAACTCCCTCACTGTCCAAATGCAGAAACCATGCCCAGAGAAGAAGTGTCCTCAGCAAGAGATAGTGTTGGGAGTTATAAAGGCAGCTAGGTGACAGAGTAGATAGGGTGCTGGATGTGGAAGCAGAGATGCCTGAGTTATAATTGTGCATCAAATGCTTTCAAGCCAACACCTAAGCAATTCTCTCAGTAACTCAGTCTCAGTTTCCTCATCTGTAAAATGGAGATAAAATGAACATCAATCTTGCAGGCATTATGAGAACCAAATGCAATGATACATAGGTTAAGAACTTTGCAAACCTTAAAGAGATGCATAAATATTGGCTAGTGTTATGATGATGATGATTGTCAAGTTGAATAATTTCTGTCATGAGAACCTCACCTCTATAGGCTACCTCTGAATTAGGCACACCTTTGAAGGGGCCCTTATTTAGGTGTCTTCATTTAGTAATGCTAGGGAGGAAAGAAAAGCAGTTCTTGAATAGAATATTTACTTCCAAAGGAAAAGAACATGGCCTTCAAAGATCCCAAGAAACCTACCCTTTCTGTGCCCAAGTGCCTGGGCATGCACAGCAAGGAGCCTCTGAGTTGGGCAGAAAGGTGGCATTCCTGTTCGGGAGGACGACACCATAGTCCTCATTACAATCTCAGCATTATGCTGCATGTGTCAGGCCAGAGCATGACAGATCACAGCCACCAACACGACAACCAGCCTCATCACGAGGGTATGATAGGCCAGGCTGCAACGGAAAACTCAATTTACAGATTCCAGGGCCAGTCTTGCCAATGTTCTCTGTTCATTTCTCAGACAGTATTCTTATACATTTCAGCCTTGCGTTTTGCCCCTTTACTAGAGGGCTGAATAGAACGTGCTTTCCTTAACCAGTAACTGTACACTTCGCCCCAGCATACCGCCCAGGGAAAGGCTCCTTTCTTTTTGCCCCTTCAACCATCTTAAATGTCTCCACTGATTTTTCCCCTATTGTCTGGCCAGCAACCTACAGTAGCCATGACCATACCAATAAACGAAATCTGTTCAGTAGATGGATCTCAGGGTCCAAACTCCAGAGTAAATTTCATAATCAACTAGACTGAATGACGCTTTTAGTAGGCTATGGCTGATACTAACTATAATTCACATTCCCTGGGCACGCACCTCTGTAATAAAGCTTGAATGTCAGAAATCTCAGCCAGGAGCTAACATACCTGTTTGGACTAGTCTTGTGCCAATGGAAACACATCAGAAACTGAAAACATTTAGCCTACTGTATAATGGTAAATGGATTCTTTTTAGTCAAATGAAGAATGATCACCTATACGTGAGTATGCGAATATATTAAATGTGAATATGGGATAAAGCCTTTAGCCACTCTCCTTTGGCATGCGCAAAATAATGTCCCTGTACATAAATACAGTGACAAGCTATTAGGCCCGGAGATGTTTGGCCCATCTGAGGTATTAGCTTAACAGAACAGTACAAACTTTCATTATTTTTCTGGCATTTGGAGCCCACACTACGATGTTTATGTCCCAAATGTCAGAATATAAAGATGCTTAGCTCTTTTATTTATGGAGTTAAGAGTTATTAATTTCTAAGTGACCTCATTTAATCAAAGCTGCAATTGAAACACCGTTTAGCAAAAACCCATCTCTGCAAATTTCAAAACAGAGATTTCAGTGTTAAAATAGCCGTGCCTTGCTGTTCAATACTCAAATATGTATTTAGCCCCCCGAGAATCCTTTCCCTGAGCTGGTACCTTCAGCATGCACAATGGTTTAATCATATATTGTTCTCTGAGTACTAACCCTTTACAAATCATATGACATAAAAAGAAAAATAAGTAACATTGTAAAGACAGTAATGAGAACTGTTGAACTAAAGTGCCTCTTAAAGAAATCCTAATAAATTCCAGAATTTCTAGTCTTCTGGCAAGCTTTCCATTTAGAATAAAATCAGTGATCAATGGTTGCAAAGAGCCAGAATCAGGCCTGCATGCCTCCGGAGCAGAAAAAACTCATAGACGAAAGATGACATTTAAGGGGAAAAAGCTGACACTGACTCCATCACTGTCATTGCTTCTGCCATAAAGCAGCTTCAAATATTAAAACATTTTTCATCTGTGCTGCATTATTGGCACCAGAAATTGTTTTCTCTCTGTCTGATACTCACTTGAACTGCAGCAAAGCTCCCCAGAGACTCCAGATTGTTACCAAGGCCTCATAACATATTGGCAGTTGATGTGGTGCTGTTCGTGTACACTTGCCACTCACGAAGGAGCCCTCCCCTCCCCCGTCCCTGCAAAAAGGAGAAGGCTCAGGAGAGAATTGGACTCAAGTTCAGTGGCTCAGGCACCAGGGCTGCGGGCACTTTGGATACTGAGCATGGCCACCTCCGTGGCTCCAAAGGGTTCCTTGGTGTGCCCATGGAGGTGTGCATGTACAATTGCAAAAAAGTACATCTTGACCTGCCTTCAATGCTTTTTTCTATCCTATACCTAATTACTCCCTTTGCATAAATACCCAGCTACTCCACAAAGACACCAAGTTTATTTTTTCATTGCATTCATTCTGTGGTCTTGTTATCCCAGGTAAGCACTTTTTTCCCCCTAACATTACACACTAAGCTTCCCTTAATTGTGAAATACATGTATTATCTAGGAACTTACATATTTGATATGCTCCTGAGCCATTCCCAGGCCTGGATCAGCATATTCATGGCCCCCCAACCAATCTTATTTCCCATCAGGCTAAGGATTTTACTTGCTGAAACCCCTCAGGGTAAGAGGACAGAATGGAAAGACATCGTATGCAACCTTGGCACAACTTGGCTTTCTTTCCACTCTAGGGAAGTAGGCAAACAAATAGGAACACTATGGAGTTAGTTAAAGACTCCATAAATAAGAACTGTCTAGGGGACTTCTCCCCTCCTCCTCTTCCCATGAAAAAACATGGAAAGTCAGTGAACTCTAAGGTTACAGGAAGCAGGAAAGCTGAAAAGTCAGAGGCAGCAAGAGAGGTTGTAGAGAAAGCACTGACCTAGGAAACAGGGGGCCCTTTCTCTCTCTCTCTGGCCTCAGTTTCCCTTTTGCTGAAGTGGAGGAGGCAGGGTTCAGACTGACAGTTTATGAGACCCCCGCTAGAAACTCCCAACTGGAAGTTCATGAATCCATGATAACCACTGGCTCTCTTAGCGACCCTCTCTCTGGACCCTGCCCATTACTCCCCTTTGCTCTTCCCAGAAAGGTGCCCAGTCTACACTCCATAAATCCTTAAGGATTCAACTCAGTGACTGTCCTAACACCCCAAATACTTCTGGTCACCCTGGCTACTTCTAGAATTGCCTCAGAAAGGAAAAAGCAGAATTTTTAAATTTTTATGAAGACTAATGACATGGACCCTGCTCTCAAGGAGTTTCTATTCCAGGAGATTCACTAGAGGAGTGTCCAAGTCCTATCAGAACCCCTAGATGGCATTGCCTCAGAGAGGAAGGCTGCCTAACCTAAGGGTTGGGGAATCTGTGCCCTAAAGGCCACATGTGGCCATCTCAGTCTTTGGGTGCAGCCTTTTGACTGAGTTCAAGTTTTATGAAACAAACCCTTTTATTAAGGGTATTTGCTCTGTGGAGTTTGGATTCTGTCAAAAAGTCATCCTTGAAGACTTAGAGGCCTCAAGGCAACACCTGGGCCTTGACCAACTTTCTCCTATATTATTTTATTGTGAAAAATTGACTTCATCCTGTAGATGAGTTCTTAACCTTTCCTGGGCCATGGACCCCTTTGGCAGTCTGGTGAATCCAGAATAATGTTTTAAATATATAAAATAAAATACAAAGGATTACAAAAGAAGTCAATTATATTGAAATACTATTGTAAAAATGTTTTTAAGTTGACAAACTTCAGGTCAAGAGTCCTTGTAATAGTAAGTATAATCGATCTTAACCCTACACTTACATGCATTCAGTCAAATGTGTATGTTGTGGGGTGGGAAGCAGAGGAGGAACAGGGTTGGGGGGCAGGGGAGAAGGAGTGAAAAGAACCACATGAATACATGCAAAGACCATTTTGTGCAAAGTCAATGGCCCCTCCAGGGTTCAATTCCTTCCAGGCCTGACAAGAGTAGGGAGTGAGGGGAGTGTGTGAGTGTGTGTGGGTGGGAGGGGTCAGATGAAACCTATGTTAAGATCGCCTCCACAATAAAAATAGAGGCACTTATCCCTGTACCAGCCAATTCTGGGCCCTGACATAGGTTTGGACTTTCCTCTGAGTCATCAAATCTATTTTTTTCTTGGCTCTCCTCTGGAAACATTTCTATCTTTTTAACCTATACTTCTTTCTCCTCATAAGAGAGAGAGCAGAAGGCCATTCTTTATCATCCATTAGTTTATCTAAAGCCCATTTTGAATCAATTTGTATATTTCATTGAATCATACAATGAACAAGGTGGAAGCAGCTAGTCCTAAGCAGCACAATGAACAGGGCACTGGACCCAGAAGCAGGGAGACCTCATTCAAATCCTGCCCCAGGCACTGCCAACTGTGTGACCAAGCAAATGATTCAGCCTCTTTGGGCCTCAGTTTTCTCTTCTATAAAAATGATGGGGTTGGTCTTGCTGGTCTCTGAGTTTCCTTTTAGCTTTAAAACTCTGATCCTATGATATTGCCGATTAGTAGCAGGAACTGTTTTCTTCCAGAATAACTAACCTGCCATCCAAACAAATCTGTACTAATAATGCCAGTAATCATAGAGATGTATAGAAAGGCAAAGTAAGTTGCTGAAATTTAACTGAAAAACAGAAAGAACTTACTGGAGGAAATTTCCTGGGCTGCCACAGGGTAAGTTGAGATAGATAGATAGATAGATAGACAGACAAACATTTATTAAGCATTTACTATGTGCTCAAGCCAAAAGTGAGGAACCTGTGACCTCAAAGCCACATATAGCCCTTTAGGCCCTTTGATTGAATCCAAACTTCACAGTGAAGGGCTACACTTGAGGACCTAGAGAGCTATATGTGGCCTTAAGGCCACAGCTTCCCCACCCCTGACCCAAGCACCGTTCTAAAATTCTGGAAATACAAATATATGCAAACAAAACAGTCCAAATCCTCAAGGAGCTTACATTCGACTGGGAAAATATAACACACAAAAGGGAGGTGGAAAGGGGAGAGTATAAGTCTGCTAGGCAGGACATAAAGTCTGGAATATGAGTGGATCCAGGAATGAGGTGGGTATGGTGGAGCATAGCATAAAATGGTAGTCTGGGCAAGAGATTTACCAATCAGTCACTCAACAAATATTTATTAAACATTTACTATGTGCTAGGCACAGAAAAAGATTATTTCCTGTCCTTAATGAATTCACAATCACAATCAATCATACTCAGGAAAGAGGGTGACAGGATAGAAGCATGTAGGGATTTTTCATTTTGAAAAATAGAATGCTCTCCTTCTTTACCCCCAATCTCTATAATCCCTAGCTTCCTTTAGGTCTTAACTTAAGTATCACCTTCTGTATGAGCCTGTTCACAATTCCTCAGCTGCTAGTGCCTTTCTCTCCAAGGTGTCTATCTACTAGATATGTATCTTGGATATATCTATTTGCGTATATGTTGACTCCTCCATTAGACTGTAATATCCTTGAAGGTAGGCACTCTTTTCAATTTTTCTTTATATCTTTCTTTGCTCTTAGCCCAGTGCCTCATTATAGTGATTAATCAACATTTTATCATTACTTAAATTCAAGTAGGATGCGTATGGGAAATATGCTTTTGTGGTTCAGTTTCTATCATAACAATGAGGCCCCGTTAGAGAGACATCTCTGATCAGCCAGACCTCTTTATACAAAGGACTGTGACTGCCTCGGTTGTGTGACCTAAGGGGCCTGGGAAAGTTCCATTACCCAGAGACATCAAAATCCACCTCCACTCTCTTCCTCCATTAACTGACACCTGTTACGGCTTCATCCTTTTAGCTTAAGGCTTTGATCTTGGGTAAAATGCAAATCCAAGGGATCAAGCTTTAAACTTTCTCAGTTACTGTTTCCTCACTTACTGTAAATGAAGGATCTGACAGCAAGTTTTGATAAGGAAAAGGGAAAGGAGAGCACTAAGCATGAGTGAGTGCGTGCGTGCGTGCGTGCGTGCGTGTGTATGTGTGTGTGCATGTTGGGAGACTAGGAGTGAAGGTGCCCTGAAGCAGTGAGAAGTCTTAAGACAAAATTCAGTGACATAATTTTGCTGTAAAATGGGAAAAGTACTGAGCTAAAGTATCAGGTATTAAGTCAACCTGTATGGATATTCTAGCCAGTCACTCACAAAAAAAGGCATATCTACCTTCCAGTGACTATAGCAGCCATACTCAAGGTGACTGAATAAAAGTTCTCCAAGTCTACTTGTCTCACAAGCAGTCAAAGAAAATTTAACCCAGCACTTTACCAAACAGGAAACTCTAGGAACCAACACTTTGGATAGTAATTCAATATAAATCTTGAACCTACTGCAGCCTAGATGCCCATAGCTCCCCTATCTTAAAGGCTTGCTAGTAGTAATTTGTCCTTTGGCAATTCCTATTGTTATAGGGTGATGAGAGAGAAGGGACCAGTTAGACATACCTGGTTAGACTTTTGTAAATGACTTCATTTCTATTTTTAAGAGTCCCTTGGACAGTAAGGAGATCAAATCAGTCAATACTTAAAGAAATTAATTCAGAGTATTCACTGGAAGGTCAAATATTGAAGCTGAAACTTAAATACTTTAATGAGATAATGGGAAGACGTGACTCCTTGAAAAAGACCCTGATGCTGGGAAAGATTGAAGACAAAAGGAAAAGAGGATGGCAGAGGATGCGATGGAGAGATAGCATCATGGAAACAACCAACATGAGCTTGGACAGACTTTAGGAGAGAGTGGAGGATAGAACGAGCGTAACCTAGCATGCTATGGTTCATGGAGTGGCTAAGAGTCGGACATGACTGATCAACAGCACCCTATTCATTTCTAGTTTGGGAAAACACTGGGGGAAGCATGAATGACATTTCGAATTAGAAAGGATTATCTTCCAGATTAATAATAAACATAACAATAACAGCTAACAGTTATATGGCACTTAATATGCATGAGGCACCGTGCTAAGTTCTTTATAAATATTATCTTGCTTGATCCTCACAACACTCATGAGAGGGAGGGGTTATTTTTACTCCCATTTTACAGCTGAGAAAACTGAGACAAGCGTATGTGACTTGCCCAGTGTCACAAAGTAGTAAGGGTCTGATTTCAGATTGAGCTCAGTTCTTTCTGATTCCAGGCCCAGCTCTCTGTCCACTATACTATTCAGCTGGCTAGAGGTTCCCACCTTTTTTGCTGTGTTATGTACCCCTTACACAGTTTGGTGAAGCTTAAGGACCTATTGTCATAAAAATGTTTTTAAATAATTGAAAGAAATGCTAAAATATATGTAGAGGTTAGTGAAAATAAGGTTTTATATACATATATATATATATATATGTATATAAAACCTTATATATATTTCCTACCCAAGTTCAGAGTCCCTGAAAGTACAGACCAGTTAAGAACTCCCAGTTGAGAACTTATGCTCCTAGTTAAGAACTCTTATTTTTCTTAGATGAGAAAACTAAAGAGGTTAATTGATTCATCTAACGTCATAGGATTACTAAGTAGTGGAGCTACAGTTCTTGATTCACACTCTTCATGAGAGATAACAAGGATTCCTAAGGTTTCACTGACTTGTGTGTCCCAGAATAAATAAAACACAGACATATATACATTCCTGTCTGTCTTCTTGAGCCCCTTGGTCACTCAAAATGATCCAGCTCCTAACTATGGACAAATCCGTTAATTTCTCTGAGCCTCAGTTTCCTTATATATTAAATAGGAATAGAAGTACTTGCAGCACTTCCCACCCAGGGTTATTTGTAAGAATCAAATGAGATCAGGTGTAATCAGCTTTCTAAGCCTGAAAATGCTCTTAAAAGTACATTGTTTGTCATTGTTATTACGTGTAATATTAATCATCTGTGGTTGCTGAAAAGATTGACCTAACTATCCACACAGGAAGGAAGGACAGAGATGATGGACGTCTGTTGTCCAATTTATAACACAGAGTTGTTGGGCAACCCATAGTGTTAGTCTATTAGAATTTTTATTCTGGATGAGCAAGTCAGATAAACAATGAACTGGGACCAGTTTTGAATGGGAGATAAAGTCTGGATTGTCTTTGGGAAATTATGAAGTGTTTTCAATAATCCGAAACTACATGTATGCACGCATGGGCATGGGCAAACACACACACACACACATTTAACACCAGTAACCTTCTGTCAGGGCTAGATGACTCCAAACCATAGAACTTTACAGACACCTGAAGAATCAAAGTTTCAGGTGATTGAAAGAACAGTGCCTGTGTCACAGGCACAGGCAGGCTGCAGGATAGTGCTGAGGATCACTTCTCTGCACAAGTGATGTAAAAAGATATCACAGAAACATGTAGGACAAGACAAGGAATTTGCTAGTCATGTAGCAAAAGTAAGGGATGGTATTCAGCCCAAATGTTCCAGTGGTACCCAAATATGCTGAAAGACCTTGAGGAAGTAGGAATAGAGGGCATAGGAATGAAGTTCATGGACCAGTATGAAGGATGGGTCCGTTTTGACCTGTATAAGTATGTAGAATATTCCCATTCATAAGAGCATAGATCTCCTGAAACATAGCTACTGAAGCGTAACGTGGTGCCAGGTTATCTTTCATTTTCAGCAACAAGATCCTTCATTCCTCTTAGGATCACAGATTTAGACCTTTCAGGTTAACTCCCTTCTTTTACAGATGAAAAAACTCAGTTTCAAAGGGATTAATAGACCAGCTCCAAATCATACAGGTAGTAAATAAGAGCAAAAATTTGAATGCAGGTCTTTTGACTCCAGATCCAACACCCTTTCTGCTATATCATTCTTCCTCAATTGAACATGGTCATAATCTAAAAGCTAAAATTCCTAACCCTGCCCCCCTTCATATTCCTAATCCACACTGAATTCGTAATTCCCAATCATGGAAATATAGCTAGGTGGATGGAAGAGCCTTTTTTAGGCTGTTTAGTCTAACCCTATCATTTTCAAAGATGAGAAAATTCAGACCGGAGAGATTATATGATTTGCCCAGTCACACAGGTATCAAAAGAGCCAAGATATTCACCCATATCCTTTGATTCCAGACCTAGCAATTCTTTCCACTACACCATGGATCTTCCAGTGAGCAAAGCCTCAATTGCAAAATCCAGAACTCCCAATGTCCCCACACCCTCCCAATGTTCTTAATCCAAGGAACAAGGCCCACTCTTATCACTCCAAGAAGAGGTCAATTCCCTATTTCTCCAAGTTTGTGCCACCTTCCAGAAGCTGATAAACACAGCAGCCAGAGGGCAAGGAAAAACCATGTGGAGAACCCGCCCACCAGCCACTGTAGCCAAAGAGCCCAGAGTTTCCATCTGATCTGGAAAGCCAGCGCTTAATAACACCTTCTCTAGATCCCTGCAGGAAACCGCCAGCATTTGAGCCAAGGAGGGCTGTAAAACTCGCCCGCCCCCCTACCCCCACCTTATGCCTTTCAACTTGACTAACTGACTGAGAGTGAGTGGCAGAACAGAGAGGAGGTAGTGAAAACAAACAGCAAGGAAAATCAGATGGGAAAGGATCATGGTGGGGGTTTGATGCAGGGTGAAAGTGGATATCAGTATCCGATTCAAGACCACTTGGAAGTATAGATCCTGTACTCTCTGATTTTAAAAACCAACCTCACTACAGAGAGGCAGCTTACAACCATGTGTAGCAATTTAGTGGATCAGCCGGGATGTATGTGGATTATCAGGGTACTTAGAAGGAGAAAGAGGAGAGAGAGAGAGAGAGAGAGAGAGAGAGAGAGAGAGAGAGAGCAGAAGACCACACAGGGAGATATCGCACAGAGCCCTGGCCTAGCCATCTGCCACGACATCACATGCCTCTCCAGAAACTGACAGACAGTGATTCTGCATGGCCCAGGCACGTCAGATGAGTCAATCAATCAAAAAAATTCTTATGAAACTTAATCATGGAGGGTCGTGTTAGGGAGTGGGGAACAGATTAAATTACCACGGTATTAGATACGGGAAATGATTTCTGTCAAAACCATCTTTACTGCAATTATAATATGTTAATTATGTATTTCATTAAGTAAGTGGATTAGAGCCTGCACAGATGAAATCACGCTGAAGGCTTTGAATCATTTGCTGAGCAGTGTGGGAGGACGAGTGTGAATGGAACTCAGTTAATTTTGAAAACTTTCACATGCTAAACATGGTTCTTCCCTCCCCACCCCCTCCCCAACCCTGTCCCCTCTAGTGCAGGAAATAAATGCCTCCCAGCATGCTGCGTAAAATACCCAAAGACCACATTAATTTCTGTGATGTAATCAGATCATGCCTGATGCCGTCCAGGAGCTTGTCAGAGATGCGGTGATTTTGTTTGTGCAAAATAACTCCTTTTGCCTGGCTAACGTTCCCTTACCTACAGGAATGTGCTAACTTGGCTAGGCAAACATCACAGCTGGCTCATCAGTGACACCCTCTTCCCCACCAAAGGAGATTTCAGGACTGTTTGCTGGCCCCAACCCACCCCAGCAGGAAACACCTTGGGTTCCAAAGACAAACCCTCTGATGGTCTGTTTTCTCTGTACCATTGTCTATTTTTTCCCTTCTTCCAGGACTAGAGGAGACCTGGCCACAGTTCAGAGCCAATGGGTGATACTCTGTGTAGAGCAGTTCTCTGCAAATCACTCTCATCTCCCATTTGCATGTATAGCAGCCAAATCACATGCATCAACATGCTACTTTTGCCATGATTTTGACCTTTAGGGAGGTGCTGCCAATAAAGATGATTGCTTTTCGTGGCTGAAATTGAATCTCAGCAATGTAAGAAACTATCCACTTAAAGGCAATATGGCCTTCAGACCCATGCAACTGACTAACAATATGTTACATTTTGCTGCACATCTTTCCAATGAAGTCCTAAAGTGTCCTTTCCCCCTTGGCTTGGATCTTTGGTTGTATAAAGAGGAACATGGAATCAGCAAACTGCTCAGTAACCATGATTGTTCTGGTCCTGGGAGTCTGGCTTTTCCCAGCCCTGCCCAGAATAAAGAAAATGAAATGTGTCATAGTCTTACAATCATGTCATGGAGTCTCTCCTCCACTCTACAATTCTGGACCTAGTGGGAAGCTTTCAAATGCCAGAAGAGACTCTCAGTTCTAAAAGAGGTACCCAGTGGTAAAGTATATAATTCCCCAAGCTCTGGCATTTCCCAATTTTTTCTCCCTTTGGAAGAGCTTCTAGGAGTTGAGGGACATTTTAAATCAGAAGAAATAGAAGAAAATAAGACATGAAATAATTAATTTCAAAAAATGAGCAAGTATACAGTATACATAAATTTACCCAGATCCCAATTATTCAGTTATCAGCAATAACCACAAGAGATTTTGAAAAAGGGGAAGGAAGAGACAGCCTAACACCCTGCCTGGAGTGAATAGTGGTGTAAATGCTTCGAAAAGGTTGGCTGATTTGATGAAAACCCAATCAGCCTCTCTAGGGAGATATTACTTTCCTCATTATTCTACTGATTGGCCTTATTTCATCTGAAGAATGCGGCACATTCTTTACGGGGCCTGGCAAACCTCTTTAACAATATCAAGGAAAAAAAAATCTATCACCTCCTTAATCGAAACAACAAGGAAATTAACAAGAGTCATCTTCTCAAAAACTCTAGCTCATTCCTTGGGGAACTGTTGTGACATCTCCCCAGCCCCTTCTCTTTTCCCTTCTCCCCCCTCCCCCCACAAATATCATGGAATGAATTGCTTCAATTATATCAAAAAAAGAAAGGGGATGAGGGTGATACGTGCCTCTAATTTGGCAGGCTCTTTGGGCCTTCCAAGAGACTCAAGTGGGTGTGTCTACATAAGAGAAATGGCAGCCATTGGGATTTGTTGGTAGCCACCAAACCCTAACTAGGAATAATTGAATTTACTGGGGACAGTTTGTTCTGATAATAAAAAAAAAAATCCCTTACACTTCTACCTACGGCACAGCAGGGTTTGGATACTAAGTAAAAACAATCGCAAGCAAAGTACAAAACAGAGTTGTGAAATTCAGTCTGAGAACACTGTTATCAATGGCCTGAAGCTGGCAATAACTGTTAATTAAGTGCATTTTTTCATTATTCTTTAGCAAAGAGGCAAGATTTAATGATGTAAGTTAACAATGGATGATAATTTAAAGTAGTGACAATAGTTTAATTATTCACACACATATAAAAGTTAACTTCATAACTTATTTCTTTGTAAGAACAAGTTCATTTAAAATATTTTGAACTGTGCATACAATTACCACATACAGTCTCTTCCTTCATGGCTCTGTAGATACAAAGAGTCAATTCTCCCTGTAAATTTCTCACCAGGCAGTTCTGTAGACAAGGAATTCATCACCTTTTTTTTTTTTAATCTTGCCATTGGATTTTAAACAGTATATTCCTGAGGACAGATAGGGATGGCATTGGGTTGGGCCAGTGGTCTACTCAGTGCCTTCACTTCTTCCAACAGTGGAAACCAGATTTGCCTAGGCTAGAACTGAATGTCTTACAAAAACCCCCACAAATGGTTTGAGCAGCAGCATAGGGGAACTGACAACATCCTTTAAAAGAAGAAAAATAACTATGTACTATAGTGGAGAAAGTGCTGACTTTGGAGTTAGAAGAGTTAGATTCAGATCCTGACTGCCACTTTGCGTCTTTGAGCAAGTTAATTAAACTTTCTGAGCCTAAGTTTCTCATCTGGGAAGAGATGACTTTTGTGATCCTTGCCAGCTTTAGAGCCTCCTGAGCCTTTGAGCCTATAAAAACAGGAAAGACAGAATTGTATTTTGAAATCCATTTTGGTGCCATGATCTAAAAACATCCACTATTTTGATTTTTCCAGGATCAACTTCTTCCTCGTGACCATCCATAGCCAGTGATCTGCCTACAGAAATTCCTGGGGTTATCGCAAAGGTGGAGATGATAAGAAGAAGAAAGAGATTTATCAGAAATAGAAAGTGAAGTCAACTTGGGTTCAGGGCTCACAGATGGTTCCAGGAAAATATAATCTTAACAAACCAGACTGCCTAAACAATTTGAGTGAGACCCATAAGAAGCAAGATACATAACCTTATGTCACTCAAGAATGCCATAAAATCAGTCTAGTACACTGCTCCACATTAGGTCCCTTCACCTTGTGTTTTTAGGAAGAGTTTTGTAAATTTTATAGAACTCATAAACATGAATTCTTATTGTAATTATTTAGCTATACCTCTCTTTTATGATCAAAGAAAAAAATGAGATTTTTCCATATCCACGCAATAACAAAACTCTGCTTGGAAAAAACTGAAAAATTCTATCAGATATTTGTGCATCATGTTTAGGTGACACCAAATTATGTTGCTGCCATGTTTGTGAATTTCATTTCAGACATATATAAACATGGTGAAACGGAGAAATAATAGTCAAGGACAAATATTCTTTCAAGTACAATCTATTGATTTACTAGTTTTAACAAATACAGTTTCGGTGTGGAGCTCTTAATAAGGATAGCAATCATTAAATAAATATTAAGCAGAAACAGTGGTTTGAAGTCACCCATAATTTCAGTTCAATTCAATGTTTATTGAATTATCATCATATATAACACATTGTGTTGTATACTTTGATGGCTAGGAAAATAATGAGACACTGACCTTGCCTTTAAGGAATCTACAATCTATGTGCATGGGAATTTGATTAATTTAATGATATTTAATAGACACAAGCCTATAACTAATTTAAGTTTAGTTGGCTTTTAGTCCTATTTTCAGATACACTGGTCATTGTGTATATTTTTCTCATGATTCTACTACCTTCTCTGCAACATTTCATTCAAGTCTTTCCATATTTCCCTGAATTTCTGTTGTCATACTTTCTTTTTTTAAATTTATTTACTTATTTTTACTTTTCAGCATTCATTTCCACGAGATTTTGAGTTCCAAATTTTCTCCCCATCTCTCCCCTCCCCCACCCCCAAACCTGTACATTCTGATTATCCCTTCCCCCAATCTGCCCTCCCTTCTATCACACACCTCCCTTACCTTATCCCCATCCTCTCTCTTTTCTTGCATGGCAAGATGGATTTCTATACCCCATTACTTGTATTTCTTATTTCCCAGTTGCATGCAAAAACAATTCTCAACATTCATTCCTAAAACTTTAAGTTCCAACTTCTCTCCCATCCTTCCTTTCTACACTTCCCCACTGAGAAGGCAAGCAATTCAATATAGACTATGTATGAGTAGTTTTGCAAAAGGCTTCTGTAACAGTCATATTGTGAAAGACTAACTATATTTCCCTCTATCCTATCTTGCCCGCCATTTATTCTATTTTCTCTTTTGACCTTGTCCCTCCCCTTACTTCTAATTATGCCCTCCTCCCATTTGCCCTCCCTTCTGTCATCCCCTGCACCCCACTTATCCCCTTTTCCCATACATTCCTGTAATGTAAGATAGATTTTCATATCAAATTGAGTGTGCATGTTATTCCCTTAAGTCAAGTCAAATGTAATAGGAGTAAACTTCACTTTTTTCTTCTCACCTTCACCCTTTCTCCTCCATTGAAAAAACTTTTTCTTGCTTCTTCTATGAGAGATAATTTGCCTCATTCCATTTTTCCAATTCTCCTCCAAATATATTCCTCTCTCATCTCTTAATTTTATTTTTTTAGATATCATACTTTCCCATTCAAATCAACTTGTGCTCTCTGTCTATATATGTGTGTGTGTGTCTGTGTTTGTGTGTGTGTGTGTGTATAATCCCTCCAACTACCCAAATATTGAGAAAAGTTTCAAGAATTACAAATATTATCTTTCCATGTAGGAATGTAACAGTTCAACTTCAGTAAGTCCCTTATGATTTCTATTTCCTGTTTAACTTTTCATACTTGTCTTGATTCTTGTGTTTGAAAGTGAAATTTTCTATTCAGCTCTGATCTTTTCATCAAGAACACTTGAAAGTCCCTTATTTCGTTGAATGACCATGTTTTCCCCTGAATTATTATACTCAGTTTTGCTGGGTAGGTGACTCTTGGTTTTAATCCTAGTTCCTTTGATTTCTGGAATATCATATTCCAATCCCTTTAATCCCTTAATATAGAAGCTGCTAGATCTATGCTATCCTGGTTTTGTTTCCATGACACTCAAATTGTTTCTTTCTGACTGCTTACAATATTTTCTCCTTGACCTGGGAACTCTGGAATTTTGCTACAATATTCCTAGGAGCTTTTATTTTGGGATCTCTTTCAGGAGGTGATATGTAGATTCTTTCAATGTTATTTTACCCTCCAGTTCTAGAATATCATGGCAGTTTTCCTTGATAATTTCATGCAAGATGATATCTAGGCTCTTCTTTTGATCATGATTTTCAAGTAGTCCCATAATTTTTAAATTGTCTCTCCTGGTTCTATTTTCCAGGTCAGTTGTTTTACCAGTGAGATATTTCACATTGTCTCCTATTTTTTCATTCTTTTGGTTTTGTTTTGTAATTTCTTGGTTTCTCATAAAGTCATTAGTTTCTATCTGCTCCATTCTAATTTTGAGAGAACTATTTTCTTCAGTGAGCTTTTGAACCCCCTTTTCCATTTGGCTAATCCTGCTTTTTAAAGTTTTCTTCTCATTGACTTTTTGGACCTCTTTTGTCATTTGAGTTAGTCTACTTTTAAAGGTGGTATTTTCTTCAGCATTTTTTGGGACTCCTTTAGCAAGTTGTTGACTCACTTTTCATGAACGTCTTGCATTGCTCTCATTTTTCTTCCCAATTTTTGCTACACCTCTCTAAACCGATTTTCAAAATCCTTTTTGAGCTCTTCCATGGCCTGAGACCATTGCATATTTATTTTGGAGGTTTTGGATGTAGAAGTCTTGATTTTGATGTCTTCCTCTGATGGTATGCTTTGTTCTTCCTCATTCATAAGGATGAAAGAAAATACTTATTCACTAAGAAAGTAACCTAAAGTCTTATTTTTCCCCTTTTGGGGGCATTTTCCCAGCCAATTATTTGACTTTTGAGTCCTTTGTCAAGAGGAGGGTATACTCTAGGACCCTGTAAGTTCTCAGTTCTTCCAAAGTGGCACAATCACAAGAGAGGAATTTACTCTTCTCTTGGCCTGCAGTCTGGTCTGGGAGCAACCACAAGCTTTTCTGCCCAGGATTTGAGAGTAGAATTCCCTCTCTGGAGTCTCCCCCAGGTCCACTAGGCCAGAGTTCTTCCTTACCCCAGGACTGCCACTTAGGGCTGAGATCCAAATCAGCTACTCACTTCCCCCAGGGTCTTTAGCCTGAGGGCTCCAAAAAGATCCATGCTTCTGCGGCTGCCTAGGGCTGGGACTAGTGCAGGACCCTGCTCCTTTTTCACTCAAGTGAAAAAGCTTTCTTAGTGACCTTTAAAGCTTTCTTTGGAGTTTGTGGTTTGAGAAATCTGGGAATCACAACAGATGCCCAGGATTCTGCACCCTGAAGCCTGCTCTGGTCCAGTCCATGAGGCACTGCGTGGCCAAGGATGGTCTGTGCTCTGTGGGAGGCCAGTGTGATAAACCTTTCCTGTTGGCCTTCCAGGTTGCCTTGGGCTAGAAATCTCTTTCATTCTGTTGTTTTGTAGCTTCTGCTGCTCTAAAATTTGTTTACAGGTATTTCATGGGTGGTGGGGGGAGGGTTTCAACAATCCATCCTTCTACTCTGCCATTTTGGCCCTGTCCCTCTGACATATATTATTATAGCCTAAAAATATTCCTTTATGTTCTTATACCACAATTTGTTCACCACTGAATTTTTTAAACTTAATTCATATTATTTATCATTACCAGTGTACAATATGTATATAGCATTCTATATTCTAGCCATACTGGTCTACTTACTATTCTCTAAACTTAAACTTCCATTTCTTGCCTCTGTGACTTTCCATATAGTCAATCAACTACCAAATCTTTTCATTTTCATCAGCACATCATTAACATATATACTCTTCTCTCTACTCACATAGATACTCCCTTAATTCAGGCCCGGGTCACTTTTTGCCTGGCTTATTACAATAGCTTTGATATACATGCCTCCCTTCTGAAATTCATCACAAAGCTGCCAAAATAATTTTCCCAAATTGCAGATCTGACCCTATTACCTTCTTGCCTCCTGACACATAACCAACAAACTTCAGTGTCTCTTTATTACTTCCACCTTCAGTTTCTTTTTCTTTTCTTATTTCTGTAGTTAGCATTTCTAGTACACAATAGTGGTGATAATGGGCATCCTTGTTTCACTCCTGATCTTATTGGAAAGGCTTCTAGCTTACCCCCATTGCTGATAATGCTAGCTTATTGTTTTAGATAGACAATGCTTATTAATTTAAGGAAATCTCTATTTATTTCTATGTTTTCTAGAATTTTTATAGGAATGAGTCTTGTATTTAATCAAAAACTTTTTTGTATCCATTTAAATAATATGATTTTTATTGTTTTTGTCATTGATATGGTCAGTTATGCTGATATTTTTCATGAACCAGCCCTGTATTTCTGATATAAATTCCATCTGGTCATAGTGTATGATATCTGTTATATTTTGCTATAATCACCTTGCTTATATTTTATTTAAAATTTTTGCATCAATAGTGATTACTGAAATTGGTCTACAATTTTCTTTCTCCGTTTTTGCTTTTCCTGGTTTAGGAATCTGTACCATGTTGGCATTATAAAAGGAATTTGGTAGGACTTCTTAGTTGCCTATTTTTTTTGAAATAGTTTATATAATATTGGGATTGATTGGTCTTTAAACATCTGGTAGAATTTGCTTGTGACTATGTCTGGTCCTGGATATTTTTTCTTAGGGTGCTCGTTTTATTGCTTGTTCTCCTTATTACTTCTAAGATCAAATATGCTCTCCTCTGTTTGGCATTTAAAGTTCTTCCCAACCAAATTTCTTTCTACCTCTCAGGTGAGTGTATGTGTGTATATGTAAATGTATGTATATATGTCATATACATATATACACATATAGATATATGTGTATACATACACATATGTATGTGTGTATATATGCACACACATACATAATATCTTCTCCACATATTCTATGACCCTGTCATCCTGGCCTATTTGCCATTCCTCACATGCAACACTTTTCTTCTCATCTCCATGCATTTACATTGGCTATCCCCCAAACCTGGAATGCTCCCCAACTCCATCAATACTTCTTAGAATTTCTCATTTCCTTGAAGAATCAGCTCAAGTGTCACCTTCCTTAGGGGGCCTTTTCTGATGTCCCCAGCTGCTAGGACCACCCCATCCAAGGTAACCTTGTATCTGTTTCGTATGTGTCTTGTATATACACATAGACATCCTTCCCCCTGCCCCACCCCATTTGAGTGTAAACACCTTGAAGTGTAGAACTGTTGGGTTTTTTTTTTATTTCATTGTATTACTAACACTTAGCACAGTGTCCTATACATAGTAAATGCTTAAAATAAATACTTGTTGGTTGATTGACTGATTAAGTGAAATCCAACTTCGGTGAACATTAATTTTGTTCCACGCTTGCAATTCACTCCCTCTTTGCCTCTGCTCCTTATACTTTGCTTCCAAGATCCAACTTGGGTGTCATCTTTTATGGTAAACCTTTTCTGATTCCCTAACGTGCATCTCTTCTTCAAATGATCTTGTACATATTTATATGTGAATGTATTGTATCACCCCCAATAAAATCAAGTTCTTTTAGGGCAAAGACTGTTTTGTTTTAACTTTGTATACTCAGTACATAATTCAGTGATTTGCACATAGAACTTAATAAATGCTTATTGAATGAATAAATGAATGAATGATGACCAACATTAACCAGAACCCATTGTTACTCAGCTGCATAAAAGTATGTGATTATTTGGATTTAAATAACCCATGGCCCAAATGACATTTCTTTCCCTAACTTTCATAAGCTTTATTTACTGGAAATCTCCCTATTAATTGACATCACTTTCTTTGCTAAAACAGTATAATATGTTCTAAGACTGAACCAGACAACACAAAAGTACCATTATGCTCAATGAGGGGATCATTTAGACCCTAAGCAACTAACCAAGTTGTCTGTATAAAGAGAAGAGGTTTTGATCCTTGGATTATTATCTACAGACAAAGGTACAAATATCTTTGTGGAAGTACCATCTTTTGGAGATAATACCTCGGGAAATGATGTTATAAGGCCAGAAAATTGATTTCCTGGCATTGCAAAATCATTCCTGAGGTTATCAGTGTCAAAGCTTAGTGGTTCATGGATTTTTTTTTATTGTAAGATAAGGTGCAATATGTTTTGTGAGTTAAGCCTAATGAGATCTGATGAAATTACAGTTCATCAGTTGAATAAGTATTGTGGCTTAACCCAAGCATCCAACCCAGGCCCCTTGCATCAGTCATGAGCCAGAAAATGAAGCATCCCAGCTGGAGGGCAGAAGAGGCAGTAGGAAAAGACAGCTTGGTGTGTGGTCATCAGTATATCTCCAAACGAATATGGAGAAGGTGCAAGACATTGAGCTAAGCCTTAGTTTCTACGTCTTGTGTGTATGTGATAGCTAAACATGAAAATCAGGCCAAAGTCGGCCATAGGAAAAAAAATAAGCAAGTTTATGAATCAGAATTCTGTTTGTAATTCTATTGTGAAGGATAATTATTCATTTAACTAAGTAAGGTCCTGGGCCTGAATTAAAAGGATCAGTATATAAAAATATAGATTGAGGCTACGTCCTGGCTATAAAATTTAAAATATATGAATATTTAGAGAAACTTAAACACATGATCCTTTATTGACAGGCACTGATGACTGAAATGGAGCCCAGAGAGCATAGTTCAAATAAATTATTTGAGATAACAAACTGTAAACAGGACCCTAAGCTATGAGTTTATTAATGACTCTTCCCCATGACAGATGCTGAACCTTAACACCCCTGTCACTGTGCTAATTGAAATAAAAAACTGTTTTGCAGCTGTGGTATAAGAGGAGAAGATGACAGGGCATCCACCTTCACTATGACAAAAGGTCCCATAAAATAGTTACCATTTTGACTTAAATGATAATCTAGATATTAGTACTTTCTTGGGAGATGGTGTTTTCTTAAGTCTCTGCCAAAGGAAATAGAAATACACCTCCACCTCATGAAGTACATCTAAGTTTACTGGTACATATAAATTGATGAATTAATGGATAAAAAAAGCCTTTAGTATGAGCTTCATATTAAGTATATTGAGCACTGGATATACAAATACAGTAAGCAAGACACTTCCTGTCCTCAAGGACCTTATATTTTAATAAACACTGAGAAGAGAAGACACAAGAAGGATATTGCAGGTAAAGTGAGTGGAGACATAAGGCAGTTAATTGACCCATCATTTCAGGAATGAGACTGTTGATTTGATTATTATTCTTAGATAAGCTGTCAAGTGGTCAAAGTTGGGTATGAAGGGAGAAGTCATCCCTCTCCACCAGTGTTATGGCATGAAGATAGTGTGGTAAGTCTGAATCAGGTTAGTTAAGGTGAATACTCACCAATAAGAGCCCAGAGGTCCAGGATCCCAGGGATCCAGGGCAGAACTGGAGCTGAAGAGCCAGCTTGGAGGTTAGAGGCTGGAGGGAAAGAACTTAACATGAAGATGGAAAGGGGTATTGAATTTTAGTGTTGAATTACAGTGACCAAACTAAGCAGACAGAATGGAGTCAAATCTAAGAAAGACTGAGCAGAAGAAACAGTAACAATGTAAAAGGAAAGATGATGTTCCTCCTTCTATTTGCTTCCCTGACCAAGTCAACAAAGTAATGCAGTAGAATAAGCCCTATCAGTTCTGGAGTCCAAGACAGAACATCTGGATTCAAATCCTGCGTCCGACATTTACTATTTTGTGACCTTCAGCAAATCATTTAACCTCCTTGAGTCTCAGTTTCCTCACTTGTAAAATGAAATGGTTGGATTAGATGGCTTCCAATTTTAGAATTATGGTGCTATGATTTGTTTTTCTTAGGGTTTGGTCAATTTAATATTGATATTTAATTCCTTTGCCAAAAAACACCCTTCCCCCCATTTTTTTCATGTAAGACCCCCAGATCTGGTACCTGCACAAAGAGTATCCTTTCAACTTTTAAAGATTCAGACATGACTCACTGCCACCCAACATCCAGAGCTTGCAAGGGAACAATAAGAAATAGTTTCAAGCTTTTAGAAAATGTTGAAAAAGAATATTTCCCCTCATCCATATATGTGTACATATCCATATATATATATGGACAAATATGTTCTTGTATACATATATTGAGAGAGAAGAAAATAGAGGACAAACAAAAAGAAACAAAGAAATAGAGATCAAATGAGCACATGGGAACATATCTTTTCCTTTATGTGTGTATATGTATCTATATACTATATATGCTCACATAGGGGAGGGTAAAAATGTTCCATATTTATATAGTGAGTACTGTGTGAGTTACTTATTGTAATGTCTGTCTCCAAGGCATCAAATAAACATGGTTTTCTACAGTATATTTAACCAATAAATGCTCACACATACAGACACACACACAGGGATTGATATTTTATTCATTTTCCTGTCTTCTTAATTTTCCCATCTAATAGATTTCACTTAGTATGGAACACAAGAGGTTCATTGCAAAAGCTCTTTCTCAGAGCAATGTCTACTGCTGCTGAATCTCATCAAAACTTCTGGATCTTTTCTCCCTCCTGAGATTCTGACCCAGGGCTGAGGAAGCTGCAGCCTTGAGGTCACATGTGGCCCTCTAGGTCCTCAAGTGCAGCCCTTTGACTGAATCCAAACTTCACAGAACAAATCCCCTTAATAAAAAGATTTGTTCTGTAAAACGCGAACTCAGTGAAAAGGACATACCCAAGGACCTAGAAGGCCACATGTGGCCTCAAGGCTGCAGGTTCCCCACACCTGAAGTGCTGACCTCTCTGTGTTCCCTTCTGTCCTTAACTAGCTACATCTTCATCCCATAATCTCTTGAGAGCAGGGTTTAGCCACAAAGAGTTATATCTAGACTCCAGGCATTCTGCTGACTTTTACTTGGCACAAGTGCAGTTTTGTTCTGCTATCTGCAAGCATGGTTCACTTGTGTTCATGTCAATATTTTCGTCTTTGGCAGTAAGGCAGGAGCAGTTAGGGACCATATCTTCCTTAATGTAACTTGGCACTTGATGAACACTATTTGGGGCAAGGGATAGTGATGATAAGGAGCTCTGAAGATTCCAACATGGTTTGTGAAAGGGGAAATGGAACCAGTTACAAGGTACCTTTGATTGAGAGTATTAAGGACATTTTTACTCCAAGTGAACCATTTGGAAGGTGGTAGATTTAGGCTCAGTTATAGCCACATGACAGCTATCTAATGGAATGACATCACATGTTTTCCCTGTAAGTGGTCTCAAAGACATCTCCTGACCCATCAAAATGTTGGCTGCTTTGCACATATTTGGTGAATGACTAAATGAATGTTCACCTGCTTCTGTCATACTTTTGAATTTCACATCCTCTATAACTCTAGACTCTCCTTTCAAATCTCCCAAAGCAGTAAGGGATCCCAGATGTCATAGAACCCAACCTCTTCATTTTATGGTTAAAGAATATAAAAAAGGTAAAGTGACTCATCTAAGGACCAGCACAGCCAAGATATAAACTCAGATCATCTGACTGGATAGATATGTTCCCTAGTCCATATTACCTCCCAACCTGGGCATGCTACCAGATTAATCTTGCTAATGCATAGGTCTTACATGCTTCTACTCTCCTCTCCATTCCACCCAAACCCATTCAAAAACTTTAGTTGTTTATACAATAAATTTTAAGTTAGCCCCTGGTTTTCTATAGAATAAAATCTGAATTCCTCAACCTTGCTTTCATGAGTCTTCATATTTTATCTCCACTCTACACAACCAATGGTGTCTCCCATAAGTCCTCTCCCTTTAATCACACTAATCGCAATATCTATCTCCCAAACATTCCATATTTTTTCATATTTCATAATGTTCCATTCTAATATTCTTTTCTCTTAGTCCAAACCCTAGTCCTCTTCTGGGCCCTAACTGAAGACCCACTTCCCCTATGAGTTCTTTCTTGACTGCTTCAGACCTTATGGATTTCTCTCTTATAGCCTCTACCTCACAATTCAGCACTAAACTACATATTCTTCAATATTAATCGCTATTAATTTCATGTGTCTTATCTCTTCAACTAGACTGTTTGCTCATTGAGGGTAAGGAGAGTGCTTTATGCTTCCCTTATGTTCCCCATATTACCTAGGAAAGGACTGAAGAGAGGTTCAATAAATATTTATTTATTTTTAAATGTTGTCTTGGATCTAAATGTTCTGAGTAAGGAAATAAGACCAACATTAGAATACATAGCTTTTTTCATCTTTAGAGTATTTTCACTTAGACTCACCCTTGGCCTGGAGTCTCTTAATGAGTGCGTCCGTGGGCAACTCATTTCTTCCTTCACCTATGATTTTAGACAAATGCTTGATCTCTCGAGATTACTTGTGTGAAAAGCAAGGGAGCCAGACTATGGGACCTCCAAAATCTCCTCCCATTCTAAATCAATGATGCTATAAGTTCTTCCAGGTATCTATGGTTTCGTCTCTTGTGGTATTGGTTATTGGACAAAATGCTAGACTCAGAGTCAGGAAGACTTGAATTTGAATCCTACCTCAGACATGAGCTTTGGGACCTTGAACAAGTCATATAGATTCTCTCTGCCTCAGTTACCTCTTCTGTAAAAGGGATATAATAATAATACCCGACTCACGGGACTATTGAGAGGATAGAATGCGGTCAAGTGAGATAACATAGATGAATTGCTTTGCAAAACTTAAAGCAATGTTACCATCATCATTACCATGAAACATTATCTATCCTTCGGTTTCTGGCCTGAGTATTTATATTGTCATTGGGGATATAACTCATAGCCTCCCTTTTCCCTTCTCATCCCACCAAAGACTCTGGGGTCACATGGACCAATTCTTGTCAATGAGGATCATTTTTTCTCTTTGGCTCATGGAACTATGTGGAGTGGTTCCAGAAAACTCTTTTAATATATTCATGGTCTAGTTTTCCCAGAAAGTAGGTAACACAGTCTCCAGCTCTTACACAAACACTCAGCTACATTACTGGTATTGGCATTTTCCCCATAAAAGCTACACTACTGGTACTGGCATTTTCCCCATAAAACTTTCAGGACATTCAAAGGGCTCACAAGAGCTTATAAACCACATACAGAAACAAAACAACCAAATATCTTATCATCTTCTATAACAAGGGTAAACGGAGATTTTCATCAGGGCAATACCTTGATATTCAGGTAAAAATCTCTGAACTCCCATAAGGTTACACAGAGTCCCTTCTAGACTCATAGTACCACAATATGGTTTAGACTTTTTCCAAAATAAATATACTTTGAGAACTGGTGAACAAACAATCTCCTTTTCATTGAATCTACTCTAATTTACTGACTGGCTTTGTTCTTTAAGTAGAATATTGGACAGGAAATATGTGGACAATCCTTTTTCTTCTCCAAATAGGTGGCGCAGTGGATCAAACACTGGATCTGGAATCAGAAAGACCTGCATTCAAAACTAACTGTGTGCAAGTCATTTGACTTTTACATGCCTCAGTTTCCTCATCTGTGAAGTAGAGATATCAACAGTTCCTGCCTCCTGGAGTTGGGAGAATAAAATGCAATGATATTTATAAGTACTTTGTAAACCTTAATGCACTTTATAAATCTTACCCAGTATTATCTAGGAACATGTTCTCTTAAGAAATTTTCTTTTTTCTAGAAGATTCAGTGCTAAAACTCTCAAACTTAGGAAGTCTATAGCTTGCTTTTACCCAAAAGACAAATTCCAAAACTGATTAAGTCCTACGTAGAAATTCTCCTTTCTCTGTCTAGTAGGAGATATTTTTTGGATAATGCTACCTAGAAAATTTAAAATCTCCCTTCTTATGCAAAGGAGATTGGAATTTAAAAAGTGTTCTTGAAATTCCTTCCAGGTCTCCTAATCAGTACCCCCACTTCCCCCAAAATTCACCTTGTCATGCCTTTCTGCAACAAATTTTGTTAATCTGCTGTTGGAGAAGAAAGAAAGGATGATGTCCTCTCTGCACTCTGTAAGTGTTCTGGAAGAAGCACAAGGGGGAAAAGTCAATAAGTTATACAGAAGAAAGAGAAAGGAGGTCAACTAGCAAGTCCTCATTTTTAGACTGAGGAGAAGGAGCTAATTCTCAGTCATCAGGAAGCTGTCCTATTCTCTAAAACCCAACCAGTACAATGCTAGTGGTCACGCTCACATTCCATTAGGACAGGGGCCCTCCTCAAGTGCAGCCCTTTGACTGAATCCAAACTTCACGGAACAAATCCCCTTCATGAAAGGATTTGCTCTGTAAAACTTAGATTAAGTCAAAAGGCCACACTCAAGGACCTAGAAGGCCACATGTGGGCTCAAGGTTGCAATTTCCCCACCCTACATTAGGAAGTATTCTTCAGCTACCTACACCCAAAGGTCCTTGCCTTGTAATCTTGTCAAGTTGAAATCTTGCATTTATGGCTAGCCCTCTTGATAAAACCCCCTTAGCAGGGGAAATCATCCAAAGCAATTCCATTTTTCTCACTGGAGCTTTTTAAGTTGAAAGGGACCTTAGGAATTAGAAAGCTAAGATGGCAATGACATTGAAACCCAGGGTCATGAAAGTATTCAGGAAGAGAGGGAAGTCAACAATTTCAAAACATATAGAAAAGTCAAGGGAATTGAGAAAAACGTCATTGGATTAATCATTCAGAGATCACTGATTAGTTCACAGAGAGAAGTTTCAGAGAAGTTATGGGTTGGAAGCCAGATTGCAAGGGGTTCAAAAAGAAGAGGTGAAGAAATGAAAACAATGAGTGTGGATGGTGTTTTCTCTAAGTTTGTGTTAAATAGTTAAAAAATGATAACTTGCAGGGTGGGTAGAGTCAAATGAAAGTTTCTTTAAAGTTAAAGTAGACATAAGCATGCTTATAGGCACAAGGGAAGGAGTCAATACATAACAAAAGATTGCAGATTATAGAGGGAGAATATTGGAAGGGGTATTCTCCTGGAGGAGAAGGGAGGAGATAAGATCAAAGGCACATATAGAAGGATTAGTTTGGGCCAGGAAAAAAACTACCTTCTCCTTAAAGAGGAGGGCAAAGAAGGAGAGCTGGGGTAAATGGGCTGAACACGGGAGAAGGTTTCAAACATATGTTATAGAAAGTATGATAGAGAATCAATCAGGGAGGTGTCAGAAGATTGCCATGGAGGGGTGAGGGCCCAGTCAGTATGGTTGTGTGATATCCTCCAGTGTCAGTCATTACACATTTATTAAACACAAGAATCATTCATTCATTCATACATGCATATTCAACAGTAAATGAGTAGTCAATAAGCTTAATAAGCATTTATTAAGCATGTACTAGATTAGGCACTGTGCTAATGTATGAAATAATGTATATTGTAATGAAGATATTAAAAAGCAAAAGATATTCCCTGCTCTCAAGGAACACACAGTCTAACTGAGGGAGACAACATGCAAACAACCATGTACAAACAAGCTATACATAAAGGAAAAATCAGAGATAATTGATAGAGAGAAGGCATCAGACTTCAGAAGCAACAGGAAGGGCTTCTCACAAAAGATGAGATTTTAGCTGAGATTTGAAGGAAGCCAGAGAATCCAGGAGGTAGAGATGAGGGGGGAAAGTATTTCAGGCATGGGAAATACCCAATAAAAACTCCCTGAGTCAGGATATAGAGTGTCTTCTGTGAGGAACAGAAAAGAGGCCAGTGTCACTGGATCACAAATATAAGGAGGATAGTAAGGTATAAGAAGACTGAAAAGGCCAAAAGGAGCTAGGTTGTAAAGAGCTTTGAATGCCAAACAGAGGATTTTATATTTGATCTTGGATTATGTTACTGGAGTTTATTGAATAAGGAGGGGTGGCATAGTCAGTACTTTTAGGAAAATTAGTTTGACAGTAATTTGAATGAAAGATGGACTGGAGTGGAGAGGGATTTGAGGAGAGAGGTCAGTCAGTAGGGTATTGAAATGGTCCAGGTGTGTAGTGCTGTATCAGGGTCATGGCAATGTCAGGAGAGAAGGGGGCACATTCAAAAGATGAATAGGAGTAGAGAACGTGGGTAATGCTGTAATCTAGGGTTTTGGTTTGCAAAATTTTGATCTGTAATAGGACAAAGGAACAAGGAATTCTTGGGTAGAGAAGACTATAAATTTGACCCTGTTTAATAACAGTGGCAATATTGCAAATACAGAAGAAAGTGAAGGCAGAAAAAGAATGGAGAAGAATGTTTTGAAAGAGTGAGTCACAGGACCAGATGGAAGGATAGAAAATGATAGTTGGATAATGTTATTTCAGAATTGTGGAACGTGGACATAGAACCCTGGGATGATGATGGTATTTAGAGTATGATGATTCCTGTTGATGACTGAATTAGAGTAAAGGTTCAGGTCATGTAAACTAAGGAAATTGATTATCAGAGAGAGGACCAAAGGGTGTATTTTGAAGTCTCAACATACAAGGACAGGATTTGGCATAGAAAGTCTGTGATCCAGCTACTAAATTCCTTGAGAATAGAGAATGACTGACAAAAACTGTCACCAGAACATATATAATAGCTGGATGGAATGATCTGCAAAGGAGGAAAAGTTGTTGAGTGATGATAGCAAAGTTGGGTTTTCATTTCTCACACTTAAAAATTGATTGAAACTGGGGATTATGGTTTTTGGATTTTGTTCTAAAGGCTCTCACTCCAAACAGCTTCTTTTCACTTTAAGCAAAATGTGTGTTGGGATGGTAAGGGGAAAAAGTTGAAAGAGGTTTTCAGAGTCCAAGTTCAGATCCTATATAACCTGTCCACAGAGCTGACATTTATGTAGTTCATTAAAGTTCTTTGCATATATCGCATCTGATCTTCACAGTAGCATGGTGAGATAGATGCTAGCATTATCTTCATTTATCAGGTAAGGAAACTGAGGCAAACTTAAAGGACTTGACTATCAAACAAGTATCTAAGGCAGGATTTTGAACTGAAGGCAATATATGATGTCTTTGTAAACCTGAATGGATCAGGTGCTATTTTTCACTTGGTGTCACCAAGCTTCTTTCTCTTCTTCCCTCTCCCTCTCCTTTCTTTACACTTTGTCAATGGATCCTAGGAAAGGCATGGAGGTGTACATGCTGACCTCAGTGGCAGGGACCATGTGGAGACACCTTTCAGAACAGTCCCTTGAATTAGGTGTGGAGTCAGAGATGACTCTTTCACTGGGGGAGCAATGAGAGCAAAGCAAACTTGTAAAGTGAGGTAAGCAGTTCTCAGAATGGGAAAAAAAGAAGAGCCAAATTAACCCAAAGTTATGTAGTATTTGAAACCAGGAGAAACTCTGAGAGCTATCTCTGCATCATCAAGGATTGAAAAAAGCAAGCAAGGCAGTTTCTGTCTCTAAGCAGGCTCAGGTTTGTGAAACCATAACTATCACAAATCAGGCAGTGGGTTCCCCTGGAATGGCCTGGGTAGCTTTCACCTAGCTCTCTGACTCTCTTGTCTTGTTAACTCTAAGAGCTAGCCTTTGTCTGAAAAAGAGGATGGGTTTTCTCCTCTTGTCTGAAACCAGCCAATCAAACAATCAATAAGCATTTATGAAGCACTTACCAAGTGTCAGTCAATGTGCTAAGGACTGGTGATACAAAAAGAGGCGAAAGATAGCTCTTGCTCTCAAGGAGATTACAATGTAATGGCAGGGATAACTTGCAAATAAATTTATACAAAGCAAGTTCTATATAGGATAAATAGGAAATAATAAAAAGAGAGAAAGCAGTTGGAATTAAGGTCCAACTTGCAGAAGCAGAGAATGGGAAACCTGCCAGGGACTTTCAGGAAGTGAATCTAGCAGCCGTAAGTAGCAGTAGTCAAGAGTCAGTCCTTGTTGTCATCATAGCCATAGTAGTCATAGTAGATGTAGCAGTAGTAGCAGCAGCAGTAGTAGTATCATTAGTAGTGGTAGTAGTAGTAGCAGTAGCAGTAGCAACAGTAGCAATAGTAGCTGCAGTAGGAGTAATGGTAACAGCCTAGTAGTAATAGTAACCTTAATAATACTGGTGAACATTTAAAGAGAGCTTCTACTTCGCATACTTTATCTCATTTTCTCCTTACTATTCTTCCATAGGTCTTTAGCTGCTCATTCCTTATCTGAAGTCTCTCTCTCCATCTATCCTGAGGGAAGGTACAGGGGCTTACACTTCTTCCTACGTAGATCAGGACATTAAGAATTAGAGAAGATTTGACTGGATGATGTCCAAGGTCCCTTCATATGCTAAATACATAGTTGGTGCTAGATGAGTGCATTGTATGAATGAAAGATAAGCATTGGATGGAGGGGAGGGGCAGGGTTTGGTGTTATAGGTTCTAGTCCAGGTTCCTCTATTAAGTAGCCTTGTGACAAGTATAAGCCTCTGAGATTCAGTTTTCTTCTCTGTAAAATGGGGATAATAACCCCTGACCTGCCTTATCTCACAGAGTTGCTGTGAGCAATAAGAAAGATAAGGTATGTGGAAGCACTTTGAAAAATTACAAACCATTATACATATATGAGATTTTGTTATTATCTCATGTATCATTTTGGAAACTTACCCAGCAGAGCTGTGGGCAGCTGCTTGGGGCTGTTTGATTAAGGACTGTATGGAATGAATCAACATCTCCCTTCCTTTTCCCTCCTTTCCCCCGCTTTTCCTAGTAGGGCATTAAATGGTTAATGTTCCATCCTCTTTGATTTATTTATTAAGACTATTTTAGCAGGAAACACAACAGAGACAGACCTTCTCACTTGCAGTGGGAGACCCTAGAGAGCAGTAAATTTACATACACAAAGGCTAGCAACACCCCCTGAACCTGTAGTGCTTATTTGGAGAGCCCACCCTGCTGGCCAGACCTTTTGTTCCCATGCCAGGTACAACAAGGTGCTGGGCCAGGCTGACCACACTGGAGGCTTTGTTACCTGATCAGCTGATGGACAGTGGACCCTGGACCTTTGGCCACACACCCTTTGCCCTGAGAAAATGAAGTTCAACCCCTGCTCCCGGTTGTAATTTTAGCATTTCCTTTCAGGGTCTGCCAATCTATCAAGATTCAGCTACCGCTGTGAACCCATCAACTCAGTGGGGAAAAAAAAAGGACCCCTTCACCATAGCAATTATTTATCCAGGCCTGAACTTTAGGTGACCTTTGCAGGCAGGGTAGAAGTTGCAGTAGGGAGGGAGCACCTTAGTGGATAGGGTTTTTTTTCTTCTCCCCCAAAGACACATTTTTTTTCTTATTTTTAGATTCACATACACATATGTGTATGTGCATACATTATATACACATTGTGTATATGTATAGAATTAGATGCATACACATATATACAATGTGTCTATGCATGTAACATTTATATATGAATATATTTATATAAAACTATAGACATATAGATATATATGTATGTGTACATACACACACACACACACACACACACACACAATGTATTTTAATGGTTTGCAAGGAGATAGATGATGCAAGGTAAAATTTAGGTCCCTGAAACCCTTTTTCTACCCATGCAAAGACCTCTATGAGAAGAGGAGGGTTTGGTATTTGTCTGCCTGGTTAACAGATCCTAAGTAAGGAAGCAATCAAAACAAGTAGGTTCAGTTCTACAGGATTTATGGGGGAGTTCTGCATTCACTAAATGAGCCAGGTGGGAACTTTCCCCACAAAAGCAAAAAGCTGGCCAAACACACGCTCCCATCCAGGATAAGAGGACCTGGTAGTATGTGAAATAAGCAGAATGCATGTGTGTGTCTTTCCACCCCTCCCCAAGTGGGAGGAAAATTTAGACTGCAATAAGGGTTATACAGGGTGTAACTCCCTGTGTAAATTTAAAGTGACCTAAGGGACATAATTACATAAATCTCATCATGAGACAATATACTTTTTATTTGTTTGAATTTTATTTGTATTGGTAAAACTGACCTGGAACTGACACAAGTTTATTAGAAAAAGGACTCTCTAAAACAGTGTGGGCTGGCCTTCTTACTTAAGATGGATGTGCCAACTTCTAGTATGATTAGAGAAATGGATAACTCACTAACATCTGTGCAAACTACAATAAAAAGGGATTTAGTGTTACCCCAAGGAAGGCAAAAGAGGCTGTCTGTCCATTAAACGCTTTATTACAGTGCCGGCAGCTTTTTTCTAATTCAGTTATTCCTACACAGCGCTCAGCATTCTGACTGCCTGTCAACCTACCAGACAGTGCTTGGGGCTTCCTAAGTTTTTTGTGCAAGGTAGATGACAATCAGATGAGTCACTGAGCAGGGGAAGCGCCTGACCCTAGTGAAGGATTAACTACAGAAAGTGAGTGTGATCAAGTCACACCATTACTTAGAATTTTCACAGTCAATTTCTGAAAATATGAGATAAGTCCTTAAAGAGGCAGCTCTTTCAAGAGCTACAAGGAGCTGGGCCAGTTTCCTTTCCTGCCTGGTGGGAGGCAGTGCCTGGAGGGGGAAAGAGGCCTGCTGGGGAGCGATGTCGGAGCCCCAGTTCACGCTGCTAGGTGATGCTGAAGCAGTCTTGCCTTGAGGTCTCCAGGTATCCACTGCTTTTATGCCCTCCCAGATAACAAGCATCCCAAACAGGCAGCAAAAAACATATTTCTCCTGGGAATTGACTAAGTCTCTTTCACTTTTCTCTTGACTCTAGGTGGCTTCAGCTGGTAATGCAGCCAAAGCCAATCTCCTACGTCCTGTCTCTCCCTTCTCTTCCTTGCAGCACCCCACCCCTCCCCACAATAGACTGAAATGCAGCTATGGGACTGTTCTCTTTCTCTTCTTTTTTTTTGCCTTGGGAGAATTTATCCAAGAATTTCTCCCAAATGGAATGTCAAGGATCATTCCACTGGTAGGATCATATATTTATATATACATATGTGTGTAGTATGTATGTTTATGTGTGTGTGCATGCATGTATGTATGTTGGTGTGTATATGTGTGTGATATATACATATATACCTGATTATATGTATGTGCAAGACACATGTGTGTGAATGTATGCCATGCGTGCTGGCATATGCACTGGTACATATATGGAGATATTATATGTATATAATATCTATATATACACTACATGATACACATGTACATACTTATGTGTGTAGCCATGACAAGGGTCATTCCATTGGTAGGGTTATAATTATGTGTGTATATACATACACTTGCACATAATACATATTTCCATGTATATGTACACATATATACACATACATGCATGTATATATGCCAAGAGTCATTCCATTTATTGGACCATACTTAATAGTATATATAATTGTGTACACAATACATGTGCACATATATATTAATATACTACCAGCATGTATATGTGTATGTGTATATGCTGATGGTTTTTCCATTAGTAAAGTTATAGTTATAGCATATATGTAAGGTGTCCATGTATAAGTATATGCATGTATACACATATGTACATATTTACACATGTATATATGTATTGACATAATTATAACCTGACCAATAGAATTGGCATACCATTTGAGTTAAATACTTAAGGAACATCTATGTCTGTCTATCTATCTATCTAATGCTTTAGAAAAACAAGCCCTTTGCATATCAACTCAATTCAATAAACATTTTTTTTTTCATGAGGTACCTATGTGTCAGAGACTCCTAAATGCTGAGGATATAAATAGAGCAAGAAGCACAATGACTCCCGCTCAACTGGAACTTCCATTACACTCAATGGAAACAACATGAACATAGATAAGAAATGTAAAATCTATCCAAAGGCAGAGATCAGAGGAGGAACACCAAATCCTCTAACAATGTGATATGATAGAAATAATGTCAAATATGAAATCAGCTCTGCTCCCTACTGCTGGTGTGACCTTGAATACATCCCTTCACTTCTCAGGTCTCGCTTTTCTCCGCTCTGAAATGGACTTGATGATCTCTAAGATTTCTTTCACCTTTATGACTGATTCTCACAGCAACTGTGCTGAAATTGATTCCATTTTACAGATGAGAAAACTGAGATTGAAAGAGATGAAATGTTTTTCTCAGTCTTACTCATGTCCCAATCATTTGGCTACCAGTCCAGTGCACTTTCCATACAATTCAACAGTTTATGAAGTTCCTACTATATATAAGGCATTATTCGTTGGTACACATTTATAAAGTAACCACTATGTGTCAATCATTGTACCTGATGTCGGGAGTATAAAAACAAAAATGAAATACTTTTCTTCCCTCAAGGAGTTTGCATATCCTACAGGGAGACAACATGTAGTCACATAAGAATATATAAGGTAATTTGAAGGAATCAGCAAATATCTCATAAAGGAAAGACATTACTTTAGCTGAGCTTTGAGGAGGCATGGAGGACCAGACTTTGTGTATGCAAAAACATAATACAGGAGACAGTATGCCATGTAGGAGGAACAGTCAGAAGTTCAATAGGTTGTCTGGAATACAGAGTGTAGGAAAGGCAGTAATGTGTAATAAAATCAGAAAAGTAAACTATAATCAAATGATGAAGGGTTTTAAGTGACAGAGGAATTTGTATTCAATTGCAGAGGCAATAGGGATCCAGAGAAGCTTTTTGTGTAAGGGAGTGACATTGTCAGATCAGTGTTTTGAAAATATGGCTGGTAGTTAAGTAGGCGGAATAGGGTTTTGCAGGGAGGATGAGCACCTCTGGTGTGATGGCTTGCTGAGTCCTTTTTAGGGCTGCTTATTCACTGTAGGCATTCACTTATCACCCAACTCTCACCTCCAAGAAGCTATTATACACGACTTTTTGTTACATAACTATGTAACATGTGTGCACGTGACTATGTACTCAATACACCCTCTTAGGCCAAAATAACAGTATGAATCAATTCTCTGCCATGTATGAAAATTTTGGCCTAACAAATAACACCAAGAAAACAGAGGTCCTCTACCAGCCGTTATTACACTATCTCATATGTGAAACCACTGGTCACAGTAAATGGAGAAATTTTGAATCCTGTGTATAAATTCACTTACCTTGGCATTATACTTTCCAGAGATGATCACCTAGGTAATGAGGCTGATGTACACATTGCCAGAGATGGCCCAGAATATGGGAGGCTATGAAAGAAAATATGGGAGAGAAGGGGTATTATTAGACTGACTACCAAACTGAAGGGCTACAGAGTCATTGTGCTGACCTCATTGTTGTAAGCCTGTGGAATCTGGACAGTCTACTAGCACCATGCCAGGAAATTGAAGCACTTCCATTTGAATTGTCTTAGGAATATTCTGAAGATCACCTGGTAGGATAAGGTGCTGGACACTGAGGTCCTTTCTCTAGCCAAACTTCCAAGCATTCCAACTCTAGTGCAGAGAGTACAACCCCAATAGGCTGATCATGTTGTTCAAATGACAAAAATATCTTTGCCTAAAAGACTATTTTACAGAGAAGTCACACAAGGAAAATGGAACAGATAGAAGTCAGAAGTGCTTCAAGGACACTCTCAAGGTCTCTCTCAAGAGCTTTGGAATCAGTTGTGAGATACAGGAGGCACTGGCACAGGAGTGTCCAGCACAGCATGTCTGCATCAAAAAAGACATAGTACTTTATGAACAAAGCAGAATTGTAGTAGCTCAAAAAAGAAGTGAAATTCATAAGTTTAGGGACATCTCCACTCCAAATGTTCATAGGGACTATTTGTGCCTGACGTGTGGTAGAGTCTTCTGAGTTCATATTGGTTTTATCAGGCACAGTTGGATACTGTATGCCGACTCCGACAAAGTGTGGTCATTTAGGTCTTCATCAAGACAAAGAACAACAACCAAAACCCAGCATGTACAGGGGCCATACTTGAGTAAAACCACTGAGACAGGCCAAATCAGGTTGAGGGTAACTGGAAGGCAGGCCTTAAACCCATTAGAGGGATGCCTACCCCAAGCATATGAAGACTTCCTCCAGTGGAATAGGTGGATGAGAACCATTTGTTGCAACAGACATGAAGGTGACTGATGCAAGTGCTGTGGAGAGCTTAGAGCTTGGTCAAACATCAAAGATGCCATGGTGATCCAGTGCATGCCAGACCATCACCCATCATCCTGAATTCTGTCTTGTCATTGCATTTTGATGTCTCTGGAAGAGAGAGTAAGGCTGATGATGCTGTGCAGCTCTGTCTCACTGAAGTCCAGTTCACAGGCAAGTCAAGACTTCACCCCATTGGTGCTACTGGTGTTCTTCAAAAATGAAAGATGAGCAACCATGAGGTACAAGTGGAATTGGAAAAAGGAAAAACTGGAGGTACAGAGATCAGTTATTGCAACAACTTAAGCAAGGAGCAATGAGGGCCTGATCCAGGACAGTGACTGACTGAGTGGATGAGATACAAGGACAACAAATAACAGTCATTCAAGTCTTCAAGGAATTCAAATTCTAACATCACTGTTGGCAGAGATTTAGGATGGGCTCCTGAGATACAAGGAAGTGGAGGATGTGGTTCATGTACTCAAAAGACTCAGAGTGGTTAGGATGGGTCTGGTTCTGTTGTTTATCAAAAAAATAGAAATCATAGTAAAACATGCTCTGTTAAGTGTGTAAATGTTATGGAAGCAACAATAGAAACTGAGGCTTCCTGCTCCTGCTTCATTATTAATGATATTTTCTTCCTGCTTTCCAAAAACTAATCCAAGTTAAATCAAGCAATGAAACCAATGTTTTCTCAGTTTTCATGTCACACGTTCAGTTTTCACCAAAATAGAGTGGTACAATGGAAAGATTATTGGTTTAAGTCCTGTGTGTATGTGTGTGTGTGTGAGTGTGTGTGTGTGCTTATCTTATTCCCTGAGTGACCTTGAGCAAGTCATCAAACCTAATGGAGGCAGCAAGACTGAGTTCAAACCTGGCTTCAGACACACACACACACACACACACACACACACATATACATATACATATACATATATATATGTAAAACTACATGATACACATGTACATACTTATGTATATAACTGTGACCCTGGGCAAGTTGCCTAACCTTTGTTTAACTCAGTTTCTTCATCTGTAAAATGTGAACAATAATATCCTTACAGGGTTATTGTGAGGCTCAAGTGAGATAGTATTTGTAAAAAGGATGTCACCATAATAAGAACTGCTATACATATTTTAGGACATAGAGGTTCTTTTCCTTTTCCCCTAATCATCTTTGGAAATAGATCTAGTGTTGGTACTGCTGGGTCAAATGGTATAGGCAGTTTAATAACTCTTGGGGCATAACTGCAGATTGTTCTCCAAAATGGTGAGATCAGTTCACAATTTCACCAAATGTGAAATAGTACCTCAATTTTTCCACATCCCCTCCAGCATCTGACTTTCTCCTTCAATCATTTTAGCCAATCTGATAAGTGTAAAATGCTATCTCAAGGTTGTCTTAATTTGCATCTCTCTAATCAATGATGATTTAGAACCTTTTTTCACATGGCTATAAATTGTTTTGATTTATTACCTGGCACATGATAAGGGCTATATGAAGGATTATTCCTTCCTTCCCTGGCCCTCAGTTTTCTCATCTGTAAAATAAAGGGGTTAGACTAGGGCAGAGGTTCTTAATCTTTTTGTATTATGGACCCTTTAGCAATTTGGTGAAGCCTATGGATTGACTCATTTTCTCAGCATGATGTTTTAAAATGCACAAAATAAAATATATAAGATCATAAAGCAAACCAGATATACTGAAATACAGTTTTAAAAACATTTAAAAATAACAAATGTAGAGATTCTAGATTAAGAGTCCCCAGTTTTTGAAATTTTTTCTAGTTTTACTTTAGATATTTCAACCAAAAAAGATTGGGTGCCAGGTTGGTTCACATTTCTCTCTCACTGTCTCTACATGTATATATACACACATGGGCATATGCACATATATTATGTATGTATATGTGCATGTATTTTGTACATATGTGAATGCAGACATATACACCTATATATGTGGGTATGCACATGTATGTATATGTGTGTGTGTGTGTGTGTGTGTGTGTGTGTGTGCATGTGTATGTGATGATGAAAGAAAGAAGAAAGTGAATTATGCCCAAGATCTTTCAGGTTTGGTCTGGCCAAAACAGGTGAATAATCTGTGCTACTTCCTGAATTAGACTAAAACAATTAGCATCATAAATGTAGAGCTGGAAGGGACCTTAGAGGTAATCTAGTCCAGGTTCCTCCTTTTACAGATAAGGAAACTGAGTCTGAGAGAGGTTAAGTGATGTCCCAAATAACACAAGTGAAATGTTTAACCTAAGTTCTCTGATTCTGAAACAAAGGCTCTTTCCACTGAGCACAGGTAACATGTAAATCTAGGTCTCCTGACTACAAACCTAGCTTCCCACTGTACCTTATTCTATCATAAAGTTAACTGATAAGCTTAGGGCTTTTATATTTCTATATCAAAATTGCCATGTTCGTTAGTTAACCAGGTTACACTGTGCTTCCTTTTAAAACAGTCTTCTCTAACTTATTGCCCTAAAATGAAAAGAAAAGACAAAAAGAAAGAAAGAAAGAAGAAGGAGAGAAAAGGGGAAAAGAGAGGAAAAGAGAAATGAAACAGAGGTTGAAAAGAATAGCAATCATTTCTTTCTGACACTGTGTCTTTAATGTTTGTAGGGCTATTCTCCCTTAAAGAAATGCTTCATTGTCATTGAACAGGGAACCATTAAAGGCACCTTGGAAATTTGGACCCTTTTAGTAGAATCAGGGCTTAAATAGCAACTTAATTTATGACACTTCTCTAGGCTGATGGCATTTTTGTTCTCAGGTAAGGTCATCTCAATATATATCCCTTCCATAGTTTCCCATTTAGAGAAAGCCAATACAGGAATCTTTTATTCTTTACTTTCAAGTAACTGATTATTCTGCTGCTAAAATGTAAGTCACATATGTATGCATGCACATTTTGATCCTGTGGTGTGTTCCTAAAAGAGGGCTCCTTTATATCTGTGTGTAAAAGAAAAAAGTAAAAAGGGGTGGGGGGGAGGAGAACCACAAGTAAGCATGTGAATAATTAGATCAGAGATAGATGCCACCTTTTCTCAGTGTTGAAACTGGGGGGCTGGGGGAGTGCTAGCGTATAATTGACATAATTGATCTATTTTTTCCCCTTTTTTGCTGCAGTAATTCTTTATGCATGCCATTGTTGCTGTTATTATCCAAGATGTGATCTTGTGTGGTTGATAATACTGACTAGATATGAATACTGGTAAGTACCAGCCAATCACAAATCTATAGTGTCTATTTCTGCATCACCAGGTGCTATCTCGTGGGAAATATCCTCTTTTTTGGCAGGCACACAGAGCGCTGCATTATCTGTCATTTTCATTAGATTCAAGCTACAGCTGAGCCAAAAAGACTTAGTTCTAGCATATGTGCTCAAAATGGCCAAGATGAGATTGTCCAAATTCACCCTTTCAGGATTGCATTAGGAAACAACTGGAGCTAAAGCTAAAAATTAGAGGGAGCAAAGCATCTGAATTCCATTTGGGCAAGCTGCAAACAACATAAAGCTCCAAAGATCTGAGCTTATCTTAGCGATCACCTCTGAAGATCAGCAGAGACTCAGCAAATTCAATGTTTTTCAACACATCTTTTGTGTGGATTGACAGGGGGATGTCAGACTAGAGATCTGAAGGTATCAGGAGAGGGAAAATTCCATCCCATTCTGGGCACTCCACAAGTAGCATCCCATTGAGGTTTTTTGAGGGGAGAGTGAGGGTCAGAAGGAACAAGACCCCCAGGGTCCTATGAAAGGCCATCCTAGAATCCTACAGAAAGCAGTCTGGCAATGCTAGGTAATTAGATTGCTCCGGTGACATGAGCATCAAGGGGATCTATTGGGCTGCAATAAAGCAGTTGCATAAAATAGCCAGTTGCTAAAAGGTTGGATTTTCTGATGAAACTAAATTGAATTATTTCCTTGACTACTCTATAAAATCCAATACTGGGTCTAGGTGTGAGTGCACAGGGATGCATCTCAAAATTAAATCCAAAGAGAAATGAATCCTATGGCTCCAGGTCAGGCCATGCTTAGAGATTGAATATCTGTAGGACTAACAGTAGCTATTCATCCTGCTCAGTGGTCCAAGCAGCATCTTAATTGTTACTAAGGGAGATGAGAGGAAGCCTGGCATCATGACTAAAAGGCTGGCCTTGGAGTCAGGTAGACCTGGGTTCAAGGTCCATATCTGATATAGACTAGATACGTGACCCTAGTGAAGTTGCTTAACAGTTCACTGAGCCAAGTAACACTCTAACACAATACATTGCAGCGAGGAAGGAAGGAAAGAAGGAAGAAAGGAAGGAAGGAAGGAAGGAAGGAGGGAAAGGAGGTTGGAGGGAAGGAGGAAGGGGAGACCAAGGAATGAACCAAGGAAACAAGAAATGAAGAATCCAAGGAAGGTAGTGTAGATTTGTGAAGTCTAATGACACTCTTTTGGACTCAATGGAATTGTCTCAATTTCTCCATCTCCAGCTTACTGCAATGCTGGGAATATAATGAGTCTATAGAGTATTTCCAAATTGTGCAAAATGAAAAAGAATACTGGATTTGGACTCAGAGGACTTGGTTTTGAATCCCACATCTTTTACTTCTCATCCATCTGTTCTTTGACCTTCAATAAGCCACAGGCTTCCAAGGCTTCTCCTCTGTAAAAATCATGGTTATTTCTAAGTAGCTAAGGAAGTTACAGGTTAACTCTAAGGTTCCTATTAGCCCTGAATGCTGTGATCCTATGGTGCCCATTCCATGATACTGTGCTGCAAGATATGCCCCCAAACCTGCATCTTGTGTTTCTAGAGAATGAGAGGGGGGAGTGAATAAATGCAATGTCGGGGCATACCTTGAAAGAACAGACTCAATCAGAAGGCTTTTGTCTAGCAGAGGTTTTTAACATGAGGTCCATGAACTTGAGGGTTATTTTTAATATTTGCACAACTATTTCAATACAATTGACTTACTTTGTAATCCTGTAGATTTTTTTAATGCATTTGCAGCCATTATTCTGAGAAGGAGTCCACAGATTTCATCAGGTTGCCAAAGGCGTTCATGATGTCAAAAAAGTTAAGAATCTTTGTTCTGTAGTTATTCATAGTGAATCATATTGACCTGAATCATGTTCTATAAGTTTTCAATGGGTAGAATTTAGCAGCTTGCCTGTGCATTCTAAATGCAGGGGTAACGTGATGCGTCTTAAACCTCCTCATTAAAAAAAAATCACAACTATTTTTGAAAAGATTTTTTTCCTCATATAATACCGTGCATTTGTCCACCTTATGCTGTTTTGATACACGCTAAAAATATTTTTTATTTAAAGATAAAAGGGAAAAAAAGACGTCATCTTGTATTTTGCTTTCATTTATCCCCATGTTAATGGAAACAAGGTAAGATGATCTGAAAACATTTGAGTGAAAGAACATACAAATAAACTTTCAAACTGTCTTTCAGCAAGTGAGTCTAAAGTTATTGAATATGCAAATTGCCTTATTAAAAGAAGAATGATGTCTTTTTCAGCAATCAGTTTAATTACAGTGAAACCCTTCAATAGAGAAATCAACTTGTTTCTCAGAGTAAAAATTCTTTAGAAAGGGAATTTAGGTATAACAGATCAAAATTAGAAAATTTACACTTTGTGAAAAAATACTTGCATAAATAGGCCGAGAGCCCCTGGGGGGGTGTGTAGGCATAAAATGGGTAAGTATTGAAGAGAAATAGGAGGTAAGCTTTACAATTCCTTGACAGTCCCTTGTTTGCCCCGCCCCCCATCCTATATATCTCCCATTACTCTATGTACTAAAACTCAAAGAGAGAACAGATGTAATGGTCTATGAAATGTATTTATCCTAAGTTTGTCAGGGTGCTCATAACTCAAGCCACCAACTTCAGCTCCCAGGTTCTACAAGATGGGTAAAAGTGCAGGGAGGGGTGTTAATTTGGGTTCTAAATGTCATTTTTTCAGCGACTTTTGAACAGCATAGAGCTCATTGTTCTCCCATATTCCCTGAGGCCAGAGGAAAAGTGATTTATTTGTATAGAAAAACATCCCAGTAGGTCTGCCTTCCCCCTAAGTGTCTTCAGTCACTAACATGTCCCTCTGTTCCCCTCCATTAAAACTTTCCTGTCCTATGTCCCATCTCCTTGAGGTCCTGCTCTGTGCTGGCACATAGCAAATGTGATGTTTTGTGGATGCTAATTCAATTCAACAAACAATAAATACCTACTATGCATAAGGCATTATGCTAAGCATCTGGACTATAAGGCCAGAGATGAAATATGTTCATATATTGTCTCTCTCAGGTAACATGTGCATTTTAACATAATTCTTTTGATCCTTATGATAGAAGATGAAAGTGTATTAATGAATGAGATTGATAAAAAAAAAACTGTTTCCCCATTGTTCAAGAATCCAATTCTTCTGTTGCCACTCACTACCCATCAGCAGGAAGGAAAAGCCATGATCCCTCCACTTATTCCAGCTGTGATATCTTTTTCTACTCTTCTCTGCACCCAGGAATATGGAGACTCTTACCATTTTGTAGCAGTACAGGGATTATCCTGTTCTGGCTGAGTGGAAGTTCATGGTTTCTTGCTTCAAAATCACAGTATCTGCTGACTTTATTTTAAAAAGTGGTCCCAGATGTTGATCCTGCTTTTTTGTAACATGCAAGAAACAAGAGCTCAGCAAAGATGTTTCAATCATATATTTTCTATTGAGGGTTTTGAGAGCCACAGGGAGGTTATCCTTAGAGGTATGACTGAGTTATTCATAAAAATCTGTCTTTTGAAAACATATCTTACTATTAATTGCTTCCCCTCTTGTTTTCTCAGCCTCTATCTGTTAATAAGAATAACAATAACTAGTATTTATATAGCACTTTGAAATTTGTAAATGCTTTACATCAGCTCATTAGATTGTGAGCTACTTGAGGGCAGGCAGGGATTCTCTTTTGCCTTTCTTTGTATCCCTGGCACTTAATAAATGCTTATTGACTGACAAAAAGACCTTGGGAGGTGGGTGCTATCCTTATCTTTATGTTACAGATGAGGAAACTGAGGCAAATAGAGGCTAATGGATAAGCTCAGGATCTAATAGCTAGTAAGTGTCTGAAAGTGGATTTGAATTCGTCTTTCTAGCTCCAAGTCCAATGCTCTATCCACTATGCCACCTAACTGCTTCCGTCACAAAGACTGAAATCAACACATCCTCCAATCACTTGACCCCATTTGGGTCAATATAATAATATGCTCAATAACGATGTCCCAGTCAAGTCCTAGACAAACATACAATGAAGTACTGCCATATTCTGAAGTCCCTGGCTTCCTAGGCCCCTTCTCTCCTGAGCTCTGACCATTCAGCTGCTTCTCCTGGATTCTGCGATCCCCAATATAGGATTGATGGTTTTTCTGTTTCATTGTCAATGGCAAGGAGGTCACTCTATCTATGACTTAGTAGATAAGTCCTAGGGAACTACTTGCAGCCCATAAGGGTGATGTGACTGGTCCAAAGTCACACAATGGGTGTCAGAGCTAAGATTTGAACCCAGGTCTTCTTGACTCCAAGGCTACTACTTTAACTACCGTATAAGTAGACTAGATGTGATATGTAATTTGTACAGAGTTTAGAGTGTATGCTCAAAATTATAGAGAAATATCTATGGGATACAGAATATATGTGCGTATTTCATGCTGACCAATGGCCACACCAAAGAAAAAACAAATATGAAATCGAGAAATTCTGCTTCCAAAATTTCAATGTTTAAATTGTACTTCTTATGTCTTGATCACAGATATTTCTTTGTCCAAGTGCTGAGTGAACTTAGCTCACTAATAGGAAAGTTAATATGAGGAATTCAAATACACTTATGAAATACAAACATTGTTTCATATATTAATGATCCATAGTGATCTAGAATCAAAGTAATTGGTAAACAATTAAAAATTTTCTTGTTTGTTGGAAATGGCAATTCAATTCTCTTCTACAAGCACATTAAATATTCTCTCTATGTGGGTCTAAGGCACTGAACTAGGTTTTGGGGGTTCATAGTGACTAGTGCCCCTGGATGAGAGTCAGGGAGATTTGAATTCAAATCCAACCTCCGACACTTGTGTGACTTGTGTGACCCTGGCAGGTCATTTAGCCTCTGTTTGCCTCAATTTCCTCATCTGCAAAATGGTGATAATGATAGGACCTACCTCCCAGGGTTGTTGTGAGGAGCAAATGAGACAATGATTGTCAAGCACTTAGCCCAGTGCCTGGCACAACGTAAAGACTATAAGCTATTATAGTTACTATCATGAAATGGAACTCTGATCATGCCATCAAGGAACTTACAAACTAATAATAGGAGGTTAAGGCACATATATGAATAACCCTGATACAAAGCAAGTTATAAATACAGTGAAGAAATCCAGAAGAAGTGATATTAGACATTAATAAAATAATGAATGGATTTGCTACGAGATTTTCATGGTCTTTAGATATTCTGTTCTTGGGTACAGAAAATGTGTCATATTTAGAAAGCACAATCTCTAGAGCGGGGGGGAAGGGAACCTGCAGCCTTAAGATCACTTGTGGCCTTGTAGGTCCTCAATGCGGCCCTTTGACTGAATCTGATTCAGTCATACTTGAGGACCTAGAGGACCACATGTGGCCTCGAGGTCATAAATTCCCCACTCCTATGTTAGACTATATGAAGAAAAGTCTTCTTTGAAAGAAGTTTGTGTACGCATGTGAATTGGCCCCTTCTGTGGCTTAAATAGGAAAAAGTCCCCGCACGAATTGGGCTTTCAGTTTGTTAGGCTTTGATGACAGTGAGAAATAGACATTTTATCAGAGAGAAAAGAAGAGAAAGAAGACTGAGAGAAGAGAAGAGAATCTCGGAGGAGAACTGGGAAGGTCAAGGATAGAGAATGAAAAGTTTCTGAAAAGGAGAGGCAGTGAAGCATTGCTGGTGGAGGAGCCTCACAGACTTACCATGTGGACTGCTCAGATGGAAATCTATAACTACCAGTCAAACATTTGCCCAACCCTGCATGCATTGTGGCTTTTATTTTTTAATTAGAATGAAACATCTTCCTCCTTTATCCCCACCAAGCCACAGTAACAACTCAAAATCTGGACCATTGTGAGATTCCAGTACTTGGCTCTCCCTGAGAAAAGATGGGGTTGGCATGAGTAAAAGTGAGGGGAGTGGAGTCATCCTTGTCCAAAGTGGCCATTTGTCTACATAACAAAGGGACTGAACAGTTTGGCCCTGTTCATCATGATTGGCAGGGCATGCTCAGGAGAGGTGCTGGGCTGGAATGATGTCGAAAAGTTCTATTACGGAACACAGACAAGGTCAGCTTCCTGCAGAGATTAGCAACAAGGAGCCCTGGTCCCCAGTGTCTTAGTTGGTTGGCATGTAGGGCGTTGTGCTTTGTTGATCGACTTTAATAAAAAAAACAAAACAAAGCAAAAAAAACTGTTTTTCAAGTGTTAAATGTTATGTGTATAAATGTTATCAAAACTGTGAAGAAAAATGCCCCATGTATGACTTAAGCTAAAATAATCTCTCCCAAGCTGTCATGGATATTTTTACAATATTTTAGATAGAATGATTGGTTTTAGAGGAATTGTTTGGATTATCTCCCTCAGGGAATATATCTGTAGAGCAGTTACTGAGCATAACAGTTACGTAGTCGGAGTTATGTCAGATCTTTAGAAGCCCACCTGCAAAATGTTTTAAAGGACCAAGTTTTCCTTCAACAAAGGAATTCTTCAGGGGTAAAAAGAAAGGTTGGGAAGAGAGAGGGTCTTTCTCAGTTAATTCTATTTTTTTCTTACCCATGAAATGGTTCATAGTAGGGTGTGTGTAGTATGTAGAGGATGGAGAAGGTTGGTGGGAGTTAAATGGTAGTCTTCCTGTTACAGGAGTCCTTTCAGGGGCTCCTGTGCTTCAGGGAAAGGGAGGCTGCGTCTACAGCACCAAAATGTGAAGGTAACCACAGAATAGCAACATTTTGGAGTTGGGATGAAAGTATATTTTGGCATATTTCCTTCCTCAGTCCCTTTTGCCATTCAGGTCAACTGATGGGAAATTGTGAGACCTGGGCTAGTCGGTACTCAGTCCTGGCATGCTGGGTCCTCAGGCATAGGCCTGGTAGAATCTGACCCCTTGGATTAGACAATTCCCCAGACTAGAATAGGTTGTTTTAATGGCTAAGCAAGTCTGATACTGACCAATCAATGGGGCTTTGCTGTGTGTCCAGTCCTGGGCTACATGCTGTGGAATGTAAAAAAAGGCAGCCCCTACCTTTGAAGCGCTTCTAACCCTAATGGGGTATGACCTGGGTAGAGTCATGCGGGTAGAGGAACTTTGTCTGAGAACACTGACATAAGGGAGAGGCATTCCTCTCAGGGCAGCATCCCTCCCATACTCCCAGAGCTCCATCAGCATGCCCTTCCTGGGCTGAACACGCCCACTTCTGTATGTAGCTATTCCTAGGTTCCTATCATGATAACCTTCTTCCCTCATACTTCCTTCTCAGCAACCTGCTACCTGCATCCTTCCCTTTACAATACAACAGAAGTTGAGAGATCAAAGCCCATCATCCATATAGTGGGGAAAAGGGCTTGAGTCTCAGGGGAACTCAGATGCTAACCCTTGTAATATTACTGTATTTGAGACCTTCCTGGCTATATTTCATATTGATTCCATTTCACATACTGTAGTGTTTAGTTAAAATGGACTATTAACAGTCCTGATCTTGGCCTCCCTCACTTCCATGTACTCCCACGGGCTGACTTCTATGCCTAGAATTACCTTCTTCATCATCACCCTTTGAAATTCTCCTTTCCCTTATTGACCCAACACAGATGTCTCTCTTCTAAAAGTCTTCCCTGATCCTCCCAACTCAAAGTGATTTACCTTTCCCTCAAATTCTCCTAGAATACGTTTCATAAGATGACATTCTACCCAGTACCATACTGATTTGTATACATGTCCTCTTACCCCTCCATTTCCTTTCCCAAATAAATGAGGAGCTCCTTAAGGAAGGGATAGAAGGTGTGCTTTTTCCTTTTTGTATCCTTAATGAAGTGCTTTGAAGATAGTAGGTGTTGAATAAGTGTGTGTGGAATTGAATGTTTAACTGAATTCATGGCGGGCAAAACAACAGAAGGAGAAAAAATGGAAGTTAACCCAGAGTAGTAAAAATAGGAAGCAGTGGCCTGGTTGTAGTGGAAGACATGCTTGGAACAAGGAAGAGATAAAGTCTGACAGGAAAAACAGAGACAGATAGTAGGGGACAATTCATGACAAATCTGGAATTTCATGTCAAAGAATATGACCTAACCTAATATTGCCTGACATTAGAAGATAAGATCCTTGAGGACAGAAACTGACTTCTCTTTTTCCCTGTATCTTGATGTATTGTGTTGTATGAAGTAAGTTCTTAATAGATACTTGGCGACTGACTGGTTTGTTGATTGACATATCAGACTTGACCAAGGGTAGGAAGCAGACTGACGAATTTGGAGTCAGGGGAGGCTGGGCTCCCATCTCATCTCTCCCATTTATTTATAGTTGACCATCAATGAAATACTAACCTCTGAGATCACTTTTAGCTGCAATACTATTATCCTATGGAACATATAGGGGATGTGGAGGTAAATAGCAATGAAGCATATATCATTCAGGGAACCCAATATCTACCGTGGAATTCCAGAGGTAATACCAGTGCCTTTAGGACCCATCACTGGGTAGAAATTTCCTTTCCTCATATAGTGACAAATTCTTTGAAGATTACCAAGTGTTAATAATGGAACACATGCACAAATACATAAACCTGCCCCTCCTATAGAACTGCCAAAACTGGTTTCCAATCCCTACTTAGACTTATCATTGGAAATGAATGTTTTAGACTGTCATAAGACATCATCAGCTTCATTGATGGGGACAGCTACCAAGGCAGGTGGGACCCAACTTCAAAGTGCCTCAATGGAGCACAGATCCAAATTGAAGTGTTGGGTTGATGACAGGTACCAGCTGCCTCAATCATAAGATGCTACTAATCTGTCATGCCTCCTCTTCCCCATCGTGAGAGGCACTTTTTTCCCCAGGTTCCTCCCTCCCTACCCAAGCTCCTTTCTTATCCTAAGACTGGAACTCATGTTAATCTGTTTCCTAGATACTCTATGTAGACACCAGGCTATCAGCGGGGTTCCAGTCTGACACATGACTGGGGGGGAACTCTAAGCCAAAAGGAAGCCTTATTCATTCATTCAAGCCACAAGCATTTATCAAACACCTTTTGTTTACAGAGCACAGTTCCTGTTTTTTAGTCTATCATTATGCTAAACCCCAGGAATAAAAATACAAAGAATAAAATATTTCCCAAGGAGCTTATATTCTATAAGGAGAGACAAGAAGTATCTGCTAAGGAAATACAGAGAATAACTACACAGTAGTTGGGATCTGAGTGCTAGCTATTGAGGGGATCAGGAAAGACATGATTAAGGTAGTAAATTTATGAGGGTATCCTTTCCTTTCCCCTAACAAAATTACCTCTGTCTCACTCTATCCTACTCCAACCTTGCACCAAGGTTTTCTGCCTGCAAACAACCTCCTCTCCAAAAATTACCTGTATAATTTAGCTACTAGGAGTCCCCCTACAGGTGTCCAGAAGCTTCACATGGAGGAATGTGGCCTCTGGATAGAGGCCTAGGACTGAGTCAACCACCTATTTTGAATTCTGATTGCATTTAAAGGTCTGAGGCATATACTTTAACTTGCAATCAAATGTTTCAATCTCTATTTCTTTACTATAGGACAATCTCTGTTCTCTTTCACTCTAAGTAGAAGGGGAGTGGTGCAATGACTAAAATTTATTTAAAGATATTTAAAAGATATATTAGATATAAGATATCTAATATATCCAAAGATAAAAGATATAAAAGATATATTAAAGATATTTAAAATGCTTTAATCTCAGAAAAATGTAGAAAGTTACCTATTTTCTACTGCAGAAATTGGAAGTGCTATAGTACTCAAAGATGGTAATGAGAAGCTGGAATGATGATACATGATATAGATAAACATTGTCTGCAAAAAGAAAAATCCACAAGACATAGTTATTTATACACACATACACACACACACACACACACACACACACACACACACACACACGAGCACACGCACTCCTCCTATCCCAACATAGATCATAAGCTCCTCAAAATTGAGTACTGTATCACTACCAAATAATATATGCTAAATAACCCAAAGAAGTATAACGCAAAAGTCTAGGGGAACTCAAAGAAAGGAAAGAAATCCCTTCTGACTGGAAGCAATCCAGGAAGACACCATAAATGAGGTTGACTTTGACTTACTTCTTTGGGGCTATGTAAGATTGCCTCATCTATCTGACACTTAGAGTAAGTAAACAACGCTTGTTGATGCCTTTGTAAGATAGATCAGAACCAGTGAGCTTTACCGCTAGTTACTATTTACTTTTGCAAGTCAATCAGAGAATCAATTTTTTTTCAAAACAGTCTTTTAATGAAATAGCACGGAATGAAAAGTACCAGTAAAATGTTCCCCAAATAAAACTGGGACATGCTTTGCCAAAAATACACCTTCCTTCAGTGGGATCACTTTCCAAGTTAGAAGAGAATCTTAATAGTCATCCAGTCCAACTGCCACATTTTACAGATAAAGAACATTTAAGCTCACAGACATTAAATTTTCAACATCACATTAGTAGGAAGAGACAAAGCTGAGATTTGAACCTGGGTCCTTGGATTCGAAATCTACCATGCTTTCTGCTGTAGCATGCTGCCTCACTTGGAAGGTCACTAATACTCAGGGAACATGTATGGAAGGCAGACACAGAGAATATAAATTGCCAGGGAAGACATGCAGAAGGATACAAATGCTCAAGACACACATACCCAAGAGATAACTCATGCTTCTGATATAGTAGGACTGCTGAGACTAATGTAACTCTTCCCGTTGAGCATATTTCTTGAGTGGGATACAGTCTTTGCCCTCAAGGAACCTGTGTGCTGGTCTTAAGTGATTGCTTCTGGGTGGTCTTCTGCTGGCTTCATGATTGCATAATTGCCAAGATCTTCCCTTTTAACAGCCTTGGTGCTTTACGTCTTTAGGGCATTGATGGTCATTTTCACTCCTGTGTGCTAGAATACATTGTGAGAAAACCTCTTCCTGATAAAGGCAGGATGATATCTGGTTATAGAGAAGACTATTAGCCACTGTATCCCAACAGGGCCAAAGCCTTACAGAGTGACTCTATTGTCTAGCTTTTTAGAGTTGGGACTGAATGTCAATTTTTTGTTCCTGACAACCCTCTGACTTAGAACTAGAAATTCTAAGGATGTGTTGGTCTCAGATGTAAATGAAAGGAAATGGAAATCAAGAATAAAACTCCAATCTTTTATTACTAATTCCAGACTTTATTGTTTGTACATGTCCAAGGAGAAGTCTCCCTGGTTGAAGCCATCCTACATATTGATTAGTTTTAATGGTAATGAGCTCCAAGGTATAGCATGCAGGTATCCCTTCTAATAATTGCCTTGATTTCCTTGTCATATATTGTAACTATATGACAGGATAACTTCCATATAATTAAGCTTTTAAGATTTCCTTAGTTTACCAGCAATATCTTCAATGTGTATTTCTCTTCTTGCTCTATGATCTAGAATAATGCCAACAAGGACACAGAAATAGAGGCAGGACAACCATTCCCCAACTGGCTCCTTGATCAGGGCATTTTATGTATATCATACTATTATAGAACAGGATCCCCAGGGCCAGGACCATACCTCACACCTGCTTAGTGCAAAGCCTGGCACATGGCGGGCATTTAATAAATATTAAACAAGAAAAACTACAACTCTGTTTCTGTCCTTTCCAAACATATTTATTTTCTCATGTCTAAACAGTGCCTGAAAAACATCCAAGCTTTAAAAACCCATTTGGTTTCCTGTGGTTTATTCCAGTCCAAGTTAAGGTTGGGAATATTTGTTCCCTGCCTAAAGACATACAAGGAAAACCATCCCACCCAACCCCCCAGAGAAAAACATTTTGCTTTAGAATTGCTAATCACCTAGGGACTGTTGTGTTAATAAGTGACAATACAGAGAAACACAAACCTGTCCTACTGTTAATGTTAATTTTGGGTCCCTTAAAAACGTTGCTAAAAACATATTGTCGGCTTGCCGCAGATGTTTGTTTTCTCAGGAGAGAAGGAGAGTAGAAATGAGAGTTGGAGGCCCAGGCCTGGATATTCCTATGTTCGATGGCAGTTGTCCAAGAGGTCATTTCTCAGTCACTTTATCTGGTCTCTGTCTACCCCCTCCCTCTTTCCATGATGGCTGACATTGCCAATAATATAGCATTTGGTAAACACTTGAACTCTCCTTTCCATAGAGCAATTAAAGAAATAAGCTGGCAATATCACCTTGTAGACACTATTGATGTCACTCTTATGTAGACTGCACCTAATGAATTGCCTAGTAAAGTCCAATGTACAATTTCTAGTAACTCTTCCTCTATACTCATTATATAAGCAAAGGCGAAGTTAGATTACAACCCTATAGCCTGATATTAAGGATTTAACTTAACTGGGCAGAATAGATTTGAAACTACTTACCATCACATAAAGAACAAAGTAGAATAGCCTTACATCTATTCATTCTTTTCTGGTTCTTCTTTCTGCGCTATGACCATTGAGACAGAAACACTGGACAAGATTCTTTAAAAAAGTAAAGTAAAGAAAGGTCTCTGTCTTACTCTTGCCACCTCACAGTGTGCTGGATGATGATTTGCAATGACTTGGACCATGGAAGAGGTCACACATCTTAGGTGAATTTCATGGTACCTGGATTGGCCTGTTTTCTCCAGAAAGCTTTGTCCTGATGACTTTGAAGAGTGGAATGCCTCCTGAAGGGCTGAACACTCTTTCATTAGGATTTCCCTACTGCTTTTGGAATCTATAAAAGAAACATACCCTATTTGGGAGAAAATAGGGAGCTGGTGGGGAAAGATGTCAGCAGCTGCTGGACAAAGTGCTGTACTGGGACAGTGAGAGAGAAGGAAGAGGCAAATGGAAAAGAGAGAGATACAAAAATAGCCAAGGGTGGAGAATTTGGATCCTTAAATGCCAGATCCTTTATTTTGGGTTGGAAAAAATATTCCCCCAAAGTTCATTGACAAATCCTTCTGAAGAGAATTACAGGGAAACAGAAACAGGGGATGAGTTAGCTAAGCTCTCCATGTGAAGACCAGGCTCACTTGTTGTTTTTGTTTTTATCACATTTAGGGACAGTTACACATTGGTATAAAATGCCCACTTCATTGTGGGTTAAAAACAAATTATTTAAGCAAATTAAAAAAAATTCAGTAATGATGAACCTGCCATTCTAGGCCTGAAGAAACAAACTCCATTCTCTGACAGGAAGTAGAAAAGAGAGAAAGAAGAAGGGAGGGAGATGGAGGGAGGAGAAGAGAAAGAAGAGCATAGGAAAGGAAAGTGAGAAAGACAGAGAGGGGAGAGGGAAAAGGCAAGAGGGAGAGGAAAAAATAAAAAGAGGGAGAGAGAAAGAGACAGAGAAAGAAAGAGAGAAAGAAAGAGAGAGAGAGAGGTGTTACAGCAAATGCAGGGCCAAAATATGCATCCCATCCTCTTTAAACTCCCTAGATTATAAGCTAATTCATTGTATGTCATTAGGGTTTTAGATTCTTATTGTTATTGTATGGATTAGAGGAGTCTTGATAGCCCCATGCTCTAAATAAAGATAAAATAATTTTTATTATTTATTGAGTGCTGAATATAGACTTGGCAATATACCAAACTGAAGAGCAGTTACAGTTTCTGTCCTGAGTATCTGTTCAGACGCCAGAATTGTATCATTCAGAAACTGCTCAGGATTCTTGCATTCTTCAGGACAGACATTTGGAAACCTGGGACTCAGACTGTATGGTTCCATATAAATGAGGGAGGGAAGGAGAAGTGGAGGAAGGAGTACAAGGAAAAGAGCATTTTTCCTCATCCCCAGGTAATTGTCAGTAATCAAAATCTAAATATTCCAAATAATTGCCCCTTTTTGTGATGTCATCTTTGGTCTTTATCCATAGAATTCTCTCCATTCCCCTACTTGACTCTGCTCATCTGGAACACATCACGGAGAAGGCTGCAGGGATTCTTTCACACAGAAATGTTTTTCCAAGTAGCAGTATTAATATCTTGTGGCTTAAAGATCAATAGACTGCGCATAGAATTTGAAAACCTGAGTTCAAGTCTTCATTTCTGCCACATTTGTGACCTTGAGCAAACCACTTCTCCACAGAACCTTGGTGCAAGATGAATGGGTTAGCATAAGTGATCACTAAGATCCTGTCTGTCCATCTTGAAGTTTCTTTCCCTCTCCCTCTCCCAGCAACAACAAAACACCCACAGGCTTTCATACCACAGCAGCCATCCAATGTCCTTTTCCAGGGAGAATAGAAGTCTGACTGGGTAGACTCTAAAGGTTTTTGACACAAGTTTGTAGTGGGAAGGCATGAGGTAATAGGACCATTGACTGTGGAGTCAGATGACATGAATTCAAGCCCTATTTATTGTCCCTGTTATATCTAGAAAGTCATATAGCCTACCTGGGTCTCAGTTTCTTCCTCTGTTAAATGAAAGGGGTTGAATAATCTAAGTTTCGTTTTAGCTTCAGATTTAAGAGCTTTTAAGTAAGTTATCTCTCCTTTAGAATGATATTCTTTTGCAGATGGGGAAACTTTTTGTCATTTTCACCCCAAAACCCAAAACGACAATGTGGATAGGAGATGAAGGTTGTGGTAAAGGAGACTTGATTTATATATAACAAATAATAGATTTACAATAAACTGCTTCAGTAAGGGGTAGAGAAATAATGATAGAACTGCTGGGAACACACATCTCTTTTATCTGAGAAAGGACCCTGGAATGGGTGAAAATTGCCATGCTTGCTCTGAGGGAAGGAAATTCCATCTACAGAGAATGATATTAGAGGGTAAGATCAGTCGCTTCTATGGTGAGGGCATGTGCAGCTGTCAGGGCCCATTGGATATTTAACAAATCCCCTTCACTTACCTGCCCTGAAGTGAAGCCTTGAGACTGTGGGAGACAGATTCTCCCACCCAGACCATCTACCTCAAGGGAGGTAAACTGTTCACATCTTTGGAAATCGATTTCCATGGTTTATCATCAATATGGAAGCCCCATCTCTAATGTTCCTTCATTAAACCTTTGTGAGTAGGGGCAGCTGGGTAAATGGAAAGATTAAATAATAGGATGAGACAGGGTGAGACAATGTGATTTCTAGAATTGTCACTGGAAACAGCCTCCCTAAGGAACTGGCTGGAGTTAGATCAGGTGCTGAATCTAGAAATCTGTTGAAAAGTGATGGGCTGGGAATCAGAGTTTTTGTTTTTGTGGGTGATGGTGCTCCCTATACCCCAAATAATCAAAGCCATGAAGAACTAGAAAACCCCTTGGGTCTCCTCATGTTCAATTAAGACTTTGAAATTTTAAGTTATGTATCATCTGTGGAGAAGGAGCATCGATCCAATACTACAGCTAGAACTTTATTAAGGCAATTCAAAAAGCTGAAGTGTCAGCTGCTCTCAGCCAAGGGCCGCCCATTTCTTGTTGGAAAGATTTCTTTATCTCCTGCTGGAAGCATGTTATTCACATTCAGATGAGCAGGTACTTCCTATGTCCACTTTATCACCATCCATAGTTAGAAAGAGGTGGGGCCCAAGAAACTGAAGGAGTTCTATTAATGGGTCTTTAGCATTTTCTTTCTAATACATGGCAATATTTTAGGGCCCCATTGTAATTTTTTTTTATTTAGTGTTTTGTTAAACATTCAAGGAACTGCTGGGGAAAATCTTCCCACAATGTGTCTCCCTGGCATTCCTCAACCCTATTGATAATGGTAAAGTCTCATAAATCTAGGCAAATCTTTAATTATACCTCTGAACATGACGATATTATGACTATGACATACTCATAAAGGGTACATTTACAATTAGCTTAATATATATTTTATGACAATGGAAAGGGAAAGAGATGGCTAGGATTAAAGCAGGAAAAATTACATTTTGGGGCTTTGTTTTCCATATTCCTGAAATAATAATGAAATAATAGCATTAATGATAATAAGAAATAACTGATATTTATAAAGCATTTTAAGGTTTGCAAAGTGCATTACATATGTTAGCTAATGTGATCCTCACAACCTGGTGGACTGTAATTTTAAAAAATAGTTTGAGAATATGCATCTTTACTCATTTTTTTAAAAAAATAAAAATATCTAACATCTGCTTTTCTGAGCCCTGTTGGATACTATAAAAACTACAAGCTGAAATGTAAGGGATACATTCCACTGCGAAAGAAATATTTTTTGGTCTTAAATCTTTCCCTTATTTTTTAGTCTAAAATCTCTCATCTATTTTTATTCATCATGTGTTAAATATTTGTTGAAGGTACAAGTCATCTCAGGTATATAATTTTGAAAGAAAGAGAGAGAAAGAAAGGAAGGAAGGAAGAGAGAAAGAAAGGAAGATAGAAAGAAAGAAAGAAAGGAAGGAAGGAAGAAAGAAAGGAGGAAAGGAAGGAAGTAGTCTAAAATGGAAGGAGGGAGGGGAAGTAAGAAAGAAAAAGACAGAAATAAAAAAGAGAAAGAAAGAGAATGGAAGAAATAAAAGAAAAAGAAAGGAAGGAAGTAGTTTAAAAAGGAAAGAGGGAGGGGAAGGAAATTATCCAAAAAGGAAAAAGGAAGGAAAGGAAGAAAGAGACAGAAAAAAGAAAGAGAATGGGAGAAATGAAAGAAAATGAAAGGAAGGAAATAGTTTTAAAAGGAAGGAGGGAGGGGAAGTTATCCAAAAAGGAAAAAGGAAGGAAAGGAAGAAAGACAGAAAGCAAAGACAGAAAGAAAAGAAAGAAAGAGAAGGAAGAAAGAAAGGAAGAGGAAAACAAAGGAATTTAGAGTTAGTTGTGTCTCAGCACAATTAGGAGTATTACAGTCCACTTTTACCCTCCCCACTAAGTTACATGCTCCATTGCAATTTATTTTTATCTTCAGCCAACGCATATATTTTTACTTGTGTGAATAATATGGGGAAAGATTAAGTTCTTTTATTTGGCTAATTAAATTGCATTTTTCAAAATCTGGTGAGGTAGTAAGTGACAGGATTAACAAGGGCGCTTTGCAGAATTTTGATGTTTTCTTGATTAGATTAGGAGTTTTTATATAGAAGCAGGAGCTGATGAAGTGGTTTCGGTGATGTGAATGAATGCATGACCCTCGTTTATCGCGGTAGCTTCATAAAGAAGTCTTCCTGACTGTCAAGAAAGCCCAACCAAGAGTGAAAATGACATTAGCGAAAAGCTAAGCAAAAGGTCAGTAGAGCAGAATGGGAAAGGGGAGAAAAAGAAAAACGGAGTCTATTTTTTTTCCAAAGGGTTAGCGAAGACCGTTTCCTGCCATCCCTAGGAGGGGGCTGGGGCTGCTAGGATGCTGTGCTGTAATTCAGAATCATAAGAGCAGAGAAGTGAGTTCGTAGGTCTTTCCAAGCTGAAGTGTAAAGTCCTGCATTTAAAACAACCATTCACTGTGACTTGACTATTTTTCTAAGTACTTCTGTGGGTGTTATTAGAAAGCCTACGGGAATTTTGACCAAGTCAGCATATCTGGACAGGCTGATTAGCACTCAAGGTTTATTGTCTTAGCGATCAGCATCCAGTCATACAGGCAGCATTTGCGTGTAGCTCTTTTCAAGGCTCTTATGGTGCATCCTGTGTTCGTAACTCTCCTCACCAGTGTGGGGACAAAATGAAAAAGGGGGAGAGGGGGAGACACGAAAAGAAAGGGAGAAAATGTAGAATCAAAATATATTTTTGTTATAAATAATTACAATTTGAATCATAGCTCACATAATCCTAGATTATTTCAAGGGTCAGAAAGCACTTTAAAGGTTTCTAAAGCAAAGAAAATTGGTGATTTGGTTTAAATACCCAGTCAAAGGAGGCTAGTAGGAAAACAGCTGCCCAAATCTGCCTAGAACATTGGTTATTTCTCAAAGTGATGATGAGAAAGGAAGACCTTTTGTAGATTGCAGGTTCTGTTCTGCTTCCTGAGTAAACAGCCTAGGGCTGGCATTGGGAACTTGGGACAGAATCTGATACATATTCTATCTTTATTTTACATTCCATTTCAATACCAGGGTACAGACTCTATGGTCTTTAAGTGATTTAATTTCTCATCCACCTCATATTTACTTAGTGCCTTTGTGCCCATCCCTGCACTAATAATAACTCATACTGGTACATTGCTTCATGATTTGCAGTATGCTTTCTTTACAACCCTGTTATGTAAGGATTCTAGCTGTATGACCCTGGGCAAATCATTTACCATCTTTCAGTCTCAGTTTCTTCATCTGTAAAATGGAGGTAGAAATGTTACCTATCTCATAGGTCTGTTGTGGGGATCAAACGAAATAGTATTTTGGAAACCTTCTAGTACTATCAATCAATCGATAAACATTTATTGATCTCCTACTATGTGCAAGGTGCTGTGCTAAGTGTTGAGGCCTTGCCCTCAAGAGGCTATATAAATTTCAGTTACAGTTATCATCATCATCATTTTTATTGTTAGTGTAGCCTGTGGACCAGCCAGTACTTGATCCTTATGGATTTGTATTCATATTTTATGATCGAGAATATTTTTGATAAATATTACCCCACATAGTTCAAACTTCTATTCCAGTATGAAACAAGGGAACTCTAATGTCAACATGGGTCTAGATATTCAGTTAGTCTCATGCTAACAGAATCCCAGGCTAATAACATAAAAAGAGAAAAAATCATTTAATTATAACAGAAAAAGAAACAAAAAAATTAGAAACATTCTCAGCAATCAGTCCCCAAATGAATACCTTCACACTTGCTTTTTCTAGAATACAGTCTAAAGAGTAAGTTATTACCCTCTAAACTCTCTCCTGAAAACTACTGATAACTGTCCAAACGTCCTGATCTTGGTGGGTCTGAGCCCTGTTGCTAAGACTGTCACTATGCTCTGGCTACATCTATAGTCTCTACAATTCTGTTTTCTCACTTTATTGTCAGCATCTTACCCAGAAGTCAGTCTATGCTTCCACTCAGAGTTAGTTCTCCATTACTGGCAACTTAGCCAGCCACCTGCTCGACAAATTAGGCTTCAGCTCTGCTTCTGGTTAGCTCCAAGAATTGGGAGCTCTTGCCATCTCAGATATAAGGTCTTGCTTAGATTTTTGCTTTTTAACTATCTCTTTGTTGTGACAACATCCTCTTGCTGCCAAACAGAATCCTGTGGGAATTTGAAGTCTTGACCCCTATGCATCAATGCCAATTCTGGGGTCCTGGGACCTCATGATAACAGTAGTTATTCTTTCTTACTCAAAATCCTTTCTATAATACATTTCTTAGGTGGACTATGGGGTTTATAACAGCAGAAGGAGATCCTAAGATCCTTTGATAAAAAAATCTAGCTGAGGAGAACACACAAACAAATCAAATAGAGAAAACAAGATAGTACAGGGTGTCCCAAAAGTCTTATTGCTGTTTTAAGATGTTAGAACTTTAAATTGCACTAAGACTTTTTGGGACCCCTTGTACATACCCAAGTGCTGAATACTGATGCACAGACAATGAGTGCTATAGGAATGAGGAAAGAAGGAGAGTAGAGAAATTGTAGAACACTTCTTGGAGGAAGTAAAAGAAGCTGGGACTTAAAAGATGGAAAGAATTGTAATGCATGGAAAGGAGAGTGACAAACATTTAGGTTAGGAAAACCAGTATAACTCAAAACAATGAGAAGCAAGAAGGCCTCATTTATGTGTGTTGTGGCTGGTGAATTCTTCTAGTGCCTCATGGTTGTAGGGAGTTAACTTTGTGTTCTTGAGGGATATACTAATGACAAACAAGCCTGGAAGTTCTCACCAAGTTGGATAGCTTTCAAGTATAGATCTGGCTATAGACTTCCTGTTTGTTCTTTAAGGAACAGACTAACCAAATTTAGAGAGAGCAGAGAAAGGAATCCACTCATTAAACCATATGGGAAGAGTGAGAAGGGACCTCAAAAGCTTTCCAGTCCACCACCTCATTTTACAGATGTGGAGAATGAGTCAGAGAGGTTGAGTGACTTGCCTGATGTCACACAGGTGGTAAGTGGCAGTCATAATTTGAACTCAGAACATTTGTTCCAAATCTACAGTCTTTGTGCTTTTATACTATCTTTTATCTACTAAAATGAGGAAAGTATGGGGGTGGGAGTGGGAGTGGGGAGAAGGGGTCCTGCTCCCTTACAATGAAAGAAATACCCTAATAACAACTCTTTACAAACTGTTAAAAGGGCTATGAAAATGTAAGGTATAATGACATCAACAGCAACGACGATGATAGCATTTATGTAGAACTTCAAGGTTTGCCAAGCACGTTTCAAATATTATCTCATTTTATCCTTACAAAAACTCTAAGAGATAAGAACTATTGTTATCCCCCCTTTACAGATGAAGACAATAAGGCATCTTGAGGGGCAGAGCCAAGAGGGCAGAGTAACAGTGTGGACACTCTCCAGAGTGCTGCTCCCCAAGCCCAGCCAAATACCTGGGAAAAATGGCTCTAAACAAATTCTGGAGCGGCAGAACCCATAGAATGATGGAGTGAAGCAAATCTCCAGCCCAAGATAGCCTGGAAAGTGGCTATCACACCGTGTAGGGGGTAGTGCACAGTCCAGCATGGGCCACTCTGGCACAGACAGGACCTGAGCAGGCCTTGGGTAGATTGAATCTTTTGTACCTGTGGCAGTTTCCAGACTTCAGGACCCCAAAACACCAAGGAAAAATCAGAAGATCAGTGGAAAAAGCCTGTGGGACCAGTGTGGGAAAGTGGAATGGTCTGGCCCCAGCCCCAGGGTAGCAGAGAGGGAAGGGGATGGAGGAACCCAGATCAACCATAGCAGCAGCAGGGGCAGACACAGCCATTGTTTCTGAAGCTCTAGGCCCACAGATTGTGGGGGAATGGAGCGGCTGACAGCAGAGATCTACCTATCTATCAAAAGTCAAGTAAATGGCTGGGGAAATGAGCAAAAACCAAAAAAAGAATGAGACTATAGAATCTTACTTTGGTGACAAGGAAGACCAAAACATTCAAACAGAAGATACCAAAGTCAAAGCTCCTCTATCCAAAGCCTTCAAGAAAAATATGAATTGATCTCAGGTCATGGAAGAGCTCAAAAAGAATTTTGAAAATCAAGTAAGAGAAATAGAGCAAAAACTGGGAAGAGAATGAGAGTGATGCAAGAAAATTACAAAAAATGAATCAAGTGTTTGCTAAAGGAGACCCAAAAGTGCTGAGGAAAATAACACTGTAAAAAATAGACTAACTCAAATGACAAAAGAGATCCAAAAAGTCAATGAGGAGAAGAATGCTCTAAAAAGCAGAATTGGCCCGATGGAAAAGGAGGTCCAAAAGTTCACTGAAGAAACTAATTCCTTAAAGATTAGAATGGAGCAGATGGAAGCTAATGACTTTATGAAAAAACAAAGAAATTATAAAACAAAACCAAAGGAATCACAAAATAGCAGACAATGTGATATATTTCATTGGAAAAACAACTGACCTGAAAAATAGATCCAGGAGAAACAATTTAAAAATTATAGGACTACCTGAAATCCACAATCAAAAAGAAGAGCCTAGAAATCATCTTTCAAGAAATTATCAAGAAAAACTGACCTGATATTCTAGAACCAGAGGGTAGAATACATATTGAAAGAATCCATTGTTCATCTCTTAAAAGAGATCCCAAAAGGAAAACTCTTAGAAATATTGTAGCCAAATTCTAAAGCTCCCAGGTCAAGGAGAAAATACTGCAAGCAGCCAGAAAGAAACAATTCCAGTATTGTGGAAATGCAATCAAGATAACACAAAATCCAGCAACTTTTATGTTAAGGATCGCAGGGATTGGAATATGATATTCCAGTAGTCAAAGGAGCTAGGATTAAAACCAAGAATCACCCACCCAGAAAAACTGAATATAATACTTCAGGGGGAAAATGGTTATTCAATGAAATAGAGGACATTCAAGCATTCTTGATAAAAAGATCAGAGCTGAATAGAAAACTTGATTTTCAAATACAAGAATCAAGAGATGCATGAAAGTAAACAAAAAAGAGAAATCATAAGAGACTTACTAAAGTTGAACTGTTTACATTCCTACATGGAAAGAAAATACAACTCTTGAGACTTTTCTGAGTACTAGGGTAGTTGGAGGGATTATATACATATAGAGAGAGGGCACATGGTGAATTGATTAGGAGGGATTGACATCTAAAAAAACAAATTAAGTACATTGGGAGGAGAAAGGGAAAAATAGAATGGGGCAAATTATCTCTCACATAAAAGAGGCAAGAAAAAGATTTTTTCAATGGAAGGGAAGAGAGGGGAGGTGAGAGGGAAAAAGTGAACCTTACTCTCATCACATTTGACTTAAGGAGGGAGTAACATGCATACTCAATTTTCTATGAAAATCTATATAACACTACAGGAAAGTAGGAAAGAAGGGGATAAGCGGGACGGGTGATGGGGATGATAGAAGGCAAGGCAAATGGAAGGACGGTGTAATTAGAAGTAAATACTTTTAGGGAGGGACAAGGTCGAAAGAGAGAATAGAATAAAAGGGGGGCAGGATAGGATGGAGGGAAATATAATTAATCTTTCACAACATGACTTTTATGGAAGTCTTTTGCATAACTACACATGTATAACATATCAAATTGCTTGCCTTCTCAGTGGGGATGGATGGGAAGGGAGGAAGGGAAAGAAGTTGGAACTCAAAGTTTTAAAAACGAATGTTAAAAATTGTTTTTACAGGCAACTGGCAAATAAGATATACAAGTAATGGGGTATAGAAATTTATCTTGCCCTCCAAGAAAATAGAGGGAATAAGGACAAGAGAAGGGAGAGGTGTGATAGAATGGAGAGCAAATTGGGGTGAAGAGGTAATCAGAGTGCATGTTGTCTTGGGTTGTGTGAAGGGAAGAGAGGGTGAGAAAATTTGCAACTCAAAATCTTGTGGAAATAAATGTTGAAAACTAAAACTAAATAAATAAATTAGAATTAAAAAAAAAAAGTTAAGTTACTTGTCCAGGGTCAGACAACTAGTATATCTGAGGGCCAGATTTGAACTTGGGTCTTCCTGACTCCAGTTCTATCATTGATCTTCCACTTATGCGCTTAGATTAACTCATCAGAAATTTGGATTTTCTCTGTGGATACTGTTTGGCCTCAGTCTTATAAGCTATTTTCCATGCCCCACTCAAGAGGGAAGAAGAAACCCTGGAAACAATTAGACTGGACAAAGCTACAACTAATAAATACTACCCAATGTAGTGGAAAAGTGATAGCCAGATGAATGAATGAATGGCATTCATTAAATATTTCTTATGTGCCAAACGCTGTGCTAAGTGCATATACAATACCATGCAAAAGCAAGAGAGTCTCTGATTTTAAGACACTTAAAGTTTAGTAGAAAGAGACAACATATAGCAGGGAATGATGGCCAGAAAAAGGTGCTTTGCTCTGGAATTATGGGTAGAGCCACAGGGGGTCAGCTAACAAATTCTCACAAAAGCAATACTGATTCAATTGTTATTCCCGTAGCAACAGACAGGAAGCATGGAAGAATAGGAGGAAAGGCTACACATATGGTAAATGGCAAGAGAGGGCCTGGGTAGATGGCTGGATGGGATATGGTTTGTGGTCTGGGGTCTGGGTCAGGCTAGATCTAATTAGACTATGTGTAGATAAAGTGGCTGCCTCACAAATGAGGACAGCATGGCCCCAGGGCAGTGTGGCTCCAAAATTGAATGGATTAAATCATGGGGGCACATGGTCTCTGGAGATTTTGTGATCTTGAAGGAGCATAATAACCCAACGTAATAGTTAACATAATAAAGCAGCCAGCTAGCTACTGCACTGCTACTTCCACTCATGATTTCAAAGAATTTCAATTAAACAAATATTTATTAAATGTTTGCTCTCTGCTAGCCAGGAGACAAAGACAAATGACGCTATCCCTGGCCTCAACAAGGTTATACTCTACTTGGAGGATAGGAAATGTTCACAGAAAAGAAATTATGAAATATGGAAAGAGAGAGATTCAGAGACAGACAGAGATAGAAAGAAACAGAAATAGAGAAAGAAGAGACAGAGAGAGAGAAAGTAATTTTAAGAAGATAGTACCAACAATTAGATCAGGAAAGGCCCCATATAGAAGGTGCTGCCTGAGTCATATCTTGAAGGAAGTTAAGTATTCTCAAAGGGGGAAGTGAAAAGGGCAAAGAAAAGCATTTCCAGACTCATAAAGACCCATTTGAATTCCAGCAGGACTATTGTGTCAGCACTAAGATCCAGGGCTTAGGTCCTAATGTCCACAGTGCCCTAGAGGGTCAGCTCTCCAGCCTCCAGAAGCAGGTAGGAGGATGACTTAGCCACATTGGAAAAGTAGGTAGGGAATCTTGTATCTGGCACATTTTCTCTGTGATTGTCACCCGCCTGTCTGTGACTGGACTATTAAACTGAGCTCCTTCAGAAAGTGGAGAGGAAATAAATGTGATTGGAATAAGATTTTATCTAGAACTTTGAAAGTTAAATTAAAAGCAACAATGCCAATGATAAAAAAGAAATGTTGATAGAACAGTTAAGTGGGACAATTTCACTGTAGGCAAGTGGTTTCCAACTTCAATTGAATTCCTAATTAAAGCCATGACTGCCATTTATTGTTCAATATGCTTATTTGGTAGAGCAGCATCTGCTACTAAGAAGCTATATTCACCCTCTTCTCTTGGGTTAATTTAAGTTCACCCAGCCCCCCCACAATCCCCTCCTCCCCATGGAGCCTCCATGGTTCTGAAACTAAGAAGAAAGTGAATTCAGCACATTGTAAAGACTTAAAATTGATTTTAAAGTTCAGATCTCCTTGGATACACATATGCTAAATGCTAACAAATTCTTTGGGGGCCAAAACTGCAGCAATGTGGATAGAACCCCTGACTCCAGTTCCAGTTCTATCACTAACAAATATGTGACCTTGGTTTCAGTAAGATACTTGATTTCCATGATGTTCAGGTTCCTCATCTGCCAAATAGGGACAATAGTATCTACCTTATTAGCCTTGCAGAGTTGTAGGGATCAAATAATATCATGGAAGTGATAATATTTGAAAAATTATCATGTTCTATGTAGATTAGGATACTATTGTAATAAAAAAGAAATCTCCTGAAATATTTTCCATTTCTATACTTTTTATTATGCACCAAAATATCACAGACAACCTTGCCATAGCCTGCCTCCCCAGAATAAAGAAGGACACTCGAATTGCTGTGGGTAACAACCCAAGGGCACGACTCGCAGATCTTGATGAGCCGGAGTAAGCATTTGATCATATGAGGAATAAAAGGGGAAATTTTATCAATATCATAGAATTCCAGAATTGAGGAAGATCTCTTCTACCATCTAGACCAACCTTCCACCCTGAACATAATACTCACTACAATACACCTAACAAGAATTCATCCAACCTTTGCTGGAGGGACCATCACCTCTCAAAGTCACCCATTGCATTTTTGGGTAGTACTAATTGCTAGGAATGTTTTTCTTCCCCCTGACATTAAGTTTATATTCACCTCTTTGAAAGTAGCATCCATCAATCCTAGATCTGTCCTCTGAAGCCAGAAAAAATTGAATCTCCCCTTTGTCTTGACAGCCTTTTGGAAACTTGATGATAACTATCATTTGGCCCTTCAATCTTCTCCAGGCTAGATAACTTTGATTCCTTCAAATGATCGTAAGATGGATGCAAATTCTTTGGCCATTTTCACTGTCCTCCATAGGACTGTCTTTACATTGTTAAAGTCCTCCCTACCCTTTGGTGCTTTGAGTTGAACACAATAATACAGATGTGGTCAGATCAGTGCAAGACAGAGCAGGATTATCACTTATTTATTCCTGGAAATAGTGTCTCTCTTAATAAAGGGCAAGATCTCATTAGCTTTCTTGATTATTTTGTCATAGTGTTGGCTCATACTGAGCTTGTAGTTCATAAAAAAAGAATACCAAACTTTTTTTCCCCAAACTGCTCTATAACCATGCCTTCCCCATCTTACACTAGTGAAGTCTATTTTTTCTAACATATATAAGTTTTAATATAACTATGAAAAGTAACAAAGACCTCCCAGAAAAATACTAGAGCTTTAGCATAATATACAACATGCCTTCCCCATCTTATACTAGTGAAGTCTATTTTTTCTAACATATATAAGTTTTAATATAACTATGAAAAGTAACAAAGACCTCCCAGAAAAATACTAGAGCTTTAGCATAATATACAACATAACTTATCTCAAGATAATTTAACACAATACAGAATAACATACTAAAATAGCATAATAAGCAGAACACAATGGTTTGTAGCAAGTAAATGGATGTATGCCCCATGACACTGGTATAGTTGGAGGAAAGTTGGTTCATATTGTGAAGTCTGTTTTTTAACCTATGTGAGACTTCTTTTTTATTACTCTCTATTAAATAACATAGTTATAGTTTCAGTGTTCTAGCCTGATGAGACATTTTTGGATTCATACTCTTATTGTCCAATGTGTAAGCCATCTCTCCTAGCTTTGTGTCATCTTAAAATTGTGACAAAAATGCCTTTATCTAAGTTACAGATAAAAATGTTAAGAAGTACAGAGTCCAGCACAAATCTTGGGATCACTTCACTGAAGACTTCTTTCTAAGATGGCTCTTGTTTGAGTCTGATCATTTGACTAATTCTGAACCTTCTGACTATCAGGTCTGCAAATCTTAATCTTTTCCACACACACACACACACACACACACACACACACACACACACACACACACGTATGAGATACCAAAACCTAGATAAGCTCTATTTATCCCATTATCAACCATTTTATTAATACTGTTCAAAAACAAAAAACAAAAAAGGTTAATCTGCCATTACCTGCTCTTAGTGAAGTCATGTTCAAGTTTGTGGTGATGTTTGATAGCCATCTCCTTAATAATTTATCCTAGAACTTTGCTTGGAAACAAAGTGCAACTCATTATAAGATTTATAAGATCTATTTCCTTCCCTTTTAAAAACATTGGGATACCATTCGTCCATCTTTCATTCTATGCCATTTTTCAGGTACCACCAAGAACCGCTCAGTAATCCTATATACTAGTTCTTTCAGTGTCTGAGGATGTAATTGATCTGGTTTCAGGTGACATGAATTCAAACAGGGCAGCTAGGTGCTCTTTCGTTATCTTTTTGCAAAACTTGGGTTGTCACTTCCTTATTATCTGTTTTTATTCTCTTTATTTATTTGTTTATTTATTTTTATTCTTTTACTCAACAATAATTGTCCTTGGTCAGAAAAGATAGGCTAGCAAACAAAATAAAACAAAAAAAAAGAAACAACAATTGAGCATCACTGCTATCCCTCTCTTTATCTCATCACAGTGACCTGTGTCCCTAGTCACAGAGCATTCTGAGTGTTCAGCCCTGTTTTCACAAGTCCATCCTACACCTTTGTCTGCATTTTCTTCCATTTTCTGCCAATATTAAAATATTCAAATAGATCAATGATCTCAAGGATGGTGAGAGTCCCCCCTACCATTCCATGGTAGCCTATCCATGTCTGTCCATTTTGTGTGAATCTTGCCTATATTCTGCCGTAAGTCTGCCATGTAAGATCTGCCCAGTAAGCAGGAGCCTTCCTTGATTTCCTTTGACATTGTGCAACGAGACCAATAAAATTAGCTTGCCATACAATAACTATCTTGAAAAATTGCCAGATGATCAGTGAATTTTCTTTTATGGCTAGCATACATTCCCAGTAGAATTCTTTCCTCCAGTTCTTCTTCGTAGTTCCTTATAGGCCAAGTTTTCCAGCCTGCTTACACCTTCTGTGAAACTTTCCATTGCCCCTGAATAGTACTCTGTTTTAATTCTTTGGAGATTATAATATTCCATGACTGTCAGACATCTAACAATACTAGTAGAATATTGGTATTAAAAAGATAGGTCTTTGCTTCAAAGATAAATTTGGGGTCTTTAAGGGATTTTCTATAGGTAATCCAGGCTTCGCTATGCTATTTAATTCTGACCCCAATAGTTCTCCATTTGCAGTGCCTTTGTTGTTGTTGTTGAGTCATTTCAGTCGTGTCTGACTTTTTGTGACCCCATGTGAGGTTTTCTTGTTGGATACTACAGGGGTAGTTGCCATTTCCTTCTCTAGCTCAGGAAAGTAAGGCAAACAGGAGTAAATGATTTGCCCAGGGTCACACAGCTAGTCAGTATCCGAGGCCAGATTTGAACTCAAGATGAGTCTTCTTGATTTCAGGCCTGGAACTTTATTCTTTTGGCCACCTAGTTGCAGTGGCTACCCAAAGTTGATTCTTACAGATGTGTTTCATATATTTTATTTTTAAATCTAATTTGTTTGATGAATTTTCTATACATCTAGATTTGTTGCCTCATACAACTCTCTTTTTTCTTTATCAGAATTATTTTTCTTTGTGTCTTCATAGTTTAGTCCTAGAGGTTCCCATAAATCCTGGGCTAACTTCCCTTATATAGTCTTAATCTGAATTGCAACCTCTCCTTCTGGATCTTTGGAATCTGCTCTTCTCAAACCTCAAACAAATGAGTATAGTGATCATTGACAGAGGTAACATTTGAACTTGAACCTTCTGATTCTAAATACACAATTTTTTCCCATTATACCCTACATCTGAGATTATTTCTTGCTTTCTTCTCCTTCACTATCAAACATTGCAGGAAGAATTGTGTACCCCAAAGAATTTCCAAACCAGCAACCAGTCCGTCTTTGGTGGCAAGAATCAAATCCAGGATAAAAACTCCCCTTATTTTCTCTACTTTCAAGATATTAGCTATTCTTTTCTTGGTACACAGCACCAATAGATATCTGAATAATTAAAATTCTTACCACTACTATATTGTATGTCTTCCCTGGACCACACTTGTGATATGATTCCTGTACTCCTCAGCTATTTAACCTTTTTCTCTAAGCCACCCTAAGGTACCTTGTGGTAGTCTCTGATAATACATTGTTTCTAATTCTTTCTCAAGGCAGCTAGGTGGCACAGTGGATACAGTGCCCAGCCTGGAGTCAGAAATATTGATCTTGTTTAAATTCAGCCTCAGACACTTACTAACCAGGTGACCTTGGGCAAGTCACTTAGCACTGTTTCCCTCAGTTTGCTCAAATGTAAAAATGAACTAGAGAAGGAAATGGTAAACCACCCCAGTATCTTTGTCAAAAAAACTCCAAAATGGGTCAGGAAGAGTTGGACACGTATGAAAATATGACTAAACAACAATAAAATTTTGTCTCTTCATTGATCATGACTCAAATGCTTTTTACAATCATGCTTTGTACTCATCCTCCTATCCCAATTTCTGGATTCCTTGAATATCTGTCTTCATATACAGTGATACCTTGCCATGCACCCCCTTTATTTATTCTATTTCTTTTGCATAAGGTATTCTCACCAAGAGTCACAACCCAATCATGAGTCTCATCCCACCAGGTTCTAATATTAACTCTAAAGCTAAAATTTCTTCATTGTGTTGGTTCCTCCAGTTTGTCTTACTTCTTGCCTAAAACTTGGGCATTTGTACATAGACATGAAGCTATGAAGTTAACTGCTGGCTCCTTTCTTGGATTTTGCCTGCTTTGAATTGTCTAGGCTCAACAGTTAGTCTTCTATTTATAGTCACTACTTTCTATGGTATCTACCAGGAGTGGACACACTTAGGAAATTTTCTCACATCCTCCTTTTAGTCAGTGATGGTCTTCTCTTGTCCTCTGCCCATTTGCCTCAGTGAGAGACTACAGATTGAGAGAGAAGTTGGTATTCATTGTGTATTCTCTTTGTTTCAGTAGGAGAGACAACCATGTCCAAATTCAGAATCTCTCTCTCTCTCTCTCTCTCTCTCTCTCTCTCTCTCTCTCTCTCTCTCTCTCTCTCTCCAAGGAAGACATGATGCTGAAGGGATTGCTTGATCTCAAGCCTGACACAATTTTGATCATATGGTAGTGGTGTTATTTTTTGGTAAATCAAATGACATGTTTAAACATTGGAAATGTCTTGAGATCCTATTTCTGAAGGTAGACTTTAGACAGTGGCACATGGATGGGGACTCTTCCCTCATCTTTCTCTTACTCTTAGGTCTCTGTTTCCAGCACATAGCATAGTTCTTAGCACATGGTAAAGCCTCAGTAAATGCTTTTTCATCCATTCATTCATTCATCTCCACATTCAGAACACTTGTCTTCCTTCGACACTTAGGTAAGATGCCACCTCACCTGTGAAGCCTTCGTTAATTCCCACCACCTCTCCTCCCCCTGTTGTCTTCTCTCTCTCCTCAGTCTTCCCAGTACTTTTGTTTAGGTTCCATCTCCCTCCCTCTCATCACCCACAGCCTAATAGCATCTAAATTTCTTAAGGGCAGAGACTGTTTTGTTTCCATCTTTGTAGCCTAGCTTAATACTTTGCACACAGTAGGTACTTACTAAAGGTTTGCTGAACATAGTCAAATTGCATACACCTTTTACTTAACAGCTATACCGCAGTGAATCTTATCTCCTTAGCTAGCTTATAATAATCCCTGAACTGTGTAGGCTTCTTAATTCACATTATCACATGTAGTCCTTAAAACAACCTCTTTGAAGAAAGCAAGGTAAGAGTTATGATACTCATTTGATAGGTTAAAAAAAAATGAACGTTGAAAAGCAAGTAAGTTGCCCCAGGCCGAACAGTGAGTAAATAGTAAGGATAAGATAGATACAGCTGTTATGACTCTGAGAGATGTATCTCCCCTACTATATTAGAATGTCTCCTCCATTAGAATGTCCTCCTTAGAACAGTCAATTTTGCATTTCTTTGTATCCCAGCATTCAGTACAGTACCTGGCAAAAAGTACTTAATAAATACTTGTAGACTGACTCTCCTATTATTCTGTCTTATAATATCCTATTATAAACTTCTGAAAGTCAGAGACTATTTTTTCTCCTCTTTAGCACCCCTTATGGAACTAGGCATACAGTAGGCAGTCAATAAAGATCTGCTATATGAGACAAAATTCAATTATCAAATTATCTAGATTGGCTATCTATCCAGCACTTTCCTCAGCCTTCCAGCTCCTATGTGTTTGAGCAGGCTCAAGTCTCCCCTCAAGTCAATATGGAGCTTTCTTTCTCTCTCACATTAACCCGTGGATTCATCTTTGTCCTCCTGAAAGGTGCTGAAAAGCTAATAATTTATCTCCATTAGAGCCAGTGGGCAGGGTATGATGAGGAAAGAGGAACCAAACCTGAGAATGGAGCATGGAATGAAATAGCCTCAATGATTCCATCCTGATTCAATTCTGGTTGGAATCTGATGCCAAACTGACCCAGCCACCCAAAGGGAAGTCCAGCACTGGGGTTTGACTACAAGGACCTGCCTATGTGGCCCATCCTCAGATTTCTTTTCTGTACGTCACTGCCCAGGGAGCAGACAATAATGACTTCCAGAAACTAAGCTGAGGCCGACTTAAAACCAGAGACTGAGGCCTTCCAAGCCACTCACATCATTGGTGTTCTTAAGTCCACACGAAGTTGTTAGGCACTGCCTGACACTTCCACTCCATCCAAGAAAAGGATAGGAAAATAAAGAGGGAAAGAGAAAGTAAGGAAAGGAAA
>CM053769.1:323961371-324017095 GCA_028658325.1 Potorous gilbertii
ATAGTACATGGGACAGTAAAACCAGCAGCAGGCTGTGGAGGCAGCAGCAATAGCTTCTGGAGGTCTTAGCCCAGAGATGGTAAGAGGGTCAGACAAGTGATAAGAAAAAGATCACAGGGGAGTCTTTGTGGGCATTAAGTGCAGGACCCTATTGCATTTCCCACAGGCAGCTCTAGATTTCAACTCCAAGGCAAAGAAGTTGAAATGGCAGGGGAGCATGGTCCATGACCTCAGTTCCAAGGCAGAAAGGAACCCTGGTTACAGTTTCAGGGTGGAAAAGAAAGCTTGTGGTCACTCACAAGAGTGCAGGGCCCTGACTGCAATTCCAAGGCAGAAAGCAGAAATAGCACTTGCAACAGGAAAGCAGGATATCTGGTCACAGTTCCAGGGAAGAAGAGAGTTGTAGCTGCAGGGAAGCAAACTCTGTTCATGAGTAAAAACCAAAGCACAGACCAGGAGGACATCTCTCCTTGGATCATACCAGCTTGGAGACATAGAAAATTTCTAGATATCCAGAACTCGCTCTAAAAACAGCAATACAAAAAGCTGAAGCTTAAGATAGTACCCAACTTTAACATAAAGTCAAAAGGCAAGAAATAGGCTGGGAAAAGGAATAAACAACTAAAAAAGGAACTGACTGTAAAAAGCTACTATGATAACAAGGAAGATCAAAGCCAAACTCAGAAGATATATACATCAAAATGACCTCAAGCTCAAAGGAAAAAAAATGTGAATTGGACACAAGCCTGAAAAAAAATTCTGAAGAATATAAAAAAGACTTCTAAAATTCAAATAATAGAAGTATAGAGAAAAATTGTTAAAAAGAAATGAGAGTAATGCAAGACAGTTATGAATAAAAGAGTCAAAAACTTGGTAAAAGAGGCATAAAAATATTTAAGAAAATAACACTGTAAATAACAGAATTGGTCAAATGGTAAAAGAGGCACATAAGAAGTAGCAGTAGTCAAATGGAAAGAGATGAACAAAAATTTTACTGAAGAAAAGAATTGTTTTGAAATTAGAATTGGGCAAGTAGAAGTTAATGACTCAATGCAACATCAAGAAACAATAAACCAAAGTCAATAGAGTGAAAAAATAGAATAAAATGTCAAATATCTCAGGGGAAAAATAACTGACTTGGAAAATAGATCAAAGAAAGATAATTTAACAATTATTGGACTACTTCAAAGTCATGATTTTTTTAAAAGAGCTTCAACATCATATTTCACGAAACAATCAAGGAAAACTGTCCTGATATCCTAGAATGAGAATATAAAGTTCATTAAATGCATGCACCAATCATCTTCTGAAAGATGTCCCAAAATGAAATCTCCCAGGTATATTATAGTCAAATTCCAAAAGCCCCCAATGAAGGAGAAAATATTGCAAGCAGCCAGAAAGAAAGAATTCAAATATTGTGGAACCACAATCAGGATCTGACAAAACTTAGTAGTTTTTACATTAAACCAGAATCAAACAATTAGTTGTTACACACTTGAAACTGAAAAATACACAAAGAGTAAAAATAAGGAGCTGGAGTAAAGTCTATTATTCTTCAGTTGAGGTTTAAATAAAAGGCAGGCGTAGTCATCATGGTCTCAGACAAAACAAAAGCAAAAATAGACCTAATTAAAAGGAATAAGCAGGGGGAAAATCTTGCAGGGAAGTTGTGTATGTTAGAGAAAGAGTAGATCAATGAATTGGATACATGATTTTTAAAAAACTAGAAAAAGAATAAATTAAAAATATCCAATTAAACAATGAATTACAAATTCTCAAAATCAAAAGAGAAATTAATAAAACTGAAAGCACGAAAACCATTGAACTAACAAATAAAATTAGGAGCTGGTTTTGTGAAAAAAAAAACTCAATAAAACAGATAAACAATTGGTTAATCTGATTTTAAAAAAAAAAAGGAAGAAGAAAATCAAATTATCTGTATCCAAAATGAAAAAGGTGAATACACTACCAATGAAAAAATTAAAGCAATTATTAGGAGCTATTTTGCCCAAGTATATGCCAATGACTCTGGCAATCTAAGTGAAATGGATGAATATTTACAAAAATACAAATTGTGCAGATTAATGGAAGACAAAATAAAATATTTAAATAACTCTATCTTAGAAAAAAGAAATTGAAAAGCCATAAACTAGTTCCCTAAGGAAAAAATCCCCAGGACCAGATGGATTCACAAGTGAATTATACCAAACATTTAAAGAACAATTAATTGTAATACTATATAAACTATTTGGACAAATGGACAAGGAAGGAGTCATATCAAATTCCTTTGAGGAAAACTAAGCCAGGAAAAGTAAAACCAAAGAAAAGGAAACTGTACACCATTTTCCCTAATGATTATTGACACAAGAATTATAAACAAAATATTAGCAAGTAGATTGCAACAATATATCACAAAAAAATCATGTCCTACTAGGCAAGATTTATACCAGGAATGAAGATTGGTTCAATATTAAGAAAGCTATCAGCACGAATGACCACATCAGCAACAAGAAAGAGAGAATGCAAGGGTCGAACCCCAGCCTCAGGGCACCTGAGGGGGGAGGGAACTGAGGAATCCACAGCAGCCACAGTAGCAGTTGAGACAGAGACAGCAATTGTTTCTGGAGCTCTGGGCCCACAGATTGTGGGGGAATCCAGCAGCTAACAGTACACCTCTCATCCCTACTGGAAGCAGAGCCCAACTTTGTCAAAGAGCTCAGAAGTCAAGTAAATGGCTGGGAAATGCAAAAACTGAAAACAGACTCAAACTATAGAATCTTACTTTGGTAACAAAGAAGGTGAAAACATGGAAACAGAAGAAAATAAAGTCAAACCTCCTCCATCCAAAGCCTCCAAGAAAAATATGAATTGGTCTCAGGTCATGGAAGAGTTCAAAAAAGATTTTGAAAATCAAGAGAAATAGAGCAAAAATTGGGAAGAGAAATGAGAGTGATGCAAGAAAATCATGAAAAATGAGTCAACTGCTTGCTTTTTAAAGCAGATCCAAAAAATGCTGAAGAAAATAACACTTTAAAATATAAACTAACTCAAATGGCAAAAGAGATTAAAAAGCCAGTGAGAAGAAGAATGCCCTAAAAAGCAAAATTGGCCAGATGGAAAAGGAGATCCAAAAGCTCCCTGAAGAAAATAATTCCTTAAATATTAGAATGGAGCAGATGGAAGCTAACTGACTTTATGAAAAATCAAGAAACTATAAAACAAAACCAAAGGAATGAAAAATAGCAGACAACATGAAATATCTCATTGGAAAACAACTGACCTAGGAAATAGATCCAGGAGAGACAATTTAAAAATTATGTGACTACCTGAAAGTCATGATCAAAAAAAGAGCCTAGATATCATCCTTCATGAAATTATCAAGGAAAATTGCTCTGATATTCTAGAACCAGAAGGTAAAATAAATATTGAAAGAATCCACCAATCACCTCCTCAAGAGATCCAAGAAGAAAACCTCCTAGGAATATTGTAGCCAAATTCCAGAGATCCCAGGTCAAGGAATCTTACAGCTAGTATGTGTCAGAGGCAAGACTTTAGTATCAGACTTTAAAAGTCATTATAATAGCCTTAGGTAGCATGAAGTCTCTGCTCTACATCGCCTTGGCTTATATGCCCTTATCCTGCCCCATCTCCAGGTGCCCTACCATGGTTACAATGGGTTGAACTTAAAGGGGATTATTGTAACGGTTATTGTCACCACTACTTACTATTGTTATCATTACTCTTCAGCCTGAACCTTGATTGCTTCACAGGGAGGAAGTCCTAATGAGAAAATTTCCTCCCCTGATACAGATCAACAATTGAATCTATAATTTCAGGGCAGAGCCAAGATGGAAGAGCAAAAGCTTGAGCTTCCCAGAGCTCTCCTCTAAAGCCCTTCCAATATCTGTAAAAAAATGACTCTAAACAAATTCTAGAGCTACAGAATCCACAAAATTACAGAGTGAAACAAATCCTCAGTCCAAGACAACCTGTAAACCTTACAGGAAAGGTCTTTTGCACCCGGCTGGGAGCACAGCTCAATCTGACTTGAGCTGCACTGGGACAGACAGGATGAAGCAGGTCTCAGGGGACTGAATCACTGGTGGCTGTGTCAGTTTTCAGACTTCTCAACCCATAAACATCAAAAAAATAAGTGGGAAAACTCTGTGGGACCTGAGTGAAAGAAGAGTGTGGTCTGGTCAGGTCCTGGCCCAGCCCTAGGTTGATGGGGTGGTGGCAGTGCCTGGCAGCAGCATAGGAGTAGCAGCAGAAGTGGCAAAGGCTGCTTTCAGAGAACTTACCCACAGATAATGGGAGATTGAGTGGCTGATAAAAAATCCCTGAGGCCAGGAACAGTATACCTACCTCTTCTCCCACCCCTACTGGAAGCAGAGCTCCACCTTGACAAAAAGTTACAAAGTCAAGTGTTTGGGAAGATGAGTAAACATCTTAAAAGAACTCAGACTATGGAATCTTACTAGAGTGACAAGGAAGATCAGGGCACACAACCAGAGGAGGACAACAGCATCAAATTCCTACATTAAAATCCTCCAAGAGGAATATCAATTGGTTGCAGGCCATGGACGAGCTCAAAAAAGATTTTGAAAATCAAATAAGAGAAGCAGAGGAAAAATTGAGAAAAGAAATGAGAGTGATGCAAGAAAATCATGAAAATCAAGTCAACAGATTGCTAAGGGAACCCAAAAAACACTGAAGAAAATAACACGTTGAAAATTAGACTAACCCAAAATGGCAAAAGAAGTCCAAAAAAGCCAATTAAGAGAAGAATGTCTTAAAAAGCAAAATTGACCTAATGGAAAAAGAGGTCCAAAAACTCACTGAAGAAAATAATTCCTTTAAAATTACAATGGAGCAGTCAAGAAATGATAAAAACAGAACCAAAAGAATGAAAAAAATAATAGATGGAAAGCAATGGACCTGAAAAATGGATCCAGGAGAGAGAATTTTAAAATTATTAGACTACCTTAAAGCCATGATAAAAAAAAAAGCCTAGATGTTATCTTTCAAGACATTATCAAGGAAAATTGCCCTGATATTCTAGAACCAAAAGGTAAATTAAAAATGGAAAGAATCTACCAATCACCTCCTGAAAGAGATCCCAAAAGTAAAGCTCTTGGACAGTCAGAAAGAAATAATTCAAGTATTGTAGAAATAAGATTAGAATAACACAACATCAAGCAGCTTCTACATTAAGGGACTGAAGGACTTGGAATATGATATTCCAGAGGTCAAAGAAGATAGGATTAAAAACAAGAATCTCCTCCAACAAAAATGAGTATAATCCTTCAGGGGAAAAAGTGGATATTCAATGAAATAGAGGACTTTCAAGCATTCTTGATGAAAGGACCAGAACTGAATAGAAAATTGGACTTTCAAATACAAGAGTATACGATCAAGAGAAGTATGAAAATGTAAACAGAAAAGAGAAGTCATAAGAGACTTAGTAAGCTTGAACTGTCTACATTCCTACATGGAAAGATGATATTTGTAACTCATGAGACCTTCCTCAGTATTAGAGTAGTTGGAGGAAATGGATAGACAGACAGATGATAAATAGACAGACAGATAGATAGATAGATAGATAGGTGGCACAGGGTGAGTTGAATATGAAGGGATGGTATGTAAAAAATAAAATTAAGGGGTGAAAGAGAATTGGGAAAATATTGGGAGAAAAAGAAAGGGAGAGATAGATTGGGGTAAATTATTTCACATAAAAGAGGCGAGAAAAATGGAGTGAAGGGGTAAGAAGGAATGAGTGAATGTTACTCTCATCCAATTTGGCTTAAGAAGGCAATAACATACACACTTAAATGGGTAGCTTACCCTACAGGAAAGTAGGGGGAAAGGGAGTGAGAGGAGAAGATGATAGAAGGGAGGGCAGATTGGGGGAGGGGGTAGTCAGAAAATACACTTTAGAGAAGGGACGGGGTCAAAGGAGAAAATGGAATAATTAAGGCATGGGATAGGATGGAGGGAACTATAGTTAAATATGACCATTATGGAGGTATTTTGCACCTCCTATATTGAATTGCTTGTCTTCTCAATGGGTGTGGGTGGAGAAGGAAGAAGGGAGAGAATTTGGAACTCAAAGTTTTAAAGTCAGATGTGAAAATTTTTTTAAAAATTGTTTTTTACGTGCAAATGGGAAATAAAATATACAGGCAATGGAATATAGAAATCTATCTTGCCCTTCAAGAAAGTAAAGGGGAAGGGGATAAGGCATGGGGGATGATAAAAGGGAGGACACACTGGGGGAAGGGGTAATCAGAATGCATGCTATCTCAGGGTGTGGGAAGGGGAGAGATAGGGAGAAAGTTTGGAACTCAAAATCTTGAGGAAATGAATGTTGAAAACTAAAAATAAATAAATTTAAATCTTAACAAAAACCAATTGCATCTATAATTTTTTTTATAGAGTTTCCTAAGACACTAAATGCTTAAGTGACATTCCAAGACTCCTGTAGTTAGTATAAATGAAAGATAAAACATGAATTCAGGACTTTATTACCAGCAATAGCCTTCTTATTCACTACACCAACATTCTTCTCTGACAAGATTGTTATCATAACTATTGCTCTTGTCCTTGTCTGTTGTTGGTCATAGGTGAGTATAACCTAAGTTACCTAGATAATTAATTTCATTTTCTATATACAGGAGTACTAAGAAAGAATCACAAATCCCATTCAAAGTGAAAAATTATCTAAGGATCTTGAGATTGGAATGCCTCCTAATTAAATATGTAAAGAGGAAGAATATGGGTAGATAGATAAATATAGATACACACATATGTTTATATATATGTATATATACAGAGAATCAAAGAATTAAACAGCTGAGATGTGAACCTTGAAAAGTAATGAAAGCTACAAAACAACCTCTTGGTTTTGGCCATAATCATCAACATGTGTAAGTGTATAATTTGAAAGAGCTATGAAAGTAAACAACCTTTAGCAAGAGCTATATTAGTTAGTGTAAATTCACATTTAAAAAAATATTATTTAACTAATTAAAATGGAATTAAATGAATGTAATGTTAACTGTGTCTACTGTTTAGCATAAAAAGTTGTTAAATATATCATACTCTGTGTATTGAACCAGCAGCATATTTTAGCAATGCTTAATTGTAAGAAATAGCCATGTACTACTTAATTGCATAACTAGGTGGAACATAAAAATCACAATTACATGAATTATATTAAGTAAAATATGTTAAAATAGTTTGTTTTTAGATGGAGGAATTTTATGGACACTATAATGAAACCAAAGTACATTTTTAATTACCTAATTATTGCTATTTTCAAAGTCCATTTACACCATAATTGTTCTTGTTTTCATAGTCCAAAGAGTCCTTGATGGAAAGACTTAGTAAGATCTGAAATAAGAATTCATTTTTCATGCAACCCCTTTCTCTGATCTACTTTCAAAGATGTTATCAGAATTATTGCTTCTTTCATGCATTCATGCATTCATTCATTCCAGAAGACCTTGCTCCATACTAGTCTTTGTCTTGAAAGGATGAACAATTTAGTTTGGAGAGAAAAACCACATATGCATGACATGAAAATTCCAACAGTAATACAAGTTAACTTATGCACTAAATGACCAACAAAGACTTGATGGATAAGGTGGGATGTAAACTGGGCCTTTAGGTTCTGATGAGTACAGAGGAGAAGGTAGGGCATTTTAGGTAAGAGCGTAAAGCATAAGAAAACTTCATATATTAGGAGTAGGAAATGGTAAGAAGGCTAAAAGCCGAAAAGGTAGAGTAGCCTGATTGGAATAAAGGATTCATGTTCAAGAGAAGTAGAAGGTAATTTTGAGAAGGAATGGTGAGATCAGATTTTGAAGGTATTTGAAAAATAGGCTAAGACATTTTCTCTTTATCCTGTGGAAGATGGAAAGCCATTCAGAATCTTTGAAGAGAGATGAAATCCACATCAAGAAGAGTGAAAAGGATACCTGAAGAACTAGTCAGGGAATGTCTTGAGCTACTCCCTTCCCTTTTTCTAAATTCTAACTTTTGTGTTCTCAATTCTAAAATGCTTAGCCCAAGCTGACTGCTATTCATGACAGTTTGTATTAGAAGTCAAATATATTCAAAAATAAGCTCTATAGCTTCAAATGTGAAATATCATTAGATTTGTCTCCCAACTACTTAGCTAAAACCATTTCCTCCCATTTTAGGAAATTGTTGATATTCACCAAAAAGAAACTGAAATGACCACAGAATCAGAATCTCAGAAGTAGAAGGGGATTCAGTTCCCATCTGGTCCAATTCCTCCCTGCATAAAAATTCCTTCTAAGTCATATTAAAGATGTGGTCTTCGGGATTTATTTGAATATTTCTCATGAGAAAGATCCCATATGCCTGAGGCTGCCCATTCTACTTTGCATGTCATTGACTGTTAGAAAGTCTCTCCTGACTTCAAGACTAAATGCTGCTTATGTGCTGCAGCTTTGATCCACTGCTTTCCTCTGGAACTAAATAGGACAAATCTAACCCTCAGCCACAAGGAAGTCATTAAAACATCTGAAAACAGCTATTCTATCTCCCTTACCTTTCCTTTTCTATTGGCTAAACATCTGGAGTTCCTTCAAGTAGGCCTCACATAGCAAGAACCCAAGACCTTCACTCTTCTGGTTGCCTTTCTCTGGATGCTTTCCAGTTTTTTAATGTCCTTGGCTCCTAGAACTGATCACAATAATACAGAGGGGGTCAGGAGTGAGTGTAGCAGGATTATCACTTTTCTACTCCTGGATATTGTGTCTTCCTTAAGGTAGTTCAAAATGGTATTACATCTTTTTGTTTACCATATCACACTGTTGAGCCATAGTTGAGCTTTTTGCCTCTTAAAATCTCTAGATAAAGATGGTTCCTTTAGAAATTTGAGTGAACAATGAGAGAAATTTCTGATGATAGGATCATAGATCTTTTTGGATCTGCTGGCCTTGACTTCCCCAACTTGAACCCAAATAGAAGTTTTTATCACTATCCCCACAACATTTCCTTTTTTAATATTTAACCTAACATTCTAGCTTGATGATGTCTTTCTAGATTCTATTTTATCACATAACGTGTAAAAAGCAGAAAGTATTATTCAGAGGATGCTAGATTTGCAGCCAGGAGATTGCTTGATTCTAAATCCACATCCTATGTGACTATGGGCAAATCGCTTAACCTCTTTCCAACTTTTAACATGATAGATCCAGATTTAAGAGAGAACTCATAGTCATTTTTCAAATGAAGAAATGTAGGCACAAAGAGGTTAAGAGAGGTGCCCATAGTCATATAACTTGTAAATATGTATGGGATTCAAACCCAAATCCTCCTGATCCCAAGGAGAGTACCCTTCCCTCTATTGACCACTTTAGTTTCTTTATATGCAAGATGTGTTGATGTCTTTAAAGTGTACTGTAAACATTAAAGCTGTATAAAAACACTAACTACATTATAATTTCCTAAGAGGTTTGGATCACCTGAAAATGTATGAGCATGCTTTTTATGCCTTTATCAAAATCTGATAAAAAAAAATATTAAATACTTACAGATCAAGTATAGATCACTGGAGCACTCCATTAGAGACAGCCTTCTAATTTGGTATTTAACCATTAATGACAATTCTTGGTTCCAGTTGCTTATCAGTTCCAAATCCACTTGTCTATGCTATTCTCTAGCCCACTCGATTTTGGCTATAGGAATAGCATGAAAGACTGTCACTAAAATATAGGTAAACTCTATTTACCACATTTCCCTGATCTACCATTTGAGTAACTTTGTAAAAGAAGAAAATTAGTTTAGCCTGGTTTGATCTGTTCTTGATGGAAATAATGTTGACTCTTTTTGATCAGTACTTCTATTCAAGATACTCACTAACCATCCTTTTAATAAAATGTTCTAAAAATGAATGTACTTTTCATACTCCATTCTCTTTGGTTTTTTAAGCAATATTTTCACTACCTCAGTCCCATAGGACTCACATCCAATAATTCCTTCAGAGGAAGGGGAGGAAAGGAACAAGTAAAAGCATTTATTAAATGCCTGGTATGTAGTATACACTGTATTAAGTGCTTTACAAATATCACCTGGTTTGATTGTCACAACAACCTGATGAGGTAGGTAGCACATACCTGTGTATTTCAGTACCTCCAGAATGTGAGTCTGGTGACTTTGACTCAACAAGAGAAGTTAGGTAGTATTCCCTTAATATCTTCTTCCTTATCTTGAGTATCAACTTTTTATTAACCATGTTTTCCTATCTTTTGCTATAAGGCCATTTTCCTTAGCAGAGAAAACAGGAGCAAAATACAAGTTGATCAGTTCCCATTGCCCAATATCATCATCCCATTTATCAGTTGTCTTAGCCCTTCTCTTGGTCTTATTTATTCCCCTAATATGGGTTAAAAGTGTCCTTGCTGGTGTCTTTTCATTTCTTCACCAACCCAAGATCATTCTGAACTTTACTCCAAGTAATTCTATTCTTTATCCCTCCTTATCTTCCTTATAAATCTAAGTTGGTTAATGAGCTTCCTGAATATCCACATTGCTTGTTTTAATGATTGCCCCATTTTCTCCTCATTGCAAGTATTTTTGTATCTTCAAATGTCATTTTCAAGAGTGAAACTTGTCCTCCTTTGACCTAGGATCTGTGTTAGGCTGTGCCCGGCTTTTTTTTCTTCTCTATCAAAAATTTTAAGATGGAATGCATGCTTACTTTATCCAAGGTTCCAATCATTCTTATCCCAATAGCCAGTTCCTCTTTCTTGGTTAGAATCAAATCTGGATTATAGTATGGGTAAAGCTGGAACCGGAGATACCTATTATGAGGCTATTGAAGTAGTACCAGTGACAAGACCTTGACTGGAGTGGTACCTATAATGAATAGAAAGAAGGGAGCAGACGGAAGAGATACTGTGGAAGTAGAATGGGCAGGATTTTGCAAATGATTGAATGAGGAGGGTGAAAGGAAGGAAAAAGTCAAAGGTGACTCTGAGCTTACAGACTTAAGTGACTGGAAGTTCTGTTGAGATACTCTCAACAGAAAAGGAAAAGTTTGAAAGAATGAGAAGGAAACTGGAAAAAATATATAAAATGAAGTTTTTATTAGTTCCTTCAAAAAGTGGGATAACTAACGAAGTGAACTTCTTCTCAATAACAGGAAGAGACATGAGAGGTCAGGAAAAATGAACAATGTCAAATTGGAACAAACACAAGTGATAAATTTATCATTAGAACATTATGCTATATATTCTGTTATGTAGCAACAAAACAAAATTCAAAAGAGAGTATTATCTACAAAAATATAAAATACTCAAGTGAATGGAATACCCAATCAATATCTTAAAAATAAAATTTCACTAAAGGGAATTGATCTAACTGCAAAGAAAATACTAGAAGAAAAGTAGTAATAAACTAGTCCAAATAGATTTACAGAAGAATTCTATCAAACTTCTAAAGAACAAGTAATAGCCATACTATGCAAATTATTCTTTAAAAATTGAGATAAAAACATTACCAAATCACTTTTATGCAGAAATTATAGTCTTAATACATAAACCAGGAAAGAATAAAGCAAAATAAAACATTTTTTAAAAATCTATAGACTAGTATCATTCAAGAAGTTTAAATAAAATCTTGGAAAAATATTATAATTTATCCCCCAAAATCAAGATCATTCACTATGATCAAGTCAGATCTATATATTGTGAGAAAACATTAGAATTAGAACATTAGAAAAACATTTAATGTTAGAAACATTAGAAAAACAATTAACACAATTATATTAAAAACCAAAAACATTTAGAAGCACCTAATTATATCAGTAAATGAGGGAAAAGCCTTTGATGGCACAATACACGTTGGTGCTAAAAATCCTATAAAGCACAGATATAGAAATATCTTTTGTTTTGCTATGGTAAAACATATCTACCTAAAACCAGTAGCTAGATTAAATGCAACAGAGAAATCTCAGATTTCCCAATAAATAAAGTAGGGATGTTCCCTTCCCTAGGTAGCATACTTCTAGAAATACTCTAGCAATAGCAATAAGATAAGTCACCTTAAATATTTAATAATTGAGATAATACAATGGTGGTAGCTTTGGTAAAGTAGTACAATACAAAATAAAGCTATAACAATAACATTTCTACATTACAATAACAAAATTCAGTTGCAGAAAATGGATAGGGAAGTCTAACTCAAAATACCTCTAAAATGAATAAAAACCTGAGTTAATTTACCGAACCATACTCAGTATGTGTATAGATATAATTACAAAATATTTCTTCAAGAAATTACGAACAACTTAAATGATTGAAGAGATATTTAGTGGCTACTTCTGGATCATATTAATATGATCAAAACGCTTACTATCAAAATTACTTTAATGCTATATTAAACTATCAAGGAGATACTTTCCTGATTTAGACAAAATAGTAACAAAATGCATTTGAAGAAATAAAAGAGCTAGAATATAAAGGGCAATAATAAAATCAAAGTAAGACTGACGGGGAAAAAGAATTGCCAGATCACAAAAAACAGTACTCATCAAAACTTTGAAGTATCACTTAAAAATAGGCAGGTAGAACAATTGGGAAGACAAGGAAGAAATAATTTAACTCAATAAAATGATATTTTAAAATTTTAGTAATATAAATTATCTAAGAGGTAAACTTTTTTATTTGACAAGAATTGTTTAGAAAATTATAAAATCTGGAAGAAATTAGGATTAGAACAGCAACTTAAAGCATATACTGTAATAAACCCAAAGTGGATTGTGAATAGGAAAAAAAGATGATGCTATTTTAAAAAATTAGAGAGAACCAAGTAACAGAGATTCACAACTCTGGCTTGAGTGGGTGATTGTTTTTAACCAAAGAAGAGATAGATACAATTACAAAAAATAATTTGGGGTACACAAAAGTTTTCAAGAACAAAATTAATGCTACTATTATAGGAAGGAATGCAGTCCAGGGAAAAGGAAATACTTTGTACGAAATATTTTTGATATGGGCCTGATACCCAACATACAGGCAACTGACAAAAATATAAGACCAAAAGCCATTCCTTAATGGTCAAATAATATCTTGCATTTAGAGTGCACTTAAAGTTTTGTGAATCATTTCACATGTTATCTCAGATTTTCACAATAATACTTTAAAGTAGGTACTATTTTTATTTCCTTTTTACAGACAAGGAAACTGATGAGAGACTTTAATAACTTGCCCAGGACCACACTTTATTAAGTCAGTGTCTGGCTCAGGATCTGAACTCATTTCTCCAAGTTCAATCACCATCTATCTGTTTTATCAAAAAAAATAAGTAAAATATTTTCAGATGAAGAATTGTAAACAATTAACAACTGTATCAAAGAATACTCCAGAGCACTACTGATAAGAGAAGTGTAAGTCAAAACAACTGAGGCTTCACTTCTCACCCAGGAAATTGAAAAAACGATGCTTAAAAAATTAGAATAATCAACATTGAAGGAGTTATAGAAAGACAGGTACACTAAATGCACAGTTGATGGAGCTGCAAATTGGTACAATTATCCTGAAAAGCAATTTGAAATTATGTGAAGAAAGTGAGTAAAAGTGATTTGGTAATTTTTTCCTCAATTTTTAAAGAATAATTTGCATAGTATAGCTATTACTTGTTCTTTAAAAATTTGATGGAATTATTCAGTCATTCCACTGCTAGGCATATATATCAAGGTATTTAATGACAAAAAAATGTTTGATATATACCAAAATATTTAGAGCTGCAATTTTTCTAATAACAAAGAAATGGAATCAAAGGAGATCAACTAGGAAATGGTTAAACCAGTTGTGATACAAGAATGTAATGGAACAATTTTGTAGTATAAGAAATTTTCATATCTGTGAAGAGAGAAGCACAAGAAGACTTACATGATATGACATAATGTCAAATAATCAAAACCATGAGAATAGTATACATACAATGCCTACAAAAATATAAATGGAATGATGGCATCAATAAAACAATAGAAACTAAATACCATGAAATTACAATGACCAAGCAGAGGCATGTGTATGGCACACTTCATAAGATATCAGATTGTTTTTGTCATGTTTATTAGTGTTGTTGATTTTTTTATTATAAGACTCACTGGGAAAGGAAAGGAGAAGAGATACACTAGGAAAAATGTTCATGAGAAACAATTCAAATATCAATAAAATTCATTTTGTAAAACTTCTTAAAATCCAGCCATAATCTTTCTTCCTTCCATCTTTCCCTCTGTCTCATTCCTCCAGACCCAGTGTCCTTAAGCTTTTGTGTATCATGGACCCCTTTGGCAGTCTGATAAAGCCTATGGATACCTTCTCAGGATAATTTTTAACATATATAAAACAAAATACATTGGCTTACAAAAAATTATATTGAAATATAATTATATTTTTTTAAGTTCATAGATCTCAGGTTAAGAACTCTTATCTTCACTCTCACTGTGATCTTGTCTCTCTGCCTTTCAGTGTTTTCCTATGTCATTGCATCTTCTCCAGCTTCACTTTCCTCCTTTCCCATTTTTGATCCTATCATTAAGCAGTGCAATATCAATGTCTTCTACTCTTAAAATTCTTGTCTCTTGGTCTTATCAATGTTGATCCCAGCCAGGCCCTCACTTAAGCACAAGGCTTTACTTTTCTTTACTTTTCTCCAAACTGATTTTCTATTCCAAATAGCTGTGCCAAAGCTTCTTGTCTTTCCTTGTCTCCCAAGGGACACTTTCCCCCTTCACCGCCTCAAGAGAAGACTGTCTCACTGAGAAAGAAATGGTCCTTTGCTGTCCACTCTTAATACTCTACATCTAAAAACTTCCATGATGTAATCCCCCATCTTCTTTCTCCTTACTCCTACTTCTAATGAAGAAATGACCCTTTTCTTCACCAAGGCCAACCTCTTTACTTGTACTCTTAATCCCACCCTCACCATCATCGCCCCTTTCTAATAAAATCTCTCCTTATCTACTGACTCCTTCCTGCTGTCCACCAACATTCCCAGGTCTCCTCCACCCTTTAAAAAAGAAAACCTTCACTGACCTTTTAATCAATTCAAGCTATGTCTTTTTGCCTTTTATAGTCAAGGTCCTGGAAAACAACAGTAATGACAAAACCACAATTTACTCTCATCCTATTACAATAGGGCTTCTGATCTCATCACTTGATTGAAACTGCTCTCTCTAAATTGTCAGTTATTTCTTCATCCCCCAAATTTGCTAATTTTTCTTCTTTCAATTTAATTTTTTTTCAGTTCTGAATTCTCTCTTTTATTATTCAGAAGGCAAGCAAAATTAAAATTATCACAAATATGTATAATGAAGCAAAACAAATTCCCACATTAGTCATGGCTATAGAGAAAAGAGTATGCTTCAGTCCATGTACTCTGAGTCCAACAGCCCTATATCAATCAAGAAGTAGCTTGCATGTTTCATCATGAGTCATTTGGAATTGCGGTTGGTCATGGTGCTGATCAGGCTGCTGGATTTTTCTCAATCCTCCTCCCGACTAGCTAAGGAGTTCAGCATATAGAAAGCTGACCTTAGAGTTGAGACAATTACTTTCAAGTCCTGCTTCAGGATTTATTTACTTACTTACTGAGTAATCCTTGGCAAGTCACTTAAACACTCAGTTTCCGTTTCCTAAGCTGTTCAACAAAGGGGTTTAACTCAATGGGCTCAAAGTTTCCTTTCTGCTCAAAATCTATGGCCTCATGATCCATTTAACATTGTCAACAACTCTCTATACCTGGTAACTTTCTTTTTTCTGGGCTTTCTAACATTGCTCTGTTTGGTTCTCCCTCTACCTGTCTGACAGCTACTACTAAGTTTCCTTTGCTAGATTAATCTATCATTCCTATCTAACTCCACCTCTCATTTGTGAGCATTCCCCAAAACTCTATCCTATTTTCTTTTGTCTTCTCTATCTAGCACTCCTGGTGACCTTGTTTGGTCCCATGGGTTCAATTATCCCTTCTCCACATGTGACTCCCAGATCTGTATATCCATTTCTGGTCTCTCTTCTGAGCTCCATTCCAACATCACCAAACTGCCTGTTGAACATTTTCCACCATGTTTCCAACAGGCCTCTCAAACTCAATATCTTCAAAACAGAACTCAATATCCTCTTTCCCTGGCCCCAAAAATCATTCCTAGCTTCCTTATTTCTATTGAAGTCATCATTGACTTTCTAATCACTCAGGACCACAACCTTAGAGGAATCCTTAATTCCTCACTTTATGTTACAGACATTATCCACGTTCCACTCATGTCACCCACCCATTTAGGTGTCAAGTCAATTCTACTTCCACAACACCTTGTCCATTCATCTTCTTATCTCAACAAACATGTCTACCACCCCAGTTCAAGTTTACTCAGAGCATGAAGTCTCTCCTCTAGCCAATTCATCCTCTACCTAGCTGCCAAAATGACATGGCCAAAGCACAGGCCTGACCATGTTACTTCCCTGCTAGATAAACTACAATGGCTTCCTGTTACTTCTAGAGTCAAATATAAACTCCCTTCATATTCTCCAGCACATATCTGTGGCCTATTTATTCATATATTCTATGGTAAAGCCAAACTGGACTTCCTGCTAGTTCTCAGATAACTCCTTGCCTTACATAGGCTTTCTCCCATGGCTGGAATGTACTCCCTTCTCCCCATTACCTGCTAAGTTGTCTAAATTCCTTCAGACTTCATCATGATTTCTTACATGAAATTTTTCCTGATCAATCAGGTTTCCCCCTCCCTATAACTTTGTACTTTATGTATTTTGAATATAAATATAGACATGCATATTGCCTTCTCCAATAGATAAAAGCTACTTGAAGACTGGAATTATTCTATTTTTGTCCTTGTAACTCCAGGGCTTAGCACGGTGTCTAGAGCTAAATGCTTGTTGATTAATTGACTTGATGACTCCAAAATGTGTTAAAGGTTTTAGACCATGGTAATTGGGAGAAGTATGGTGCCACTGTTTTCTCATCTCTAAAATATGAGAGTTGGACATCAGTCATTTTATACACGTGTGTATATGAATGTATGCATCTATATTTGTGTGCATATGTATATATGTATGTATGTGTGCATATATACATATATGTATAGATATATATTTAGTATATTTTTTAATTTCAAACACTTTTACACACTTGCTATTATGATTAAAGTAACATTATTTGTGTCCAACAAAAAAACAGAGTACTTTGAGTTTAGTATTGCCTTTAAATAAATTTGCATTTAAATAATCATAACACTTTCTGAAAATAGTAATCCAAGATAAATTTATTCAGGTTATAGAATGAATGTTTACTTATTGATTGATTTGCAGTTGCTTCATAATAATTCTCTCCTCTCTTTCCAGGCCATGCAAGAGGTCTGCAATGCTCAGGTTGGGATGCACTAATTTTCGATGACAAATTTATGATATTATGAAATAGAGTATCCCTAGAACTCATTCCTCTCCCTCTTTTTTTTAATGTGGCATTTGGATTAAATTCGATGTAAGATCTCTTCCCATTCTAACAGTCCAAAACTCTTTATGTCAGTGAGGGGACCCAGTTCTGAGGTAGAAGACATTTATTTAGTTCTGCTTTTGACCTGTTGAATTTTGGCATTGTATCAAGATACTAAGTAAAAATATCCCTCAGTCATGCAAGCCTTCATTAGAATCCAAAAATCTTCCTGTTTTTAAAAGTTAATTCTTAAATATTATAACAGCATTCTACTAGTGTTGCTCATGACAGGCCAGTACAGAATATGACAGTCTCTGAAAAATTAAAAATGAGTATCATCCAGAGAGTAATTATGTGTGAGCAGGCTGCATCATATAACCAATGAGCATCTTTAAAGAACAGAGGTAAAAAATGTCATTGAGAAGATGTCTGACAAAAGGAGAAGATGGTCTGGTCCCATGCTAAGGACAGAGGAAAGTCTGAGTGTTCTCTGGTACCTTGGCAATGTCAGGAGAAATCAAGAAAAGCTTCTAGCCTACTGGGTAAACTCCCAACGTACTGGAAGCCCCCCTCCTTTCCCTCCACCACTGATTCACTATGAGGTAATAGGAAGACAAAGAGTAGTTATATAGCATGAGTGGACATTTATGGATTGCCATTTGCATCATATGAGGGAATTCCGAAGTCCATGAAATCACAGATTTATCTATACTAGTATTTCAGTAAATATTTGATGATAATTTCTGTTTACATATTAGACTCATTTCCAGTTAAGCCTCCCCTATTTTATTCCCTGCCTTATAACAAAGGGGCAAGCACAGCCTAACTGAGTGAGTGTTAGATTTGATATCAGGAAGATCAGAATTCAAATCTTGTCTCAGATACTTATTATCTATGTGACTCTGAGAAAGTTATTAAATTTCTCTTGGCTTTAGTTCTTCATCTTAAATTGAGGAGAGTTGACTTAGTTGGTCGCTTCAGCTCAATATCTATGATCCTATGGGGGAAAATATCCCCAGGATTCTTATTTTAATTAAATAGCTATATATAGTCTAAGGAAAACACAAAGGTGTATAAAGTAATTGCTGTTGTTCAGTTGTGACTGAATTTTGTGACCTCCTGGACCGCTTTTCTACGGGTTTTTCTTGGCAAAGCTACTAGAGTGGTTTGCCATTTCCTTCTCCAATGGGTTAAGGCAAATACAGTAAACATCTGAGGTTACATTTGAACTCAGGTCTTCCTGACTCCAGGCCCAGTACTTTATCCATGGAGCCACCTAAGTGCCTATAAAGTATATCAGAAACCTTAAAAAAAATACAAAAGCATTATGTATTATTTTCCCTCAGTAGAATACGAGTTCTTAAGAACTATGCACTCTAAATTTAAATCTTCAGTCTGTATCCTATAATTGGTGTTAAACGTTTTTTTTTAATTAAATTGTATTTATATTCCTTGGAATGGTGGGACAATTCTTTAGAATCAGTTGTATTATGAAATGTCATAAAGACTGATAAGTGACTTGAACTTTCAACCTCAAGATCTCACCGAATGATCTGTCCTTAAGAGTCTGAGAAAGCTGTCTGAACCTCTGGAGATATTCTTCGGGTTTTAAATTTCTCACCCTTTGGAATTTTCTTCTTGCACCTGGAGTCTGTAACATTTGCTAAGCATTTTCTGGTGGTAATTACTAGAGGGACCTAAACCAAAAATTCTTGGCAATCCTTTGAGAAAGCTGGATCCTGAAAGGTCCCTTCCCAATTTTCAGACAAAATGGGGTCATTTAAGTTTGGATAAGCTTCTGAACTTTTGGTTGGTTGTTCCAACTGCATCAAAAGCCTGAGCGTCCTGAGAACTCCCTGTCATTCATCAATCCACTTAAAATGTGTCTTCCTTCTTGGAAAACCGAGCCTGCCACAGAACAACTGGAATTTGCTCAACTCATCATAGTTAAATCATGAAATTCTCAGTCATTATAATTTCTGAAGTATAGGGCTCTTTCTCCTCCTTTGCCTTTTTATTAATGATTATAAACTAAATTTATTTTAATGTTATTTATTTGTTATAATACATTTATATTAATGTATAAATAATAATTATAACCTAATTTTATAAAGTATTTTAAGACTTATAAACACTGGAGGTACATTATTTCACTTTGTCATCACAACAACTCTGAGTTAAGTAGCTTCACTATCAAGATACCTGTTTCACAAATTACAGACTTAAAAATCAGAGAAACAGTGACTTTTCCAAGATTTTTATCAGCTGGTAAATGGTCAAATTGTGATTCAAATCCAAACCTTCTAACTTCGTCTGCTATTTCTTGTTTCACCATAGTTGTTTGCCCAAACTTAAAACTGCAATTATCTCCCAGTTTATTGAACACTAGCCAAATAGGTTCATTCGCTTCAGCATGTTGTTCACCTAATCTGATCCACTGATCAAACACTCTATTTTTTAAACAGAAATAAATTGTTTTGAGAATTACTGCTTTGTAGCGTAGTTTGAAATCTGATATTGCCAGGCTCCCTTTGGTCCCACCTTTTTGCATTATTTCCCTGGATATTCTTAACCTTTTGGACCTTCATATGAATCTCATTATTATTTTCTAGTTTTATGAGAGATTTTTTGGTAGCTTGATTGGTGTGGCTTTGAATAAGAAAAATTAATTTAGATAGTATTGCTGTTTTTATTATAATAGGTCAGCCTGTCCATGAGCAATGATTATTCTTCCAATTATTTAGGTCTGTCTTTATTCTGTAAACCTTGGTTTGTAATTGTATTTATTTATGCAGCTCTTGTGTCTACCTAGGTTAGACTCCTAGATATCTTACATGTTCACTAGTTTTGCAATAGAATTTCTCTAGCTCTTATTTCTGAGTTTTATGTTATTATGCAGAAATGCTATAACATAAAGTTATAAAACAGTGCATTACTAAGCCTAGACCTAAAGAAATCAAAGAAAGAAGAAAGGGTATTATATGTACAAAAATGTTTGTAGCAACTCATTTTCTGCATTATAACTAAAACCTGCAAACTAACAGGATGTCCAACAAGAGGGGGTGGAAAGGGCATGGCCAGATAAATTATAGTATATGAATATAGTGAATGAATATGAATGAAATCAAGAAGACTCATCTTCCTGAGTTGAAATCTGGCCTCAGACACTCAGACCCGGGCAAGTCTCTTCACTCTGTTTGCCTCAGTTTCCTCATCTATAAAATGAGTTTGAAAAGAAAATGATAAACTACTCCAGCATCTTTGCAAGAAAATCCCAACTGGGGTCACAAAAAGGTGGATAACATTTAAACAACCCAACAACAACAAAAATATGAATGTAGAGGAATATCTTTATTCTATAAGAAATGAAGGGAAAGATGACTTCAAAGACACATGGAAAGACTTGTATGGACTCAGGAGAAAAATTTATAACATCAATTTAAAAAAAACAATTAAAAAAAGACTTGAAGACTCTGATGGACTAAACATCAAACATGATTTCAGAGAATTAATAAAGAGGGCAAACAAGACCATCCTAGTTCATTACCAGGTTGGAGTAGGGTAAGGAGTTGGCCATTCTCAGAGATCACTCACCACAGAGGTCAGCAAAGTATGGCCCAATAGGTAAATATGACTTTGTTATCTGTTTTTCTAGGTCCTGTAGTTTTTACATTTTAAAATCTTTTATGATCTGAAATGTAAAAGTCATGCCAAAAACAGGTAGCTGGGCCAGACTTGGTCCCAGACTGTAGTTTGCAGTCCTCTGATTCTACCAGTTCTTGGCATACATTAAGGAAATTTGTGTCTATCGATTGAGTAATGCCAAGTCATGGATTAGTTACGATCAATACCAGTCAAAGGAAGTGTACACACTGATAAAAACCACTGAAGTTTTGAAATCTCTAAATACTTGGATATTGGGCACATCATCCTGAAAGAAGGGTAAAATTAGAAAGAAATAAAATTTTGCAAAAGTTTCTTTCCCTCCCATACAATCAGGAAACAACTTTTAGTGCTATCCTGGCATTTTGGAAAGAGGAAAATGTCACTGTGTTTATACAAGCCATTCTAGTATAAGCAAAAATCTTGAGACCCATCATTGAGCAAACTCCTGAAAAGGTACAGCAGGATACATATGTTTGTCATCTCTATAGAAGAACCATTGTCACGTGAAATCAGAAACTGAAACAGAATGAAAAACTCAGCATATGGATCCCTAATGTAATCTAAATGCCCCTATTAGCAGTATAATGGTACAATTAAATTGTATTAATGTTTTGTTATGAAAACAATGAATTAGATTTGAAAGTTTAAATATGGAGCACGCCACTCACTATAAAGAGAAAAAGAAAATGTTCCATCTTTCTCACAACTGTATTGTTCTCTAGAGTTCTTATGATGGCAAGTCAGTCAATAGTGTCCCATGGCACTTGGTATGGAGACCATGGTATTGTGTCATTGGATCTATTTTGCACATGGTAGGTATGTTTCTAGAAGACAAGGCACATATATTTAAGGGTTAAATAAGGGATTCTTAATACTCTGTGCTACCTTCTTTGAGCCCATAACAGCAAGTGCTGTTGTGGCCTTTTTTATTTTGGAGATACAAAGAAGTAAATGAGAAGGTATAGAGAGGGAAGCAGGGCAGCCTGTCCATGTGGACTTCTCTGCTAAGAGGAAGGCACCATGCATTATTGGAATTTCTTAAGGTAATACCCAGAAAATCCTTTTATCACTGTCAGTTCTTATAATCTATGGAGTCAAAACACAAATGTGTCTGATGCTCCTTTGATTATGTAATAAGGATAAAAATTGATACTATAAACAAATTAGGGGAGCCAGGAATAATATATTTGTCAGATTTATGGAGAATAGAGAAATTTTTGACCAAACAAGAGACAGAGAATATTATAAAGTGCAAAATGGATAATTTTGATTACATTAAATTGAAAAGTTTTTGCACAAACAAGCTTAAAGCAACCAAGATTAGGAGGGAAGCAGAAAACTGGGAAAGAATTTTTGCAACTACTGTCTGTGATAAAGGTCTCATTTCTAAAATATATAGAGAACTGAGTCAAATTTACAAGAATATAAGTCATTCCCCAATTGATAAATGGTCAAAGGACATGAACAGGCAGTTTTCAGAGGAAGAAATTAAACCTATCTATAGTCATATGAAAAAATGCTCTAAACCACTGTTGATTAGAGGGGTGCAAATCAAAACAACTCTGAGATCCTATATCACACCTATCAGATTGGCTAACATGACAAAACAGGAAGATGATAAATGTTGGAGAAGATGTAGGAGAGTTGGAACACTAATTTATTGTCGTTGGTAGAGCTGTGAGCTGATTCAACCATTCTGGAGAGCAGTTTGGAAGGGCTACAAAAATGTGCATACCCTTTGACTCAGCAATGTCACTTCTAGGACTGTATCCCCAAGAGATCATAGAAATGGGAAAGGGTCCACATGTACAAAAATATTAATAGCAGCACTCTTTGTGGTGGCCAAAAATTGGAAATCAAGGGGATGCCCATCAACTAGGGAATGGTTGAACAAATTGTGGTATATGAATGTAATGGAATACTATTGTGCTATTAAGAAATGATGAACAGGAAGACTTCAGAGAGGCCTGGAAGGACTTATGTGAACTGATGCTGCATGAAAGGAGCAGAACCAGGAGAACTTTGTACACAGCAACAACCACAGTGTGTTAGGAATTTTTCTGGTAGACTTAGTCCTTCACAGCAATGCAAAGACCTAAAAAATTCCCAATGGACTTTTGAGGCAAAGTGCTTTCCACATCCAGAGAAAGAACTATGGAACTGGATCACAGAATTAAGCAGATCATTTACTTTTTTACTATGTTTTGTATTGTTTTATGGTTTCTCCTATTCATTTTAATTCTTCTATTCTACATGACTAAAGTGAAAATGTATTTAATAGGAACATATATGTAGAACTTATATAAGATGGCATGCCATCTTGGGGAAAGAGTGGAAAGGGAGGGGAGAAGGAGGGGCAGAAAGCAGAAAAAATCTAAGATATATGGAAGTGATGGTAGAACATTGAAAATAAATAAAATAATTACAGCACTCTTAAAAAGAATATGTGACAAGGAAAGGCATTAATCTTATGGGAGAATCATGAATTTCTCAAGAAAAATATCAAAACTAACCTAATTTTTAATCCATTTTAATTCAAGAAGGTCTATGTATAAGATCTCTCTATAGGCTAGCTAACATTTTTGTTGGTCCTTTAGATGATCCTTTAGATAAAAAACTCTGGTCAGGTTTCTGAACTTACCAAGGTTTAGAAGCAGATTAGAACAGAGGTAGGACCCCCAGGAGAAGTTTTTTGGCCTAGTTAACTTCTGATCATCAAGAAACAAGAGATACTGAACTATGTATCCTACTAGACCCAGTCACATGTGTGAATACCATGGAGAGACATTTTTAGAATCCTTTTTCTGTAATGTGGGCTTGATTCCAAAGGCGCCTAAATACAAAATACTTTTTAGATGCTTGCACAGTTTTTTTTTATTTTCATATTTCATGGAAGTAAAGAAGAGAGATATGTCTGATTTCCATTTGAATAGTGGGGTGAGCAGGAAGTTAGTATGATAAACTTTGTGACCACAAGCAACTTGCAATCCTCTAGGTGGTATTTATAATGAATTTAGTAAAAATAATTTCTCACCTTTGGATAGCACTTTATAATTTACAATAACCTTTCTAGGGTTCAAATGAAGCCTACTAGACTAGGGGTCTCAGGGCAGTGGCTATTAGCCACCTCAACATCCTTCCCATGTCATAGATGGAGAAGGTAGGCCTCTGAGTAAACTCTCAGTAAATTATAAATTACATTAAATTGTAAATTGTAATAAAAAGTAAATTGGCCAGGGACACAGATTTGGTAAGTGATAAAACTAGGTTTCAAACTCAGGATCTCTTACTCCAAGTCATATGTACTTTATGCACACCACACTAACGATATTTGTCTAAAATTTATCTGGGAGTCATGTAACTGCTTTGAGGAAATTCAATTGGCAGATTCTGAGAACCCTGGCTTTCTTCCTGCTGAAGAAGAGGAGGATATGATGGGCACCACTGTGGAGTGGACATGCCAACAAGTCTATGAACATCTTCATTTAGAATGTGCTAAGGGCTAAGCAAGAAGGTATAAAAATGATAGAAGAGCAGAGATGTCTGTGTATGGTTCATATCCATTAGGTTGGGTTTGTTACCCAGTCTTCTTGATAAGGAAATTAATGGAATTTCAGTGATAGTAAGGGACATTCATTGCAATTAAGGGAAATTAGAGATTACCTTATTAAAATGCCCAATTCTACAGATAAGGAGACTGAGGCCAAGAGAAGGGAAGTAATTTTCCCAAAGTCATGCAGAGCCATGACTAAAACCCAATTCCCCAGACTATGAATAAAATGTCTTTTCTATGGCACCATAGTCAAGGTCCTTTGGTTTGCTTATATGAAAATTACATAATTGCCACTGGGCCTAAAAAGCTACTGTTTGCGGACATGAGAAACAGTGTATCTCTTCTTCAAGTTTCAAACTTTATATCATCTTTTGATCTTTTGTGTCATTCCCATGGTAATTCCCCAAAGCAAAATTTATTGGGAGAACTTATGTTGTCTTTGTCCCTTGTCAACTAACGAAATTTAGTTCTTTCTGAATTAATTTTCCCTTAATTGACTGACACTCTGTGATCTATTGCTGAAAAGAGAAATGGTAGAATACAGTGGAATGAATGCCTAGTTTCTAGTTAGAGGAACTGGCTTAAAATCCCAGCTTTGTCCCTCACTACCTGTGTGATCTTGGGCATGTTACCCCGTGGTTGATTGAAGCGCTTTCATCTGTAAAATGTGGAAGGTTTAGACCAGATGAATTCGAAGTTCTCTCCCAGCTCCCTATCTATTCTCCCATGATCCTACATACCTCCAGTTCACCCAAGGGCCAATATCTGGGTGGATTACTAGATTGTAAACCATACCCCCCCCCAAAGATATGACAGGGTTACAGCAGACAGATAAGCCATTTTTAGGGAAGAATCAGGCCAATTTCAAAAGATTTTTTTTTATAACTTTGGGAACATTTTGCACAAGTTTTCAAACTATTTTTTCCTTGGTTGCAGCTATTTTTCACTTTGAATTTCTCTTTGTAAAACAAGATATATGCATTTTTAAGGGCAAATATTGTACTGTCCCATTGTCAAACAAAGTTTACAAGGTACATATATCATCTCTGATGTAAAAATCTTTATGGGAGGACCTCACACAGAAAGTTTCCTGTTGTGGAAGAGTTTCTGATCAAGTGTTAGATATGAGAAGCAAGTAGACATGTTACTGCCAGAAACAAGAACATGCCTGCCCCTTGCAACAAAGACATTGCGGGCTTTATAGTCCTGTCTTGCTAGGCAAGGTTTTCTGTTAGGTCAGAAACAGGAATGAAGAAGAAAAGGGTGGCAAGGACCAAATAGATACTGGACAGTGGTCAGCATGATGTGTAGCTTGGCAGAGGGCTTGTTGTTCCCATGGTCATAGCAGCAAACATGCTGGTTCCCAAGAGCTGGGCTAGCAGGTGATAACAGTTCTGAAAACACTTAGCTCTTAGGGTATGTAAACTTGCAATCCTGAAGAAACAGGGCTACAATTTACAAGAAGCTGGGCCAGTGATAGAGCTTTCTGTTCCCCAGACAGGTTGGTGCCATCATGTTCTGCCACTGTGAAGAGCATTAAATAGAGCTTAGCATTTGTCTAAACTATGCCATATATGCTATACTTGAAGATATGGATTGCTTTCTCTGATGAGGAGTTTCACTGAAGTCCCTCCCTGGGGAACAGGAAGCAGGAGTTATAGTCAACCATGGTTAATTTGTGCTTTGTGCTTTGTTTATCTAAACCATATGTCTAGATTGTTGTAATTCTGTGTCATTGGCTGTATAATACTCTCTGTGCTAAGAAATCTGTAAATAGCAGCAGCTCAACGCATAATCATGTTGGCATTTTGAAGTAGAAGGAAAGGGAAGCTTCATGTGACGTTGGTTGAGTCAGCCATCACTGGAGAAGTCTCAATCACAGTCCTTTGGATCTTAATTTGCTCATATCTTATTCATGGAGTAGAACATGAAGTGGTTGGGCTGTGCAGAAGTCAGAGGGTTTGGAAAATATGCTACCTTCCATTTCAAATCTCTAAAAGTTGTATTTATGAACAAAGTTGCCAATACATTAAGCTCAAACCATCAAGAATACAGGTCTTGATTTCTACAAGTTGATATTCTAGGTGGCTAGACTAGGATATGGTAGCATTTTTTAATCCTTTTTCTTTTTCGCTTAAAGTTTCCATGAGTTAATCAGGCCTTTATTCCATGTGCTATGAGCCAAGCACTCTGCTCAAAGATTGGGGAGTAAAGAATCCTTCTATACTTGGAAGGAGTAAGCCTTCCACATGCAGTAAAGCCAAGGTCTTCATCAAAAATGGCATCCTTTGGGACTTGTGAAGGATTTTATTTCACTTTTCATTTTCCATCAGGTCTCCCTCAGGAGACACTCATCTCCTGAAATTTCATTATCATGCAGATTGAATCAGCTTTTGATACTCCATCTTTTCTCAGCATCTTCAGCTGCCTCTCCCCTCTGATTGCAGAGCTGGAGGGTACAGCAGTAAAACTCTCCCAAAACTTTTCTTTATAGAAGGCTCAAAACTTTCCAGATAACTATTTTCCATCGGCATCTCTGATGGGTTTCCACTATTCAAACATTATATGCAGAATTATATGCACCCTCGGGTGCCCCTGTCCCCCCACCCCATTTTCAGCTTCCTTTTAAACATTTTCTTCCCCCATTAGATTGTAAGCTCCTTGAGGCCCATGATTGTCTTAACTTTTCTTCTTTGTATCCCCAGAACTTAGCACAGTGCCTGGAATATAGTAGGTGCTTAATAAATGTTTATTGACTATTGAAAGGCAGGGAAAGTAGCTCAGTACTATTGGATATTTGAACCCATGAAGTCATCATTGTATTTCCTTAATGTCTCAGCTAGATAGATAGCTGTTTGCCATGGGAAAATTGGTAGGAGGACCTCCAGCAACCAGATAGTCAAAAGGACAGCTCTCCTATTAATTCAGTCTTGGGCTCATTCCTGGCATCAGAGATGTGCTTATACTACTAAATCACTGGGTTGATCTTACATTTCTCTGCCCCTGGACTATAGGCTCTCTAGGGAGGGAAGTTACTCTTCCAGTGAGTAGCCCTGCAAGCAGGTATACTGCTAGGTGTTCTGAGAGCACAGGAATCAAGTATAGTCATAACTGTAAGTGAACATTGACCCTTCCTTAAACCAAAGGTAACACTCTACCTAGGGTATCATGACAGATGTGCTTAAGTTCTGTGCAGCTACATGAGCAGTCAGTGGAACAGCTGCCTTTTGCAAAAAAAGTCATATAAAGGTCCATATTCTTTCTTTTTTTGAGTGAATTCGTGAGCAGGATGGAGGTTACTCAGAGTTTCTTCAGTGTCCTGGTGAGTAGAGGAAAGCTTGTGTGGGAATATAACTGTTCCTTTAGGGGTCAACACAATTTCTTTCATCCCCTTCCTCTGAAATATTTCATTTCCTTAGACAACTGCTCCAGATAAGAAATCTAAACAGTCCTCTCAGTCATCCAATTGACAGAAGAATCCAGAGGCCCTGCAGCTGCCCTCATTCTAGTTGGAATGAGGATGTTAGATCCAGAAAAAAAGGTGGGGGAAGGGGGAAGAATCTGGGACTGACTTGAAAGTTTTATCACTAGGCCTAGGGTCACTGTAGCCCAGCTGCACATTCCCCCCCCACACACACACTGTGATCATGCCCTCTGCATTCTTCCAAGTCTTAACTAAGATAGGAGCTAGATAGGAGATTGGAGGAAACAAGCAGTGGGTGATGCCTGTTTGATGAGAGGGAGATCAACATTTGTTTTCGAAACCCCCAAAGCTCAGGGCAAGGGGAGATAGAAGGGAGAAAGTAGATGCACCTTGCTCACTAATGGGCACTCCAGCTTTCTGGGACAAACTTCTGGGCATGGGAAATGTCAGTTAAGTAAGTCTAAAATTACAAAGTGACCACCTCTCACAAGTTCCCAGTACAAGATCTCAGAGTTCCTGGCCCTGTCTCAATTGGCTATTTCCATTTCCCTTCCCAGAGAGCCATGCTATAGATAACAAAGAGAGAGACAGAGGAAGGAGAGAAAACAAATCAGTAAAACTGTTCAATAGATTTTTTTTAAAATCTGAAAATATATTCAATGCTTCATGCATGCATCAGACCTCTATAAAGGATGTGGAGGGTCTGGGGGAACAATCTTCTCATTTGTTTTCTTTAGGATTATATTTGTTCTTTTAAATTTTGCAATATTAATTTTTAAAAATTATTGTGTGTTTGTTCCTTCTAGTTATATTATTAGAGTCGTTGTAGATATTGTTTTCTTGGCTCTATTTCATTTTGCATCAATTCATGCAAGTCATTCCATATTTCTTCATACATTCCATATTTCATCATATCCATTCTTTATAGCACAAAAATATTCCATTCCATTCACATATCATAATTTGTTTAATCATTTCCCAATTGATACTTCCAATTGTTTCCTATCATAAAAAGTGTGATTATACATACATATACATACATGTGTATATATATACACACACACACACACACACACACACACACACACACACACACACACACAAACACATTCTCTCTTCTAACCATGACTTCCTTGGCACATATACTTAGTAGCAAAATTTCTAGCTCAAAGGATTTGGATATATCCAACCCTTTATTTGCATTAATTCCAATTTGCTTTCCAAACAGTTGCACCAATTCACAGCTCCACCAACAATGTATTACTATGTCTACCTTTTCACAATCTCTCCAACCATCCATTGATTTTTTTTTTTTTTGGTTAAGGAGAATTTTAGAACTGAAAGTTCCTTTTCCCCTCTTCTTTACAGGATATTTAAATGAAGCAAGTAAAAGCAAACAAACAAAAAATTAACCAAACCTGTCCCCTTTCTTTAGGACGTTTCCAGCAATAATGTCTATGTTTCTCACCAAAAGCGCTGCTGATACCTAGGAAGACCTATTGCTTAAGTAGCTCCCAAATATTAGCAAATACCCTGTTTTGTGGATAGGAAGCTGCTGGTTATAGAATCTTTTCTGCTAACAAATTAATCTAATTTGTCAGAAGCCTCAAAGAAGAAGACATGATTTTATGTCACACTTGTCAAAGGAAATCCAACTGGTTTACCATCACCTAGAACTCTGATTCTATTTTCCTTACTCCCCAAACTCCAAGTTGTTGGATACTTTGACTTAGTTTGAGTTGAGTGAATAACCAACTGACCAAATGGAGTCTATAGACATTGTTCACATAGTCATAGAAATTCATCAGACTGCCAAATAGACAATTCAGTGAATCTATATAGAAATAGCACTTAGCCCCAAAAGTCTACTGGCAGTAAAAAGGAAAAAGGAAAAATGAGTATCAGAGTTCTATAAGTCATGACCACTGGAGAACTGGTACTATTTATTAGAAGAACCCTACATAATGGAGACCCTCCAATGATGTACTCAAGTTATCTTGGAGGAGAATTTGTCTATTCTTGCAAAATGAGTTCTACAAGAATCTTTCTGAAAATCATTTTCCTTCTTGAACCCAAGAAGATAAAGCATAGCAAAACAGAGACAATGGAATGAACTGATGTCAGTGGCTGGCTAGGACGGAGAGCAAACAGCTTTTGATCGCCACTATGCCCGGAATCCCCTTTGCTGGTAAACATGACCCCCTCACCACCACCCATTTTGCAATTTTTCTTTGCAATTCAGCTAAATGCTGTGTACCCTGACTCCGATGTTAAAAGATTTGTGGCAATTGCATGATGTATGCGATGTCATTTGTAAAAATATTATTTAGTGTAAAACATGATGTTTTTTCTGTTGATTTACAAGTTGGATTTATAAATCTGCACTTCTCACTGTTTGAGTTATATATCTTGCCTCTGATTTATAAAACTTACCAGTAAATCTTCCCAGCTAAGTTTTGATTCAGAAATCATTATTTAAAGATGAGATTTAGTTAAAAAAACATTCAGCGGCTTTATAAGGTAGGCAATGGATTTACTCACCCCCAATTGGCATCTACAAACCCTACAAGAGATTCACAAAGTGTGTTGAGGAATTCCTAAAGAAAATGCTTTGATTTAAGGAACCTTCCTTTACCCTTTGGATACAGCTGACTGATTTACACAACTGGTGCAATACAATAATCATCTACTTTATAAAATCCTACTTTCGCTCTAACTCCAGACCCTGATTTATAAACCCTGATTAAGTTTCCTGTAATGTGACCCAATAACCAAAGTGCCAGTTCCCCACCCCCCATCTTACTTAGGAAGAAATACTTTGGGGAAATCTCAGGAATTATAGGGATGGTAGGAACCTCAAAAGTCTCTAGGAATTTGGGATAAGCTCTGTCTTTCTTATGAGTTACTCTTTGTGATCTGCCTTACACAAATGAAAGCCTTCTTCTACGTAGTCTAATCCATCCTAAGATTAAAGGAAGTACCTATAATGGTAAGCTGTATTCATCTGGAAAGATATTCAATAAAGGCACATGATCAAAATGAAGATAAGATAGGATGTATAAAGAAAGTATAAAAGAGTAAGAGTTAAAAGGAGGAGAGTAAAGGTCACATCAAGTCAGTCAATAAACATTTATTAAGCACCTATTATGTAACAGGTACTGTGTTAAGGTCTGGGAATAAGGGCCTTATCCCCAGGACTCAAGGAACTCACAGTCTAATAAAGGAAATGACATATAAATAAAAATAGCTATGTACCAAATATACCCTAGTATTAAGGCAGAAAGAGAGAGAGAAAGAGAGAGACAGAGAAATAGAGAGATAACTGATAGAATTGGTTTCCTTTGTAATCCTACTTAATTTTATTCACTTAAAAATTTCTAAGAAGGAACCCATAGGCTTCACCAGAAAAAATTTCTAAGAAGGAGCCCATAGGCTTCACCAGACTGCCAAAGAAGTCCATGACCCTCTCCAAAATGTCTTACGATATAAACAGCACTTTGCTCCAAACAAGCCTATGAGACAGGGAGCACAGGTGTCATTATTCCATTTTTCAAATTTGGAAACTGAGTCTCAGACAGCAGAAATGAATCCATGGCATACATAGTAAATTTCAGAGCTAAGATTTCAAAACAGGATTCTCCTGACTCCAAATTCAGTGCTCTGCACACTATACCACAAATGCCATCTACATCTAGCATATAGTTTTGGACATAATCAATGTGGGAATTTGTTTTCTTTAATTGTAGTAACATCACACACACACAAACACACACACAATTTTCAAGTTTAGTTGTCTTTGTAGACTTGGTTCACTTGATAATTAATTACTCATCTTAGCATTTGTAGGGAGTGCTTCAGAACAGTGAGCCTCAACATGTTGGGACAACTAATTGGAAACTTCACACCAGAGATTTCATTCATTCATTCATTTATCTGGGTTCATGCCACTCTTGGGCAGGTGTTAGATATCATTCAATTGGCCAGGTTCATACAATAGCTGGAAAATGAGAAACTCTTCAGTCAGCCCTTCTTTTCCTTATAGTTTTCCACAAATTCCCTGTCTCCTACAACAGGTGACTTTCTAGAGGCAGGCATACCAAATACATTGAAGAGCTGATAGGGAGGGAAGAGACAGGAAAAAAACACACACACATTAAAAAGTACAAATGAAACAGTGGAGTATTTACTATTCTAAGTTTCGGCTTGAACATGACATCTACAATATTCCCCATAGCCTTTAAACATTTATCGGGCTTTATGTGAGGCATTAATAACCACAAAAACATGTTCCCTAAAGACCATGGAAGAGAAAGAAGAGGTCCATGCCCTGGGAGTGTGCAATATCCCTAGAAATTTTTCTAGAACTCATTTTTGCCTTCCAATATTCCCTGAAGAGAAGCAAAAAACAATAACATAGGAAAATATTCTCACTTTATAAGCAAGTATTTTGCAGTATAGTTAATGCTAATATTAAAGACAGCATGTATAGAGACAACTTAAAGATCATAGGTCTCAAAGGTCTCCCAGAAGAGCACGACAAGACAAAAAACTTTAACACTGTAATGCAGGAAAATAATAGAAGATAACTGCACAGAACTTCTGAACATAGAAATTAAATACCAGTTGAGAGAAACCATAAGTCACCTCCAGAAGAAGAAAAAAAAGGGGGTGAGAGAGGTGCAAACTCCAAGACATATAGTCTTTAACAATTTGAATTTAACAATTCAATTCAAAATAAACAAGTTCCATAAAAGATCAGGAAAAAGACCTTCAAATATAAAGGAAAAGAAATTTGAATAATGTACAACTAGTCTACATCCATCAGATAGCATAGGAAAGAATGGAACACTCTGTTCTGAAGATCAACAGAGCTCAGAATACAACCCAGGATGACCTAAAAATCTAAGCTTAAATATTACAATGATAAGGGAATTTGATGATCTTCCCTGACCTTTAATAGGCTCATGTGACCTGCTTTAAGCTTTGGTTCAGTTCCCAGCTTGAGTCACATGAAGCCCCATGGTGGAAGGAGTTTGCTGAATGGGTGGAAGATGAAGAGTAGAGCTGAGAGAGAGTGAGGCAGAGCTGTGGCAGAGCAACTTGCATAAATGAGAGAGAGTGAGGCAGAGCTGTGGCAGAGCAACTTGCATAAATGAGAGTGGGAGGAATTTTGCTTAGGAGAGCTTTTTGGGGGGAGGCCTGATGGAGGGAAAACTTGGGGATGGTACTGCTCCCTGCACTGATAATGTATATAGATTTATTTGTTACCATGGTGGACTTGGCTTTCTGGTATCTGAATAAATATTTTGGCTTTGTCTTTGAGAAAGAGAGTTTATGTTTTGTGAATTTACCCTGGAGATATGTATACATATCCATAGTAGCTGCTGTGGATATTGCATTGGTGTTACAAATACAAATCTAAAAAGATGGATTTTTAATAATAGATAAGAGTTTGAAACATTTTTTAGAAAGAAACCAGAACTAATATTATTTGCCTTTCAAACATCCAAACAACAGAAATGCAGGAGGAGTGAGTAAAGACAGAAGGCAAGGATAGCAACATCAACAGAGAGACCACTGAGAGGCTTCTTTCTAAATGCTCCTAAGAAGACGGGGTAAAGGCAAGAATCCAGTACAGTAACAGTGAAGAGGCTGGTCTGGGGCATTATGGGCAGAACCTGATGACACTCTGTGTACAGGTGAATCAGTATTGTTTTGGGACTATATTAAAACATGGGTGGGTCATGAAAGAGGAGGGAAATGAGGATAGAAAGGAATACAAAATATGCTGGAGTCAAATGAAGGGCTAGCAATGAGTAGAAGAGGGGCAGGGGAAGTCATCATTCTACTTTCAATTTCAAGTATGTTTTCTTACATATGAATATACAGTCATATTAAACCTATTTTCACATTAGCCATATTGTAAAAAAGAATTAGAAACTAATTGGAGAAACCACCAAAAAGGAGAAACAAACAAAAAGAGGGAGAGAGTAAGTAAATAATATATTTCAATCTGCATTCAGACTCCATAGTTCTTTTTTTGAATGTGGACAGTATTTTCCATCTTGAATCTTTTGGAGTTGTCTTAGATCCTTACATTGCTATGAGATAAGTCCATCAAAGTTAGTCATTGCACAATGTGGCTAACTGTGTACAGTGTTCTCCTGGTTCTGCCCATTTCACTCAGCAACAGTTCATACATGTCTTTCCATGTTTTTCTGACCTCTGCCTGCTCATCATTTCTTATAGCACAATAGTATTCCATTACATTGACATACCACAACTTCTTCAGCCATTCCCCAACTGATGGGCATCCCTTCAATTTCCAATTCTTGGTCACCACAAAAAGAGCTGCTATATTTTTGTACATGTGGATCTTTTTCCCATTTGTATGATCTCTTTGGGATATAGACCTAGAAGTGGTAATGCTGGGTCAAAGGGGAAACGGTGGCTTCTGATCTCAGAAAGAAAAAAGCCTGAAGGGGAGTGAGTAAAGAGAAGGAGAACAGGAATACAAAGGGAAGCCTTGCTTTGGTGATAGAATGAGATTCTTCCTATGGGAGAAAAGAGATGATCTATGAAGGGGAAGTCTGAGGATTTTAGTGCTTGAAAAGTCTACTTGTCATACCTTTGGATGGGGGAAGTAGCAGGGTTAGAACTCCTGGGGACTACAGGCTGCTGGAAGAGTGGGAGAGAACATGAACTCAGGAAAAAGATTTTGAGGCAAATGGGGAAAAAGTAACTAGTGGAGAGTATAGATAAATGTTTGACTAAATAATCGGAGATGTAGTGTGAGAAGAATCATACAATAGGGAAGTGACCTCTCTAACATCAACAATAATTAGCATTGTTCCAAGAGGGAGGTGCAATGGAATATGGGAAACCACAGGGCAAACTATGCAAAGCAGTGGCAAAAAATTGCCTAAAGAGAAAACACTAAAATGGATACTTTGGAAATTTTGATTGCTTGAGGAATATAGAGAATAGAGAGATGCCAGACAATTATAGGGGTCTTGAATCAGAGAATGAAGATCTATAGTAGACACAAAGAGAGGATGGATAATGAAGAGAGTAAGAGAAATTCTTTTTGGAAAGGGGCACCAAAAAAAGAAATTAAAAAACACTAAAAGGTGTGGAGCTAAGATGGTCAGTAGAAAGATGAACCTGCTCTAGCTCTACCCCCATACCTCATAAAATACCTGTAAAAAAATGACTCTCAACAAATTCTAGAGCAGCAGAAGCCACAAAAGAACAGAGTGAAAGAAATTTCCATCCCACGATAGCCTGGAAGGTCCACAGGAAAGGTCTATCACACCAGGCTCTGAGAGAAATGCATCCCAGTCTTGGCACACAGCAGGGCACAGGCAGGACTAGAACAGGCTTCAGGACATGGAATCATGGGTAGCTGTGCTTTCCGGATTTCTCAACCTACAAACCCCAAGGACAACTTCAAAGGTCAGTGAGAAAGCTCTTTCATCTGGGTGACAGGGGAATGAGGTCTGGCCCCAGGTCTAGCCACAGGGTGGCAGCAGCATCCACTTTTGGATCCCTTGACTTAAAGACCCCGGAAGAATCAAGCAGCTGATCTGCCTCTCAGCTCTTAGTGGTGGTCTTGGGGTGAGGAGGAGTGCTAGTGTGGTGGAGCTGGTGGCGGCTGTGGAGAGGGAATCCTATTCACAGATCCTGAACAGAAAAGAGTTCTTGTGGTTGCTCATAGACCACAGTACAAGCCAGGAGAGAAGTAAACTCCTCTCCCTTGATTATGCCATCTTGGAGGAACTGAGAACTTACAGGTCCCTAGAGAATACCTTCCACTTGACAAAGGACACAAAAGTCAAGTAAATGGCTTGGAAAATGCCCAAAAAGGGGGGAAAATAGGACTATACAAAGTTATTTTTTTGGTGAAAAGGTATTTTCTTCCATCCTTTTGGATGATGAATAACAAAGCATACCATCAGAGAAAGACATAAAAGTCAAGGCTTCTATATCAAAAATCTCCAAAAAAAAATATGCAATGGTCTCAGTCCATGGAAGAGCTCAAAAAGGATTTTGAAAATCAAATAAGAGAAGTGGAGGAAAAACTGGGAAGAGAAATGAGAGTGATGCAAGAAAATCATGAAAAGCAAATCAACAGTTTGCTAAAGGAGACCTGGAGATGACCCAAGCTACACTGGATTGTGAGGAATTCTGAGTCATCCTGAGGAATACCAGTCACTGGATTCAGGTGGCTCTGGAAGAGAAGTGAGGCTGGTGACCTTGCACAGCCCTTCCTCACTCAAAACAAGTGCAAAGTCAAGTGCAAGTCATGTCATAGTTGCTCTGATGGCATGGTCTTTGGCAATGAAGAACAAATACAACCCTGTGAGTAGCCTCAGATACTCTTCTCCTGTCTGTCTCCCCTCCCCTTCCTTCTCCTCTCCAAAGGAAGGTAAATTTAGATGGCCAAAAGATGCCCAATTGACTTGGGTTTTACTAGCTAGTCTCCCTTCTCTTCCCTTCCTTTCCCTTTCCTTCCCTGAACCTTGAGCCTAATGAGCTCAGAAGCTCAAACACCATGTCCTCCCTGCCCCTTGCCTAAAGGCTCCCTTCTGGAACCTCCTGGCTTAAGGAATAGACACTGTTGCTTTTTCCTTCCTAGCATGATATCTTCTTTTTCTTTGCCTCATTACAGAGGCCATGCCCTGCCTACTTCTTAAATAGGCCCATTCAATGAATGGGTGTTTCCTCCCCCTAAGTGAGGACCTGCATACACCTTTATCTAAAGGGACCAAGGTCTCCCAGTGCATCTTGGGTCATCTCCAGTCATCATGAGGAATATCAGCTCAGTGGATTCAAAAAGAAGTCAAATGCTAGTCATGTCATTATTTCTCTGATGGCATGGTCTTCTTTGGCAACGAAGGATGAACCCAAAGGAAACCCAAAAAAATGCTGAAGAAAATAACACTTTAAAAATAGACTAACCCAAATGACAAAAGAGGTCTAAAAAGCCAATGAGGAAAAGAATGCCCTAAAAAGCAGAATTAGCCACATGGAAAAAGCCATTCAAAAGCTCACTGAATAAAATAGTTCTTTATAAATTAGAATGAAGCACATGGAAGCTAATAACTTTATGAGAAACCATGAAATTATAAAACAAAACCAAAAGAATGAAAAAATAGAAGACAATGTGAAATATGTCCTTTGAAAGACAAATGACCTGGAAAATACATCCAGGAGAGATAACTTAAAAATTATTGGTCTCCCTGAAACCCATGATCTAAAAAAAAAGCCTAAATATCATCTTCCAAGAAATTATCAAGGAAAACTGCCCTGATATTCTAGAACCAGAGGGTAAAATAAAAATGGAAATAATTCACCAATCACCTCCTGAAAGAAATCCCGAAAGGAAAACTCCTAAGAATGTTTTAGTCAGATTCAAGAGTTTCCCAGGTCAAGGAGAAAATATTACAAGCAGCCAGAAAGAAAAAATTCAAGTATTGTGGCAATACAATCAGGATAACACAGGATTTAGCAGCTTCTACACTAAGGAATTGTAGGACTTGGAATATGATATTCCAGAGGTCAAAGGAGCTAGGGTGAAAACCAAGAATCTCCTCCCAGCAAAACTGAATTTAATAATGCAGGGAAAAAATGGAATTTCAATGAAACAGAGGACTTCTAAGCATTCTTGTTGAAAAGATCAGAGCTGAATAGAAAATTTGACTATCAAATACAAGAATCAAGAGAAACATGAAAAGGTGATCAGGAAAGAGAACCCTTAAGAAACTCATTAAAGTTAAACTGTTAACATTCCTACATAGAAAGATGCTGTTTGTAACTCATGAGACCTTTTTCAGTATTAGGGTAGTTAGAGGGAATATGTGTGTGTGTATGTGTATATGTGTGTGTTTGTGCATGTGTATGTGTGTATATTAGTGTGTATGTAGGTGTATATTATATATGTGTAGGTATGTATATGTACATGTGTATATGTGTGTGTATACACACATATAAATACACATAGACAGAGGGCACAGGGTGAGCTGAATATGAAGGGACAATACCTAAAAAAATAAAATTTACTGTTGAATTGAGTTTACTAGGAGTAAGAGAAAGGGAGAGGTAGAATCTCTCATAAAAGAGGGAAGCAAGAGTTTTTACAATGGAGGGGAAGGGGGGAAGATGAAAGGAAATAATTGAGCCTTACACTCATGGGATTTGGCTTAAGGAAAGAATAACACACACTCCATTGGATATGGAAATCTATTTCACCCTTGCAGGAAGGCAAGGAGAAAGGGTATAGGAGAGGGAAGATAATAGAAGGGACAGCAAATTGGGGAAAGTGATAATGAGGAGCAAACACCATTGTGGGATAACAGGTCAAGGGAGAGAATGGAATAAAATAAGGACAGAATAGGACAGAGGGAAATGTGATTAGTCTTTTACAAAATAAACATTATAGAAGTGCTTTGCATTGTTATACATGTATGACCTACATTGAATTGCTTGTTTTCTCAGTGGGGAGTGAGGGAAAGAATATGGAACTCAAAGATTTAAGAATGAATGTTAAAAATTGTTTTAGCATGAAACTGGAAATTGCCTATTCAGGCAATGGAGTATAGAAATCTATTTTGCCCTACAGGAAAATAGAGGGGAAGGGGGATGGAATAAGGGTAATAGAAAGGAGGATAGACTAGAGAAAGGGGTGGATGGGGTACATGCTGTCACGGAGCATGGGGTAGGGAGAAAATTTTTAGTTCAAATTCTTGTGAAAGTGAATGTTAAGAACTGAAAAATAAATAAATTATATAAAATGGAAAAAAACTGTTGAGCAGGACTAATTGAAGAGGAGGAGAAAAAGGGGGAATCTTCTTGGCTAAATATGAGGGGGAAAGGGAAGTAGAGAAAATTGTATTAGAGGAAAATGTGAAAAACAAGAGAAATAATATTAAAAATCCTAAAGGGAAAGGGATAACAAATGAGATCAGAGGTGAAGGGAGGAGAGGCAATGGATATAGGGCCATCTTAAAAAAAATAATATAAAGTAAATGAAGGATGGTAATACCATATAGTGTATAGGTGACCGAAGAGGGAAATAAATTATAACTTAACAATCCAATATTAGAGCCAAGATGGAGAAAAATATAAATCTAATTCATAACTTTAAATGTAAATGGATTCAACAATCCAATAAAAACAAAAAAGTGACAGATTAGATAAGAAAACAAAGTCCTACAATGTCTTGCTTACAAGAAATGCATTGAAACAATAAAGATATTCACAAAATGAAACTGAGGGGATGAAAAAAATTTACTATGTATCAATTAAATCCAAAAATGCATTAGTTGCAACCCTACTATTTGATAAAGCAAAAACATTCAAAAAATAAAAAGGAATAAGAAGGAAACTATGTTATGCTGAAAGAAACCATAAACAACAAACCAATAACAATAATAAACTTATACATTCCAAGTGCCTTGTAATTCAAATTCATAAAGGAAACATTATCTGAACTTCAAGAAGACATCAATAGTAACACTAGAGTGACAAGAGACTTCAATATCCCTTTCGCAGTTTTGGATAATTTTAAGAGAAAGGTAAATATAAGGGAAATGGAACTGAACAGATCACTACAGAATTAGACTTAAAAGAATTATGACATCTTCTAAATGGGACTGCAAAAGAATATACATGTTTCACAGGACCACACAAAACTTTTACAAAAATAGATCATGTACTAGGGAACAGAGATATTGATAACAAATATAAAAAGGCAGAAATATTTAATACATTCTTTACAGATCTTAACAAAATAAAAATAGTAACCAAAAGATATATACTGTAATGATGACTTAATCATAAAATCCTAAAGGATCAAAAAAAAATAAATCATAGAAACAAATAATGGTTATGTGAAAGAAAACAATAATGATGAAACAACATACTAAAATGTCTGGTATCCACAGAAAAACAGTCCTTGGGGGAAAATTATATCCTTATGTGATAACAAAATAGGGGGAGAGATGAATGTGTATTTAAAAATAAGCAAATAAACTTAAAACAAGTATAAAAAGAAGATATTAAAAATCAGGGGGGAAACTAAATAGAAAAAACATAAAAATAATACATAATACTAAAAGCTAGGTTTTTTTAAAAGAGTAATAAAATTGACAAACCATTAGCTCATGTGATTAAAAAGAAGAGAGGACTCTATCAAATCAATAAAACGGCAAGTAAACAAAATGAAATGGAAAAAAACAGAAGAAATAAAAAGAATAATAGGTAAGAAAACTGAGAATACAAAGGAAATAGAGGAATACCTTCAAAAATATAAACTATCTAAACTATCAGAAGACTAAATAGATATCTTAAATAACTTGAAGTCAGAAAAGTAAGTAAACTTAGGTGTAAAAGAACTACCAAAGAAAAAAATTCCTCATCCTGATGGATTCATCATTTTAAAGAAGTATATACCTATACCTCACAAATTATTCTAAAAATTTTAGAAAGTAAGCACCCTACCAGAATGTTTCTTTATCAGACAAATATAATCCTAATACCTAAACCTAAATTCCTAATTCCTAAATAGAGAAAGACAAAATATAGAATCAATATTATTAATGAGCTTTAACTGAAATTTTTATACAAATTCCTATCAAACAGACTAGTGATTTATCCTCTTGTTAAGATCAAGAGGAAAGGGAGGATTCTGAAAAGATGAGGGAGTAGGTCAGAAAATTCCAAGCTCTCCAGATTTTCTGCACAAATGAGGTAATAGTAGCACCTCAGGGTGAACATAAAGCAGTAAAAATAAGTGAGAGCATGGGCTGAACAGTAGTCCTCTTGGGACAATTGAAGATCTGAATAAAAATCCCAGGACTAGGTTTGGTCCTTGTGAAGAGTAAACAACTCCAGGCTAGGTCCCCTTAAACAACAAGCAGCAAGCACTGGAGTTAGCTGGGCTGAGAGGCTGACTTGACCCCAGACACAAGAATTTTTACTCTTGGGACAGTGAGGGGAGTTGGGCACCTGAGCCAGGGAAGATCAAGGGAAACTTTCCTGACAAGGAACACCAGACCCAGTTGTTCTGTGGAGAGGTAGTCAGGGCAAGAAAAAGCCAACCCGTGCTCAGTGACTATAGAAGCAGTGGGGCAGGGATGCCACTGACTGTGGGCACTTACTGGAGGTAGAGGTTTTGGTTTTGGTACCAGGCTAGAGAGGAGAACTGAAGGAGGATTTGAGTCCTGAGGGACCATAGCCCATGTCTTAGGGCTAGAGGTGATTAAAAAACTAAGTTGCTACAAATTTAAAAAAAAAAGAGGCAAAGGAGAAAGAATCCAGTCACAGAGAATTACTATGGGAATAGAGAAGACCAGGGTTCATCTTCACAGGAGGATACTGAAGTAAAGAACCTTCCTCTACTCCAAAGAATAACACCAAATGGTCACCTCCCCAAAAATAATTTATAGAAGAACTTTAAAAAGACCTTAAAAACCAAAAGAGAGAATTTGAGAAAAAACTAAAAAAAAATAGAACAATAAAAGAAAAAAAAAAGATTATGAAAAGAAAGTCAACCAATTATAAAATGAGATTCAGGATCTAAGGAAGAAAAAGACTCCTTGAAAATCAGAATTCGGTAAGGGGAAGCTAGCAAAGTTATAAGAGATCAAGAAAAAGTAAAATAAAATATAATGAATGAAAATAAAGAGAATGTGAAACATTTCATGAAAGAAATAACTTATCTGGAAAACAGATCAAGAAGAGAAAACATAAAAAATAGACTTACGTGAAAGCTATAACGAAAAAAAGAATCTGTGCATGTGGCAATGCTTTTTTTTCTTTCTTCCTTTTGTATTATTTTGATTTTATTACTGAAATTTGTTTCTTTTTTCTTTTCTTATTTTGTATTTAGTTTAAAATTTAAAAATTACCAAAAAAAGGGGGAAAGCAATTAGGATGTTATTAGAAAAGCAATAAACATAATTATATTAAAAACTTAAACATCCCAAACCATATGATCATATTAATAGATGCAGAAAAATCCTTTGACCCTCTTTTATGCTAAAACTCTCACCAAGGATAGGTATAGAGAGACCTTTTTTTTAATATCACAAAAGGAATTTATCTAAAATCAAAAGCAAGCATCTTATGAAATGGGGATACACTAGAACCTTTTCCAATAAATATGGGAGTGAAGCAAGGATGCCCACTCTCTCTGACATTATTTAATATAGTTCTAGAAATGCTAGCAACATCAATAAGGAAAGAAAAAGAAACTAAAGGCATAAAGATAGGTATAAAGAGATTAAATGGTAACTTACTTGAAAAATCTTAGGGAATCAATAAAGATACTTATTAAAACAATAGCTTCATAAAAGTTGGAGGCTACAAAATAAATCCTCAAAAATCAACAGCATCTGTGTGGAAAAATAAAAAATCAAAAGAAATAATAATAAAAAGAGAAATTTCATTTGCCAAATCCATAAACTATCTGGAGATAAACCTACCAAAGTACCCAAAAAACTTATATAGATTCAATTATAGAGCTCTTCAAAGAAACAAAGAATAGCCTAAATGGCTGGAGGAATATTTAGTGTTCATGTCTAGGTCATACCAATGGAATAAAAATGACAATACTACCAAAATTAATTATATTCTCAATGCTATACCAATCAAATTATCAATAAGAATTTTATAGAACTTGATAAAATAATAATAGCATTCATTTAGAAAATCAAAATATATAGAATATCATGGAAATTATGAAAATAAGAAGGGGATAATAGAATTTTTAGACCTCAAATTCTGTTACAAAGCAGCAGTCATCAGAAATATTCAATATTGGCAAAAAAAAAAGATCAGTGAAACAGACTAGACAAGAGAGAATCAGAAACAATAGAACTCACTAACCTAGTGTTTGATGAAGTGAAAAATATAATTTGTCTAGGGGGAAAAACTCCTTATTTAATAAAACCTGTTGGGAAAATTGTAATGCAGTCTAGCAGAAATTAGACTTAGAACAATACCTTACACCACAGTCCACAATACATTCTAAATGGATACTTAGACTTAATATTAAAGCTTCTACTATAAAAATTCAAAGAGAAATATCATATACCTCTCACAGCTATTTTTAATCAAGCAAGAGAGAGAAGCAATTATAAAAGACAAAATAAATAACATTGATTTCATGAACTGAAAATCTTCTGCATAGGCAACACACTGAGGAAAAGAAGGGACAAGTTCAGGTGTATGCTGGGGCAGGTGGGTAGAGGTGGGGGGAGACAATCTTTGTATCAAATTTCTCTAAGAAGATTTTGGTATTCAAGATATTTAAGCAATTAATAAATTGATATCACTAATATTCATTCCTTAATAGATAAGGTCAAAGGATGTGAACTAAGTTCTTAAAAGAAGAGTTATAATGTATTTACAACTACATGAATGAATGTTCCAAATCATTAATAATAAGAGAGATGAAAATCAAAACAATTCACCTTATACCCTATAAACTGGCAAAAATGACCACAAAAATGGCAATAACCAATTCTGGAGTTAGTGTGGGAAGATAGACCCATTGATATATTGTTGATGGCACTGTGAAATGGTACAACTATTTTGGAAAGCAATTTGGAATTATACATATATAAAGTAAAATTGTCCATACCCAGAGAATTCCAGAGACTCCATTACTACATTTATACTATCAAGAAGACCCAATATACACCAAAATATTTATAACAAAACTTTTTGTAATAGTAAAGAATTGGAAATAAAGTAGATGTCCACTGATTAGGGAATGACTAAGCAAATTGTGGGTACATTAGTGTAATGACATATTACTGTGCTATATGAAATGAGGTGTGTGATAAATACAGAGAAGCTTGGAAAGATCTGTATGAAGTGATAAAGGGTGAAAAGAGCAGATCAAAGAAAATTATTTGCTCAATAACTACAACAATATAAATGGGGGAAAAACAATTATACATCAAGAAATCAAAAGTGAACATACCAAAATTATACTGATCAAGCAGGAATTAAATAAAGAGCTATGAGAGAACATTTCCCAAAAATCCACCCCTTCATGGAGGTAGGAGGTCCACAGTTGTTAAACCATTGTACATATTTTTGGACTTTTTCCATTAGTCCACTGAGCTGATTTTCTTTTCTTTCTAAAAAAAAAAACCTCTTTGTTATATGGGATGATTCTCAGGGCAAGGTTGAAGGGACAGGGATACTTGGTATAACTATGATGATATAAGAAACAGAAGATATCAATAAAGGCTTATTTAATATTAATAATAATCATACCTTTCCTAACCTCAAAAAAGAGAGTACGGTCTCAACTTAGCCAAACATAATCTTCCAAAAAGTTGAGAGTGATCCAATCAGAAGGTTGATATACATAAACATTTTTGTAAAATAGGGTGAATTGATACTCTGGTTATCTGAAACTACCTGAGATGCCAGAAAAAAACAAGTATGGGTGTTGAACAACTTAAAAGCTATTTTAACTCATGTGTTAATGTCCATCACCTCAATTCACAAATAAAACTCTCATATTCTCTATATTTGAAACACTGGGACTTATTTTGCATTTCTAAACTTCTTTGATATTTAGTTTTTCAGGCTACACAGTGTATTAGAACTAACAAGATTTTAAGTTCTTTAAGGGCAGGGCCCATGATTTGTAGCCCTGGTGCCTAACATAATTCCCTGTCCACAATAAGCATTTAATAAATATTTGATAACAATACTTATACAGAAAGAATTGCTGTGGGTAGAGAATGTATTGCTAGAGGCAACTAGTCTAAGAGTTTGATATTAAAAAAAAGAAGAAAACTCTAAAAGTAGATCCAATAACTCAGTAGAAAGTAAACTCTGTGAGGGCAGGGACAATAAATTTTGAAACTATTTGGATCCAGAGTCCCTAATATAGGGGGAAACTATACACTCCATTGTATAGAAGTTCTACATTCTATAGTAATACTTGGGAGTAGTTTATGTTCATAATGATGATTAAAAGTCATGAAGGAAAAGATAAATTATGTTTATCTTTCATTTCAGAGAACCCTAAGATTAAAATTACAAGATATACTGTGGCAAAACTTAACAATTTCAATTAATTTCTGTAAACAGCCCGGAAAAAAAGCCTTCAAATGTGAGGGGAAGCAACTTGAGTAACAGAATGAATTTGCTATTTTGCGAAATCGTCGAAGAGAATAGAATAATATATTTGAAAAAACAAAAGAGCTCAGGTTGCAACCCAGAATGATATGACCTATAAATTTCAGCCTGCTCATCAATGAATAAAAGACGGACATTCAAAAGAAGAAAGGCATTTGATACATTTTTGAAAACAAATCTGCGCAGGTTTTGTGACTCCCAAATACCTCTGATAATAAAAACACTAGAAAATTTAACTAAGTGTAATTTTCAAGGAAATGGTAAGTAATGAAGAAATTATCTCATATTCATAAGTTGTTTTCATTTTTAAATCAGAGGAAAGGAAATTTTAGACAGAAGTTAAAAAATTTTCATTGAGAAATTCAGCAGAAGGTTGATAGAGTCTGGTACAAGCTAAGAAATATGGTGGATCAGTGGAAGAGATTAGGTACACAAAACACAGTAATAAATGACCATAGTAATCTAATGCTTGATAAACCCAAAGATATAAGCTTTTGGAACAAGAACTCACTATTTGACAAAAATGACTGGGAAAATTGGAAACCAATTTGGCAGAAACTAAGTATAAGCCAGCATCTCATACCATATACCAAGATTAGGTCAAAATTGTAAAGGATTTAGACACAAAGGGTGATGCCATAAACAAATGAGGTAAGCATGGAATAGTGTACTATCAGATGTATAGACAAGGGAAGAATTTATGACCAAAGAAGGAATAGAGAACATTGTGAGATGTAAAATGGATCATTTACTTTAAATTTTTAAAAGTTTGCACAAACAACACCAATACATCCTGGATAGAGGAAAAGGAGATAACTGGGGGAAGGGTGAATTTACAGCAAATTTCTGTAACAAATGCCTCATTTCTCAAATGTGTAGAGGATTGAGTCAAATTTATAAGAATACAAGTTATTCCTCAATCAATAAATGGTCAAAGGATATGAACTGGCCCTTTTCAGAAGAAGAAATCAAAGTTATCTACAATCATATGGAAAAGTGCTGTAAATCACTGTTGATAAGAGAAATGCAAATTCAGACAACTCTGAGGTACCACCTCATACCTAATAGACTGGTTAATATGACAGAAAAGGAAAAAACAAATATTGAAGGGGATATGGGAAAATTGAGACACTAATGTATTGTTGAAGTTGTGAACTGATCCAACCACTCTGGAGAACAATTGGGAACTACACATATAGGGCTATAAAACTGGACATACACTTTGATCCAGAAATACCACTAGTTGGTCTGTATCCCAAAGAATCTTTTTTAAAAAGAGGAAAAGGACCTGTAAATACAAAAATATTTTTAAAAGGTCTTTTTTTTTGTAGCAAAGAACTGGAAATTGAGGGGATGACCAATAATTGGGGGATGACCAATAATTGGGGAATTAGTTGAACAACCATTGGTTGAACAAGTTGTAGTATTATATGATTGTAGTAGAATACCATTGCATTATAAGAAATGATGAGCAGGATGCTTTCAGAAAAACCTGGAAAGACTTACATGAACTCATGCAAAATAAATTGTGTAGAAACAAGAGAACACTGTAAACAGTAACAACAATATTGTATGATGATTAACTGTGAATGACTTAGCTACTCTCAGCAGTACAATGATCCAAGACAATCCTGAGGGACTTTTGATGAAAATGCTATCCACCTCCAGAGAAAGAACTTACTGAGTTTGAATGTAGGTCAAAGAATTTTTTAAACTTACTTTCTTTTTCTTGCTTTTTCCCCCTTTGGAGGCGGCGGGGGAGGGGGGGACTGTGTCTATGTTTTTTCTTTCACAACACGACCAATATGGAAATATGTTTTAGATGTCTGTGCATGTATAATCTGTATCAAATTGCTTGCCTTCTTGATCAGGGGGAGAACATTTTTAAATGTGAAAAATGTTTTTACATGAAATTGAAAATGTGTGTGTGTATATATTAAAGATTGATGGAGGGTTTGTGGATAAATCCAGCTCCCTGTCACTACATCAAAACTGCTAGAAATGTACCAAATAAACTAAAAGTAACAATAGTAACTAATTTAAATGGAAGAAAAAAATTAACACAAAGAAATATTCACAGAGAAGCTAGAAGGAATGCTGAATAATTGAGAAAGCAAAGCTACTAATAAAAAGTGGAAATACTATGGGATAAGGGAATACAAGGAGAAAATTGCAGAATAAGAGATGTGGATGGTGGCGGTAGTCTAAGATTGTGATTCAGCAAGATGTGAGTGGTGCCTTTACAATAGGGAAGGAATTTTGAGAGTAGAGGACAATATAAGATTGACCAATTAGTTATAGGACCAAGATTGAGAGAGAAGAAAAATGAAGTCAAAAAAGGAATGATGGTCTGGAAGAAAACTGAGGAGTGAAGGGACTAGAGGTCACAGTGAGAATGAAGAATAGGTTTGGAAGGAGTAAAATGAGATTATAATAATATGAATACAAGAAAATATTCAGATTGTAAGATCAGGGATCCCTAAATGTACCCAAGGTAGAGCAGAGGACTAGATTATGGGAATTGACTAGATTGAAGAACCAGGAAGTTAGGGTATTTGAGGAAACATCAATACATGTGTTGATGTCCACTAGTATGAAGGGATCTTCAGGTCTGTAGAATTCCTGGACCTCTGCCAATATTAACTACTATGCTCAATTGGCTCATTATGTTTTTAAACACAATGCTAAATACTGGAGATGTAAAGACAAAGCAAGGCTTTCCCTTCAAGAGCTTCCATGAAACAAGCATTAGAATCCATGTGAGAGTCTCTAAGTCTTTTTGCAGTAATATAACTTGAGGTTAGATTGCTTTTGTGTATAATAGACTCTGTTTCCTGTGTAGTTTTTTAAACAGTAGTTCTCACTTCACAATCAGCCTTGAAGATTTGGCAATTCTAACTTTCCAGGGCAAATGTGGCTGAGTTCATGGACAGTTCTATCTGCAGTCATGATGTATCCATTTGGAACTCAGTCCTGTCACACATTTAAGACTTTCAGCATCCTCAGATAGATGTGGCTGTTGGATGGGGGACAGGGTGAACAGATTCCCATTGTTAGCCCAAGGAAAGCACACAGTCAGTAACCTTTCCTTGCGGTTGTTATCTCAGTGGGCAGTCTGTACAGTTCAAGTACTAGTAATTATCCTAAGAATGACCTTGAAAAAAAAGTTGCTGAAGAGCAGGGGAGTAAATTTCAAAAATTACAAAGAAAGAAAACAACTGTTGTACTTTTGGCATTCAAAAACTATGAGTTTTGAAGTTAATGTGCTTCCAAGAAAACTATCAACTCTCAATGTGCAAAAAAAAAAGAGGGGGGGGGTGTAAAAATAAAACATACTTAATGCAAATTTTCTTCTGCTTAGACAAAGAGATTACCAAAATAGAGATTGCAATTACAATTTCAATACGTAATAAATAATTCTAATAATGACAGCTCATTGTTCACCTCTACCTCTACAGGTAGAAATGTATTTATTAGTGATACCATGAACCATGAAGTAGATCATAGCAGTTAAAAACTGACTTTACCCAGAACGTAAAACCATGCTTTCTCATCTTATGTCTCTTTAAAAAATATTTCTATAAATCCTCCACTAGAGCTCTACATTAAATGCTAAGGAATTTCCTCTAGTTCTATAATATAGGAGGGATACCAATGGACTATATGGTCTATCCATTATAGGTTCTTGTACTTGCTACATGATCAACTTGCCTCAACCATTTCAAAGATTCAGCCTATTTTTTGACATGGAAAAAACCAATTGGATGAAAAATGTTTAACATACAGATGCACTTGGATGGGAAACCCAAAGAATTGGAACATCATTATATCCGCAACTGATACTACACATATATGATTACCTGAGACTAGAATTGAACAGGAATAAGAAAATAGTTTGGATTATCTTTGGGAAATTACACAGCCATTTTAATACAACCTGGTTTCTCCTTGAAACAAAGACCCACCACCTTTTTTTGAAATTAATATTTTTCTGATGGTGTTGAAAGTCTAAAAGTTGCAGATAGTACAGTCTCCAAAACAACTAAAGTTGTGGGCCACACAAAAAGTAATGGTGGGAGGCTAGCTGGTGGGAGTATGCTATAAAACATTACTAACCATGAACTGCATGAAAATTACTCTAAGACCAGTCACCAGAGAGAAGTAGGATCAAAAGAGCTATATGAATAATAAAGATACTGAAAAAGATGTTTTAAAAATGTCTAGGAATCACAGGTTTTGTTTTGCTTTTTTGATTATTGACTGGAAATCCTAAGAAGTTTATCTATCTTTCAGTCCTCCACAGCACCATTACAAAAATTGATCTTATTCTAGAAGAACCAAAAATATGGCTTTGAGCTACATGTGGCTCGCAACACTCACAAATACAGATCAAAACAGATTAAAATGTAAGGGGGAATTATTTGAAAAAACAAATAAAAATACGATAAAACATAGATAATATATTTTAAAACAAAGCAAAAACGTGGCTTATGGGAATCCTTACATATGAATTGGTGGCACCATTCTTGAGTGTGATACCATTGTTCAAGAGAGTAAAAAAAATCTTATAAATAAATACAAAAAATGCAAACATATTTAGTTTTTTTACAGACTAAAATCATAATTAATAAAGGAATTTTGAATAGCATAGACAGGTAAAGAATGAATGAGTCAAAGAATAAATCATAAGTATCACTAGAAATTATATTAAAGAAAATGATAACAATGAGATAATATTCCCAAAAGTGTGGGATGCAGCTTAAGGAGATTTTTAAATTGATCACTGAGCACTTACATTAATAGAAGAAAGAGAATACCAATAAGATGATCATGTAACTTCAAAAATCCAAGAAATCAACAATGAATACTTGCAAAAAACCTCACAGAATAGAATCTTGAAAATCACGGAATAAGTAATATTGAAAATGAAAACATTATTGAGTTAACAAAGTAAACTAAGAATTGTTTTAGAACATCATTAAAAAATATTACCTAATTTCTCTCAAAAAAGAGAACAAAATTCCCAAAATTAAAGAAAAAGTGAGAAGGGGAAATTCACAACAAATGGAAAATAAAAGCATCAGAAACTGTTATATCTAACAATGTCACAATACTGGAAATGATGAAATGGACAACTATAAAATACAAAGTATTAAGATTAATATAGAGTGAACCAGCAAATCTAGACAACTTGATGTCATAAAGAGAAACCAAGGAAACCATAAATAAACTGTCAAAGGGGGAAATCCCCAGAACCAGATGGATTTATGAGTGAATTTGATAAAACATTTAAAGAATAAATAGTTTCCAAATAAAGTTTGGCTCATAAACAGTTTCCCTTATAAACTGTCTCCAAAAAATAAGGAATAGTATATTTTCTCAAACTCCTTCAATGAGATAAAAAACAGCCTTGATACCTAAGCTGGAAAGAGACAAAATAAAAAGAAATCTATAGACCAATTTAAATAATATTGACACAAAAACATTAAGTAAATTATCAAAGGGACCAGAACAATATATTTTTTAAAAAGTATTCATTATGAATGCCAGAAATTCAAGAATTATTAAATGCCAGAAAAATATGAGAATATTATTAAATCATATCATGACAAAAAATTTAAATACTATAATTGTAACAATTGCTACAGAAAAAGTTTTTGACACAATAATGTAGTTGAATGGACAATCTACAGCATTGGTTCATCTGTGCTCATTTCTTATATTGACACTGCATATATACATCCATACTACATACATACATACATACATACACACACACACACATAGTGAGCTGGGCCACAAACAGAAAGGAAGAGAATAGGCTTTTAAAACACAGCATAAAAATACAAAGAATTTTCTGTATTTCTGTATGACCAAAAGAAAAATTTAAAAACATGAGCTATCATTATTTTTAGCAAAGAAACACTGGAAGCATTTTCAATAAGATCAGAGGCAAAGGAAGGTATTCATTTTTTAAAAATACAGCAGTACTAACAAATTTTAAATAAAGCAATACAAGAAAAATAAGGAATAAATATGGGCAAATATGAAGAAAAATAAACTCTATGTACATATGGTATCATGATTTACTTAGAAAAGATAATCAATGAAAAAGAAAGAATAGTTTTAATAAAGTATCAGAATATAAATCCTTAAAACCCATTAGCCTTCCTAATCAAATTCAAGAGAAAAATGTGGTTAAAATTACACACAAAAAGCATTCAATATTTAGAAATTCACTTACCAAGATACCAGTTATACATAAATACAACTATTACATATATTTGTAGGAATAAAAGAAAATCTATACCAAAGAAATTGTGAATACTCAAGGCAGACCTGATCTAATATAACCAAATGATGATACTCCTCAAACTACTCTATAAAATGTGAGGTTATAACAACAAATTGCCAAAGGACACTTATGGACTTAAATAAAACACAGCAAAATTCATTTGAAGAGATAAAAGGTCAAGAAATCAAGAGACATAATAAAAAAATTAAAGGAGAAGAAGGATCTAGCATTATCAGATCTCCTACAATTTGGTAATGATTTCTGAAACTACTTAGCACTCAATAAAAGTTAGAAAAGTAAATTAATAGAAAATACCACATAAATGTGACCTAGAAGACAAATAGTAAGTTACTTACGAATGGACTCTATATTCCATAGAACTCCCAAGAAAACTAGAAAGTAAAATCATAAACAGTAGTGTAAGAAAAAATAATTAATGATAGAGCATCTCTCCAAAGAAGTAAAAGCCCTGAGAGAAAACATCAGATTTGGAATTCAAAAATATTGGTGGGGAATAAATGATAAAATAGAAGCAAAAGATAACAATGTTAAAAGAACACATGAATCCTATATAAGTAAAATGGACTAATTTTGAAAATAGGTTTTGAAAATAAGCTAATGATTATAAGTTTCCTAGAATTTTAAAATCTTAATATCTTAATTAAGATATCTTAATATCTTATAGGAAGAAGTATAGGAAAAATATAAGAACCGTCCAGAATTTCTAAATGCAAACAACCAAGCATTGGTTGAGATCATCCATAGAAATACCACCAAGAAGACACACACACACACACACACACACACACACGGATGCACACTTCAAATTCTAAGGTCTGTAATTGATTTCATAGTTTTTATAACAATTTTATAAACAGCCAGGAGAAAGTCCTTCAAATAATGAAGGATGGAAAATCCAATTACACAAGATTATTGAATATCCACAAGTAATGACAGGAAAGGATAGAATAATATATTCCAAAAAGTGAAGGAGTTCCAGGTGCAACCTAAGGTAAAGCATTCTGCAAACTTGAGTCTAATTTTCATTGGGGGGAAAAATGAATGCTCAACAAAATATTTGAGGCAATTCTACAAAAACAACAATGGAGATATGAAGATATCACAGGTATCAAAAAACAGAAGATGAAAGGTAAAGCAGTAAAATTATCAAGTTAAGATTAAGTAATAAAACCAATACTCTCAAAGTCATGAGTTTTAGAGGAGAGACATACACACAGAAAGAAATAGAGAGACACAGAGAGAGTGAGAAAGAGAGAAAGCTATAGGAACCTATTACTTCAGAAGTTTTATCTTTAGTACAGTTACAGAAAGAATAACAAATAAATAAGTTAGCAAAGCTTCCAAAACTTCCCAAGACCCTTCAATGAGACAAATATAGTCCTGATAGCTATGCTGATAAGAAATAAGATGAAAAGAAATCTACAGACCACTATAAGTAAAAAATGTTGACACAAAAATTTAAATAAAATATTATTAAATGGACCACAATATATTTAAAAAATAAATATTCATTATAAAAAGTTTGAATGTATACCATAAATTAAAGGAGTATTCAGTATCAAGAAAATATGAGTATTACTAAACCTTTTTATATCAAACAGAATATTTGAATAACATTATAGCAATTGCCTCAGAAACAATTTTTGACTCATGAAGCAGAAGAAAAAATTCAGAATAAACTGCAGAGAAGAAAAATCATGAGGAGGAAAACATAAATTCTTCCAAAAGAGAGCAGCAAAAGAAAGTTACTTAAAAGTTTGGAAGGAAGATAAAGATTGAAGATTTTTAAACCATTTGTTTATCTGCATGAGAAAATCAAAGGTTAGAAAAAAGGTAGAGAAATAGATAAACAAAAAATATAGAAGATACCTGAACTTATACAAAATGGAGTAGAACCAAGAAAATAATATTAACTACTAACACAACGATGTAAATGGAAAGGAAATTGAGTACTGTTATTATAGTGACCAAGCTTAGCATTGAAAAAGAAAGGATAAAAGGTAGCCAGTCCCTTCCTTTCTTTGTAGATGTGGGAGACTAAGAATGTAGTACATCGTATATACTGTAAAACATTGTAGATGTGTTAGTTAATTTTGTTCAACTGCTTTTTTTCTATCTTTTTTTTTCTTTGTTACAAGGTAAGAAGGCAAGATTTTTATTTGGAAATTAAAGCAATGTGAAGACAAAAGTTCTTATAAACTTCTTTTAATCATCCAATTCAAAAGTTTCCATAAGATAGTCTATTTAAAAAATGTAATTCAACTCTAGATTCTTACACTTACTCTTCTACTAATCTTATCTTCCCATACGATTTATTTTTAAGAAAGATTATAAATAACATTAATAATATACAGATTTTAAACATATAGACTATAAATAATACTAATAATATAAACAATAAAAACCATGTTAGATCAATAGATACTGAGAAAGCTTTTGACAAAATCCTAAACTTTTTTCTATTAAACAAACTCTAGAAATCACAGGATGAATATACATTGCCTTAATATAGTAAATAACATTTATCCAAATCTAAGGAAAAAAATGTTATATGTAGTGGAAAACCATCAGAGGTCCTTCCAATAAGATCAATAGTAAAGCAACAGTGTCCATTAATCCTGCTACTATTTAACATAATGCTAGAAATGCTTACTATTGAAAAAAAGAGCAAGAAATTAAGAATAAATAAAATTATTGCCTTTTGCAAATGAGATGATGTGTTCTTAAAGAACTCTAGCTATTTAAAATTATTTAAAACAATAAATAATTTTGATAAAATTTCAGGATAAAAACTTAATCCACATAAGTCTCAGACATCCATATATAAAATCAACGAAATTCAGCAGAAGAGCTACAAGGAGAATTTCATTCAAAATAAATATAGAACTTTTATAGTATTTGGAAGTGATTCAACCAAGAATCAGACAAGGACTATAAGACTCTAACTATAAAAACTTCTTTTAAGAAATGGATCTAAATAATTGGAGAACACCCTTAGTTTGTGTCCAGGTTGAGCCAATAAAATAAAAGTGAAAGTATTTCTTACTTATTCAGTTCTACCCCAATCAAACCCTTCAAAGAATATTATATAGACCTAGAGAACAAAATCTAAAATCCTATAGAGAAAAAAAAGGTCAAGAATCTCAAGGGCAATAAAAATGAGAATCTATCAGTGCCAGATATCAAACTGTCCTAAAAAGTAATGATCATTTAAACAAGGGAGAAAAAAGAGATCAAAACACGAGAGAGAGAGAGAGAGAGAGAGAGAGAGAGAGTTTACATTACATCCAGAAATGAATAAACATAGTGGCATAGTGCCTGATAAAAGCAAAGATTCCAAGAGAATTCATTCTTTGGAAAAAACTGTGGGGAAAAATGGAATAGCTTATTATGGCTGAAATTAGGATTAGCCTAATACTTCACACCATACAGCAAGATAAGCTCCAAATGTATGTATGACCTAGATATAAAGAGTCATATAATAAACAAATTAGAGGAGAAATAAATTAACTTTTATACCCACGGATCAGGTAAACATTCGTGATTTAATGTGATAGAAATTTCACAAGATAAAGTGATTTTAATCATATAAAATTAAAAATTTTACTGCATACAAAATTAATGTAGTAAAAATCAGAAGTGAAATAGATAACTAGTAAAAAAAAACTTGGCAACCATTTTCTTTGATAGGGGGCGGAGCCAAGATGGCGGAGTAGAAAGACTCACATTTGCTAGCTCCGAATCCACAGCCCATAGATTTCCTGTAAAAAGAACTCCTGACAAATTCTGGAACAGTGGAAGCCGCGCAGCAACACGGTGAAGGAGATTTCCATTGCACAGAGCCCTGAAAAACCAACCTCAAAGGTATCCCAGATGGGAGCGGAGCCCTGCCCTGCGGAGCGCTCCCCTACCCTGCCCCGGCCGCACTGCACTGAGAGGAGCGAGCAGAGCCCAGCAGGCTTCAGGGACCTGAATCTCCAGGCGGCCACGAAGGTCCCTCCACCCACAGACGCACAGGTCAGTGAGAGAGATGGGCTGAGAGGGGAGTGGGGTATCTCCAGGACTCGGACCCCTTCGGGCCGCTTGGCCAGAGGCCCGCAGAGCAGGCA
>CM053769.1:324026301-324060671 GCA_028658325.1 Potorous gilbertii
GGAATGGGTGGGGAGGGAGGAATGGGGAGAAGTTGGAACTCAAAGTTTAAGAAACAACTGTTGAATATTGTTCCTGCTACTAGGAAATAAGAAATACAGGTAATGGGGAACAGAAAGTTATCTGGCCCTACAGCACAAAAGAGAAGATGGGGTAAGGGAAGGGAGGGATGAAAGAAGAGAGGGTAGATTGGTGATATGGGTAATTAGAATGTTCAGTGTATTGGGGAGGGGGGAGGGGACAAATGGGGAGAAAATTTAGAACCCAAAATTTTATGAAAGTGAATGTAAAAAGTTAAGTAAATAAATAAATTTAAAAAAAAAGAAAAATAAAAAATACAGAATGTGAAAAAAAAAATAGTGAGAAACTTGACTAGTTGACCTCTAAGAGCTCTCTCTTACCTGTGATCCTAAGACCTCTTACAAAGAAAGGAAATAAACCATAACACTCAAAACTGAACAAAATATAAAATTCTATGCCTGGATCACCAGGATCATACAAAAACAATTGAAGTCTCTGAGAGGTGAATAGCTTTGAGTTTACGACCAATCTGAGCAAGACCATTTCCATTCTATATTAAAGAATAAAGAAAGTTGTTTGGGCAAAACACTGACCTTACCACAAAACTCACCCGGGGTGGACATCCAATGAGTTTTCATGAAGATATTTTTGAAAGAAAGCACGACAAACGTATATATGAACCAATGAACTTATCTACACTTCAGTGAAATATCGAGGAGGATGCTTTGAGGATCTCTCAGCTGGTGGATGTTTTTGTTGTTGTTTATTTTAAGGGCCTATATCAAGGTATTTATTCATGCATATATATATCTATACATACAAGTATATATGTATATGAGACCTGAGTTTCCCAAAGTACTTGCAGCATCCATTATATTGCCCCTGAGTCTAAATAATCTTTTCCTTTCTGTGTAGCAAAAATCGTCCATGACAGCCAACAGAATATATTCTTCTTCTAATTGTTGGTATACCACTTACAAATGCTCCTGGATCTCTCTCCCTCTAATACTCAACCGCTCATTCATTAGCTATCAAGTGCAGCTTTTCGGGACAATTATATTCTGTTCGACTGTCAGCTTCCCCAGTGCAGGTAGTGGATGCATCACCAGTCCTTACACAGGATGTAAATTACTGCTCTCAAGCCAGCACGCCAGTAACAGTAGAATGATTATACCCGGCCTACCGCTAAATAATGGATGCTTAGCACTGCACATTATAATAAGCAAAAAGATATGAAATATCTACTATTGTAAGTGTAATATGCTAAATATATATACATCTATATTTATTTATATTTTATAATGAAACCATTTGGGGAAGACAGACTACTGAATCTTGATCTCCAAGAAAAACATCCTTATATGTGGAGTGATGCTCTGCTAATTTGCACATCACTTGGACCTCAGGAGCTGGCCTTGTTCCTTCCACCTGCAAGTTCTGACAGGAACTTTCCCGTTCTCCCCTCTTCTGGAGATGTAGGCAGCACAGCCTGAATGAATGCCATCCTCTGGCTGTAAAGGGAGGAGGTGAGCCATTTTTATTCACAGAGGCAGGGAGTGGAGACCTGTTTTGTCACTTAAGGGCACTGTGTTGGCCAAGCACAATAGAAGGCTCTGATGTGCCAGAAGGATGCTAAGTTGGCATTGAGCCCAAATGCTAGGGCAATGTAGTGCACACCCTGATTTGCAGTTCAGAAACCCCAGGTGATTTTGCAAAGCTCTGCCAGTGATTCAAGTAGCAGCCTGAAGACCATCAGCAAACCCTCTGGACTATGGAAGAACAACGTTACCTTTGAGGGTTCCACCCCAAGTCAACATTCCCTAGTCTGTTTGGGTATGTGATAATCTCAGTCTATCTGGGGTAAATAGTTGATAGCATGGAAAGAATAAGGGACCCTAAGATCAAGCCTGGGTCTGCCTCTAAGTATTGAGAGGACCAAGGACAAATCACCTCCCCTTACTTCAGATTTGTAGTTAATGCTCTTTACTTTTTTCTAGCTCTAATATTCCATGACTCTCTTTCAATGAATCCTGTTCACAAGAAAGGGAAACCAGTTGTGCCTCTTCTGGGAAGCTAACTCTGATAGAAATTCAAAAAGAAAAGCTCTATAAAAGTCAAAATGTAAATTAAATTTCATTCTACACCCCTTCATGTATTTCATCTCCAGCCAAACTGGACTATTCTCACTCCCCAGCCCCTATCTTGTCCTCCCAGACTCACAGAAGCATCTATTGCCTGGTCTTATTCTTTGCCTCTCTCTTCTGCAACATAGACTTAGGCAAGTGACATTGGAGCATTTTTCTTATATCCTATTTTTCAATAACCAAGAAGTCTTTCAGACCAGTGCCTCTTATTGCAATTATATCTCTGTGAGAAAGCTTCAGGTGGAGGCAGGACATCCCTTCTGAAGGAGACCAGCAGTGCTATAGGTTGCTGGGCCATACGCCTGCTCAACCTGCCCTCCTCAGAGAACTCCTTCAACACATGATTACAGACACAGTCATGAAACAAAGGAAGGACCCCAGAGTCCCTGAATACTCTTGAACTGGAATTCTACATTCCAGAGCTAGACTGGTGTAACGATCCTTCTGGCATGGCTTATACTGGCCGCCTCATAAACAACATTGAAAGACAAATGTATTCATGTTTAGGACATTACCCATTACTGCCCACTACTTTCAACATAGTGACAAAGGACTCCTGTAGGCATAAAGGTATGCAATGTCCTAGGGTGACAGAATTAAAGACATTAAAACTATAAGATCATTCAATTTGCCCTTAAATACTGTTTCAAGACAGTATTTCTCATACCTACCTTTATACCTACAGAAGAGACCCTGACCTTCTTCTCGATACTCTAGCCAAAATGAACCACTCTCTATTCCTGGTTCTCATCCTGCCCTCTCAAACTCATAAAAGCTACCATCACCTGGTCTGTGAAATCCTTGCTCTTTAAGGTGTAGTCTGAATGCCACCTTCTCCATGAAGCCTTCCTTGGCCTTCCCTGCAACAAGTGAACTCTCTTTCCGCTGAGCCCCCATACCATTTGACTTGGTCCTCTTATGTGCTTCTGTTATATTATTTTGTGTCCATACGTAGATAGCTATCTTATCTCTTATGACTGATAGTAAAACTCCCTAATGACACGGAACCTATCCTATTCAGCATGACTCATATTTGCATTCCCTGTACTTATTAAATGGGAATATAGTTCACATCTTGCCTATAAAGTACTAGGTGTTAATAAATGTTTGTTGAATGAATGGATAAATTGAACCACTGAGGCTCCCTTATAATGTACTGAAATTTTAAAGTTTTAAAACCATGCAAGGATTTCTTCCTCTGATGTCTCATTCTAGCTCAGCGATGACCCTGGACTCTTGAGGTATTCAACAGGTAGAATTGCAGTTTGCTGCAAAGCTTGAAAGACTTTGAATAAAACCCTGTAATAGATGATGAGTTTGTTGGTCAACAAGGAGTCTCTCTCAATTCTGAGAGGTAGGCCACTGATGAATATGCCAGACTGTAAAAGCAAGCACCATGACATGCAGAGGAGGGCCTGCTACACAAGTTCTTGGATCTGCTTGTCTAAAAGGAAATTAACTTTTGAGAGGTTAACAATCTCCTTTAATCAAGCACATATATCATTCACCAATAGAGAAAAATACAAGAAGAGAAATAAAGACCACCAAACAGGCTTACAACTCTCTGACCATAAGTATGTATCAGAGATCAAGAGACAGGTTCAATTGTCTGACCATAGTTACCAGAGAGGGAAGCACAAACATCTGGGTCTTCAAAGGCAGGGGACTCAATGACTACCCAGAGTCTCATTTGGACAAATAACCTTCTTCCAATGACTGAGTCCCAAAGCAAAACCTCACCACAGTGTATTTATACACTTTTTAGAGCCAGAGGGCATCACAGCCCTTGAGAACCAGTGCCTCCTTACCAAAAGCTATGATCTTTCCTACAAATTTTCCCATCCCATTGATGGATGGGGAAGATCTTCTTTATTCACATTATTCAATGAGAGGCATTTGATTATACTAAAACAAATACATTATCAATACACAGACAGATTTATCAATCCGCATGGCATGCAAATTTGCCCTGATACTGGGCAAACTATTGGAAGATCTGGGATGAAATATTGCTTTGTTTTCTTGGATAGATGACATCCTCTCCATGTCAAATGATGGGGTGGGGCTACCTGGCCTCTGAGCTCCCATCCAATCTAAGATACTATCACACCATCTAAGTAACAGAGGAGTTGTGATCTAATTCAATGGAAGGAGTGTCATCAGCAAAGAAATCCTGTGTTATTGGGGTACCAAAGTCAAGGAAAGGGGCAGCTAGGTGGCTCAGCGAATAGAACACTGGACCCAGAGTCAAAAAGACCTGATTTCAACTATGGCCTCAGACACCCTACTAGGTGTGTGACCGTGGGTGAGTCACTTAACCCGATTTGTATTAATTTGCTAGAGAAGGAAATGGCAAACCACTCAAATATCTTTGCCAAGGAAAGTCCATACAGGGGCACAATGAATCAGACTCAACTAACCAACTGAACAACCACAAAGTTAAGGAAGAGTTGGCTAACGATCTTATATAATCAATGGCTCAGAAATACTCAGCCCCCAGGGCTACCTTACAGATGGCAGCCAGGCCCAGGATTTAGCTCAGTATTGGATGGCACAGAAGAAAGACTGATGGTTCTGGAGGCGGAAGACAAGCTCAAATCTTGCCTCTTACACATACTAGTTGCATGGTCTTGGACAAATCATTTAACCCCATCTAGCCTCACCTTCCTCATTCTAGGCAGTGAGGTAGAATAGGGGATAGAGTACTTGATCTGAGATCAGGAAGACCAAAGTTTGAATCACCCCTCAGAAACTGAGCCATGGGATCTAGGATGCATTGTGTCACCTCCCATAGCCTAGGTTTCCATTTGTTAAATGGGGATATAACGCTACCACCTATTTCACAGGGTTAATCTGAAGATCAGAAGAGTAATATATGTAAAGTGCTTTGGTAACTTTAAAGTGCCAAGTGTTAGCTATCACTTTTGCCATCATTACTGCCATCATCACTGTTATTAATATAATCTGTAATATGAGGGAGGCAGGATTCAGTGATCTCTGTGGTCCCTTCCAGCTCTGTCTCAATGATCATGTGATTCATAGATCCCTCCTGCAGGAATGTACTCAAGCTTCCTAGGACAGTTACCCTCTGGGGAATGTCGGGTGCCGGGTGTCCCAAACAAAACAATTCCACCCACCTTTTGGATTAAAAAAAAAGACTTTTCAGGGTTTATTGAAAGGAGTAAGTCTCGTTAATGAATCACTACAAAGCTATGTAGCACAGGTGTTAGTGTAACTGTGATACACTGGGAACACACAACCAGGGCTGTGTTTCCAGAACCCAGGCTAGGCTGGGGGTAGGGGTAGAGTGGGGGCGGGGGACGTGGCTCAGGGCAAGCTCTTGGAGCTGTAACATAAAACAGGCAGGAGTCCCTGCTCGCTCAAAGAGAAGAGGAGTGGTTTCCCAGATGATCTCGGCCGTTTTGTTTATCCCCGCAATGAATGCATTTCTTAACTCCTGCCTTTGTAAAGAGACACTATTCAACCAGGGGGATGTTGATTCAAAGCCAGGGAGAGTCTCCAGGTTTCCCACATTTGCTCCATGGACAACATAACACAAAAACAAGAAGCTGGGGATTTTATGGAGAGATGAGGTACCCTGTGGCCCCCATAATCATCCCTCCCTTGCCCTGAGGGATTTCTGCAGGTGACCAAACCTGTATAGAAAAGCCACCATGACATATGTAGTTAAAATAGTATATGTCCTGCAGATGAGATCAGGGCTAGAGTCCCAGCTCACGGGGCTCAGCTCAGCAGGAATAGCTGCTCTGGACCCCAGTCTCAGTCTCAGCCAAGTGGAGGTACTAATACTAATACGTGCTCCATCTCCCAGGGTTGTTGTATATCAACCTGGATATCCTACCTCCTCATCCCTGGACCCCTTTCAATCTCAGCTCAAAGCATACCTTACATATAAAGCCTTTACTGATGGCCTTCTCTCCTCCATTTTCCCTTACTGATGCCTGCCTCCAAAAAATAATCTTTATTTAGGTGTATATTAGGCATATACTTATTATGTATATGCTGTCTTATTGTTTCCTATGAAAGAATGCTGGTTTCCTGAGGTCAAGAACTTTTTTTCTATTGCCACCATCTAACACAGTGCCTAGCATTGAAGTTAATTGATATATGTTAATTGATTGACTGTTTGTTGGCAAACACTTTAATATAAACCACAAAATTCTCTACAAGTTCCAGAGGAGGAGGAAGAAAAAGAGGAGGAAAAGGAAGAATAAATGTACACAGTTCACATTTGCCTGACTCCTTCTCTTTGTATATGCCCTCTGCCTTATGCCTAAAATGCATCTCCCATCTCTTCCTTACTCAGCTCTTTCCCGTATACTTGGAAAGTCTTTTCCCTCTCCTGCTGATTGAACTCTTAATTACCCATAAGTTCATTTCAAATGCTACCTCCTCCCCGAAGCTCCCCTGATGCTCAGCATCAGTAATGACCTTTCCCCTCTAGTCACCTATCAGCTTTGTTCTGCACCTCTTACATGTGGAGAACTGGAGAGATTGCTGGACCTAAAACCGGAAAGACCCTCATTCTAATATCTCCTCTTACCAGGCTCAGGTGGCACATCTATGGCCAAGTTACTTAATCTCTCTGATTTTGATTTCCTCATCTGTAAGATAACAACAGGGCCTTCCTCAATGGGTGTTTGTAAAGATCAAGTGAGAAACAAAGCCTGCTGCAAACTTGAAAGCAACATATAAATGTCAGCTATTGATGGTATGTATCATAATTACCAGTGTTGGTCTTCATAACATTATGCATTGTGTGAATGGGCATGTGTTTGTCCTACCCTTCAAGGCTTATCTAAACTTTTTATCTATTCTAGCTTCCAGTAAAATGCTCTGACCAAAATAAGTGCCTGTTTGATATTTTTTTAGAACCTTTTAAAAAGGAACAAGGACAGAATGTTGACCCAGAAGTCAGAAACCAGGAAAAGTTGAGTTTTCTTCAGCCTCAGTTAGGGCAGCATCATGGGAACTTGTACCTTCTATTACTTCCAAGAATAGCCCAGTTCTCCCAGTACAGTGCTTCTTAAACTGTAGATCTCAACCCCATGGGTGGCGACCTATAGTTTAAGAAGCATTGAAGAAGTCGCAAGTGGAAAAAGTTTAAGAAGCCCTAGACTAAACCATGGGACACTTGGGAAAGGAGACAGAGAGAAGCACCTTCTTCATTTCTGTCATTTCCCTCCCCTTCCTTTGCTGTAATTGTACTGGGGAGGGGGAAGGAGGAGAAGTAAGTTGCGGGTGGTGACATTTCAAGTGCACCTAATGGAACTGGGTCTCCAGGGGGACAGCCTCCCTGTCAGTCAGCTGGTCAGTGGGTCAGTCAACAAGTAACTGTCTCACTGTCTCTGGCTCAGTTGAAAGGAGCAAAGATTATAGACTGTGTCTAATATGGGGCTCTTGAGAAAAGGGCATTTGGACAGTAGAGCAGGGGCTGAATATGCCCTCCAGGAGCACTCTAGCCCTTGCTCTGTGGGCAGCAGTGCTAGCCTGAGAATAGTCACTTGACCCAGCATGGATCAGGGTAAGGCTCTCTTCCCTCCATCCCTGCCATCTCTGATTCATCACTTACCACCCAAGCTCCGTTGCACACTTTACTGTGCACACTTTACTGTGCACACTTTACTGGATATGTGTCACTATGAGGGGATCCTCTCAGGTGGCCTAAGGGACTTTCTCTTCTGGAAGACTACAGGAGGCTCTGTTTTCGAGTCTTTACCCCACCTCCACCCCCTTTCTAAAAGAAGCCTGGAGGCATTTTTCCATGAATTTTGCCCTTTATTTTAAGCATGGTTCTGCCATGTGACTAACATATCCCAGCATTTCCTAGCCTACTCAAACACCACATCATCACCACCTGTTATCACAGCTGTTTCTCCTTTGCTTTGGTGTGTGGTTACTGAACGGCTGCAGCTTGGATTCACTTGGGATGGATGGAGTGTCGGCTGTCGGTGGTGTATGAGGCTATGGGAGAGCTCAGTGGCGATTTCAGCTCTGGATAAAACACTGAATTTTCCCCGTAGCTCTTTCTAGGAAGATCACCAGTGTGAGAACAGAGTTGCCAAAGTTTAATTTAATCATCACTCCCTGCCTACCACTTGAAGGACTGGGATGGGGGTGGGGAGGGAGCATAGAGTCTCTTTTCCATATTCTCTCTAAGATAGAGGTCCTTAAGTTGTTTTGTGTCTGGACCCCTTTGGCAGTCTGGTGAAGCCTATCTCTCAGAACAATGTCTTTAAATGCATAAAATAAAACACATTGTAGTACAAAGGAAGCCAATTATATTAAAATATAATTATCAAAATATTGAAAAAATATGAAAAAATATGTTTAAAAACAATTCTAAAAATATGGAGAGCATAAGATCTGAGGAAATCTGTGCCTATTGTTATCTCAATTGGATTTTTAAATGATTCAATCCAGATAAATATTACAAAGGAATCAGCTCACAACTATTTCCTTAGTACCTGCTGCACAGTTAACCCAATACTTGTCATTAGAGGAGTGAAGTCAGTGGAGTATATTGGAAAGAGCCTTGAATCTGGAATCAGAAGAGAAGGATTTGATTCATGGCTCTCCTACTTACTCATTATGTGACTTTTTGACAAGTCACTTAAATTCTCTGAGACTTCACTTCCCAATTTCTAAAATGAAGAGATTCATAGAAGTTAGAAGGGACCTTAGAGATCATTTAATCCAAACCTCTTGTTTGCTGGATGATTAAACTGAGTCTCAGACAAGTTAGGTGATTTGGTCATGGAACTAATGAGCAACAGAGACAGGAATTGTACCCTATTCATCTAACTTCAAATCCAGTGTTCTATGCCTTAAACATCCTTAATTCCTTTGATCTGTACTCATATGGCCTGGTCTTTTATCCTTTCACCATCTCTCTCTTCTTGATTCATTGCTACTGTGTAGTCGTTTCAGTCATGTCCACCTCTTCACCACCCTATTTGCGGTTTTCTTGGGAAATATACTGAAGTGATTTGCCATTTCTTTCTCCAACTCATTTTACACATGAGGAAATAGAGGCAAATTGGGTTAAGTGACCTGCCCAGGGTCACACAGCTAAGGTCAGATTTCAACTCAGGATGAGTCTTCCCAACTCCAAGGCCAAGGCTCTATCCATTGGGCCACTCAGCTGACCTTCTTAATTCATTACAGATTGTTAATTACCTTCCCAAAATGTGGTACCGAGAACTGAACGTGACACTCTGGATGTGATCTGAACCACTGGAGTAGACAATCCCCTCCCAGCTCAAGATCCTCTGAACTCTGTCATGTTGCCACAGGTTATTTTTTATTGGCACAAATAATGAATAGAATCATAGAGATAGAGCTAAAAGGAATATTACAAATCATCTTACTTTGAAGATGAGGAAATTAAGATCCTCTAAAGTAAAATGGAGATGTGAAGCCAAGATGGCAGAGGAAAGCCAGGAAGTTGCTTGAACTCTCCCCAGCTTCCCTCAGAAACAATGCTAAAGCCAGCCTCTAAACATATTCTGGAGCAATATAACAACTTCTTGGAAAGCCATCAAAGAGGTTCTTCTCTATAGCACAGATTAGCAACTGAGGCCCTATCATCTTGGTTCAGCAGGCCAGTGGCACAGTAGGCCTCCTATGAGGCCTCCAGCTCCAGTACAGAAGGCAAACTGCCAGTCCTGGAATCCAGGTTGCAACAGGTGCAACTAGCCTAGGTCACCCCAGTGCAGTGAGCAAACCACCAGCAGCTGAGGCCCTGGCATAAAACTTCAGTGACCAGGCCCCTAGCCCCCATGACAAGAAGCTTGAGACAATTCCTTCAGTACCACAGGAGCAGAACTCATTTTCAAAAGTTACAAAATAGACTTGAAAATGAGCAAAAAATAATAGAAGAAGGTCCTAACCATAGAAAGCTCCCATGGTGACAGAAAATCCAAACATAAACTTTGAAGACAATAGCAATGTCAAAATGCCTACATGTGAAGCCTCAAAGGGGAATATGAATTGGTCTCAAGTTTAAAAAGTCCTCTTGGAAGAACTCAGAAAAGATTTTAAAAATCAAACAGAGGTAGAAGAAAAATTGGGAAAAGGAATCAGAGTTATACAAGAGAAGGTCACCAACTTGGAAAAGGAAAAACAAAAACTGACTGAAGAAAACAATTCTTTAAAAAATAAAATTAGCCACTGAAGAAAACAACTACTTAAAAAATAGAATTGGCCAAATGGAAATGGTAAAGCTAACAAAAGCTAACTAAAGAAGATAATTCCTTAAAAATGAAAATTGGGAAGTGGAAGCTATTATACATGAATTTTCAGACAATGCATTTAAGGACATTGTTCTGAGAAGTGGTCTATAAGCTTTACCAGACTGCCAAAGAGGTCCATACACAAAACAACTTAAGGACCTCAATCTTAGAGAGAATATGGAAAAGAGACTCAAAAGAGTAAAAAAAAAATAGCAGAAAGTGTAAATTACCTTTTTGGAAAAGCAAATTACCTGGAAAATAGAACTAGGAGAGATAATTTAAGGATTCCTGGACTACATGAAAGCCATGATCCAAAAAAGAACCTGGCAAGCATCTTTCAAGAAACTATAAAAGAAAACTGACCTAATATCCTGGAATCAAAGGGTAAAATAGTATTTGAAAGAATCCACTAATCACATCCTGAAAGAGATCCCAAAATGAAAGCCCCAAAGAATATTGCATCCAAATTCTAGAACTATCAGGTCAAGGAGAAAATGCTGCAAGCATCTATAAAGAAACAATTCAAATATCAAAGAGCCACAGTCGGGATAACACAGGATTTAACAGCTTCTACATTAAAGCATCAGAGGGCTAGAATATGATAATCCAGAAAGCAAAGGAGCTGCAATTACAACCAAGAATCAACTATACAGCAAAATTGAGCATAATCTTTCCAGGGAAAAGATAGACATTCAATGAAATAGAGGACTTTCAAACTTTCCTGATGAAAAGATCAGAGCTGAACACAAAATTTGCTCTTCAAAATGCAGGACTCAAGAGAAACATAAAAAGGTACACAGGAAATAAAAAAGCATGTTATTTAATAAGGTTAAACTGTTTCAATCCCTACATGGGAAGATGATACTTACAATTCTTGAGAACTGTATCTCTATTAGAACAGTTAGAAGGAGTATACATGGACAGAGGGTGTGGGCATAAGTTGACTTTGATGTGATGATATAAAAAAAATTGAGGGGAAATAAAGGAGTATAGGGGGAGACAGAATGGAGTAAATTACATCATTTCTGGCTTAAAGGCCAGGTCTCCATCCACTTATGAAATACTATTTCTCACATAGAAGAGAGCAGCATGTTGGATTTGATTGTGTGGAAGGGACTGGACTGCTAGGAGATAGATGATGTTGTTTCTCCTCCACTTCTATAGCCAATACATCTAAAATGAGGGAACCATGTGTACATAATTCAATTCAGTTCAATAACAATTATTAAGCACCTACTATATACCACGTATTGTACTAAATGTTGGGAAAACAATTTTTTTAAAGATAATCCTGATCTCAAAGAGCTTAACTATCTAATAGGGGAAAATCAGGGAGTACCTGGCCTAAGGATATCATTTTTTGTGAAATCTAACCAAGCAGAGCAGTTGATGAAAAATGGAGAAACTTAACTGAGGGATTACAGGAGAGAGGTCCCTACTCTAAGCCCTAAAAGTATCATATGTGGACCTGAAGTTTGGGGACTGCAAATTCTGAAAGACTGAAACATAAACTTGCTTTGCCAGCCTGATTCTAGCTTTTTTAACTGCTGGACTCAATAAATCATCTGAAAACAAGATAAGAGATAGGAAGGAAGAAAATGGAACTAAGAAAGGTGAGACATAGTTTTTATAGCTGGTATATAGAACCAGGATTCATTTTTTTTAAATTACTGTAAAATTTAAACTTCACTCTTAATTTCTTATTAGATCTATAACAACCTCTTTTCTCCACCAATGACAGGGGAAACACTGTATTTGGATTCTAACATCACATCTAACAACTCAAAAGTGCTGCTGAATAAGTAGAAATATCATTTAAAAAAAACAGATAGGGAGGGTGGAACCAAAGATGGCAGAGTAAAAGCACAGACTTGATACAGCTCTCCCCCTAAAGCCCAGCCAAATATCTGTAATAAATTACTCTGAACAATTTGTGGAGCTGCAGAACCTACAGAATGTTGGAGTGAAGCAATTCTCCAGCCCACGACAAACTGAAAGGTCAAGAGGAAGTGTCTATGGCACTGTACTGGGAGCAGAGTGCAGTCCAGTGTGGGTAACACTGGCACAGAATGGGATACAAGAAGGTCTGGGGGTGGGTGGGATTGAATCTCTGGCACCTGTGGAAGTTTTCAGACTTCACAAAGATTCCAAAACATGGAGGATAAATTTGAAAGGTCAGTGAAAAAAACTAGAGTAGAGTGGTCCAGTCCCCCAGGGCAATGTAGGGGGTGGAGGAAACTGTGACAGCAGAAGCAAGGGAAGGGGCAGCAGCAGTGGCCATTTCTGGAGCAGTAGGTCTACAGCTTGTGGGAGGGATTGAGCCCCTGACACTAAACTGCACCCCCCCCTCATTGAAAGTAGAAAACTACCTTGACAAAGAGCTTGAAAAACAAGTAAATGGCTGGGGAAATGAGTAAAAATCAGAAAAAGAATCAGGCTATAGATGCTTACTTTGATGACAAGACCAAAATATACAAACAGAAGACAACAAAGTCAAAGCTCCTACATCCAAAGCCTCCAAGAAAAATATAAATTGGTCCCAGGCCATGGGAAAGCTCAAAAAGGATTTTGAAAATCAAGTAAGAGGAGTAAAACTTGGGAAGAGAAATGAAAGTGATGCAAGAAAATCATGAAAAATGAGTCAACTATTTGCTAAAGGAGACTCCAAAAATGCTGAAGAAAATAACACCTTTAAAAATAGAATAACTCAAATGGCAAAAGAGATCCAAAAAGCCAATGAAGAGACTGCCCTAAAAAACAGAATTGGCCAGATGGAAAAGGAGGTCCAAAAGCTCACTAAAGAAAATAATTCCTTGAAGATTAGAATGGAGCAGATGGAAGTTAATGGCTTTATGAAAAATCAAGAAATTATAAAACAAAACCAAAGGAATGAAAAAATAGTAGACAATGGGAAATATATCATTGGAATAATAACTGACCTGGAAAATAGATTCAGGAGAGACAACTTAAAAATTGTGGGACTACCTGAAAGTCATGATTAACAAAAGAGCCTAGTCTTCATCTTTCAAGAAATTATGAAGGAAAACTGTCATGATATTGTAGAATCAGAGGGTAAAATAGATATTAAAAGATTCCACTGATCACCTCTTGAAAGAGAACCCAAAAGGAAATCTTCTAGGAATACTGTGGCCAAATTCCAGAGTTCCCAGGTCAAGGAGAAAATATTTCAAGCAGCTGGAAAGAAACAATTCTAGAATTGTGGAAATACAATCAGGATAACACAAGATCTAGCAGCTTTGATATTAAGGGATCAAAGGGCTTGGAATATGATATTCCAGAATTCAAAGGAGCTAGGATTAAAACCAAGAATCACCTACCCAGCAAAACTGAGTATAATATTTCAGAGAAAAAAATGGTCATTCAATGAAATAGAGGACTTCCAAGCATTCTTGATGAAAAGACCAGAGCTGAATAGAAAATTTGACTTTCAAACACAAGAATCAAGGGAAGCATGAAAAGGGAAACAGGAAAGAGAAATCATAAGGGTCTTACTAAAGTTGAACTGTTTACATTCCTACATGGAAAGATAATATTTGTTTTTCTTGAGACTTTTTTTTAAGGTAGTTGAAAGGATTATATACATATAGAGAGAGGGCATAAGGTGAGTTGAATAGGAAGGAATGCAATCTAAAAAAATAAAATTAAAGAGTGAGAGAGGAATATATTGGGAGGAGAAACTGAGAAATAGAATGGGACGAATTATTTCTCGCATAAAAGAGGCAAGAAAAAGTCATTTCAATGGAAGGGAAGAGGGGTGAGGTAAGAGAGAAAGAATTAACTTTACTATCATTGGATTTGACTTAAGGAAGGAATAACACACACACTCAATTTGGTATGAAAATCTATCTGACACTACAGGAAAGTAGGGGGAAATGCGATAAGTAGGTTGGGGAGGATAACAGAAGGGAGGACAAATGGGAGGAGGGAGTAATTATAAGTAAACACTTTTTGAGGAGGGATAGGATCAAAAGAGATAACAGAGTAAATTGGAGGGTAGGATAGGATGAAGGAAATATAGTTAGTCTTTCACAATCTGAGTGTTATGGAAGCATTTTGCATACCAACACATGTATAACCTATATGAAACTGCTTGCCTTTTCAGTGGAGATGGGTGGGGAGGGAGGAAGGAAGAGAAGTTAGAACTCAAGTTTTAAAAACAAATGTTAAAAATTGTTTTACATGTAACTTGGAAACAAGATATATAGACAATGGGGTATAGAAATGAATCTTGCTGTACAAGAAAATAGAGAGTATGGGAATAAGAGAAGGGAGGGGTTTGATAGAAGGGAGGCAGATTAGAAGAAGGGGTCAATAGAATACACCCTGTCCTGGGGTGGATGGAGAGAAAATTCAGAACTCAAAATCTTGTGGAAGTGAATGCTGAAAACTAAAAAAAATTAGCTAATTTATAAAACAGATAGGGCACATATCTGGACTAAACAATATATGCACAGCTAAGTCTGTCCTGGAGGTAACACTAAATGTAAGTCATTGCAACATCAGTTCTTAATATATTTTATAGAGAATAGGAGGCCAGATGCTTGGGAAAAATCATGGCCCTTATTAATAGCCCCCCACTACCAAAAGCAACCAAAGAAATATCAGTAACTACCAATCCACTTTCTTATTTAGTTCCACTTCTAGAAAGTCTTCATGAAGATAGTCAACATACACATCAACATTTAGGAAGATCATGAAAGGCTTCCTGGAGAAGATGGCACATGAGGTGAACCCTGAAGGAAAGAAAGCCTCCTTGCACAATTGTTTTGACTCTCAGAGGAAAAAAGTTTTTTTTTCCTTTGACCTTTTGGGGTCATTCCACTTTAGGCTTCAAGATTGATAAACATATGAAAAGGGAATAAACAGACTTTCACAGATGGCCCATAGTGAGTCACATCTTTTTGAATTGCACAATTGGGGAATGGCTGAACAAGTTTTGGTGTATGATTGTCATGGAATACTATTGTGATATAAGAAATGATGATGGTGATTATGTATATGTATATACGTATCATCATATATATTATATATAGCTTACTACACTTCAATACTTTTTTCAAAAAAGTTACCCAATTGACCAAGAGGTGTAGAACATATAAGATTCCATTGCACATATTATTTTTTGCTACAAGGAAACACTTGATTTTGTAAAATAAAAGGTTACCTTAGAGGTTCTCCTCCAACAAAATTAATTCATCCTACAACCATTAATTTATAAGATACTATGAGCACAGCTTTGTGCTAGGCATCAGGGATAGAAGGACAAAAAGGAAACAGTGTCCACCTAAATGGATCTTAAATTTTACCTGAGGAGAGAGATACACACATAGGTGAAAACAAAATATATACAGAGTCCTTATAGGAACATAGAACAACTGATAAAAAAGGTCTAATGTATGACCTTCCTTAAGGAAGCTAGGAATTTAAAGTGGTTGAGGGGAGGAGGGAGAGCCTATTCCTGGGCATAGGAAAATGTACAAAGACATGGAGGTGAGAGAAAAAAATTATACAGGATTATTTAAAAGATGTAACTTTGTAAAATTCTGATTATTAACATCAAATGAGGCATAAAGCAACTATCCAAATTGCTTACTACTAACATAGAGAATGTCTAGCATACAGTTCAATTGGAGGAGACACTACTTCCTGTGGTGTTGACCTACAAGTACCCTGTTTTCAAATGATCTTGTTCTAATTATATTAAACTGTGGGGACCTTGCAAAACCTCTTAAATGAAGTTCAGAATTATTCCAAAAAGTCTTCTTTAATTGTCTTAATCATACACAAAAGAAAAACCAAGTGGATGAAGAATGTTAATTGTCCTTACTACAATAGATAGACAGCCCATGAAGCTGGCCCATGAGTACACTAACTTTGTTTCTAATTTTCACTTGTCTATTTTTTCCATTTTTTAACTGAAACCAGATGGTTTTGATGACTGCTGCTTTATAACATTGTTTGATGCCTAGAAGTTGTATTCCTTTTTTATCCCTAGCTCTTTCCATTATTTGCCTTGATATGCTATGTCTTTCATCTTTCCAAATGAATTTTTTTATCAAGTTCTGTAATGAATCTTTTTGATAATTTGATTGGTATAGAATTAAGACTGTACATTAAATTTGATGGCATTATCATTTTTTATTACTACAGCATGACCTAGCCATGATCTTGGAATATTTCTCTAGCTAGGCTTCAAAATGAACAGGGGCAGGCTAGATTGCATTGGGGAAATTGTGCAATTTTTAATGATCTTTAACAAAGACCCATACTTCTGACATCAATATTCTTCCAGTTATAGGGTATGGCTATGGATCATGGAACACAACTGTCTGAAAAATGAAAATTACCAGCCTCTCAAAGGGCAACAGAGAGGTGCATGGTGGGTGTGAATCAGTTGCAATAGACTATCAACAAAAACAATGCAGGAAAAGTGGCACGATAGATGTCATAAAAGAAATAAATGGTAGAAAAAGGAAATGGGCTAATTACAAAGTAGAAACAAAGAATAACCTGTGGATTGCTCATGTGTTGTACTAATATCCATACAATATGAAAACATCTGTGAAAGGACTTTCAATGTGTTGGCTGGACCTCCTACAAAGGATCTACAGGAAGTCATAGACAAGAATCATATAGGATCAGAAGGAAGGGATGGGTTGTGATTGCACTGTTATAAGTACATGTATCATAGAGTTCACATGTCTACTGAAACAGTGAATATCTCTGTGTGTATCTCACAGGAACCTGACAACTTGGAGCTGAGGAGGATCTCAGAGTCTCCCTTGTTTAGCTCTCTCTACAATATGTGCAATAAATAAGTGGTCATTCTGCCTTAGCACATAGACTTCCAATGAGAGAGAACATCCTACTTCTGGAGGTAGAAATTCTATTTTTGGACAGCTCCTTGTTAGGAGTTTTTTCCTTATATCAAATCTGATTTTTCCCTGTTGCAATTTCTAAACATTGCTCAAAGTTTTACCCTATGAGGCCAAGAAGAGCAAGCCTAGTTCATCTTCCTCATGATGGCTTTTAAAAAACTTAAAGAAAGCAATCTTATCCCCCACCTCACCATATCCCCTGTGTGTCACTGTGCTTTATTCATCCTAACCATCACCACCACCCCCTACCCATGTCTTCTGGCCATCTTTCATATGGAATGATTTCATTCTGATTGTTCTTCTTTGGATAATCTCTAATTTACCCATTTCCTTCCTAAAATGTTATATCCAGGACCTTACATAATATTCAAGATATCTGACCAGTCAAGAATACAATGATATAATCTGTTTAATACCAGATGTTATAGTTTTTTTTTTACTAATGTGGCCTAGGATTGCATAAGCTTTGGGGGACTGGAAGTTGGAGGGGATAGTTGTACTTGTTTTTGTTTTGTTTTCTGACTACTATGACACTACTGAAACATATTGACCTTTCAACCCACTGAAACACTCAGATAATTTTACGATAAAGTGATCTAGTCTTCTATTTCTTGTATTCATGAGTTTTACCTATTAAACTCAAGTATGACTTTACATGGTATTACATCTGTCCCTTTTCAATTCTATCCTTTTAGATTTGACCCCATGACCTAACCTGCACTTTCTTTTCAGAAAATTTGCCTGTACATATAATGTGCAGTTATCCCTTCTACATTGAGATTTTCCCCATTGAGGTTCCAGTGTATCACAGATTGGCATAAGAAATTAAATTGGAATTTTAAGAGAGTTTGGCAGAAGCTGCTGATGACATGTGAAGACCAGCAGATAACACAGAAAAAGTTTAGAAAGTCAGAAATGTATAAAATATATGTATAATATTGTATAATATCAACACATTTTATCTTTTAATACCATAATAATTCAGACTTCTTCTCTGATATGAAGGGAGGGCCAAAAATTTTTACATGGATCTTCCAGATTGCGAGGTCACCACACCCATAATCCCTGCAATGCAGAAGGAATAATTGTACAAGCTGCCTTTCCTTCCCTACTTCCAACTGTGAAAATTCTAAGAGTATATCTTCAATAGTATTTCCTTGTCTAAGTCATTAATAAAAATGTTCAAAAGTACATGGGCAAGCACAGACCATGGGTCACTCAGAGTTCTCCTTTTAAGATGGCATTGAATTATTAATAATGGCGCTTCTGAATCTGCCTAATCCTATTATTGTGTATTCTGTATTGCTATCCCTTCCATAAAAAATGAGACCTTTTGTCAAATGCTTGTCTAAAAGCTGGGTAAACAATCTGGTCACTAAAATACATTTCTCTCCTCAGTAGAGAAGTGGGGAACTTTAAGGGCAGAACATTACACATGCTTGTGGGAAATGGTTAACGTGTTGATTGATTTTGCTTAATTGCTTTTGTTAAGAGGGAAGGTTGTATAATTGTGGGATATGTGTGGAAAAGATCATAGTGTAAAAAACAAAGACACCCATGGGACAATTTTAAAAATAGTATTACAAAATAATGTTGCAAAAAGTGGTTCAACTGGCATGTCCTTGATGGAGTCCATACTGGCTCTTTGTTATTATTACTTAATTCCTTTTTCTAAATTTTCACAAAGCATCCTTTTCATCATGCATTCTAGGATTTTGCCAGGTATTGAGGTCAAGTTCACTGACTTGCAATTTGTGGACTCCATTTTCTTTGCGTCTTCAAAAATCAGTGCAATATTTACTCTTCTCTTATCCTGGAGTACATCTGTTATTCTCTACAATTAGTTTAAGGTTTTGGACAATAATTCAATAATCATTTCTATCAGTTCTTTTAGTTCCAAAAGATACAATTCATCTAAGCCTGGTGACCTTAATTCATCAAAGGTAATTAGATGCTCTTTCACTATCTTCGAAGTTTTCTTGAACATGAAGTCCCTAGCTGCCATTTTTGTACTCTTCTTTACAGAGAAAAGGTCATTCTTTTTTGGCAGAAAAAACAGATATGAAATAAGAGTTGGGTTGCAGAATTCTCTCCACTCTCTATTATTATCCCATCTACTCTGAACAATTTTTCTATCCCCTTTTTGATCCACTTTTTTTAAACCACCACTATGGAATATAGATATTTTAATCACTGTTTTAACTTAGTTTCAAGTTACTTTCCGTAATGATTGGATCTATTCAGTTTCACCAGTAGGGTGTTAATATTCTTGTCATCTCCTCCAACATTGTTTCATTTCATCTTTGTCAATTTGCTGGGTATGAAGCAAAATCTTAGAGTTGTTTTGATTCAATTTCTCTTATTATTAGTCATTTAGTTTGCCTCTCCTTCTTTAAAAAATCAAATTATCTAATACTTTTGACATATTATTGTTGTTTCTCAAAAAAATTACTAGTTTTATTTATCAATTCGAAGTTTGATTTATTTGTTTATAATTTAGTTAATTTGTTGTTTAATTTTCAGGATTTTTATTTTTCTATTTTAGGTTTTAACATTAGTTGGTCTTCTAGTATCTTTAATTATATTTGCAGGTCATTAATCTTTTTTTCTCTTTTTGTTAAAAAATATTTAGCATTATAAAATTTCCCCTAAAAACTGCTTTATCTGCATTTGCAAAATTTTGGGATGCTGATTTATTGTTTAGTATTACGTTTAATGAATTTATCTATCATTTCTATGAGGTGTTCTTTGACCCAACAATTTTTTTAGGATTAAACTACTTGGTAGTCTCCAGTTGATTAATATTCTAGTTTCCCCTTAAAGTATTTTTATTGCATTGTGATGAGTAAAAGATATGTATATTATTTATATTTTTCTGCATTGAAGTTTTTATGTCCTAAGATCTGATCATATTTTTAAAAGTGCCAAGTGTCATCCACAACTGAGAAATATAGACATGTATATAGATTGAGAGATAGATATAGATACAGATACTGCTTTCTGTTTCTATTTAATAATTATAAGAAATATATCATATCTAAAATTTATAAAATTGTATTCAGGTCCCTAACTTCTTTATGGTTTATTTCTTATTAGACTTATCTAGAGCTGATATTGTAAATTGAGGTCCCCCATTATTATAGTTTTATTGTCTATTTGTCCTAGAAATTCATTTAGTTTTCCTTTAAAGCATTCAAAGGTTATCTTATTGGGAGCATATGTTAAGTATTGAAATCAATACATTTCCTGCATGCTTCAGCAAAATGTAATTTCCTGCTTTTAGTTGTCTATTTCTGTTATTACTTTCTCTGCTTTTTCGGATTCAATTGAAACACAATAGATTCTGCTCCAGCCTTTTATTTTAATTTATATGAGTTTTAATGTTTCAGGAGTGTTTCATGTTAAAAAACATATTGATGGATTTTGCTTTCTAATCCATTCTGGTCATCTCTTGCTTTTCATGAGTGAACTTATTCCATTCACATTCACACTTATGGTTCTTAGTTATTTATTTCCCTCCATTCTATTCTATTCTACTTTTTCTTCCTATATTCCTTTGTCCCTGTTTATGTCAAGTTATTACTCTTTCATTTTTATTTTAGTCTTTTCTTCCTATTCCCTTTTCAAGCTTAAGGTTTACTTTGTTTACAACTAATTCTCCCCTAAATATACCCCATCCTTTTTATTTCCCTTCCCCTCTCCCTGGTCTTATCTTAATCTCTTTTGAATTGAATGTATTTTTAGAGCAAAGATTAGTGTATATGTGTATTACCCTCTTTTGATCAGTTTAGATGAACATGAAATTTGAGTACTTCTCTTTCTGCTCCTAATTCTCCCACCTTGGTATATAATTCTACTTACACAACTCATTTATGTGTCTTAACAAATTCCTCCGTATTTTCTCTCATTTTCTCTTTATATATCCTCTCATCTGTCTTTCTTTTCTTTTTTCTTGCATTTTCAAAATATAAAAAACTATTTCTCAATCTTTTACAGTTTATCTTTATAAAGTCCCTTCTGATTTTTCACTTATACTTACCTTTTTATTTGTCTTTTGAGTTCTGTATTGATATTTCAAAGACCCTTTGTTTTTTTTGATCATGAATATTTAAAAATCTTTTATTTTATTGAAGGTTCATTTCTTTTCTTTTTAGAATGATATTCAATTTTGAAAACAGATAATTCACAACAAACAAAGATTTAAAAAAAGATATTATTAGAAACTATTTTGCCAACCTATACACCAATAAAACTAACAACTTAAATAAAAATAAATGAATATTAATAATAAAATGTCTAAAATCAATAAAACAAGAAACAGAGAATTTAAATAACCTACTTTCAGAGAAAAAAGCTGAAAAAGCCATCAATGAACTTCAAAAGAAATTCCTGTACCAAAAGGATTTACAAGTGAATTTTATCAAATATTCAAAGAACAATTTCTTCTAATATTTTACAAATTAATTGGAAAATGGCAAAAGAAGAAATTTTCAAATTCTGTCTATAACATAGATAGAGGATTGATTCATAAACATTAGAGAAGCAAGTAGACAAAGAAAATTATAGGCCAATATCCAGATACACTAAGAGTATATATACACTATGATGAGGTTGGATTTATACCAAGAATTCAGGTTTGGCTTAATATCAGGAAGACTACAAACTATAACTATGACCACATTAATAACAAAATCAACAAAAATCATCCAATTGTATCAATAGATGCAGAAAAGGCTTTTGACAAATACAATTCTCATTTCTGTTTAAAGCACTAGAAAATGGAATTAATAGATTTTTACCTTAAAATGAAAAATAGTATATATCTAAAACCAAGAACTGCTATTATTTGTAACAGAGATAAACCAGACTCCTTTACAATGAATTTAGGGATAAAACAAGAGTGTCTACTGTTATGAATTCCTTTTGACACAGTACTAGAAATACTGGCTATAGCAATAAAAAAGAAAATTAGGGAATAAAATATAGGCATAGAAGAAACAAAATTGTCCATTATTTCAGGTGATGATGATGTACTTAAGGAATATTAAAGAATGAACTAAAATTAATTGAAAAAATGACTTTAGAAAAATTGCAGGATATAAAATAAATTCACGTAAATCATCGATGTTTCTGTCATGCTAATATAACCTAGCAAGCAGAGCTAAAAACAAAGAAAAGAAATTCCTTTCAAAACAATTACAGAATACATAAAATACTTGGGAGTCTATCTTCTAAGATACACACAAGAACTATACAAATATAATTACAAACACAAGTTTACAAAAATAAAGACCAGAACAAAAATTGGGAATATTAATTGCTCATGGAATGAGCTAATATGATAATGATAACACTAGCTAAAACAATGAACTTATTCAATGTCATGACAGTTAAACTATCAAAGGGTTACTTTATGCAACAAAAATAAAATTAAATAAAATTCATATGGAAGAAAAAAAGTCAAGAATCTCAAGAAATAATGAAAAGAAATTAAAATAAAAGAGACTTAACAGTGCCAGATTTCAAAATGTATTACAAAGTTGTCATTATTAAAAATACAATTTGGTACTGGTTTAACAATGTAGAGTTCAACTGATGAAAAAGATGAGGTATATACTATACTGAAATAAATATAACACAAAGATCTGAGAAAATGATACAAAGACTTTTGTTGTTGTTCAGTCATTTCAATCATGTCCGACTCTCTATGACCCCATTAGGGGTTTTCTTGGAAAAGATACTGGAGTGGTTTGCCATTTCCTTCTCTGGCTCATTTTACAGATGATGAAACTGAGGCAAACTGAACTAAGTGATTTGCCCAGGATAACACAGCTAGTAAGTGTTTGAGATCAGACTTGAACTCAAAAAGACAAGTCTTCTTGCCTCCAGGTCCAGCACTCTATCCACTGCATCATCTAGATTTACTATTGACAAAAACTGCTATGAAAAATGTATAGGAACATAGAAGAAATTAGATTTAGACAAACATTTCATATAGAAAGAAAAGCTCTGGAGGAGGGAGGGTAGAGCCAAGATGACAGAGCAGAAGCAGGAACCAGCTAGAGCTCTTCCCCCAAACTCCTCAAAAAACCTGTAGAAAATGACTAAACAAATACTAGAGCAGCAGAAGTCACGAAGGACAGACTGAAGCAAATTGCCAGCCCAAGATAATTTGGAAAGTTGATGTGAATGGTCTATCCCACTGGGCTGGGAGTGGAGCACAGTTTGGTGTGGATAGTGCCAACATGGACAGGGTGGGATCAGATCTTAGGGGACTGAACTGCAGGAGGCTGCTGCAGATTCCAGACTTCTCAATCCACAAATGCTAAAGACAGCTTCAAAGGTCAGTGAGATGGGTCTCTCACCTGGCTGAGAATGAAGATGATCTGACCCCAGCCCCAAGGCAGCTGTAGCTTAAGTGGAGGCTTCTTCTACAGACCTCTACTTAACAAAGCTCAAAAGTCAAGTAATTGGCTAGGAAAATGAGCAAATCAAGGGTAAAGAAATAGACTATAGATTCTTATTTCCTCTGTGAAGAGGTATTTTCTTATGTCATTGGTGATGAGGAAGATCGAAACATACAACTAGAGAAAGACAACAAAGTCAAAACTCCTGCATCCAAAGCCTCTTAAAAAAAATAAGAATTGATCTCACATCATAGAAGAGCTCAAAAAGGATTCTGAAAATCAAGTAAGAGAAGTAAAAGAAAACTGGGAAGAGCAATATGAGGAGTGCAAGAAAATCATTGAAAAATGAGTCAACAGTTTGCTAGAGAAAACCCCCCCAAAATGCTGAAGAAAATAACACCTTAAAAATTAGACTAACTCAAATGGCAAAAGAGGTCCAAAAAGCCAACAAGGGGAAGAATGACTTAAAAAGTAGAATGGGTCAAATGGCAAAAGAGATTCAAAAAGTCACTGAAGAAAACAGTTTTTAAAAATCAGAATGGAGCAAATGGAAACTAGTAACTTTATGAGAAATCAACAAATTATAAAACCAAAAGAATGAAAAAAAATAGAAGACAATGTAAAACATTTCACTGGAAAAACAACTGATCTGGAAAATGGATCCAGGACAGATAATTTAAAAATTATTGAACTACCTGAAATTATTGAACTACATGATCAAAAAAAGAGCCTAGACATAATCTTTCAAAAAATTATCAAGGAAACCTGCACTGATATTCTAGAACCAAAGGGTAAAATAGAAATGGAAAGAATCCACTGATCACCTCCTGAAAGAGATTCAAAAAGGAGATTCCAAAAGGCTAGGAATATTGTAGCCAAATTTCAGACTTCCCAGGTCAAGAAGAAAATATTACAAGCAGCCAGAAAGAAACAATTCAAGTATTGTGGAAACACAATCAGAATAACATAGGATTTAGCAGCTTCTACACTAAGGGATTGAAGGAAGGGCTTGTAATATGATATTCCAGAAGTCAAGGAAGATAGGATTAAAACCAAGAATCACCTACCCAGCAAAACTGAGTATAATACTTCAGGGGGGAAAAATGGAGTTTCAGTGAAATAGAAAACTTCCAAGCATTCTTGTTGAAAAGACCAGAGCTGAATAGAAAATCTGACTTTCAAATACCAGAATCAAGAGAAGTATGAAAAGGAAAACAGGAAAGAGAAACCAAAGGGAAATATTAAAGTTGAACTGTTAACATTTCTACATAGATGCTATTTGTAACTCATGAAACCTTTCTCAGAATTAGGATAGTTGGAGGGAATGTGTTTGTGTGTGTGTGTGTGTGTGTGTGTGTGTAAATGTATATGTGGGTATGTGTATATGTATATATAGATATATATATATAATATGTGTATGTATATAAATATTTAAATAGAGAGAGAGACAGTGGGCACAGAGTGAGCTGAATATGAAGGAATGATATCTAAAAAAGAAAATTAAAGGTTGAGAGGAATGTACTAGGAGAAAGAGAAAGGGACAGGCAAGAAGAAGCTTTACAATGGAAGGGAAGAAGGAGAAGATGAGAGGGAATAAGTGAGTCTTCCTTTCATTGGTTTTGGCTTCAGGAGGGAATAACATACACAATCAAATGGGCACTGAAGTTTACTTACCCTACAGGAAAGCAGGGGGAAAGGGGATAAGAGAGGAAGGATAATAGAAGGGATGGCAGACTAGGGGATGGAGTAATCAGAAGCTAATACTTTTGCAGAGGGACAAGTCAAAGCAGAGAATTGAATAAGTGGAGGGCAGGACAGGATAGAGGGAAATCTAATTAGTCTTTCACAACGTAACTGTTATGGAGGTCTTTTGCATGACCACACATGTACAATCTATATGAATTGTTTGCCTTCTCAATGAGCATGGGTGGGGAGAGGGGAAGGGAGAGAATGTGGAACTCAAAGCTTTAAAAATGATTGCTAGAGGTTGTTTTTACATGCATCTAGGAAATAAGATATATAAGCAATGGAGTACAGAAATCTATCTTACCCTATAGGAAAATAGAAGGGAAGGAGATGGGGGGGATCAAGGGGAGGGCAGATTGTAGGAAAGGGAAATCAGAGTACATGCTGTGTACACTCATGGGTGGAGTTGGGGCAAGATAATGAGAAAATTTGAAATTCACAATTTTGTGGAAGTGAGTGTTAAAAACTGAAAAGAAATAAATTTATTTTAAAAAACAAAAAGCTCCATGAAATCTAGATATCAAGTTAAAGAAACACAGAAGAAATTTGTCTATCAGTTTTATGAATAAAAGAAAAGTTCATTAGCAAACAGGAAATAGAGAAAAATACAACATAAAATGACTAATTTTGATTACACAAACTTTAAAAGATTTTACACAAAAATCTAATAAAGAAAAGACTAAAATTAAAATAAATGGAAAAAATCTTTATAGCAAGTTTAATAACAGTCTCATTTCAAGATGATTTGAATTGGTAGGAAAACCATTCCCCAACTGTTAAATGGTCTAAGGCTATATGTCACAAGGGAAGAAACCCAAGCTAAAAATAACTATATTAAAAAAATGCTCCAAATCACTATTAATTAGAGAAATGCTAATTAAAGAAATTCTGATATTCTACTTCATACTTATCAAAATGGCAAACATAACAAAGAAGGAAAATGATAAATGTTGGAGGATCTGTTGGAAAATAAACAACTATACTGGAAAACACTTCATCACCATCTTCTGTCTCTCAGAATGGAGGGTGGGGGCATGTACTCCAAACCTACTTGTGTTTTCATAGTTTTCCTTGACATTGCAGATTTCTTGTTCCTTTGAATGAGTTTTGTTACTAATTTCTTAGCTCTGTGAAGTTCCTCTTCAGTAGTTTGACTGGTATAGTTATAAATCTGTAAATTAATTTGGGCAATATTAATTTTTTATTATATTAGTGTAGTCTAACCATGAACAGTGACTATCACTCTAGTTATTTAAATCATTGTTATTTATTTTAAAAGTATTTTGCAAAATCAGAAATTGAATGCCAGAGATTCTGCGTATTTTTGTGTTAATTTAAATAGAAATTTGCATATTATCTCTTCTTGAATCTTATTTTAATTCCATTGGTGAGTTCTTTCTTGCCTTCCATTTTGGTGACTGGCTCAGACTGATCATATTTCATTCCCCTTCCAGACTGTTTATCTGTCTCTGAATTTCACCACTATGCCCTGACATAGAGAATGTAAATTCCTTAAGGGCAAAGACTGCTTTTCTTTTTTCTTGTATCTATATCCCTGGTACTTAGCACAGTGTCTGACACACAGGAAGCACTTATAATATGCTTCTTGGCTGTTGCTTGTTTCCTGTATCATGCTGCTTTGCTGAAATTATTGTCTCAAATACTTTTCTGATTCTATGGGGTTTTCTAAATATCCTATTATGTCATCTGTAAATAAAGACAAATGTGTCTCTGCTGGTGTTTAAGCCTTTGTCTTACAGTATTATCTTTCCTCTTCAGTTGTATAGCTTTTTTAAAAAAAATTAGATTTCAGTTAACTTAAAATTTTTAAAAAATTAGATTTAGGTAAATGCCTTATCAGTCTACCCCTGACCATGGCTCCATTATTCCTATGTTTTAAATTGTGTTCCAAAATTTTAATTCTATTCTCAACATCTTCTTCAACAGTAATTTACTGTCCAAATTTATCTTTCTCTTTTGAAATTCTTAGTTTCAATAATCAGCAGCATTGATGACAACACAAACAGTTTCCCTAAGCTCTTCCTTCAGTCTTTTGCCTGGGATTCCATCATCTTTAGCAATGCTCTCTAGATTTCCTCTGGTAGCATCATTTGTGTCCATGTAAATCATATGAATGATAGCAATCTGCTGATTTTACTAGTCTTTGGAGATTTGAGGACATCTTTGTCATCCTGGGAAGACAAGAAACTTTTCTGAGTTTGATATCAAGTTGATAAGTAGCTGACTCATGATTTCTCATTAGGGAGTTATCAACTACCATCTTTCATCTCTTCTTCCTCTGAACCTTGCTTAATTTTTCACTTGACAGCACCTATGTATCTACATGGTCATTCCTTTGAGGACAAACAGATATTTCCTCCTCCGATAATGCAGCTCTCTCCTCTTTGGGAAGCACTCTCCTCTTTGTTACCTAACCTGAAATGTTCAATTTTTCTCCTTCTATTTCTTCTCTATGTCACATTCTTCTGTCTCCTAACCCCCTAACACAATATATCTAAAGAAACAGAAGTTAGGGTTTCCTTCTGTTTCTTTAGATACATTTTTCTTTGATTTTCACAATGAAACTCTTTTCTTTAAGGAATGACATCATTCTCTTTGATAACATGAAGAAGTATTTCTCAAAATCTTTATTCTTGTTTTTAACAGCTAATATTTATATAGAAGTTCTCTAAAGTTTGAAAAACCCATATCTATGTGTGTATGCACAGATACATATATTTTCATTTTGTCTTCATAACAACCCTATGAAGTAAGTACTATTGTTATCCCCATTTTACAGATGAATAAACTGAGGCCAAGTTACATAATTTGTCAAGAGTCAGGAAAGATCTGACCTCTGGTAGTCCTGACTCCAAAAGAGTGCTCTATCCATTATGTCACTCAATGACTTTTAGGTAGTGCAATGGGTAGAGTACTGGAGCTGGAGTCAGGAACATCGGAAGTGAAGTACAGTCTAAGACACTTCCAAACTGTAATGCTGGGCAAATCATTTAACCTCTGTCTGCCTCAGTTTCCTCAACTGAAAAGGGGGAATAATAATATAACCTACCAGCCATGGTTGGGAGGATAAAATGAGATATTTGTAAAATGCTCTGCAAAGCATTATATGATATATAAATGCTAGCTATCATCATAATTATTTATTTCCTACCAGCAAAATCAGTCTGAACTTTAATCAAAACTTGCAGTTATTCACCCATGGCAGAAATAATCCCTGCAGAAGCATCCATTTTGTCCATACTTTAAGGGATCTTCAGTCTTTTGTCATCCTTAACGGTAACTCTCTTGGAGAACTGCTACAATAAACAGGCTGTGGCTTTAGCCAAGGCTAGAATTGTTCTTTGCCTCATTTGCATATTCTTACCTTCTCATTAATCCATTAATAAGTTCTCACTTTGTAAACCCTTTTCAATAACATGTGCTTGCTTCTTCTTGTCTTACCAAGCACTTCCTCTGTCTTACAAAATACCTTCTACTCTTTCCATTTCTTGACCTCCTTCAGCTCAAGTCAATTTCCTTTTTCTTTATTTATCTTCACTTTAAGTCCTTCTGCTCAAACTTTTTCTTCAACTGCTTCTTCTTCTAATCCTGCAACTTCTCCTTGAGGTCATCCATATTCTTTTCCCCAAATTCAGTCTCTAGCCTTTGTACTACTGAATTAATCTTTCTACTTTCTTTCCTTCTCTGTCTTGATCTTGAGTTCTACTTCTCCTCTTCTCAAGCAACATATGCACATGGAAGCTAGGAGTGAGTCAGTGAATCAACATTTAAGTACTTAATGTTGCCTAGCATTGTGCTGGAGTCAGAAACAAAGTAAAATGGACACTCCCTACTCTCAAGGGGAGCACCATCTTAATGGAGGAGACTAATATGCAAACAGTTACATACAAACAAGGTAGGATAAATTGGATCTAATCATCAGAGCAAGGTGTTAGGATGAAGAAAAAAAAGTAAAGGCTTCTTGCAGAGAGCAGGATATTGGGTGAGCCTTGAGGGGAGCCAGGAAGTATAGATGAGGAAGGAGAGCATTTCAGGCATGGGGGATAGCCAGTGAGAATACTCTGGGTCAGAAGGTGGAGTGCTGTGTGCAAGGTAGAGCAAAGAGGATAGCATCACTGAAGGAGGTCAGGCTGTTTGGATCACAGAGTATTGACAGAGGAAGGGTAAAGTATAAGAAGACTGTAAAAAGTGGGGGAGGGGTTATGAATAATTTTAAATGACAAACAGAGGGTTTTGTATTTGATCATGGTGGTAACAGGGAGCCACTGGAATTTCTTGAGTTGGGGTGGGGGGGAGGGGCAGGTGATATGGACCAGAAGATCATGTTGACACCCGAGAATAGGAGAGAGTAGAGTGGAGAGAGACTTATGGCAGGAAGACTGATGAGCACATTATTACAATAATCCAAGTAGTAGGTAATGAAGGCCTGCATCAGGGTGGTGGGAGGGTCATATTAGAGAAGCGGGGCGTATGGGACAGATAATAGAGGATAAAATTAACAGACCTTGGCAATAGATTGGATATGAGAGATGAGAGTGAGGAGTTGAGGATGATACCTAGATTGTAAGCCTGGGTAACTAGAAAGATGGTGGTATTATAACCAGTAGTAAGGAATTTAGAAGGAAAGAATTGGGTATGGTGGGGGGAATATTGAGTTTAGTTTGGGTCATTGTAGAATCCAGTTCGAGGTGTCCATTAGGCAGCTGGAGATATGAGACTGGAGGTCAGCAGAGAGTTTAGGGCTAGGTAGGTTGTTGTGTTCATCTTTCATTTTTGAAGAGAACCATGACATCAGAGAATGATGACATGACTTGCACTTGACTTTGTTTTGAGTGAGGGAGGGCTGTAGGACTGGATAAGCAAATGTGGGAATGTGGGAAAAGAACATTCTATATAGTACATAGCAGTTAACCCTAAAAAAAAAAAAGTACAGGGACAAGAGCTATTTCCAGAAAGCAGGGAAAAAGAAATGGGAAAATTGAGGTATCCTTTCCCCACAGTCTAATCTATGCAACCTGGCCTAATCTAGTTTAGCCTGGAAGTATTACATATGTATTAGCAATGAGTAAAATCAAAAGGAAGTATCAGTAGACTTGACCAGTAAACTTTTGTTGTTGTGCAGTTGTGTCCAATTCTCTGTGAGCCTATTTGGAGTTTTCTTGGCAAAGATGCTGGCTTACCCATTTCCTTCTCCTACTCATTTGAGCGATGAAGAAATTGAGACAAGTAAGGTTAAGTGACTTGCCCAGGGTCATACAACTAGTAAGTGTCTGAAGCCAGATTTGAACTCAAAAAGATGATTCAGGGGCACCACCTAGTTGCCCCTACTAGTAAAATGGGAAAAGAATTAAGTGAAATCTTACAGAGCTATGGAGCACCTGGTGTTCCATGGTATGAGATACACGTGTGGATATGTAATATACACAAACATCTCTGTCTTTCTCTCTTCCAGAGTTGGTTACTCAAACTTGTGTCTGAGTGTGACTGAGGAGAGAGTTTAAGTAAGATCAGTGATCTTCCCCTGCCTAGCCAAGCATCCCCTAAGGTGGCTGGCTCCTTCTTTGAAGTCTATAACCCCTTATTCTCCTCTCCTCTCCTCTCCTTTCCTCTCTGTTTCTCTCTCTTTGTTTCTCTCTGTTTCTCCCTTCCTTTTCTCTCTGTCTCTCTCTGTCTCTTTCTCTGTCTCTCTGTCTTTCTGTCTCTGTCTCTGTCTCTCTGTCTCTCTCTCTCTTTCTCTCTCTCTCTTTCTCCCTCTCTCTCTCTCCTTCTCAGAGACTTCTAGACCAGTAGTTAATCTAAATAAGAATAATAACTCAGAGTTTCCTAAGAAACAAGATTATTTCATACTTTTTATTTCTATCCCCAACACTCAGCACAATCCCAAGCACTCTAGCACAAAACAGATGTTGATAAATGCTTATAGACTGATTGACTGATCAAGCTCTTAGCAAAGTGTTTTACCTGTTATCTCACTGGAACCTCCCAACAGCTCTTCAAAGTAGCTGACACCACTCCTGATCACAGTGTTACAGATGAAGGATCTGAAACTTGTAGCTATTGAATGACCTGCCTGTGATTATACAGATCCCAAATATCAAAAGTAACATTTGAACCCAGGTCTTTCTGAGGAGAAATCCGGCATTCTCCCTACCATACCATACTGTGTCTTATGTCATTGCTCAGAAAACAACAGCAAACAAACCAAAAAAACAAACAAAAAAAGCTGCCTAGGTTCTTATGGCTCCCTCCAGGATGGACTTTTGAACGCTGTGCAAACTCCCTTTGCATTTAGGATTCTCATATACAAAATCCCTGACAAGCTCCTTCAAACACTTCCGGAACTCACTACCAACTCTGTGTCCCATTCCGTCTTGTTGCTGATTTTAGAAAGTTCTTCCTTACATCTGCCCCCTTGTAACTTTAACCACTGGTGCTTACTCTGCCTTTTCGAGTTTCATTCATAAGTCTAGTTCTTTCACATGATGTCTATTTTTCATCTACTACTCCTCTTCTCCAACTCTTCTTTTCTCTAAGACTCAAGGTAGCATTTGTGAGTCTTTTTTTAAAAATCACTACTATAAAGGGAGATACCATGAACAAATTAGGAGAGCAAGGAATACTTTACCTGTCAAATCTAGGAGAAAGGAAGAATTTATAACCAAACAAGAGACAGAGAGCATTACAGGATATAAAATGGATAATTGTGATGATATTAAATTTTAGAAGTTTTTGCACAAACAAAACTAATGCCATCAAGATCAGGAGGAAAGTAGAAAACTAGGAAACAATTTTTATAGCAAGTATCTCTGATAAAGGCCTCATTTCTCAAATACATAGGGAACTGAGTCACATTTATAAGAATACAAGTCATTGCCTCGACTTCAGAAAATTACGGAGAAAACATTAATAAGGGGGAAATATTGAGTTCCGTTTTGAACATTAAAGATGCTGATCTAGTCTGAAATGAAATGGAAAGGAAGTTCTGGAGGAAGAAAAGGACTGAGTAGAAGGACTATATTTAAAGATATCATTGCTTTCTAGGATCTACTAAAATGTATGCCCTGTTGGCTTAGTCTTCCAATGTCCATCACTGCCACATCATGATGAGTAGGATTTTACCAGAAACAGCGAAAAAGTTAGAAAATATTTTTTAAAATAAATGTAAGTTTGTCAGACTAACAGAATGTTAGAGCTAAAAGGGACCTTCAGGGTCATTTTGTCCAATGTCCTCATTTTACAGATGAAGAAACTGAGATCTTGAGATGGTAAATCACTGGTTCTAAGTCATGGAACAAATTAGTGGCAGAACTGAAAACAGAGCTCAGATCTCTGTCTTCCAATCCAGGGTCTTTTTAGCCTAATAGAAATGTTGTAGTACAGAGATCATTGGATTTGAAGCTAAAGAACCTAGATTCAAATCTGACTCTGTTACTTGTTACCTGTTTGATCTTAGACAAAGGAAGGAAGGAAGGAAGGAAGGAAGGAAGGAAGGGAGGGAGGGAGGAAGCATTTTTTAAGCACCTACTATGTGCCAAACACTATCTCACTTGGTCCTCTCAACAACCCTGAGAGGTCAGTGCCATTATTATCTCAATTTTACATCTGAGGAAACTGAGGCAAATAGGTTAAATGACTTGCCCTTAGCTAGTAAATGTCAGAGGCCAGATTTGAACTCAAGTCTTCCTGACTCCAGGTCCAAGGCACCAATTAGCTAACTCTTCTGTAAATACACTAGAGGATTTCTAAGATTGCTTTTAATTCTAAATTTTATCGAGTAAGGGTAACTAGAGTTCTTCTTTAATAAACAATTTTTTTCAATTATCATGCTAATTCTGTATGTAAGAAAGACTTTTACTACTGTGGGAAGAATATAGGGCAAAAAGCCAGAGATTCCTCCTTTTCCCCCTCCATTGCTGTAAAGTGATTCCTTTGCGCTTTTGGAAGAACACTTCAGCTTGGCAGTCCTCCCTTCCCCTCTGGAAGGAAGTGAATGGAAGCTGGGGATAGGCCTGTGTCACTTAGAGGGGCTCTTCCCTGCCAAGGTATGCTAGTTTATTTAACAACAAACTCTTCAAAAAGTGGGGCACCCCTTTAAATTTGATCTGAGGCAGCTGGTAGCACAGTAAACAGAGCACTGGTCTGAAAATCAGGAAGACTTAAGTTCAAATCTAACCTCCCATACTTACTAGTTGCGTGACCCTCCGCAAGTCATTTAACCTCAGTTTCTCCAACTATAAAATGAGGGTGATAACAACAGTACCTACCTTGCAGGGTCGTTATGAGGATCAATTAAGGTATTTGTTAAAAATGCTTATCAGAGGGGCGGAGCCAAGATGGCGGAGTAGAAAGACTCACATTTGCTAGCTCCGAACCCACAGCCCATGGTTTTCCTGTAAAAAGAACTCCTGACAAATTTTGGAACAGTGGAAGCCACACAGAAACACAGTGAAGGAAATTTCTGTTGCAGAGAGCCCTGAAAAACCGAACCCAGGGGTCCATCGAGCCCCAGACAGGAGCGGAGCCCTCCCCATCCCCTGCCCTGGCCGCACCACACTGAGAGGAGCAAGCAGAGCCCAGCAGGCATCAGGGACCATAATCTCCGGCAGCCTCGAAGGTCCCTCCACCCACAGACACACAGGTCAGTGAGAGAGACAGGCTGAGATGGGAGTGGGGTATCTCCAGGACTCGGACCCCCTCGGGAGGCAGTGGCCTCTGCAGAGGCTGAGGCAGCTCTGCCAGAGGCTGAGGCAGGCAGGAACTCCACAGCAGCTCCATTACAAAAGATCTCTGCATAAACCCCCTGAGGGAACTGAGCCTGAGAGGCGGCCCTGCCCCCACCTGAGAACCAGCAGATAAGCTCCCATTGAAGAGCAGTCAGG
>CM053769.1:324061171-324118671 GCA_028658325.1 Potorous gilbertii
ATCAAAAGAGAGAATAGAAACAATGGGGAGCAGGATAGGATGGAGGGAAATATAGTTAGTCTTACACAACACAACTATTATGGAAGTCACTTGCAAAACTAAACAGATATGGCCTATATTGAATTGCCTGCCTTCCCAAAGGGAATGGGTGGGGAGGGAGGGATGGGGAGAAGTTGGAACTCAAAGTTTTAGGAATAACTGTCCAGTATTGTTCTTGGTACTAGGAAATAAGAAATACAGGTAATGGGGAATAGAAAGTTATCTGGCCCTACAGGACAAAAAGAGAAGATGGGGACAAGGGAAGGGAGGGATGATAGAAGAGAGGGCAGATTGGTGATAGGGAAAATTAGAAAGCTCGGTGTATTGAGGTGGGGGGAAGGGGACAAATGGGGAGAAAATTTGGAACCCAAAATTTTGTGAAAATGAATGTAAAAAGTTAAATAAATAAATTTATATTAAAAAAAAAAAGATACAGACCTAGAAGTAGTATTGCTGGGTCAAAGGGTATGCACTGTTTTATAGCCCATAGATCCAAATTTTTCTCCAGAATGGTTGGATCAGTTCACAACTGCACCAACAATTACTGCTTCAATTTTCTCACATTGTCTCCAACAGTTATCATTTTCCAGGTTTGTTATGTTGGTTAATCTGTGTTGTGTTATACCTCTGAGTTGTTTTAATTTGCATTTCTCTAATCAATAGTGATTTAGAGCATTTTATATGACTATAGATAGCTTTGATTTCTTCATTAGATAAATTTCTTAGCCTTTTGTGGCATATGGCATGGTGCAAGTTTCTGCTAAGGCATTCTATCTCCATTTGGGAAATTTTATAATTCTGGAACAATTCTGATTTTATATGAATCTATTTTTCAGAGTTCATAATTTCTTCAATAATATGACTTCTAGGTTTACTGGGAGTTAGAAATATTCCAAACATTTTTTAAGAAGTAGATATTTTACAATCTAATGCAGATTCCCAGGTCTTACAGGCTCACTTGGACTTCTTGTAAAACTGGATTTAGTATGGTCTTGAAATTTAAAAAAGCACTTTAAACAATAAAATTACTTTTTTCCTAATGTTTAGTAGTCCAGTCTTTGCAATAGTTGACAGCATTTATTTTAACTGATCTTTTTTTTTTTCCAACCTAAGCCACACTGTGGAATAATCAATTACAATTCCTCTGGTTTCCAGGCACCTGTGAAGTTTTTTTTTATACTGAGGATTAATCAGGCTATTTCAAAGTAACAGTTTATAAGTTTTTGGATACTACTAATCTTGCTTCATTTTGAGCTTGAATGATCCTTGAAATGCTTGGGTTCTCCACACCAACAGCCACTACAATACTTACAAGTCATTGAAATTTGCTTTTTTAAGGGTTGTTACTTTTGCATATTCCATTGAAATAATATCCGTTCTTTGATTTAAAAATGAAAACCTGAAAAGACTTACACAAACTGACGCAAAGTGAAGCAAACAGAACCAAGAAAACATTGTACACAACAGCAATATTGTATTAATAAACTGTGAATGACTTAGCTATTCTTAGCAATAGAATGATCCAAGACAATCCCAAAGGACTCTTGATGAAAAATGCTGTCTTCCTTCAGAGAAAGAACTGATGGAGTCTGAATGCAGATTGAAGATTTTCACATTATTTCTTTGTGGGTTTTTTTAATCTATGTTTTCTTAATCTATGTTTTCTCTTACAATATGTCTAATGTAAAAATAGATTTTGCATGAATGCACATGATAACCTATATCAAATTACTCACCATCTCAGGGAAGGGAGGGAGAGAGAGATTTTAGAACTTTAGAAAGGACAAATATTAAATATGTGACTGGGAAAAAACAAAATATTATTCACAAAAATAGTCATTCTTAAAGATCAGCTAAGTCAAACCTTGAAAAAGGAGATCAATGAAAAATGTGTATAGTCTAGCATTCAACTGAAAAGGACTAACCAAAGGGAGTTCAGCCTAGAGTTAGTAGAAAGACATATGCATGGCCACTGCTGTCATACTATGAAACCATGTCAAAATTATTGTTTCTTACAAGTAACTTTCATACCACTATAATTCTGAAGCCACAAATAAGTTGCTTTAGTCTCTCCATGCCTTTATCTCACCTGCAAAATAAGAATGTAATAAGGATAGTATTCTTTCAGAGTTGTTGTAAGGCTCAAATGAGATAATGTACATGTCAAACACTTTACAAATTTTAAATGACTACATGAATGACAGCTATTATTAAGTTAACATGCTTCCTTCTGCATGAGGAGAGGGTAGTTGATGAAGAAAGCAAGGTCTGGTGGAAGAAGAAATATCCATGAGGGACATGTCTAAAATAGGATATTTGGTAACCTTCGGCATAGGATCCTGAAAACACATAGGCAGACTCCCTGAAATTTTGTCCATGGGTCAAAGACTGATTTTCATATCCTTTAAAACTCACAAACACCAGCAAATTATGCTGAGACAGAAATGGACCTCATCTCCAGCTGTTTCCTGATTTAGGGAGCATGGATGTTCCATAAACATGAAAGCAAGAAAGAAGAAAAAAGGGGCCCGGCAGAACTGAAGCAATTTATATCCAAAGCATGAGGCTACTGCCATATAAAGTTGGACTATTCTGTCTCTGCTTGAAGTGGGGAGAAATGGAGAAAAATTAAATGGAAAAAATAGAATTATCTGTCTCCTTTAGTCATTATTGAAAAAATGGCACACATGGCATGACCTACCATTGGTTCAAATGCAGTTTATTTTTTGGCTTATCAAGTTCCCTCATCTGTAAGTTTAGATCCTATTCCTCTCAGCAATATGACTCACCTTCTTCCTTTCTAATACTTTCAATCCTTTTATCTCCAGTCTAGGCTTCTGGAGAGAAACTTTCCCAGTACAGAAGAATTCTTGTCTCTTTATTAAGTGGTTAAGACGGCAGTATACTATAGTGGGTGTGGCCCTGAATTTGTTTTTACGAAACCAGATTTTGGTTCTTGACTTTGACACTAGTTTTCTCACTAAGCTTTGATACTTTCTTCAGGGTTAAAGTCTTTCCTTATGTCCCTAAATGTTTTCTCCTTCCTCAAATTATCTATCAGCTTATCTGCATTGACCCTGTATCTGCTGTTACCCTCCCCTTCCCCTTAAGTAAGCTTCCTGAGAATCAGGACTTCTCAAGGGTATTTTTGGATCTCCAAGACCTTGTACAATGCCTGGAATATAATTAACTGCTGAATTAATTCTTATTCAGTTGAATCAAATTGAATACTTACTCCTGTCTCTGATCTCCTACCGCATTTCTGTGACAAAATGGCAGACAATATCATGGGGATCTTAACCTATCCAATGAGGTTGGTATACTCCTTCAGAACAAAGGCCAGCTCATATTCTTCTTTGGTTTTAAAGGGCCACAGGACTTAGAGCCAAAAGGAGTTGTAGAGATCACCTAACTTAACCCTCTCATTAGCTCACTAGAGGTCACACAGACAGTAACCAGAAGGACTGGGATTGAAGTCAGGTTTCAGATTGCATAGACTTGCAAAATGCAGCACTGCCTCTACCTTAACTAAGGTGCCATCCAAGTAAACTGGCATCAGAAAAGAATGGCAAGTCTGGGAGGTTTGGGGAGGGTCCCATGGACTTAAAAGCAGGTGGGTGTGGTTTATCTAGCATACAAGAGTAGAAAATCCTCTTCTGGTCATTAACACATTATTAACAAAAGCACCACCTTGTGCTACAAGGGCATATACTCTGTTAACTTCGAAGGCTTTGTCAGCTCTTCTTGGATGCCTTTACAGAATCTACAGGGAGATCTGAGCCAACAGGACTTTGTTATGCCCAATTCCCCAACCATATCCTTGGAACACAGAGCAGTGTAGCTGTTAATAAGGGTATTCATCACGAGACAGCCTATTTTTGGCATTGTCTGTGACAGTCTCAGTAACTTACAATTGTCCCCTGGATGTGAACTTATCATTTAATTACGCTCTGAGAGGCGGCTTCCCGTATCACCCACCAAGTTAGTTAAGCACGCAGCAGTTCCCCAGCTGATCCTGGCATGATCAGATCAGTCATAGGTGAGAGACATTCCTATCTCAGGGTTCCCAGAAACCCCAGCCAGAGAGGACAGTTTATTGCCTTGACTTCTATAGCTGCCATTGACACAGGCCTTTTAAATGAGAAGCTTAGATTAGGAACATGGAAGGAAGCCCACCTTTAGAAGAGGAGATGCGTGGAACTCAGCAAACAGTGCCAAACTGAAGGCAAAAATGCCAATAGGTTCAAGTTAGAAAACAATCAAATATTAATGAAGGTCATATACAGGTCAGTTATGTAATTGCAATTCAATACAACACACTCATTAAGGGGTTACTTTCGGTCAAGTCATTTACTAATTGGATTTGAATACAAATACTCACCAAAAAGGAAAGAATCCCTGCCCTCAAGGAACTTATATTCAACTGGGGTTAGGGGTGTGAAGACATGCAATATGTCATCTAAATAGATACAGACATACACACCTACAAAGATAAGTACATGCAAAGTATATAGAAAGTTCAAGAGAGAGATAGCAATAAGAAGTGAGGAGGGTTTTGAATCAGGAAAGGCTTCATGTAAGAGGTGGTTCCTGAGCTATATACTCCATAAAGGGATTGCATGGGGGTTAGGTTCCTGTATGTTTGTTGAATGTAGCAGCTGTCCTATCTAAACCATCAGAGTAATTCATTTCATTTACGAAATAAAAAAGTGCTCAGAACAGGAGCACACACATCCCAAAGTTCAGTCCAAGACCTGCCACTGAACTGTCTTCCAGTCCAAAGGAAAGGCCCTTTCAAATGCCCCAAAGCAAAGTCACCAGCTCCAAGAAGTCTCCAAGAACCAACCCCTCTATATGGGAGATAGTTCCACAGTACAAGTGTATTTGGTAACGGTGGCAAGTAAGTATAAGTGTCTTCCGCTCAAAGTCAGACATTTTGTCTCTGAAGGGCCAGGATTGCCTCCCTCCCAAGGAAGGAATAAAGATGAAGTCCAAATTAGTCATGTTGTATTATTTCTTTTTATGGTAATACTCTGAAAGTCTGCAAATGTCAGCATGTTAATTTACTGTCACTCAGTGATATTATTTCATCCTTTCAAAAATGTGTTCCATGCATTTTCAGTAGCACACTCCAAGCGTTCTCCATCTCAAAGTTTCTATAGATAGTGTGACTACTTTCACTGTGTCCGTTGCCAAAATGTAGAAATTCATCATTGAATGCAGCCACATATACATTACCAGTGCAGTTTGGGACTATGATTTTTTGCTTGGGAAAAGAGAAGAGAAAGAAAAAGGTTTGATTTTCTCTCTGCTCTCATTCTATCACCTCTTGTCCTCCTAAATCACTCTGCTGCTTCTCTGTCAAGGAATACAAGGAGATGAATTTAATATCATATATATATATATATATATATATATATATATACATACATACACATATATATATATTTAAACTAAGAAGTCCTGCTTGAGTTTCTGTCTGAAGTCTGCACCTTCCCTCCTCTATCCATCCCTGCCCCACCCCCCAACGCTTCTACCATGGTGGCAAACTTATTTCAAAAATTCTGATGAAACACTTTGTAAATTTTGTTATTCTGTGATGATAATAAATCATTATAGCCTTAAACACTTCTCTAGCTTGGAGCCTCAGTCACAAATTATCTTGTCATTCTGACCAAAACATTCTCCAAAAAAGCTTGACAAGTGCTAAAACCCAGAACATGAAACCATGTGTTGTTGTGAAAGCAAGATTCAGAAATGTCAATTAATTAGATTAAGAGGCTACTTTTAGCTTTACTCGTGTTGCCAAATAACCCTTAAAATATGCATCGCCGTGGAGGCCTACCTCCGCCATCCAGCGCTTCTGTGCAAGATGAGACAATGGATCGGACTAATAGACGGAATTATTGTATCTGTCACTCAGCTCCAGAGAATGATCTAGAAGCAAATGTCTTGCTTCTTTTCCCCCACTGTATGGCTTCACAAGCTAGATAAATTCTGCCATTTATGAATTCAAGTAGTTTTCACCACCATCATCCCCCCACCGCCCCCCCCCCAGGCTTTGGAAATCAGATTCAGATTGGAAAAGAAAAGTCAAGCACTATCGTATGTCTCTACTAGTAAAATGGATTTTTAATGTCTTTCTCTGTTTTTTAAACTTGAATTTGCATTTTTGAAGTTCAGTTTGTAAAAAAATGTGGAGCAATTATTTAAATGTTTTTATCCCTGTTTCTCTAAAATCTCTTATCTTTAAATAATCCATATCCTCAATTTTATTTATGCTATAAACTGTTCCTATATTTTAATGGTCTGTTTGCTTTAAAAGGGGTTGTTGGTTTTAATAGCTCAGTTACTATCTTTGTAAACTAAATTCCTCCTAACCAAATTCTAGCAGATCAGCTCCGCCTGCAGAAGACACATTCCAACCCTGAAAAGGAAATTTAAGCCAAATAAATGTTCTGTCCAAATTAAAATCCATAAAATGAATAGTTAACTTGGACTAGAGCTGATGGACAGAGGTTGAGCTGTGGGTGTGTGGGTGTTGAGTGAGTTGCATGCCAGGACCCCAAGGGACAGAAACTAAATGAAATTAATTTCCTGTAACCCCTTCCATCCATTCCCCAGGACTAATTGATTGTGTTGCTGGCATGGATTTTTCTAAGCCTGCCGAGATGGGCAAGATGATTGGCATTCCAAAGAGTGGCATTTGAAATCCATTGTCTTCAAAGGGCCTAAAGACAAACATGCATCATCTCTACAATGAGGGACTTGAGTAGATGACCTCTGAGGTCCATTCCAACTCGAATATCTTGTGCTCTGTGCTCTCTCCCTTCCTCCCTCCCTCCCTCCCCCCCTCTCTCTTTCTCTCTCTCTCTCTTCCTTCCTCCTTCCTTCTCTTTCCCTCTTTTTCTCTTCCTCTCTCAATAGAAGACACTATGATATTTCTATTTATTTTAAGGTGTTCTGCAAAATTTCCCAAAATTCTCCAAAAAATGTTTGAAATTGGAGGGAAACTTTAATAGTAACTAACATTTTTATGTTGCTTTAAAGCTTAAAAGGAGTTTGACATATAGATAGTATCTTATCTGATTTGATTAAAACAAGGCATCAAGTTATTCCCCCCTTTGGCATCTATCTTTTACCTACTGCCAAGATAATTACTCTCATGCCTAGAGCCAACCCTGTTGCACCTCTGTTTAGAAGTCTTTAGAGGCACCACATTCATGCTTAATAAGGCTCAAAGTCTTATCTGATATTCTTGGCCCTCCACAATATGATACTCTTTTATTTTTTAGTCTTATCTCATATCCTTCTCCCTCATGCATTCCATCCCCCAGTCACACTGGACTCTGTCTCACATCTTCCCACCTCTGTGCTTTTCTTCAGGATGTCCCTTACATTTGTAATCTTCTTCTTCTTCCTCTTTGCATGCTAAATCCCTTGTAAAGAAATAATTCTTTAAAGCTCAAATTAGATACGAACACTTCTGTGAAGTCTTGACTGATTCTCTTGATACCTAATGATTTTTCTCATCAAATCTCATGTTAACACCTTGTTTTGCACCTCTCTGGTGTACTTTTCATGTAATATTGTGTTTTCTAGACTTAAGTGTTTGTGTCTTAGCCCCTACTAGACTTCTAGTAGAGACAAATATCAGTTATGAAGGTAAGAGAAGAGAATGATGCCTGATCAACTCTTAGCATGATGCCAGGCACACTGGAGCTGGTTAATAAATGCCTGTTGACTTGATCTGCTGGGTCCTAGTCCAGCGATTCTCACTTATAAGTGGTATGGGTCATGGCCTTGCAAACTGGCATGAAGTCAAAATTCCCTCTGGCTATCTAAACCGGCAATCAATGCAGCTCTTGAGACAATTTCTTTGCTCAGAGGATTCACTTCATCTTGTCACACAAGAGGAAAACTGTCTTACATTTCTCCATAAGGCAAAGCCAGGGTAGGAGAATATTCAAGATACAACTGGACAGTCAAGTACTCACTGACATCCAAACTTCAATCCCACTTCTAACCCCAACACATCTCTAGTTTCAGTCCTAATCCTGAGTACTCTCAGAACAGGTACAGTAGCTGCTTTGTTCTTCCAGCCTCGTTATGGAATAGAAATGCTACAAAATTAAATGTTACAAAAGGCAGTGTAGTGTGGTAGAAAGAGGCCTGGGCCATGAGTCAGGAGACTTGTGTGGGCAAGCCAATTATCTTCATTTCACAGGCAATAATAATTCATATTTCTATGGTACTTTGAAGTGCCATCCTTGTAGGAAAAACAAGAATCCCATGGGGTAGGTTTTGCAAGTATTAATCTCATCCCCATTTTTCCTGAAAGAAAGGGCAAACTCTGAGATTCTTAGCTTTTTCCATACTCACAGAGGTAAAAGCATCATAGACCAGATTCAGATTCAAGAGTATGGAAAGTATCTGTTTATTTACAGATTCTCAAACACAGAAAATCTCCAATTTAGGAGGAACTTCAAAATTCATCAACATGGACAGTAATCTCATCTAAAATATTATGAACAGATACTCATCCAGTTCCTGCTACAAGGCATTCAATGAAGGGGAGCCCACCATCCCTTGAGGTAATCCATTCCACTTTGGGATAGCTCTAATTGTTAGGAATTTTTTCTTTTTATCAAGCATTCCTCTCTGTATCTTATATGCATTTTTAAGTCCTCTCCACAACTAAACAAAATGTCTCTTTCATGTGACACAGCCCTTCAAATACTTGAAGATATCTATCATGTACCCCACACACTCAGAAAATATGTCTAATTGCTTTAACCAGTCCTCACTTGGCATAGTCTCTAGTCCCCATTATATGCTATCCTGAACATGTTCTAACTTGACAATATCCAACCCAATGCATGACATCAAAGACTGAATAGAAAGTTCCAAATGTGATGGGAGTACAAAGGTACTATCACCATTCTCTTCTTGGAAATTGTCTTTTTAAAATATAATCTAGGACAGCATTAGTTTTGGAAGTTGCCAACCACTATTATCTTTCATTCAGGAATTATTATTCAGGCTTATCTCCCTTACCTTCTCCTTGGAAACTTAATTTTTGAACCCACGAGTAGAACTTTATGCCTATGAAGTTTCCTATTAGATTTGGCATGTCAAGATCTTTTTGGATCATCACTTTGTCATCCCAGCAGCTAGCCATCACTTGAAGTTTTATATCAAATATCAATTTGATAATTCTGCCATCCATGTCTTCATCTAAGTCATTGATCAAAATGTTCAGTAGCATAGTCTAGAACAGATTCTCAGGGTACTCCACTTGAAACTTTATTTTGGTTTACCTTGAATCATCCAAGGACTATGCTATGGGACTGGTCATTTAGTCAGTTCTAAAAACACCTAACTATATTATTTTCAGGCTTATAACTTTTCCATCTTTTTCAGATAGAGAGGATGAGAAATTATGTCGAATATTTTTTGGATATCTAGGGAAATTATGCCTTGAGAAAAATGATGATTAATAACCAATGATTTGGGGAGATCTAGAGTTCCCCCTTTCTCTAAAGTCCACATTTCAAAGTTCATTCTCTTGAAGTATATTACTGATAATAAGATTAAATTAATTCTCCTTAATTTTGTTCAGATTTCATCCAATCTTACAAGGAATTTAATCTAAGGTAGGAAAGCCCATTGGATTCTACTGGTGGGAGGTGGGAATAAATTATTTTATTATATTGTCCAAAGCTGGGGGTAGTATAAGCATAATGATAATCTCTTTGTCCAAGAGTGACATGATGTCATTCTCTCACCCCCTCATTGGAGTGATCCCACTTTTCTTTGTAATATTCATTTTCTCATTTGTTAACCAATCAGAGCTGATTGCCATCCTCAGGAATACCTATTCTTCCAAGGGCATATAAACTGAGCCCAACCACTAAGAGGGGTCTTTGACATTCGAGAGTGCCATTGTCCTCTTTTATTGATAAAGTCCTAACATTATTAATAAAATGACTAAATTACCCAGAAAGTATCTTTCAAACTTTTTAAAAATATCACAGCTTACAATATAACCTTGCTCTATCAACACAGTAACACTGTCAAAAAAAAAGAAGTGAGGTTAGTTTGGTATGCCAAAGCTATGCTGGTTCTTTGTGATTGGTTTCCCTTTCTAAATGCTCATAATGTCTTTAATAGTGAATTCTAGAATTCTTATAGGAATTAAAGTCAAGCGAAGTAGACTTACTCATATTTTGCAGACTCTACCCTCTTCTTACGTTTTACTATAACTGGGACATTTTTCCAACTCCAGTCCTGCAACACCTCTCTTCTTTATCATAATCTTTTAGACAGCATTATCAATCACATCTGCCAGTTTCTTTCACATGACAGTCCTTCATATGTTTGAATACAGCTCTTACGTTCTGTCTCTCTCTTCTCTTCCCTAGTCTGAATAGTCCTAGTTGGCTTTAACCAAACCTCCTATGAAATGGTAAACTGAGTATTTCATGTAGCCCTGGTGACTTGAACTCATTGAGAGAAGCTGATTTAGGATTTCTATTCTTTGTTAAGCACTTTTATTTTATCCTTCCAGGTCTACGGATCGTTATCATTGTCAGAGAAAACAGAAACACAATAAGATGTGAATAGTTCTTTATTCTCTCTATTATCTCTCTCTCTCTCTCTCTCTCTCTCTCTCTCTCTCTCTCTCTCTCTCACACACACACACACACACACACACACACACACACACACACCGTTTCTTCTTCATTATAATCATTTATTTGTGTCTTCAGAAATGCATTCTTAATAGCTTTCCTGTCCCTTAGGCTACCTTCCCTCATAGGATCCTACTGATGCTTCCTCTGAATAGTTTGAAGTTAAGTCCTTAAAAATCTAGGTTGAATTTCTAGTTTTCCCATCCTGCATTACAAATTCTAAAATAGTGTGGTCACTTTCTCCCAGTGCTCCCATTATTTCTACTTCAGTAAACTGTTTCATCTTCTTGGGAGAATCATGTCCTAAAAGAGTTCCCCTTGTTGCTTCTTCCATCACATATAAATAACAAAATTTTCATTAATGCAGATCGAGAATTTATAAACTATGTTGTTTTAGGTAGAGAGTTCTTAGAGCTGTCTAGATAATTGAGTTTCCCTGAATCTGTTGTATCATGACCTTTTACCAAAAGTTATTTCTTGAATTCTTTACCCATTTACTCCAGTCTAGGTGGTGAGTTTTATATGTTTTGACAAAAATTTTTTTCTCTCTCTCCAAGATCCCCATCTGAATTTTGTAACTGCGCTCAGGTTCTGAAATTCCTCTTGAGTACATCTTAATGTAAGTTGATCAGGGGATTCATGCATCAGCTTGAAGAGCTTCTCCAACTAACCAGAAGAGATTACATAGTATGAGCCATTGTTGGGAGATAATTCAAAGGGATCTTTTCAAGCAATGTGAACACTCCCACTGACATCATACTGATTGACTTGCAGAGACTTCATTGACCTCCTGAAGACTTGCTGAATGAGAATCATCAACTTGTTCTTGTGATCTACAAAAGCCAGCTGTGAGACCCAGTTTGGTCTTTTTTTTCTGCTCTCTTTTTCTCTTTGAGATACTCTGTTTGCATTTTTCCTTGTAATCTCCTCTAGAATATAGCAAAGCAAGGTTGGAAGTGAAGGGATTTCTCCTTCTCCACTTCCAGGGGCAGTAATTTCAATTCATAGCAGAAGCACGTAGCAGTACCATTTCACTCAGCCTGGGTAGTTCATGAACAATGTTGATTAATTCCAGATGTTCTGAAGATTTCTTGTTGCAGCGCTCCTTGGAGAAAGAAGACTATCTAGTTCTCCATTCAGTTCTACTTTGAAAGCCAAACTGCTAAGTTACAGGGATTGTGCAGGTTCAGATGTGGAATTTCTTCAGAAATGCCAAAGTATCTTTTCTTTTTAGTGAGACACTAAGCCACAAGTAGTACTGAGAGTTTTGAGGGCACTTAAAGGACTTTATGGAGAGAGATCCACCAGAATTACAAAGAGTTGCCCTGATAGCCCTAAGTTCAATTTTCTTCTGGGCTCCCATTGTATCTTGGGTCATCTTTAGTCATCCTGATGAATATCTGGTGACTGACTACAGATGACTCAGGAGGAGAAAGTGAGGCTGGTGACCTTGCCCAGTCCTCCCTCACTTAAACCAAAGTCAAGTGCAAGTCATTTCTCTGATGTCATGGTTCTCTTTGAAAATGAAGGATGAACACAATCCTTCTGGGGAAGAATACTCCCTGTCAACTTGGATTCATCCTTGAAACCTACATCTTCAACTCTTCATCCTGTCACTACCTTCATCTCATCAGTTGTTAAATCCAGTCACTTCCTTCACCTTTGTAATGTCTCTTCTATATCCCATCCCTTTTCCTTCTTCTGACATAGCTACCATCATGGTGTAGGTCCTCAACAACTCTTTCTTATACTGCTGCAATATCTTGCTAGTTGGTCTCCCTGCATTGTGTCTCCCCTCTCCAGTTCATTCTTCACTCATCTGTCAAATCGATCTTCCTAAAGCATGGGTCTGACCATGTCCCCTCTCCCACCCATTTGGTGAATTCTAATGGCTCCCTATTATGTCTAGGATAAAACATAAAACCCTCTTTTCTGACATTTAAAGCCCTTTACAAGCTGGCTCCTTTCTACCTCACCAGTCTTCTGACACCTTACTCCTTTCACATACCCCACAGTGACAATGACCTTCTTGCTGTTACTTTTACGCAATATTCCATCTCATGATTGTGAATTTCACTAATTGTCTCCCATACCTGAAGTTCTTCCTTTTTATCTCCACTTCCTGGTTTCTATGACTTCTCTCAAGCCTCACTGAAGTCTGACCTTCTGTAAGAAGCTCTTTTCAGTTCCCCTTAATGTGAATGCCACTTTTCTGAGCCTATCTCCAATTTATCCTCAATCTGTATTTTTTTTTGTACCTAGTTATTTGTAGGTTGTCCCCCACATTAGATTGTGTGTTCCTAGAGAATAAGAACTGTATTTATGCCTTTCTTTGTAGATCCAATCTTTAGCACATTGGTTGACACACAGCAGGTGCTTAATAAATGCTTGTTGACTGGTAAGAGGAGGAGCTCATGGGCTCTTTAAGTGCTTTATGTCACAGGCTTCTATGAGTCCTTTATGTTTTAGGTATTTCCTGTTGGGCAAAATATGCAATAACCCCATTATGTGACTGAGTACCTGTGTAGGAACTGGGCAAACTATTACCCATATAGGAACTTTAACATAAACCTTATTTTGGAAATTACCCAGAATGAAACTCTGGGGGAGAGTTTTAATTAGCCAGAGAGAGAAAAAGAGAGAGAGAATGAAAGAGAAAGGGAGGGGGAGAGAGAGACAGAGAGAGAGAGAGAGAGAGAGAGAGGGAGGGAGGGAGGGAGGGAGGGAGGGAGAGAGAGAGAGAGAGAGAGAGAGAGAGAGAGAGAGAGATTGACCCTTTTAAGTCAGCCCCAAGATGAAACAGCCTATGTGAGCCTGGAACCTTTGAAGGTATCCTCAGTGTCATGAGTTACACTTTGGTGACTCATCTGATATTTGAGTGGCTAATGCCTGGGGAGCCCTATACATCTACTGGCTTTGAGTTTGTTTGGGTTTGTTTCCAATTGACTACAAGTGCCTAATCTCTCTTGGGGAACCCTAGAAATCTTTGAGGCTCACTCATGTTTGTTTAATTTTTTATCAAATATAGACTGCTTGCCCTTTCATGGCTTGAGTTCAAGCAGATTTCCAGGATCCTTTTGAACTCCAAGTCCTAGGATCATAGATGATGGGAGCAGAGATTTCAAACTGGCGGGGACTTTAGTAATCAAATCCAACTCCCTCCTTTAATAGAGGAGGAAACAGAGGCTCAGAAAAAGGAAACAATATGCCCAAAGTCCCACAACTAGTAATTGTTTAAGGTGGAATCTGAACCTAGGTATTCCTGATTGCAGCTCTAGTACTTTCTCTTTGGGAGGAAACATTTGATTGACTGATTTTTCAAGAGAGGTGGGAGAATAAAGGATTGATTCGTCATCAAGTCTAACTTTTTCTGGCATCTCTATTTTGGATTGCCCTAGGTACTGCAGGAATCCATTGGAAAAACTGATTTTTTTTTTCACCTGAAGGTAAAAGATTGACTTCAGCAAAAAAGGGAGTAGGGAAGGTTCTAGAGAAACAGTGAAACAAAGCCAGTCTTTCTTCAGTTTGCCTGGACAGTTCACAGAGATAGGCAACTGATTCTCCATCAGTCAATGGACACCTCTGAAATTCAATCACATTTCATGAGACTTGTGTTTCAGTTACCTCTACACAATGTTTGTTGTTTAGTTTTTTCAGTCATATCTGACTCTTCATGGTCCCATTTGGAATTTTCTTGGCAAAAATATTGGAATGATTTGCCATATTAGAATAATTTGCCATTTCCTTCTCCAGCTCATTTTACAGATGAGGAAACTAAGTCAAGTGACTTGCCCAGGTTCACATAACCAGTAAGTATGTGAGGCCAGATTTGAAGATGAGTCTTCCTGGCACTCTTTGGGCTCTGCCATCTATATGCTCATCCTAAAGAATGTCTAAATCCTTCTAATCTCATTGCTTATTAGGAAGTTCCTCATATTGATTCACAATGTCCTTGATCACCACCTTTACACTAGGATATAATACTACTCTACTACTAACTTTAGGTATCATTTTGTTTTTCTTTAAGATATATGTTGTTATAGCAAGTCTTAGAGGTTCCTACGAAGGCAAATTGTCCTCCTTGTATTAGTATTTGTAGTTAAAATTTCTAATTACCCATTCTTTTGTGAACTTGTGCTTAGGCATGTAAGGTCATGGGCTTTATTTCTGCCTCTCTTTTAGATATTTTCCTGTGTGAATTCTATATTGCCTATTGCCTTTCTTCTGAGGTTATGCATATCCCCTTCCGAGGTGTCTGGTTTGGCAGATATATGTGGACAAATTTTCTCATTCCCCCTCCCTTTCCAGATCCCAGAGCTCTTGAGCACAAGACTCCAAGCATATGTTAATTTTATTATCCCTTGTTAGATACTGTCCATCCCTTCACCATGCTTATCCTCACAAATGTTCACGTAATCTAGTTCAGCTATTAGAATATTTTATAGTAAAAGTCTTGCATAGACCCTCTTGGTCCCAGAATAAGAACTGCAAGGATTAATATGAAGGACTTCTGCTCCTTCTGCAGCTGCTGTTGCTTCTGATATTCTGATACCAGTGCCTGACTGCACCTCACTCTTCCCTCCCTTCCATACCAAATAATGTGCTCTTCCTTCTCTCTGTGTGTATCTCCCTCTCTATCTCTCATTTCTCTTTCTCTTCCCTGTCCCCTCAACCCATCTCTCTCTGTATAGATGTATAATTGTGTGTATAATGTATGTATATAGTGCATCACATCTCTACAAATAGATTGCCCTAGGCAATCAGTCAGGACTATGGGATGACAGTAGAGAGTAATGGGAAGGGAGGGAGGCGGTAGAAGGAAGAGGAAAGACTGACCAAGAAGGTGGAGGACCTGGACTAACTGTTGGATGAAGTAGAGTCCAAGTTCTGAGGATACACATCCTTGAGTCTGTGACCTCTTGGGCTGCCGCCAGGTAGGGGCAGCACAGTGGGCTGCAGCCGAAACAATGCCAACTGGGAGAAGGAGGATTATTACTAAGATGATGACAACTTCAGATGAACTAAATTTTATTAGAAACTGATGATGATCTTGATGACCTAATTAATGAAATCTTCGAAGAGCCCTGTTTTGAAAAACCAAACCTGAAAATGAAATGGGCTAAAGGCACCGGGGTCACAAAAACACAAGTGAAATGCCCTCAAGGAGCTTCCAATCAATTAGGGAAGAAAACATGTACATAAGTAAGTGGATATAAAATAAATTCAGGAGACTTCTATGCATGTCATATAGCTAAATTCCAATTAGTGAGAACAGTAAATTGCTAGAAGTGGTTATACTATTTGAATTTACAGTGCATATTTCCATTGTGCTGGAACATTAACTGTATTTTACATATTTATAATTTCAAATAGTGTGAATTTGAATACATGTATATACAACTATCCAAAGAAATCAACCTAGCATCCAGAATATGCTGTTATTAACTAGAAGATGCACTGGGAAAGTGGTAAGAGCCCAGAAATATAGACTCTTGCCCTGGACTGAAGAAGCCTAGGCCACTAGCACAGGCTCAGACCACTACTTTCCCCTCAACTCTGAAAAAAAAGTTCTAATGCAGGAATCCCCTTCAGCTTGGGTGAAGGTCATTTTCATTTGTGGGAGGCCATAGAATGTAAACTCCATCATGGCAGAAATAATTTTATTTTGTCTTTATATCACCATAGCTGACTCTGTGGCTGGCACATGGGATGGGCCTCAACCTGGGATTTCAATAGTGTAGGGAATTCTTCATGAGGAAACTCCATTTACCAATACAGATTGGTACCTTTTCTACAAATTAAGCCTATAGAATTTGCCTAGGACACTAATGGGGTCTCTTTGAAGGTGAGGAGAGTTCAAGTGGTGATTATCCCTGTTGGGGGCCAAAAGAAATGTTCTGTCTTTTTTTAGAGTTGTTTCAGAGATCCTCCTTCCTCCCTTGTTTTCACCTACCCAAAAATCCCACCTTGTACCACTGAGCATTAACCTAAAATAATTTCTAAAGATCCTAAATAATGAGATGAAGAGAAGAAATGTGATCCAGTCTTCTAAACCCAGTTCTCAGGCGGAGCTCAAGTTGAAACCCAAGTCCCAGTCCTCTCTAGTGTAACTCTCTTCCAGTCATTCCAAGTTGGGCAAAAGCTTCCCTGTGAGTCTGAATAATTTTATAAAAACCAATCAGCTCCAGTCTCCTGATACATACATGCATACATGTACGTATATGTTTATACCTACATGTATGCATGTATGTTTCCCCCCAATCAAGACCTTTTTTTTTAAAGAGCCTTGTCACAACGGCCCTTCAAACCCATTTGATTGGGTTGGAGCTCATCATACTGTCACCAGCTCAGTTTTCATTAGGCTTCAGCTTCTCTGTTAGCCTAGCCAAGCAGAAGAACTCAAACACATGCACAAATTAAATCGACATCCAAACTCCACCAATATACAAAGCAATTTAAATGATATTCATTAGAGCGATGACAAGTCCTGATGAGCCTTTCAGGAGCCAAGTCCTTCAGCTTTTGCCGACTCGGTTTCCTGGTCACTGAGGCGGAACCACAGCTACTGTACCTCCAGTTAAAAAAAAATCACTAAGAAAATGAGTCCTTTCTGACACACCTACCTCATTCTCCTTCTCCTCTCACCTCCCACCCCCACCCCACTCCAGGTACAAATGGGCAGGTGACCCTCTGAAAAGGGGTAGTGGAACTACACTAGGGGAAAAAACACCCTCCCCCCCATTAAATGCTCCAATTAAAAAGAATTTCATTTTCAAGTAATTTCATTTCACTTGGCTAGAAAGGTCACTAACTCACAATTATGATGGCTATAAATGTGTCCCTGGGTTCCTGCTTTGGAAAAAAAAAATGGAAATGATATGTTGAAGCTTAATAAAGAAGTATTTTCCATTGTTAATTTATACCAAGATAAAGGGAGGAGGTATTTTCCAACTTTCACTTATTTCCCTGAATAGAAAAGGAAAAAAAAAAAGGAGGAAGGGACGACATCTCTCCTTTCCAGGGGGCAGAGGTACATACATGGGAAAAACGAAGGTGCCAATTTTGGAGCCTAGAGAAGAGCTTGGAAGAAGATATTATTGGGTTGAAAATCCCAAGTCTCAGGTTATGAAAGTTAAGAGACCAACAAAAATAATGTGATCAATTGTGAATTTTCAACAGCCCAGGACAAGGATCCAAGTCAAAATTGTGACTGAAAATTGTGGATTAATGACTAAATCTATTTAGGATTCTGGCTGTCGTTAGTACTCCAGCAAATAAAGCTGCATCCCATGGTCCAATTTCCATTTCTTTTTCAAATACAATTACTGGGAATAGAGCCTTTGCCCTTGAATAGGAGTCTGTTAACACCTGAAAGTATTGAGTAAGCCTAATTCTACATTACCATGAGTATGTTTACCTTTCAGGTCTTGCATTTTGGCTAAATAAACATTTCTTAACTGATTGCTATAATTAGGGCACAGGCTCTCAGTTAAAACAAAAATCATAAACACAAATAAAGGCTTGGAGAATTAAAGTATAGAGAAGAGCACAGCTTGTGGGTTTACTGATCACTCTTCTTCCTTTATCTGTTGATTGTTTCTTCACCATGGACATTAACCAACCAGCATCCCCTTAAGTCTAATATCAACACCATCAGGAATCTTTTATGAAAATTTTATGGTACTAATTTTACTTTATACAGGACCATGTACAAATAAAAAAACAACTTCCTTTGCTCTTTCACTATGAGAATCTAACACTGATAAACTCTTAATATTAGAAACTCTAGCAATGAACAGGAATTATTTCCGCAATGGAGTTATCTCAAGAGGATAATTGGTTCCTTCACCCCTTAAACTGGACCTGTGATTTCACTGGAATAGGGAACTGCCAATAAGGAAACTAACTCCTTCTTACCAATGCAGATTGAGACCCTTTTAGTCAAATTATGAATTTTAAAGTGTCACCTAGGCTACTGAGAGGTTAAAGCATATGATCATAGATTTAGAGCTGAATGGGATTTTAGAAATCATCTAACCTAACTTCCTAATCTTATAGATGAGGAAACTGCCCCACAGAGGTTGGGACTTGCCCAAGTTCACATAGATCATAAGATCTGAACAAAGATTTTCTGACATCTACTCTGTTGCTCTTTCCACATTTCCTAGGTCACACAGTCAGCATGTTAGAGGTAGGGTTTAAACACAACATTCTCCTGACTTCAGAGTTGGCTCTTTCTATACCTACTTTCTATACATACCTACTATGCCATACTTCATTGTCCAATGACCGATGACCCTAGGCAAACCACCAAGACAGTAAGTTGGAGAGTGAATGTCACTCAGCATTGCTAGGATGAGTCTCCTCATAGGAGTTCTGCTCTCCAGTAAAATCACAGATTTGGTGAAAAACTCATTATCACACCTTATGGGAGGGGGAGTTAATTACCTTTGAGATAAAGGATCAAGTCTTTGAATGCAACTCCAGTGGACAGAATTAACACAAGTCTGTCAATGCAACAGTTCCAGCTCTATGAACAAGAGACACTCAGGTAGAGCAGCCATTTTAATGGAGTCTGTAGGGAAGCTTTTTTTTTTTCATTTCGGAATCTTCAGAGGTATGGTAGACCACAGGAGAATGTGACTGCCTGCCTCTGGGAATCCTCTGAAAAAATGGGGTCTCATATCACTGCACTCTCAGGGAGATCAAATTGACCAATGTGGGTCACACAGAGCTTTTCTCTGATTTGTTCAATCCAGTTCAACCAACATTGATTAAACTCCTAAGGCATGCAAGGCAAGGTCCTGTTTGTGTGCTAGACTTACAGAGAAGCAGCATGTAAAGTCACTCACCTTAGTATAAAAATGCAAGCAACCTTTCTTAAAGCAAATACTGAGTTTTAATTACTACTCTGTACTAAAAACTGAGAAAATTCTTCACTTTGAGTCTGTGGTGCAGAAAACTAGTCTTTGGTGAGAATCTTCTCTCTCCTCCATTTCCTTGCCTTCCCCTCCCCTCCCTTTCCCATCCTGATTCCCCAATCCTTTAAGAGCAATTAGAAACAGAAATTTTGCATGCAATGCTGTGCCCAAAGAGAAAGAGCTTGAACACATTTTTTTAATGAATGTCATTTCTTTAGGTCTGATATTTTGCAAAGGCTTACACTGTCCTCACATTGCTTTATGTGTAAGGTGTATGTGTATGTACGAGGAGGGAAATGGTGGCTGCATTTCAGTTATTTTCCCTAGGTCACCTGAAGGCAGTGAAGTATAGTATGGTGTTAAGTACCAGGAGCAGAAAACACACAGGTTTCCTTTACCAAAGAAGATTATATGTGTTTACTAATAATTCCCCAGGGAGAGAAAGGTTAGTGTTTCTATTACCAAAAGAGTAAAAATGGCAATGTTTCCATTAGCTGAAAGGATAATAGCTATTTTTTTTTAAGTTAAAGGATTCATTAAAGAGTCGTGTTTGGGGTTTGTATGTCTTCATTTTTATGATTATTTCCTATAATGCAAAGTGTATTCTTTTAGTTCTAAATTGTCAACAGAATAAAATGCTACTACAACAGACCAATAAAAAAGAGCCATTCAGATGAATTTGAAAAAAAAATGAGGGAGAGGGAATAACATTCTTTTCTAGATAACTTAAGAATCTCTAGCAACAAGAGTTTTTAATATTAAATTTCTTCTGTTTAGCCTTGCTGTTCCAATCAGCATCCTGTCCTCTTTACTGCACAGCTTTATTTCATTAATATTCTTTTTCGTTCAAAATGAGGCTCCTGTGGAAGCCATCCATCCAAAATTAAAAAGCTTTCTTTTCATTGTTTGCAATTTTTTCACCAACTTTACAGGACAGCGAGAATCAGAAATCTTTTTGGTGCAGTGAAATCCAGGGATGGGGAAATTCCTAACCAAAAGTCAGAACTCTTCCAATACTAACTGAGGTGTTAAAGGAGCCTCCCTTCTTTTTTCACTAGAACCGGCAATCCTAAGATGATGCAGTCAATTTTCAAACAGTACAAAACAGTCCAACCCTGACAGAGAGCAAGAGAGTGCCCTGGTCACAATGAGAAGAGCCTATCTTCCTGTTTTGTTCTAGCAAAAAGAAAATAGAATGAAGATGCAGGGCAGATTTAGGTCCTCATCACAGTCAACCTCTCCAACTTACATGTAAGACTTCAGTTAATTATAGAATTCCTGCCGCCTAAAACTTAAAGATACATCACTGATATTTTTGCTAAATGTTGACTCCAGCGAATTGCTCTCTAAGATCTGGCATATTGATTTCTTGTTGTGAAGTGAGCTGTTCAAGCCCCATTTAAGATTTTCATCTTGCATGTAGCCCTGAGCACATCATAGCACCATAAATTAGTTAAATTGCACATTTATCACAAATGTTATTTTAAGATACTGCGTAAATGTGATGGCTGGAAGATATACGGTAGACTGTAACAAACCCCTTCTTGGGTGGGGTTAGGTCAGGGTCACCTTTATACACCTGTGATTTAAAGCTGCCAGTCCCCCATCTCATCCTTTCCCCCCTCCTTAGAGGCCCCCTCCACCAGGCCACTTAAAGACCCCTTAGATGTTTTGTTTTTCTCCTTCCTTTGTATTTCCTATTTACAGCCAAGAGAGGGAAATGAATACAAAAGAAAATTTGAAACTTAACCATGAAAGATCTGAAATTGCATTTTGTCTCCAATTATAAAAGCCAGGGAAAATGCATACTCATTCATTTATGGTGGGTGAAAGGCCTATTGGTGCTGGTGGATGTGAAGAGGGAATGAGGTTGAATGAGAGCAGTCCCTTCCAGGGCTTGTATTGAATAAACACATCTGTATTTTAGAATGAAGAAATAAACTCAAGGGCAGGCAGGCTGGGCAGTAGGGACTCACATTCCAGTGGGCAGGGTCTGCATTAATCACTGTGGATCCTCAGTTGCCATATTTTTCTGAACATAAAATGAATTTCTGGAAACAATAATAAATCCAGTGGCCACCTTCCTCTCCAACCTTAGCTGTTTTACTATTTGGTTCTGTTGGTTGGGATTAGTGGGTCAGATCTCTTACTTTTGCCACTATGCCAAGTTTGAACAATTAGTAAAAACAATTCTAGGGGAAGGGAGGAAAATGGGGGAAAGTGTCAGATTTTCTCTCAAAAGAGGGGAGGGACAGCAGTCATTTGCATGAATCCCCACCTCTTTATAAGCCAAATGGGCCCTCTTTATGATGTAAGTGTTGTCAGCTTAATCTGTTATGCTCAGGACTTTGGATTTTAATAAACCAATGCTATATTTAACCTGTGAAAAATTCAAGAGTGGAAATCTGGGCTCCTGGAACTACAGATCCCAAAGGCACTGGTAGAGAATGTCACTGGTACCCACATGGTCAAGTACCATCCAGGGGGACCCTGGCCGATAGGATCCACTCCCCCGGGTGACTCTGCTCAACCCTATTTGAAGTTGTTTTTCCATCTCCTTCTTTGGGTTCACTCGTGCCCCTCCTCCTTTTTTTTTTTTTTTTTTTTTTTTTTGGTCTGGAAGACCCAATCTGATTCCTCAAAGGGTTAAGGGAAGGACAACAGTCTGGGGCCCTCAATGTAAAAAAACTCCCTTTCAGGATTACCATTCCATAGTTCAGAGAAGTGGAAAAAAGTCCAGTTTTACTAGCAAGACAAGAGAAAAACTAGTACTATTCATTCAGCTTGATAAAAATCAGTGTTGAAATTGACTGAAGTGCTTTTGTAAATCCCAGAGAGATGGATTACTATGCTAAATCTGGAAAGAAATTTTGCACTCAATTTAACAAAAGGGGGGGCGAAGAGGAAATAGGCATATTATTAAACATATTTGAAAGGGATCCATTTAATTTTTAATAAATAAAGGGTTTTTAACACTCAAGTTAATAAATTATGTGGCTGGAATAAATTTCTCATTTGTATCAGGTTACATGGAATAAAAACATTTCTAGTCTATAATTCTAGGTAACCTGGGGGGAAAAGTACTTTATAGTAATAGGGATATTTTACAAATTTAAATTAACGTGTCCAGTGTTTTGTTGGCATGATTTCCTGGAGCTAACAAAAAGCTTGTCATTTTCATATATATGCTCTGCATTTTTCTTTTGCTTATGGATTCATGCTCCTGTCCTCTTGCTATCAAGTGTTGATTCAATACAATGGAGGCAGGGGCTGTGAAGGGCCAAAGTTTCCCTTGCTTGGTACTGCCATGTTCTCCCTTCTTTATAACACAAAATTCCTGACCCAGACGGCAGACCTGAATGCCTGCAGAACACTCGCAGTACCTACATGCCACCTTCTTTCCCCTTCAGCACCATCAACAGCTCTCCTCCCTTTAGTCTGTGCATTCAGGAGGGACCCTTAGATATCAGCATATGATTGGGTTCATTTGCAGCTTTAAGGAAAGTATTTGCTTTCCTATATATGACTTTGTAAAGCCCACCCCTCTTAAACCAGCCCCCTTTCAGGCTAAATCTCACCTGATGTGAAAAGGGGCACCACAACATTCATTTATCATTTACTTTCTTTTCTTCTTTCTCTCTCTCTTTCTTTCTTTCTTTCTTTCTTTCTTTCTTTCTTTCTTTCTTTCTTTCTTTCTTTCTTTCCTTCTCTTTCTTTTTTGGAGGGGATGGTGGTGGTGGGGAGGGATTTCTGTCCGTGCAGCCTCTGAATGAGTGCCAACCTGCTCTTTCAAAGCCAAAGTTCACTAAAACTCCATTGATGTATGTGCAGCTTTTGACTGCCAGCACCTGGCAGACACAGAAACCTACTCAGTCATAAACAGATCGCATACAATTTAATTTTAATGTGCTCGTTAGTCGTAGCACATTTCAGACATAATTGTGAACGCAACACAAAATTATAGCAAAAAGACAATTTTAATGCTGCAGTAGAAAAAAAGGTTATATGAAGAGTCATATAATGGTGCTTCATTGTCAACAACAAAACAGGGCACAGAGTGCGTTACAGGGTCTGTGCTGTTTACATGCCAATATTTTATACATAGATTCTCATATGGTGTCAGCTGTCAGTTACTTCTGCAAATTAACTGCCAAAAATGGAGACGAACAGAATCACTTAGTGTGCCGGTAACCACGGGTTACCTTTCATATGCCTAAAGATAAAGCTGGAGTATGGAATCTTGGGAGAATAATTAGGCAGAACAAAACAGAAAGTTACCAATTGAAATAAAAAGGCATTCTACAGTATGAAATAGCAACCAAGAAGACTTATAAATAAGTAAAAGAGGTTGTATCACAGAATGCCTCATAACTTTTAAGCAAAGTGTTACAGTACAAACATTTTAAAGGCTTTATCAATGTTTAGGAAATACAGTACAAGTTTTTTTTCCCCTTTCCATTTCAAATAGACTTAACCCTTTGAGCACTGAGTTTGTTTTGAACTTCCTTTGACTTCTAATAAATACCTTTAAAAATCATGTGCAAAATAGTTATGATGCTTGCCACGGATGCCCTCCCTGGCCTCTGTTATCTGACTGCTCAAAATAAAAGATAACATGATGCTAATAAATATGCATAATTTAAACATGAACCTCTATCAATATAGATGTACTGTATAGCAAAACAATCATACTTTGCTTTTAGAATAATGTTTCTGCATACTTTATAAATGCTATCTGTGGTATCTTTTGTATAATTTACAATGTTTGAATGTAAAAACAAAAACAAAAAACCATAGACCTTAAAAAAAAAAGGTAGAGAGAAATATACACTATACATAGGCACAGTTTATGCCCAGAGCATAGCAGGTACATAAAACACTGTTGCTATAAATGCAGAAAAAAAAGGTCATTTAACCACGATCACATTTTTTTCATAAGAGAGTCTGAAATCTATACAATATATACATCTATGTTTCAATGTGAAAATAATATTTTTTTTAATTTCAAGGCTTGTTATACCCCTGCAGACCTGCATAAATGGAGGTTCATATCATTAATTATAACTAAGCTGGTAAGGATTTTCTTTTTAAAAAACAGAGCTTCATACATTATCATTGTTATTCTTTTTTTTAAAACCAAATTAATGCAAAAGTGCTTCAAAGTACTCAGAGGGCTAAAGATTAAAGGGTGAGAAATGCCAACACACTTGGGTCACATGGAAAAAGTGTGCCAGATTTCCTTATAAATGCTTAATTAAACTGTCTGTTAATGCATGCAGCTTGAAGCATCAGAGGGATGCCCACAACTAAATCCAATTTACACAAAGTTCCAAACACTTACCACTGCATTTTAACCTTCATATTTTACCAGTAACAACAGCTGATTATGCGCCTCTATTAAACACTGTACAGTTATACAAAACAGTTCAGCCCAGAGTGATTCTCTGCCGTTAGAGTAAGAACATGTGCCAAGAAGGAAATAGTAGCTTTAAGGTGCCTTTGACAGTTTTCCTCAAAGCAAATTACAGTCGTTTTAATCGAAAGCAAATGCTACTGCTTCTCGAGCTCTGAGACATACAGGAGATGATCCTCTGGCGATTTCCCATGTGTTTTGCTAAGATGAAGTTTAACGGCATGCTTGCTTGCAAAGGTCCGATTGCAAAGTTTACACTGGTAGGAAGTCCCTAGTTCCTCTTCAGGAGATGATGTCACCAGTTTTTCTGACGGGGACTTAGTTTGTGCTATCTGATTGTTAATCTGTTCATTGGACAGTTTGGACAAGTCCCTCAATCTGAAACCCAGATGTGACTCCAGGTGACTGATATATGTGGAAGGAGTCCTGATTTGTGATGCACAGTCATTACAAAAGAACACAGGGTGGCCAGTGTCCAAGTTTTTGAGGAACTTGGTTCCCCCTGTCCTTCTAAGCTGGTATTTCACATTGGCCAGCCAGTGGCTGATGGTGGTCATCGAGAGGCCTGTGAACCTGGAGATGTGCATCCGCTCTTGGGGGCTCAGGTCTGACATGATGTACTTCCCTTCTGATGTCTGTCGGAGGCTGGCAGCAAACTGGGCCTGTAAGATCAGCAGGTGCTGGGGATTCCAATTGGACTGGCGTCCCTTCCTCTTCTGGGCTGGTGTTGTCTCCTCAGGCTCTTCTAATGTGGTCCCATCAATGTCAGACTTCTCAGAGATGCTAGAAGGTGTGGAAGATTTTGACGTGTGGCTCTCTGTCAGGTTCTTCAACATATCAGAGATATCTGACAAGGCATTCTCACGAAGCGGCGAGCTGGACATGAACGACATGACGGCCGACGTCTTCGCCGTTGTCACTGCGGAGGAAGAGGTGGCGGGGGATGTTGACGTGGGTGACAAGAGCACTGAACCTAAAGAACAGCTTTTGTCAGTCTTTCCTTTCGTCAAGTCAATGGGCTGGTCATTGTTGATGTGGTAGAAATAGCGGTCTAAGTGGTCTGCTTTCTTGGACTGCAGGGGTGGGGTTGCCACAGCAGCCTTTTCAGCCAAGCTGTTGCTCATCTTGAAGAGCATGCTCATGGGATCAAGGGCAGGCAAGGAGGGCTTGGCTGCTTTCCCCAAATGGATGTTCATGACTGACTGTAGAGCACTCAAGGGATTAACAAAGGGCTGCTCAGGAGGGTGGTCAGTAATGATAGCCGTACTGCTGCTTAAGCCACTTGTCATGGGCTTGACCAGTTCCTTGCCATTCTCTACTGGCTCTGCCAGGGGGCTGCTCTCCTTGCACCCATCCCTTTGAGGACTTGGGCTGTCCTCTTGGCTTTTGAACCCACCATCACTGGAGGCCTCCATTTTGATGGGCTCACTCACCTCACTGCTGCAAGGGGAAGGTGTGGCCCTTTTCATTGGGGAGAGCTTCCCTTCAGGCTCTTTCATCTTTTCTTCAACTTTGGCAACTTTCTCAGTGACCTTCTTGACCAGCTCTTCCATAGCATGGAAGTTGGTCTTTGGCATTGGGGAGTTTTGGCTGCTGGGTGGAGATACCAGTGTCTGGTTCTTTGTGGGTGACACTATCTCACTATTGCTAAACATGGGTTTCAGGGGTGTGCCCTTCCCTGAGGAGCCCAGAGATAATTTCATCATGTTTGGGAGTTGATAGGCTGCATGTATGCTAGGATAGCCACCCCAGCTAGGAGTCCCATTCTGGGCTTTGTTAATAGCCGACGTGACTGTGTTTTCTAGTGATTTTAAGATATCCAATCCTCCTTTGGGACTCTCCTCCAAGTCATTTTCAGTCAAGTAATGGTACTTAGAAGAGATATCATACTTTTCCTCTTCTTCAGTTGATTTTTCTTTGTCCTTAGTTTTTTCTTCAGTCACCACTCTTTCTTTGTCAGTTTCCTTTTTGACTTCCACATTTAATTTTGGGGAAATGCTTGAGGGTGTATTGGAGGGAGAGGTAAATGTGGTGGCTGCCAGGGGAACAGACTGTACCTTTTCATCAAGCAGAGCTGTGATGGTTGGAGTGACGGGAGCCTCAATGATAGGCTTCCCTTTCTTCATGGCCGAGTTGGTGACCTTGATAAAGTGTCCGGTCACCATCATGTGGGCTGTGAGCTCCTGCAAAGTGTCATGGGAGCTGCCGCACTCCATGCACTTGAGGATCTGGGATTTTCTGGCCTCGAAGTGCCAGGCATAGCTGGCCCCATTCTGGTGGCCATAGCGGTTATTTGGCGTGATGTAGGGATTGGAGTTCTTCTGCAGAGCATCATTTGTGTCTGATATAGTTGCCTTTGGGGTCCCACCTGTGGAATCTGGGGAGCTAGGAAGTTCAAGCTCCAGTGGAGCTTTCCTTCTGGTAGCGGGAATGATCTTGGCTGCAACAGGCGTGACAGGTTCCTTCAGAGGCACTTTTTGGTAGTGTTTTGTTTTAATCATATGAACACTCAAGTCCTGGAGAGACTCAAAAGAATGGCCACAGTACATGCACTTTAAAACTTTCTGAGCATCTTCTTTTCCTTCCATTTCCAGCAAGGACCGTTTGCGGGGCTTGGACCACCTCTTGGGGTTGTTGTTATCAGTCTCGTGGTTGTCATCTCGATAATGTCCTGTTTCGTTCATGTGCACTGTTAATTCTACTAACGTATCGTAGGCTGCACTACAGTCTTTGCAACGGAATTTGCTGGCCCCAGTAAATATGGATCCATAAAGCTTGCTGCTTTGTCTGTACAGCTGTACTGTGCTAAAGAGACTGGGCTCTGGGAGAATCCGGCTCTGAGACACTTGCTGCAGCGTCTTAGCCATGGCACTCTGATGCCAATCAAAGCTGCCACTCCCACAGCTGCTGCTGCTGCTGCTGCTGCTACTGCTGCTACCGTTATTCTTCTCTGAGGAGGGCTGGTGCAGGTTCAGATTGAGATTGGACCAGTATGAGTTGGAGAGAAAGTTGTTGTAGACAGCTTTCATCTGCTCCAGGCTGTCGGACACTGCTGAGTCTTCCAATGGGATGGCAACCTCCTTACTCTCCTCCTCGTTTTTAACTGAGCTGCTTTCAAAGTCAGCCATTCGATCACTGGTCTCACTAATGTGAGACTCACTGTCCATCTCATGGCTGGAAAATTCAGCAGCAGGAGAATTCTGGTAGCTGGGACAAGTTTTACTGAACTCTTTCTCAGGGCACGCATATTTGGCGGAGGGCTCCCCATCTGCGGCAGTTTCATCAGGGTCCATGTCTTCATCAACCAGGGCAGCTGCCTTCAATTCATCTGAAACATAGGCTGTGGTAAGGAAGAGATGAAGGGAAGGAGAGAGAAGGGGGGGGAATTAAGAAAGTGGAGAGGGACAAAAGAGAAGAAAGACAAGGAAGAAGAGAAAGGAAAAGGAAAAAGAAGGGGAAGAGAGGCAGGGAGAAAGGAAGATTGAGGAGGAAAACAAAGAAAGGGAGTTTGAGAGAAAGGGAAAGAAAAAGAAACAAATAATAGGAGAAAGAAAAAGGGGAGAGGAAGTGGGGGAGGAGGCAGAAAGGACAAGGAGAGAAAAAAGAAAAAAAACAAGTGTTAGTAAATGCTAACCTTACCTGGCATATTTTTTTTTTCTTCACTTTAAACTCAGCAAGCAAGATAGGCACTTTTTTTCTTTTTGTAAAACTAAATAGTTAAAATGTGGTGTTTCTTCAGACCAAAAAAAAATTCTGCTCTTCAAACATAATTTGCCACCTTATTCTTCTCAAGGGGCAACAGCTTGAAATTAAAACTAAATTTGAAATTAATGAAGCACATTCTGGAGGTGGCATTCATTTCTAAAGTAATAAATTACTTGTATCAACCTCAGAGACAGCAGTTCCTGTCTGTCAATTAATATGTCTTGTGCTTCTTCTACCCCTAATGCATTTCTTAACAGACAGATTCACAATTTAAATTAAGCAAGCATTTTTAACTCATTACATTTTGAGACTCAATCTTTAATAAATATAAAGTACAAAAACATCAATAAAATTTTCGCAAAGTAAAAAGAAAGTACATCAATTACAATAAATTAAAAACAAGATTTCATGGGTTCTTTTCTTCCTTCTCCTGGAACAGCAGGTAATGTGGAAGCTTATAATAACTCTATAATAGGAATGGGAGCATATAGGTTATAGATGGAATGGAAGACCCCATTCTCCTCTGAACATCCCGCTCTCCCTTGCCACGCAAAAAGCCATGCAGAATGATGTCAGGAGAAGTTCAGGAAAATTGGTATGCGGTGCTCATTCTTGCTGTATAAATATATACAAGACCTTCCAGTGGACCTTACAAATGTCAAAGTGTTTGCTCTTTAGACTACTTTGTCAATATTTACTCAGCATAAGCTACACAGACACCCAACAGGGATCCTGTCTTCTTGGAAGTAATGCAACCAGTGATGGAAATCTCACATACTCTTCCTGAACAGGGGAGGCAGGGACTGCCTTCTTTCAGGCAGTTTTCCTTAGTCATACTCCGCCAGCATTTTACCTACAGCACATTCATCTAGAGGAGCAGAGTCTGCAGAGACTTGCTTGGAGAACACACTCATGGAGCAAGCTGATTAGTTTTGCTTTTCTTTGTTTTTATCCCTATCTTGAGCAACCACCACCCTTCAGAGCAGCCTCGAAGGAAAGGACACTTTTCCTCACACCCACCTATCAGAATTAGGAACCACTTAAAGTCTGGACATCAGGCTGCTTTCCTTGGCTCGACTAGCTACCATCTCACTCAAGGAAAAGCAGGTATATATGCATTTGGTGTGGGCTGGGGTTTCTTCACACTAATTTAAAATAAAATTAGCAATCAGAGAGAGGAAGCAAAAGCTGACTTTGGGGGAACAATGAACCACAAATAGGCAAAATGTGGCATCCTAAAAGCAATTTCACCTTTGGAGTGGAGGGGAATTGTTCTCACTATGATGTAATTTTCTCATAGCTAAACAGACACACTAGACTTCATTTCATTATTGTTTCGTTCAGTTCAGTCTCAATTTATGTCAGAATAGGGCTGGACTTTGAGTTTCTGGGTTAGAACCACAATCCCTGGTAATTACTGGATCATGATTCAGAGAATACACCTGATCTAATAATATTTGAATGGGGATCAAGGGGAGAGAAAAGTCTAAGATTACTGCAAAGATGGTATGGTATCAGGAGAAATGCATGAGATATGGAAATCAGAGGACCTGTACTCATCTCCCAACTCTGTTACTGCCTGAGTGACCTTGGACAAGTCATTACATTGCTAAGGACTTTCTCATCTACAAAATGAAAAAGTTGCTTCAATGGAGTAATGGCTAAGCAAATTGTGGTACATGAATATAATAAAATGTTGCTTTGCTGTAAGAAATGACAGATATGAAGAATTCAAAGAAAATAATTCAAAAAGTCATGGGAAGATTCATATGAACAGAATGAATTAAGCAGAACCAGAAAAACAATATATACCATGGCTACCACAAATGGAAACTGAAAGAAAAATAACAACAACGAAAAACAACAGAAACTGAAAATTGTGTAAGTATAATGAACAAATAGGAAGCTTTACTGAGGTAGGGAAAGTAGAAGCCTATGAGTATGGAACACTGCATATACTCTCAGTCTTGAGTGATATGTTAGCTCAATAGTACTTCCTTTTATCCCTCTTCTTTTTAAATTTTGGACCATGGGTTGCCCATGGGTAAAGGAGGGGGAAATGATATATTCAGAAATGAAGGTAGCATAGAAAAAATATATTGATATAAAGGAAAAACTTTAAGGAGAAAAAATACAAGGTTTGTCTCAGTGACCTCTAAGGTCCCTTCCATTTTGAAATTCATGATCCTTTCCAGGTCAAGAGCTCAGAATCAAATCACAAAGATGAAGGCTTATTAAACATTTCTCTGAAAATCAATTACAATAGTCCTACCTTTCAAATCAATTCAACAGTCTTTACAGAGGACCTACTATGTGTTGTGTGTCATCCACAGAAGAGGGCTACCTGATTTATGTGAGTTATCTGTCTAGGGAGACAGGGTGGATTTTAGGTTCTGTTTAATGCAATCACTGAAGCCATATATGTACTTATAGATTACAAAAATAAGATAAAATGGCAAAAAGTATTCTTCTTGCAGAGCTGCAGCCAAAATATATGGGGAAATCTTCTGCGTGCCCCAAGATAAGTAGGCCTGGTTCATACTATGAATACAGTCATTTAAAAATCAAAACAAACCAGCTCTTCCCTCCCTCTACTCCCCCTACGCAGAGAAATAGAAACCTCTCTCAATCGTTTGCATAGCTTGCTATATCTCAGAGCAAACTTCTGGAAATTTGCTGTACTACACTCTACAGAAACAAGCTTAGGATGTGACAGGCAGAACAGGCAAGAGCCAATGGAAAATGCCAAATGACAGAGTTCGAGCAGCATCTAGTCGGGTCTGAATGACATACACTGCACCTCTCCTATAATCCTTCTGAGAGGGGATTAGATCAGGGGTGAGTCTGTGTTCAACAAGATGCAGTACAATATTTGGAAGGAAATGAACTGTATTCCAATGTGCATAACACTTCTATTAAATACCTTTTTTTAAAAACAATTATTATTATTTTAAACAATAAGTCACAGGAAGCAAAGGAAAACAGAATTGTCAGCTGCCTGGTTCATGCTTATGGAGGGTTTGGAGGAGATTCTCGTCCTTTGTAAACAGTTATTAAAGCTGTTTTCTTCACTCCTGCTATCCCTGCATGCTGGGATCTGCTTGTCAGGGCTGCCACATCACATCACCGGCTTTTTCTTCTTTACCCCAGTCACACCTAACCAATGGACTTGAACTATCCAGTGTGGATACAACTACAGCAACCACAGCAACCACCCCCTGCTCTTCCTTTCACCCCTCCCAATCACTACCATCTGGGACCATGGAAAAAACAATGGTTGGTGCAAGTAGTGACAGATCCTGGAAAGGGATGGGGGGGGAGACTCAAAGTGGCATTAATTTCAAAAACATAAAAGGGAATCCTAATCCTTGCTGGCATATTCTCACCCTTTCCAAACCAGTCATAAATGAGATGTACACTGAACAAGATACTGTTAAACTCGTATAAAAATGAGTGCACAATTCAACAAGTACCTCCAAAACGCCTCCTATGTGCAAGACGCTGGCCAGGTTCTAGGGGATAGAAAGATAAAAAAAGGAAAAATAGTCTTTCCCCTCAAGACGCTTACGTTTTACTGGAGAATGTTCCCAGAAAGGGAGCTTTATAGGGGCTGTTGAACTGGCTACAATCCAGAGGTGGGGACCATTTCTACTTTTATGTGGAAATTGACATGAAAAAAAAAAAAGACCAAAAGCAGGGTAGCTTGGTGGGTAGCAGAATGGGTTTGGAGTTGAGGGGCGTGGGTTCAAATCCAGCCTTTATTACGCTTAACTAAAAATTATTTTATTTCTCACATGTAACTTTGGGTAAAACCCCTCCATTTTCCCAACTGTAAAATGAAGAGTTTAGGTTCGTTGATTTCTAAGGTCTCCTTAGCTCTAAATTCTATGATACTCTGACTTTAATGTCTTCCCTGAGAAGGATGTTTACAGAAATGTAATAAGCAATATTATTGTTGCTTATCACTATTGTCATTTTAATAACAATAATAGTTACTATTGTAATTTTTAATGACTGGATCATAGGTTTCAAACTGGAAGAGACAGAGAGGAAGGAAGGAAGGGAGGGAGGGAGGAAAGACATTTATTAAGCACCTACTATGTACCCTCTAGGTACTATTATTATTATAATGGGGCAGCTGGGTGGTGCAGTGGATAGAGCACCAGTGCAGGAGTCAGGAGGACCTGAGTTCAAATCTCACCTCAGACACTTGACACTCACTAGCTGTGTGACCTTGGGCAAGTCCCTTAACCCCAACTGCCTCATCCTGGGTCATCTCCAGTCATCCTGATGAATATCTGGTCACTGGATTCAGATGGTTCTGGAGGAGAAATGAGGCTGGTGACCTGCACAGCCCTCCCTCCCTCAAAACAAAGTCAAGTGCAAGTCGTGTCATCATTTATCTGATGGCATGGTCTTCTTCGGCAACAAAGGACAAAGACACACACATTATTATTATTTTACAGGTGAGAAAACTGAGGTCAAAAGAGGTTAAATGATTTTCCCAGGGTCACAAAGCTAATAAGTATATGGGGTAGAATCTGAATTCAAGTCTCTCTGACTACAGACCCAGCACACTTTCCACTATACCATCTAACTGCTGAAGAATTATGTAGTGTAACTTCCTCTTTTAATACATGGGGAAAAAACTTGGGCTCCAGGAGACTAAGTGGGTGGCATGCTCCTCATTACATAGCAATCTATCACCTGGTGATCAACCATCTGATATGAGCAATAAAAGTCTTAGAAGCATAAATAGTAATAATAAATCACTTCCTGCCATTTACATGGCACTTCGTGGTTACAAACCACTTTGCATATACAACTTCATTTTACCTTCAAAAGAGTCTTGTGAGGTCATCTAGGCCAAGACTATTTTCTCCTTTTTACAGATAAGGAAACTTCCAACTCAGAGAGGTGGATGACTTGCCCAAGGCCACATAGGGAACAACTTCCTGACCCTCAGGAAGCCCAAATGGTGGAACGGATGAGAGAAAGGGAGTCTGTGCAATTCTCATTCCAGGACTGATGTCTTGAGGAAAGTGGTTGTTTGGAACAGGAGCATTCTCTGATCACTCCAACTCAATGCACCCATTCCTTCCTCAACCTTTCTGACTAAGATTGTCTTAGCAATTAATCATATGCTACCTAGTCAAATACTTTCTATTGTTGTCTTGAGCTGTTATTCAAATCTCCTACTGTTGGTTACTTTATCAAATGGGTGACTAATTCATTTGTTTATTTATTTATCATAAATATAGTAAAAAAGAACATGGACCTAAATCCAAAAAACTCACGTTCCGGTGGGATTGTGAACAGTACCCATGGAAGGAGTATTCACATAAGAAGATCACACAATACTATCAAGATATATCAGTATAAAAATGTTATCCCTTTCAGCAAATGCAAATAACAAAGCAAAATCTGGAGAAAATGTCTAAAAAAAAGTAAAAATTCAAACCACTTTCATTTTGATTAGAAAAAAGGATATATCAAAGTAAGAACCATAATAATTGCTGTTTAACTATTCATATTCATGTGCTGTGTGCTGAACGCTAGGGCAGCTAGGTGGCACAGTGGATAGGGTGCTGGGCCTGCAGTCAGGAAGACTCATCTTCTTGAGTTCAAATCTGGCCTCAGACACTTAGTCGACACTTAACCCTGTTTGCCTCAGCTTCTCATCTCTAAAGTGAGCTAGAGAAGGAAATGGAAAACTACTCCAACCCTCTTTGCCAAGAAACCCCATAGTCATAAAGAGTAGGACATGACTGAATAAGCTGGGTGCTAAGGTTCGGAAGGGCAGGGGACACTTCTTTCCTTATACATCTTTATATCCCACCCCCCACCCCCAGCACAGAACAAAGAGCTTTACAAATGGGCGCATAGGGATTCATTGATTAGAGATGGATGTAATTTGGAATGTGATTGGAGGTTTCTTCTAGCTCTGGGGTTATTATTCAGAATGATAATTTAGATTTGTGGACTGCTTCATATTTTCTAATTGCTTTCACATCTATCACATCCTATCTATCCACGCCACTGTCAATTACGCAGCCATCAAGACTGAGGATTTAAAACTGGGAAAATTTTCAGACATCATCTAATCTGAGGGTTTGTAACCTGGAATATATAACCCCAGGGGACATAAGAAGCTTGTCAAGGGGGTATGAGAGCACTTGGTAAATAACTATATCATTCTATTGAAATTAGTAAATCTCTATTTCTTCTGTGCATGTGCATGGTAAATTAGAATTTATTTCCTTTTATATGGAATAGGTGCATGGGAAGATTTACTGGAAGTCAAAGGGATACCAAAAAAGGATGGGACCCTCTGATCTCATATGACTCTCATTTTTAAAGATGAAGAAATTGAGACCCAGAAAAGTTAGATGATGGAACCAAAGTGACAGAGGCAGTAAGTGGCAGAGGTTCACTTGGAGTCAGAGTCATCAAACTAGGGTTCTTTCTGCACAGGTAATTGGATGGTCCAGTGGAAAGAGTGGTGGGTCATCTGGATCTAGCTCTTGTTATTCTTGGTTTCAAAGAGGACTAGTGACATGAGGAGGGTAATGTCTTGACTTGCAAGTGAGTTGGATTTAAGTGAGGCAGAGCCATGCAGAGTCATCAGTCAACCAGTCTTGAGTTCTATTCCAGCCTCAGACACACTCTCTAACTGTTTGACCCTGGGCAAGTCACTTCACCTCTATCTGCCTTCATTTTCTAAACTATAAAATTAGGATTATAATAGCACCTATATCCCAGAGTTGTTGGGAGGATCAAATGAGATATTATTTATAAAGTACTTAGCATAGTGTCTGTCACATAGATGTGCTTAATAAATTAAATGTTTGTTTCCTCCTTCTATCTATGGCACAGCTGAAAGTCATATATATCTCTCTTTCTCTGTCTCTCTTTCTCTATCTCTCCCTCCCTCTCTCTGTCTCTTCTGTCTCTGTCTCTCTCTCACACACCCACACCCACACACACAGAGTCTCACAGTGAAGCTCTTTGGGCCTGACCTTTTAAAATCAGAAGACAGAAATCTTGTCCTCAGGGCAGGGTGAAGAAACTAGGTAGGTATCTTCAGTGATCTCTTACTGATGTTGCATTTCCTAGTTGTCTCCTGCACTGAAATTTCTACCTAAACAATATATTAGCATTTGCTTTTAATAAATAAAATTTACACCTTTGCTGTACCATCAAGTAGATGAAGCAGCTGGGCTGTGGGGGAGAAAGCTCCCATTCAAATAAAATCAGCAGCTGCAAAAAGACCCAAAGAAATATGGACGAGAAAAGACTAGCAAGCAAGGAGTTGATTGGGGTGGCATTTGTTCCATTTTCCCCCAACTTGCTCAGTTGCTAAAGTTCCTCTTGGAAAAGTGAAGTCTCTGCTGAATTGCTAATATCAGCTTCGTTCTGTAACATTCCTGCTCTTTTTCCTTTTTTTTCCTTGCTCAAAATAAAAAGTAAATGCTTGGAACAGCAAGACAGCAATAGAACCCTTCCCTCATGCCTAGGGTGTGTTTTTAGACAACTGGATGATCAGAGGAATTTAGCAAGAGCAGAAATGAGGGAGATGATTTTCTAAGAATGCTTTTTCATGAGAAATAAAATAGCCTCCCACAACTCCTCATGTGCCAAGCTCAACACCCCACCCCTTCTACAGTACTCCCTCCAAATCCCACCACTTCCATCTAACTCATTCTAAGCAAGAGCACAGAAGGGAGGGGCACCAAAGCTAAACTGGCCAATACAAAGCTTTTATCAGTCACACAAAATTGATTAAATTACACATGAAGTGTAATAGTAATAAATATCAGCACTTACATTTTATAGTGCTTTTGGTAACAAAGTGATTTTTATGATGGTATCTTATGATATCCCCATAACAATTTGGTGTGTTAAAATATTTTCATCACTGAAATTTGGAGATGATAATATGTGCGATTCAACTAAATGGCTTCTGAGGACCAATCCAGCTCTTGAACTGTGATTCCATATGATTCCTACTTATTGCCAAAGGCCACATGACAAGTTCAAGGAGGGGCTAAGGTTCAAATACAAGTCTTCTTAAACAGAATCACAACAAGTGATACAGCAGTCTTCCAGCAGCAGGTTTGTCTTAGGCATGTTGAGAACAGCATCTGTGTCACAAAGGACACTTAAGTACTATCAAAGTTTCACATTGATGGTTCATGGACTAGGTAAATGCCAGGCCGCTGACTGTCACCACCCACCAACAGGAAATAGCTATTGTTGTTTGAGTTGTGGTGTTGAGTGTGAGCATATCTGAAAATTGACAAATCCATCCTGCTGCATCTAGAGGAGGTCGGGAAGAGGCAGCTCCCTCATTAATATTTATTGTAATCATTAACTAAACTGAAACACTAGGTAAAAAGAAATTAACACTTTGTCTATAAATATATAACTGTAAGTTGAGGTGTAACAGAATGCATTTCTATGAAAGTTGGAATTACCTTCATCCTCAAGTCCTGGATCACCTTCCTATACTAGTAAGATACAAGCTGCTCTGTCACTGCTAGAAACCATGTTAAGTACATGATGAGAACATTCACGGTAAAGGATGATATGAGTATACTTGGGTAGGTGGGGTAAAGAGAAAGTTAGACAGCACACTTCAATGAGAGGTTCTATAAAGTCCTTGATAAAAATGTTAAATTTGGCACAGAGTAAATAAAGCTCACAATTCTCAGGGTATTCTATTTTGAGACATCCCTGAAAATCGACATTAACCAGTTAATGATCTACGTTGGGGGTCCAGTTGCTCAACTCATTCCAATGCACCTAACAGTACTATGATTTTGCCCACTGCTCTCCATACTGACTTCAAGGGTAACAGGAGAAATTTATTAAGGGAAATGGAGATCTTCCTCTTCTTCTCCTAGTATCTTGGGTGCCAGTTCACTGCTTGGTTTAGCTAAATGTAGAAAGATTCCTTACAGGAAGTTTGGCTGTATAGATGAGATTAAGAGGGATTCAGGGGAGGGGTAGCAACCCATTAAACAGAGAAAAACTCAAAATGGTCCTTAGTGCAACGTACAGAAGAAAAGCTTTCCCAAATAAAACTCCCCCTTGCTTTCTTCTCCCCTTTCTTCTCCTAACAAAGCAATATCCAGCATACACCTCTCTCCCCACTGAAGTTATTCTCTGATCTACCAGTCCCTCAGAATATACAGACATAGCCATCTAAGGGAAGGTGAAGGAAGAGGGAGAGAAGAGAAGAAAAAAAAGAAAAGGAGAGGAAAGAAGAAGCGGAAGAAAATGAAAGTAATGTGAGTTGTATGAAACAAAAATACAAAGGAAATAAAAGGAGACCGAGTGGTCATAGCATGGAGGTTTATGACTGCTCTTCAAGGGGCAGAGGGAGGAACTAAGTGAGAAGAAGAGAAAAAGAGAAGAGTCAGATGTGTACAATTGGTGTCCCCTGGCAAAACTGCCACCTCTCAGTCCCTCCCTTCTTGACCCCATTGCCAGACTCTTTCCCCTGGAATTCTACAGGTCATAGTTTTTAGAGGAAGGCACAGAAGAGTGTTTTTAATGATTATCTTTTAAAAAACAACAATTTGATAAACGTAAATTTTGATCCCAAAGAAAGTTACAGTAACCTTTCACTATGAAAAAGAAAAGAGAAAAGGATCATGGGAGAAGATGGGTTGGGTTTTCAGCTGCAGCTGATGTGAACCCAGAACTCCCTCAAATATTCTCATAATACACAACACTGAGTGAAGGAAAACATCATGAGGACCCGGTACACAGACTCCATTTCCATAATCCCTAGCATTCCTATGGCACGGTACCCATTTTCCTCAAATACTTTCACATTTAGTACCTATCCCATTTACAAAAATCCTGTGAAGTTTAGCAATGTCCATCTCACTATTCCCATTCTAAAGATAAGGACAGTTCTTTAAACAAAGATAATGAAGATTAATTATCAATAGTTCAATGAATATTCTTACACAGATAAAAGTTACATGGATTTTTTTTTTACCATCATCTATCTCTTTTCTGATTACTGTTACAATTGAAACCAATTATGGTCAAAAATAGATTTTTAGCTTCAAGGGACCTCAAACTCCATCAAGTGTCATCCTTTCATCTTATAGAGGAATAAAATCAAGGACAGAGAAGTTAAGTGACTTACCCAAAGTCTCACAGGCAATAATAAGTGGTCAGAGCCAGGATTCCAACCTAGGTCCTCTGAGAACAAAGCCAGCATTCCTTCCGTGAATCACAAGAATGCTCTATTATACTAAGGACCACTTTGAGTTTTTCTCTGCTTTTCCTTCCCATGATTTCTCTCCCAAACTTACCTATGTAGCCAAGTATCTTTAAGAGTCTCTCCACAGTTAGGTCAGTCAAGTGGTAAACTGGTACCCAAGATATTAAAAGAATAAGAAGACCCCCAGTTCCCCTAACAATGTTTCTACTGTTACCCTTGAAGTCAAGATGGAAAGCAATCAGTAAGATTAGATGTACTGGAATGTATTAGTTAATAAGACCCCAAAAGAAGTTAATTAATGGGTTAATGTCAATTTGCAGGATCTCTCAAATACAGTACCCTGGAGAAGGTAAATTTTACTGTGTGCTATATTTAACATTTTTGTCAAGGATTTGGACAGATGGCATTGCTTGTCAAATTTTTAGGTAATTCAAAACTTAAAGTAGAGTCAATATATGGGATCAGAATCTAATGGCAAAAAAATAGACTAGAACAGAAATGTCAAATATGGGGAACATAGCTCACAATACTCTCAAGTGAGCACCCCAATCAGATCAAAATGTAACTAGAAAATATTTAACAAAACAATGAAAATATAATAGATTTAATGTTAATATATCTTTTTCTATGCCAAAACACAGCTCACAGGAATCCTCATGTATGGCTTACAGTTTAGTGATCCTCATTTCTATTTGAGTTTGACATCGCTGGGCTAGTATGATGGGCCAAATCAAATAAAGTGAAATTTAAAAGAGACAAATCATAAAGTTCTACACATGGGATCAAAACATGAACTTCAGAAGTACAGGCTAGATAATAATGCCTGTGAAAAAGGATGTGAGGGGGTTAGGTTACTGAAATTCAATATGAGTCAACAGTGTGATTCGGCAGTCCAGACTGAATTAAGAGATTCTTTGTGTCCAGAACAAGGGAAGTAATAGTTCCAATGAAATCTAACTCAATCAAGTCACATCTGGGATATAGTCCTATTCTGGAAACCATATTTTAGGAAAGACACAGAAAAGCTGAACTATATCCAGAAAAGGATGACCTAGCTGGTACAAGGACAGAAAGAACGGGAGGGATGGCCTGAATCAAAGAAAACAAGGAGCACTAGGTAGCTATCTTCAAGCATCTGAAAGGCTGTCATGAAGAATGTTTAGATGTGTTCAACTCTGTCCCAGTGGGTAGAAGCAGGATGTGATTAGAAGTTGTAGAAAGAGAGATTTAGACTTAATAAAAAGGGGAAATTCCTAATATTTAGAGGTATTTAGATGTGGAATAGCTTGGCTAAGAATAAAATGGGTTGCCTCTCACTGGAGGTTTTCAAGTATAGGTTGGATGGTCCTCTGCTGGGCATGTTACAGAAAGGGGATTTCAGTCAAGTATGACTCACACTAGATGTCCTCTGAGGTCCCTTTCAGTTATTAGGTTCTGGAAGTCTGTGGGTACAATCTCTGTTTATGGGAAAATAAGAACTGAATAAAATGAGATCTGCTGGGGCTAAAATATGCATGGATTTGATAATAACCACATTGATGAAACCACAGATCTACAAAATTATCAAAATTCAACTGAGACCAAAGAATGTTAAGGGACTTATCTAAGGTAATAGAGCTAGTTATCAATAAATTTAGGGCTAGAAACCAGTGCAACTGATTCCTAAACAAGTATTTCTTTTCATTAAACTTCCTGCAGATGCCTTGTATATCTATTAAAGTCATTAAACCCTCCAAGAATGTAGGGACAGGACCAATATTTTCATGACAACTATTTAAGTTAGGTTTTATCAGACAAGACTAGATTTACTGTGGGATCAGTGAACATCACACAGGTATCCCCAGAATGTTCAGTACCTCATCATTCTTATAGGGATTAGCACCATCAATTACCTCTTAGAAACTGAGAGTTCAAGGCCAGCGTAGCCTAGAGTTGGCCATACCTGGCAGTTGCTTGAGAATTCAAAAGAAACCTTTGGTAAGAAAGTACCACTTTTTCTTAATCAGTCAGCAAACAGGGCAATATGTGGCAGAATTGGGATTTTGGATAGCAGTCCAGGGCAAAACACACAGGGTAGGGTATAACAAGGGACATTTAAATATTTCTGAAATAATGAATCATATTTTAAATATTGGAAAATTCCATTCTCTATGACACTTAAGTCTGTCCACATCTTATCTTTGGTCAGTCATTTTGCCTGTATTACAGTGATAGCTCAAAGTCTCAGGGATATAGTACCATGAAGTTGAAATTTTCAAACCTTGTCTTAGAATGTTAAAAATACTTTGCTCTGTTCTGGTGGTTGGAAGTAGGGAATTCTAAGTTCTAATCTAAAATCTGCCTACATGAAGTATTATTGACTAGCTTTATGACCAAAGTTATTTAGCTATGCGATCTTAGCAAATTACTTCCCTCTCTGGGCCTCAGTTTCCCCATATATAAGACAAAAGGCTTAAACTAGATGACACTTGAATTTCTTTCCATCTCTTTAACATTCTATGAAATTCTAAATGTCCTTGGTCCTCTCTGTGAATCTCTGAATTACAGAGACTCTTGGAGGCTTTCTAGTTTAATTTGTACCCTTGAACAAGAATTCTTCCTTTAGTATGGAGCCCTGCCTAGGAGGCTCCCTGTGAAGAAGGACCTAATACATTCCAAGGCAGCCAATTCACTTTTAGGTCACTAAATTGTTAGTACGGTTTTTGTTTGTTTGTTTCCTACCTTATTAGAGAAGAAGAAAGGAGCTAGAGATACCCAGAATGAACCAATGACAACTTGTTTTGTTTAAAGAAGGAGGCAAAGAGGTGCCAATCCATGTCAAGATGGAAGAGCCATGAGCCAGTCATGACAGCAAAGCCACCTGGACAAACAGAAACCAAAGAGGAAGACCAACAAGGTTTACCTTTAGAGTACATGAGCCTCTCTGGGCATTTGGACAAAAGTCTCATTTTAATAGAAATGACTGGAACCAACCCACCTATTGTGTTTTATTTCCCTAACTATACCACCTCTTTCTCCTAGATGAGAGGTTTGTAACCTGGGTTCCATTAACTTACTTTAATTTTTTTATGACCATATATAAATATAATTGATTTTTATTGCAATCCTATGTATTTTCTTTTATGTATTTATACATGTTACTCTGAAAAAGGGACTGTAGACTTCATCAGACTGCCAAAAGGGTCCACAAAACATAAAAGATAATTATCCTAGACCCTCCAGCCCTCTCCAAGCCAAGACCCCAAGCAAACAAAACAAAAATAATGTATAAGTATATCTCACCTTAACTCCACTTAACATTAAAAAATTTAGCTTTGCAAAACAAGTACATAAGGAGATGATTATTATTTTTACAGAAAGATTCATTGCTGGAGAAAAGAACTTGCCATAGGGTTCCTTGAGATAGCTGGCTCTCAGGTGCCTTTAAAATTTGTATAGGAGTTTTAAAAAATCAGTTTTCATAGAGCTTTATTAGAGACACATATTCTGAATAAAGTGAAAATGGGCTTGTGTAATTACTTCCTTCTTACTCAAGGTGCTCAGTCAGTCAATAAACATTTATAAGCACCTCCTATGTGCCAGGCACTGTGCTAAGCTTTGAGGATAGAAAGAAAAGCAAAAGATAGTTCCTGCCCTTGAGGAGCTCACAGTCTAATGATCAGTTTCATCCTTCACAGGATCGCAGGATTCAGAGCTAGAAAGGAACTTAAGATCTCCTAGTTCAATACTCTCAATTTACAAACGGAGAAACAGAGATCCAAGGAAATTAAGTGATCTACCCAAGGTCACAGAAGTTGTTAGGCATTTGAATTTAGGTCTTCTGACTTCAGACTCAATGCTCTTTCTACTATATTATCCTTAGATGTGATGCCATTACACACACACATATACATATACATACATATGTACATATACATACATAAATATACGTATATATATACGTATATATATATATATATATATACGTATATATATATATACGTATATACTCTGTATTCCCTTGGAAGCAAAAGTAGGGACCAGCTCTTGGCACACACAGCTTGGGATAGCTGTTCCCTTCTGAGGCAGCTAAGCATGGGTGAAAGGACTAGAGGAAAAGGGGGCAGAGGACTACATGCTGATTCTGATCTATCCATCAAGTTTTTCCCATCCCTGCTCTCTCTAAGTGATCCTTTCAGTACCAAAAAACCTGGCTCTCTAAAGAGCCAGCAAGAAAGGAAGAACAGGGAAATAAGGACATAGCATATAGCAGGTTGGCCGATGGGGTCCTGATTAGGAAGGCATGTGATGGGTGCAGTGTTGATGTGGGACTTTTTTCTTTTTCCAAAGAGTTAAGATATGGCAGAAGGAAATGAATGATGGAGCAGGAAGGCTAAGCTAAACACGCACTGGGTAATACCACAGTGATTAGATTGAGTTGTTGGACCTCTGTTCATGATATTAAATAGGCAGCAGGAAGAGAAAATTGGTTTTAGAGATGGAGAGCTAAAAGCTGGCGCCCAAGAGACTGAGCATGCCAATGGGAAATTCCCATTGCACCCATCCATCCATGGTTGGGAGAGAGACTAAATGGTCTTTGCAGTAGTGATGGCGGCTCTGAACATTGGGGAATAGCTTATCGATGTCAACTCAGGTCTCTGTAACAGACAGTGTGGAAGGCCTCTTCAGAAGTAGTGCTCCAGTATGGTGCTTCTCTCCCACTTTGAGGCAACACAGCATAGAAAAAAGACATCTAATAACTGGCCCCAGACGGAGGAACTAGAATGATGTCATGGAGTTGGAGAGAAGTGAATACAGGGGCCATACAGCTTCCTAACAATTGGAACTCTTAAAAGTAGAATGAGAGAGATAGTGACCGTGCCCCTCTCCTCAACTGGAGGTCTTTGTGTGAAGGCTAGATGCCAAGTTCTTGGTCATTTTGTAGAGGGGACTCTGGTTCAGGTTAGAAACAGGCTAGCAGATGTCCAAAGTCCCTTCTGGCTTGAAGATTGTGTGCATCTCAAGTCAGAGAACTTGTTTTCAGGCTCTACTTAATATCCATGACTAAAAAAAGAATGGGCCTACTTGAGAAATAACGAGTTCCCCTGTTACTAGAAATTTCTAAGCAAGAATTGGATGAACCCTTGTTAAGGGCACAGCACTGTGCCTGGCTTTATCAATGCTTGTTGACTGAATGATTGTAGATGATATTATAGAGACCATTCCTTTTCAGATATAGATTGGACTAGAGGAATGCTGAGACTCTTTTTAGTTTTTATATTTGGTGATTTTGAGAAATCACATCAGTTTCCTGGGCCTTGGTTTTCCCATCTCTAAGATTAGAGGGTTGGGTCTCAGGAGAAGGGAAAGGAAGGAGAGAATTTAGAACTCAAAATTGTTTTTAAAAAAATGAATGCTAGAAAATGGTCTTTCCATGTAACTGAGAAAAAATAAAATATTATTCAAAAAGTAAATAAGTAAAATTAGAGGGGTGGATCTCTGAAGTTCCATCCAAGTATAAATCCTATCCTATGATTTCAGAGTGGAATGCTCACTGTCTCCCAAAAGGGAGGGTTTCAGTACCCTATTAGACAATTAGTATAGGCCATCTAACTAAGTACTGACTTTTGGAATAAGCCAAAATAGAATTTGTAAAACCTCAAAGAAGCAAATTATTTGGATGTGAAGGAAGAAAAGAAGGGGAGGAAATGATGAGCAGAATGGTATAATGGGAACGGTACTGCACTTGTAATCAGAAAGACGTAGGGTCAAATACTGCCTCATAATGTAGCCTGTTTATATAGCAGCTTTATAGCCTGCTTACTGGCTATATGACCCTAGGCGAGATAGCTAATTTCTTTGTGTCTCAGTTTCCACATCTGTAAAGCAAGGAGGTTGCACTCAATGTTCTCCAAGGTCCCTTTTAGCTCTAAATCTAAAAATCTGAGTGACACAATAGCGGTCAGTGCTTCTCTTACAGGCTGGCTGGTTCAGCACCCCACACTGGGAGAAAAAACTCCTCCAAGATTGATTACATGGCCCACTGGTGAGGTCAAGAATATTAATTTTGTACATGTTAATTTGATGTAATGTGCATGATGAATGCTTGTTTAGTTGGATATTTTTGTGTTAATAAAACCCCAGCTTTTTCATGGCACTAAAAGCTTGGCATTAAGTTATTGAAGAATGCAGCCTGGGAAGTTGTGACAAGATCACATGTCAGCAGAGTGGGGGAACGGGAGTCATAGTCGGGGATCATACACTCTCAAGCATACCAGCTTTAGCTCATCTCTCTACACAAAGGCCTATCATGACCTGAAGGAAATTCTCCAGCCATTCACAGACAGGAGCCCGTTGTGATATCACATCTAGAGAACACCAGTTTCAAGGGATTGGGGGGAAAAGGAAAGCCTATTTCTCCCTCTATAGTAGAGAATTACCAGCAAGTGTATGCCTAGAGAATATTTATCATTTCCTTCTATCAGGGCAATACACCAGCCTGGCAAGCTTCAGTCAATTTCCCCCTAGAGCAACTATAAAGTGTTGCTAAGGTGTGGCTGGTGCTCTTCCGCCTCTGATCACTGACTAAAGAGAAAAGGTATCTTCTAGAACATGGAAGGAATTAGGAGATTTTAGAGATGAAAGCAACACTGGAGATCTGAGTCCCTAATTTTATAGAGAAAGAAACCAAGATCCAAAGAAAGAAAGAGTTCGAGATTACACAGGTATTAAGTATTAGAGTCAGAATTCAAACTCCAAATTCAGTACTTCTTATTACTCTGTATTACATACTAAAACTTAATTCAGTTCAATAAACACTCATCAAGCACCTACTACATGCTAGGACTGTGCAAAGAGCTAGAGTATAAATAAAGAAAAGAGACAGTCCCTGTCCTGAAGGAACTTACAATCTGAAAGGGGGAGCCAACACACAAAAGGAAGCTGAAAAGGGAGAGGGAGTAGGACCTGGAAGTACCCAGGACAGAGGCATGTTATTACATGAGAGGAAGAGTGGAGTGGCTGACAGAAAATGATGTTACCAGGAGGGTTGAAAGGAGTTAGTGCCAGTATCTTTGCCAAGAAATCCCAAAAGAGTCACAAAGAGTTGGATAGGGTTGAAAAATGACTTAACGCAACTACAAGTCCTCCACTCTCAAGCTCTCTGTTCAGAGGAGAGAGGCAAGGGAGGATGAGTTGAAAAAGTATATCAAAACTTGAGTCATTCTTTGTGGTGTTAAGTTTCAAAGTGATCAGCTTACCCTAAACAAAAAGTCTCCACTTGTTCCTAGTGCCTATCTTGCACTGACTCCAGTAAAAAGGAAACACAGAAAGTTGTATGATTTAAGCCAATGAGAAAAGGAAGCTGGTTTTCTCATTTCTAAACCAAATCTTCAAACAAACAAACAAACAAAAACAACTTAAGTCTGAACCTTGATCTAGTTTATACATCTGATCCCACCACAAAAATAATCAAATAAATAGAAACAGTGAAGATGTATCTTTTTTCTTTTTTGGTCTCAATTACTATTGGAAACTTTCTCCTAAAAGGTTTGTACATACTATTAAGAATAAAGGCAGCAGAACCTGTAGAACATTTGGCTACAGTCAGGTCAAGGCACACAGCACTGAGAGCCGTCAGGACCCTGATCAAGACAGTGACCAATCAGAATGTCTGAGGACCAAGGTTGAATGAAGTAAGGCTTCTTCATTTCAGTGGCAGGTTGTCAGTGTGGAAAGAGATATGCATCAGTCAACATGGTCAGTGTGCTGATTTGTTTTGTTTAACTGGACTTTTGTTATGAGGGAAGGTTCCACTGAGGAAGGAGAGGAAGTTATTGGGAAATGATGTCAATGTTTTAAAAAAAAAATCATCAATAAAACACTTTAAAAAAAGAAAAAGAAATCCTTAAATCACTGAGGCAGAATTGCAATTCCTCTGAAGTTTGTTTAGGATACCAAGAAGTTAAACGATTGCACATGGTTTTATTCTAATTCGTGTTCTAGGCAGGACTTGAATTCAGCTCCTCCTGACTCCAAGGCTTGCCCTCTATCTACTGCCACTATAACCTCAAGGAAGAATCAGCATTATTTTTTAAATGCTTCATATGAATCTTGAGATGACTTTAAAAAGTAAGTAAAATATTTTAGGACTTTAGTTTGCCTTTGTACTTATTTTACTTAAATGCAAACTTACTGGATACCAATCTCCTTTCTAGCTAGAAGCAGATTCTGACTTTCCCACCACCACCTCACTTAAAGCAAGTATATGGCTGTAGCTGAATTTGTAACACCTGCCAGATTGGCCCATTAGCAAAGACAGAGCTTATCCTCCTAGCTCAGTAAGTCTCACGACACAGTCTAGTCAAGTCAGTCAGTCATTTGATAGACAAATAATCTCCCTCTAAACTAGCCACCAGAGGCAAAAAAAAAAAAAAAAAAAAAAAAGAGGAGGAGGAGGAGAACAAGAAGAGACAAGGATAATCCAAGTCTCCGGGTCTTTTTGGTACAGCTCCATCTCTCTTCCTGGGTCTTCCTTGCCAACCCTCAGGTCTGTTGCCTCTGGGCCATCTAAAACCCTCTCTTATCAGTCTCACACTGAAAGAGAAAAAACAGTAGCTGGGAATCAGTGGACCTCATTTTGAGTTCTGACATTGCATTAACTTGTATTGTGACCTTAGGCAAATCACTTTCCTCCCTCTAGTACCTTCTTTGTATAAGGAGAAGGTTGGAATAGATAAAATCTAAAATCCAGGCTAGCCCTGAGACTCCATAACTATGAAAAATCTGTTATTAGGAAGCTTTCACATTAGAATGCTTTTGATAAAGTAATTCATGCTAAGGTGTTAATGACTGTTATGATTAATGTTTGATACTCCCAGATACATTTGCATTTTAACAGGGGAAAATTTTTTTCGCTCAAAGGAATAACTTTCTAATGGTAGAATTTCAGGTACCACTAACAGGATGCTGTGGGGGAGAGGGAGGGAAGAGACCTTAGGGCAGGAGAGACTTCCTGGTACCTTTCAAATTGTATTCCTAAATAGAAGTCTACATATCTCATTGTTTCAGGTCAGTACATAGGATTAGTCAGTCTTAAGCACAGGTATACAAGAGTTCCAGATGACAGGCTTTTGTAATAAGCATCTGAACCCCTGTACAAACCAGTCCTTTTAACTTCTTCACTTTAGGTCATCTGCAAACTTAACGAATTCCACATTTGAAAGACAGAGCTTTGAAAAGAGACTTGAAGGTTTTAGCTAGGGCTGAGACTTGTCTTTCTTAGATTTTGGGAGGCTACATGAATAGGGAAAGTCAAGTAATTTGTCCTCTTTTGTAGATGAGAAAACTGGGGCTTAGGAAAGTCAAGGAATTTGTCCAAGGTCACACAAAGAGTAACACCAGAGACAGGAATTTAAATGTCTATTCTCTGACTCTTAAGTCAATGATCATCCCATTATACCACACAGTATCCCCACACCGAGTCATCCTTCAGGGGAAGGAGCTAAAACTCCAACAGAACTTCATGAAAGAGGACAAAAGGGAAGAGCAGACCCCACTGGTTCCAGACTCACTAGGTACATAGCTAAAACTCATTAGATCATCATTCTGCTTGGGAACCACAGAGTGCTTCAAAAAAATCACAGACAAAGCTGAGAGGAACTGCGGAAGGCATCAAGTCCAAGCTTCTCATTTTATAGATGAGGGAACTGAAACCAGAAGTGAAGGAACTTGCCCAAGGTATCACAGATGGTGTGTGTGTATGTGTGTGTGTCTGTCTGTGAAAAGGGATTAGAACCTAGTCTCAGCCTGGCATTCAAGGTACTTCATGATCTGGCTCCAAAAATACTTGTCTAGCCTAATCTCCTGTTACTCTCCTCTTCTAAAAAAGCTGCAATACTTGCTGTCTCCCCAAAAGGCCCTTTTTTTTCTTTTTTCCCATCAGTACCACTGGTCATGCCAATCACTACAACTAGAATATACTGTCCACTTCCACAGTCTACTTCTTGGTGTCCTTAGCTTCCTTCAAGACTCAACCCAAAAACTGAGTTCTTCAGGAGGCCTTTTCTGATTTCCTTAGCAGCTATTGTATCTCTATTCAAGATTTGCATAGGGTGTTTTGAAAGTTTTAGTGCATTTTAAAGCTCCAGGAGCTTAAAAATGCACTAAAGTTTTTGAACACCTTGTGTGTGTACATAAATACACAAATACATTTCACACATACACATATTCATGCAATCTTCCCTGATAAACTCCTCGAGCAGAGATAATGTCATCTTTATCTTTAGAACCATAGCATCTAGCAGAATGCCTAGCATATAATATGAGCTTAATGAAAGTACATGGATTGAATGTGCCCCCTTTCCCCAACTCTGCCTGCCCACTCCTATACATCCTTCATGATCCGATTCGAATACCACCTATTCCAAGAAACCTCCCTTTGGCTTCCCTAGTTGAAAAGTGACCTTTTCCTCCTCTGAAGCCCTCTTAAGATTTTGTACCTTTTATAGCCATGAGTACATTTTAGTTTATATTCTATTTACATATTCTGCTTATTTCCCTACCTTCGTTTCCCATCTGGACTGTAAGCTATTTGAGGGAAGGGATTATGTCATGTTCTTCTGTGTTCTCTCCCAGTCTCCCCGCTTGGTGTTTGCTTATGGTACTTACTCTGATGGATCGGTAATTTTACCACGATGGGCCCTGCCTTCACCAGTACAGATCACGATCCTTTCATATTTTATCCTGCATTCATCTCTTTCCATAAATCTTCCATAGTTAATCTATCTCAAGAACTGAGGGATTTTGGTGCATGTGTGTGTGTGGGTGTGGGTGTGTATGGTTTATATATCTCAGAGACACCAATGTAGTATTTAGGCTGTCCATTTCTTTTCTCTCTTTGCCATTACAAGACCAGCCTGCTTTTTTTTCTGAACATGTATTTCTTTAATAACATTTCTTGAGTAAGTCATCATAACAGGCTACATGCTATTTACACTCCCTACACATCTTTTTATTGTCATTTGGGTTACCTGTAATTTTGATTCCACTGAAATCATAGAGTTCAATGACTAAGAGGTATTGAGCAACATCAAGAAAGAAAATTATTGTAAAAAAAAAAAAAAAGATGGGCTTTTGTAGAAGCAATCAGTCTAGGGTCATGAAAAGAACTATTCAGTTTTCCATATGCAATTCAACCTGATTTTCTCCTCCCTTTCAACCAGGTCACTGTGCATCTACAGGGCAGGTCTAAGACACCCACTGAGGCATAAATTGATGAACTGCCCAAAGAACTTCTGGGTAATATACATTTTTCACCAACTTTGTCAGAGTATATAGATAAATCATTTTAAATACATATAGTATGAAGCTCAGTGAATAAATGAATTTGAGTTTTGGGCAAAGTCTCAAATATTTCCTTTAGATGTCTCCAGAAACAGTTACCCATATTTTTATTACTTACTCTCAGAAATCTGGAAACACAACATTAAGCTACCTTGGAAGATAGTCCCTGGCTTTAAAGGAATTTTCGGTTACTGTCAACAGTATTTATTAAGAGCCTACTATGTGCTGGTCACTATGCTAAGCATGCGAATATTTCATGACCTTGGTGTCCCTGACATCACCATCAGTCCTCTTTCCTACAGTATGGGGGCGGGGGGGAAGTGTCTGAGAATGAAATATTTTTATATTGTCTCTATTCTCATTTTGAAATCAAGTCTAAATTATGATAAACATAAAACTAGAAAGGTTTTGACCATCCATAGAAAAGAGAGAAGCACAAGTTATGAAGGCATTCTTTGCCACTCTTATAATTTAGTGAGCTTCACCTAGGGTGGAGCTGCACAGGGTGACCTGCACAGGACCAAGATTGCTTTGTCAATGACTGAAAATCAGCCCTCAATTGGCAGCTGGCTTATGTTTAACTGACCAAAGGGAAAGAGCTCTTTTCAAATGTTTTACAAGTAGTTTCTTGCATATACACAGGTGCTAATTACAAAGCATTCTTTGCTCTAGACTAAAATGGGTCCTAAGGATCTGAACTTATTAACACCTTATTGGATCATTAAGGGATGGAAAGCAATAAAGTTGGTGCTTTCAAAGTCAGATTCATTCTCTAATGTGAACTAGCCTTTCTAAGTCATTCAGTATCATTGAGGTCCTACTGTGCTATATTTGCAAAACATAACACAGTCAGAAACTAACATGAGCCATCAAAACCACCAAAAACTCACCACAAAACAGAGAGATGATACCATTTCTAGTCTTACTGGTTTTGCTAATTATTGTATCTAAAAGGGATATAATGCAAGGGTCTCATAACATAACTCCTCCCTTCACTCTAAAACCTTCTGTGGTTCCTTTGCGCTTAAAGGAAAAAAAAACAACTCTTCGCTTTTCAAGGTCTCTGACAATCTAACTTTAAACTGCCTTTACAACCTCATCTCGATCCACTCCATTTCAAGAATTTGAGGCGTCAGTCAAATCATGCTGCATTTACATAAAACTGTCACATATACCTGGAATAGGTAACAATCCCCACCATTCGCACCTATTTAAATCCTTCTCATTCTTCAAGACTCAACTACTCATGGACCACCATCTCCATGAGGGCTTGCTTGATAACCTCAAATGAAGAAATTTCTCTCTCTGAACTGCTTATTATTGGATTTAATGTGTCCTATGAAATATATTCTAACTGTGTTTTGGCTATTTATATGCATGTCAAATCCCTCCATGTGAATCTTTGTGTTTTTGGTCCCTTGCATGCAATAGGTGGCACGGTAGATTTGGAATCAGGAAGACTCATTTTCTTGAGTTCAAATTCAGCCCAAAACACTTCCTTGTCGTGTGACTCTGTCACTTAACCCTATTTGTCTCAGTTCTTCTACAAAAATGAACTAGAGAAGGAAATGGCAAGCCACTCCAACATCTGCCAAGAAAACTCCAAAGTCAGGTCATAAAGAGTTGGACATGACTGAACAACAACATGCAGTAGGTACTTAATTAGTTTGTTGAATTTAAACTGAATTTTGTGTAGCCAGACATAAAATCTACACCATTTACTAGTGTTTGATTTCATTCATAGATATTTTCCCTGTTTGGAGACCTCTGAAAATGATGGATCTGACTTTTACTTTCATGGTCCACTAGTATTTCATAAGGCTTTGAATGTCTATGGTATTATCCTGTGCATTATCCTATAAAGTGATCATAGGAACCCAAGTGCTTTCAGACCTTTAGGACCAGAAAACCTTGCCTACTTCTTTGGAGTTACTTAACTTTGGTGTGTGACCTACTTAATGACTTTTCTGTTTATCATAGCAGATTTTTAAAATTTTTTTCAGGGAGGCTGTAGAGAATATTCATGATTTCTGAGGTCCTCTCCGGTTCCAAGATCCTAGGCTTCTCTAACTATGGGAATTCAGTTTTCTAGGTATATGTGTTACCTGAAGTCATATATGAACTGTATGTCCAAGTGACCAAACTAATCAGAGGCAAGCAGGACTGTCTATCTGTCTAACTATTTAACTGTCTGTCTGTCTAGCTATTTTTCTGTCTCTGTGACCAGGGGAGCACTAAAAATATTTTGCGTCAAACAAGAGATTATGAAAGCTATACGTTTGACTCACATTGAGAAGAAGCCCCTTGAATGCTTTTTGAAAAGTGAACTTCAGCCCTAATATGGACATGAGCCATGTCACTGGGTCCAAATTAGGCAAGCGACCTCTCGCATCACCCCATGGGGCAATGGTATCTCAGAGAATCACAGCTCTCTTGTCTTTTTTTTTTTTAAAGATTCAGTGCTATTTTTCTGCTAGCCATAAATTAAAGTCTTGCATTTAGTAGCATTTTATACTTATCAAACATTTTCTTACCTGTCTTCTCCTTTGCTCCTCCAAGCAGAGCAGAGGATAATTATCCCCATGTGAAGAAATCAAGACCAAATGAGTGACTTGCCAAAGATGCCTTGATACTTGGTCAATTCACGTAGACAAGCTTCCATGTGCCTACTATGTGCCAGGTCCTGCTTTAAGTTCCATAGTAACATTATCTTAACACTCTGGTCATCCTCCTCATACCCCTCCCACTATATCCTTGGACTCTGCCTCTGAAAAGGCAGGTTCTGATAGGGCAACTTTTGCCTTACCTTGTCCCAAGCCAGATTTCCGAGTGACTTCCTAAGCTATCACCACCCTGTGCCATCATGCGCAATCCCCGCCCTCCCCATGACTTTCCATCTTCTCCTTATGTTGTCTTAACTCATTCTAATGCAAACTGCTTGATGGAAGGATCTGTCTTGTTTTTATTTGCATCTTTGGTACTTAGCAGTGTCTGGAATACAGTAAGTGCTTAATAAATGTCTTATATCTATCAATCTATCTATGGCACATCACTGCCCTAGGCATGCTTGCAGGAAAGGAATCTCATATAACCAGAACATCTCTCACCATTTAAGCCTTCACTGCCCGAATTATTTTAAGATAGAACATTTTAAAAAGTAAAAGATTCAAGGAACAAGTGACAGATACAGTCATCTTTTTCTCCAAATACTTCTTATTATACTATAAAAATTTGAAACTGAATTTCCATGAAAAGTTGAACTAGAATTCAATTCAAAGAATAGAGAAATTATTAATCGATAGCTGTCCCACTGCATAATAAAAATACTTTACTAATGCTTTATCCTTTTCTGAGTGTTTACACGTTCATTATTTCATCTGATCTTTACAACTCTGAAGCACAGAGATCAAGAATTATTCTTCCCAATTGACAGATGAGGAGACTGAGACACAGAAAATCAAAGTGACTTGCTCAAATTTCATACAGTTAGTAAGCAGGAGAGGGAATTTGTTCTAGGAAGTGTGGATTCAAGCAAAAGGTTGCACTTGAAGATCTAGAAGGCCTTGAGGCCACAGGTTCCCCACTCCTGTTCTAGGCTTTGGCCTTTTCTCCTTTGATATCCAGAAGGTAGCTTTTGGATTCTTAGTGTTCATACACAGACTTCCCCCAAATCCCAAAGCTGGAAAGAATCTCATCTGTATTTGTGTAAAGTAAGGACAAAACAATCCAGGCAACTCTGGAACTGCCTAAAGTATCATGCTCTCTGTACCTTTCCCCTTTCCTAGTGTAAAAACACCTGAGTTGTGTTTTGGAGGAACTAGACTAGAACACATTTTCTTAAGCCCTCCTCCATATGTCTCTAGACTTGTGAATTTCCACCTACACTAGTGCCATAACATGATGGAGGGCCCCCCTTCCATTCCCTCCAAAAAGAACTCTGCCCATCTGAACAAAATCCCAAGGTAAAATGGCTCTAGCTAGACATTGTTCATTTCCTTCTCTGTAGCTGGACTTCTGGCTCTCAATTGTGCTTTCACCTACCTTCACCTCCCTGTGCTCTGAGGAGTAAAATGAACCTTTGACCCCTGTTTTATCAAGTGACTTTATATTGCCACCTGCCATGCCAAAAACGTAGGTCTCATACTCCTAAGTACAAAACTCAATGGAAAGCAGAACAATTAAAAATCCTTTCTGGGTCTCTTGTCTGAGCTCTGACCCAAATCTCAATGCAGCCCTTTCTCCCAGGCAGGCGCCTATGGTACAGTATGAATGGTTTATAGCCACCACTGCAAACATTCAATGTCACATAAGCAAAGACACTTGTCAAATGCCTTTCCCTTACAAGCACCCTCATCATGACCTGTGTTAATGAAGTTAATTGAATTTAAGATCAATAATGGTTAATTATTGCAATTTGACATTCAGAGATAAATGGCTTTAAGACAGAGAAATGTGTGTGTATGTGAATTCTCTCTAAAGAAGGTGAACACATTACAGTCTAAGAGGGATCACACAGGCCTCCCATTGATTCTCGTACAATCTGATCGACTTAATCCTCTGATGAATGCGGGCTTTTCAGAGCTACAAGTAAATGTTCTACAAGACTACTCTAACCCTTGTCACTGACCAAATCTATATGAGCTGTGCACTAGAAATCTATTGAGATAGATTAACAAACTGCTGCAGAAACAAGGGATGCCTCAATAAAGGTGAAGGTTTATTATATTGACTATTAATGTAACTTAACTGTATGTACTTATGAATGGCTATGGATCTTAGCAGTTTAATTTGGGGCAGTTAGATATGATTATAATTGAACAATATTTTTTTTAATCATGAGAGAAGAACTCAATTCCCCCCAGAAAAACAGGCTGGAAAGTAGGTTAAATCCACTCACTCCTCCCTATCTCCCTAGAGAATGCAGTCTGAAGGGATGAGACCAGGGTTGGGAGGAAAGGTGCTAACTGATACTACTGCATCTCCTGACTGTCTCTGCCCCTACCCCTACAGCATTCCTGTAGCCCCCTGCCTTCACCTCCCCAACTGTACATTGCTCTTAGGGCTCCAGTGGTATGTTTGGCCCCTGAAGCTGATAGCAAGCATTTATGTTGAATGAAAGGCACTACTGCTACCTCCCTCAAGAGGTGTGTGTGTGTGTGTGTGTGTGTGTGTGTGTGTGTGTGTGTGTGTGTGTGTGTGTGTGTGTGTGTGTGTATGAAGTTTACTTTCAAGAGAATTTCCTGCTAAGAAGTCATTTTCCTAAATGTGCCAGTAATGAAACTCTTACATGCATATTGAACAAGTTAAATGACCACTTACAAGATTTATAATGACAAAGTAAATGTTGTCAAGAAAGAAAGAAAAAACCCTTTCTGATTGCAGAGTGCTGACAATAAAACGATGTTGAAGAGTTCTGTCAAAACGTAAGATTATGCAAAAACACTATTGAGAACACTGCTAATCATCTGCTCTTGTCAATTACTTGAAGGGTATCTGACAGGATATTTACATTAAACACATTTCACTAGCAAAATTCTTAATGTTCTATCAGAATATTTTCATTACCATTAGGGATCTGTTTAAAAAAATTTTTTGCCAGTACAATAGCAACAAAAATAAGAGGGAGGGAGGGAATGATGAAGGTGTATGGGTTGGAAAGTATTCTCACCCCATTATCCATTATGGATGAAGAGAATGGACTGGATGCTAATGGTAAAAAATACAGTCAGTGAATCTAAACTGCATTCCTTTCCTAAGGTCAAGTGGAAGGGTTTTATTTGTCTTGTCCCAAAATGTCCTAGTCTCACTTGGGAAACATCAGTGAAACTTCCTCCAGTTGAAAGTAATTGTTCCCCAATGTTGGATGCTACAACATTATTGAACAAAGCAAGAAGTGAACCTAGGGTATCATTTGTTTGAATTAAAATTTAGATTGCAGTTGCTGCCTGGTCAATACTTCATTCCAATGGCTTTACCTTTATCCTGTCCAGGAAACTGGCCAAAATGAACTTTGCATAGACCAAAAGCAAACAAGGGGGTGTGAAATCTTGAATGTTCCTGCCCTGGGACTTCCCTTTTAACCTCAGTCACTATATTGGAAAATCATGCCTATGGAGATAGGGTCATTGAAAGAGTATGAGACCATCATATTTTAAAAGTGATCTCATCTAGGAGACAGCATGGCCAGTGCTATAACTGGACTGAAGGATAGTCTAAAAGAATAAATCTGATGCCTTTCAATAGCTAATGCCACAAAAGAGTTCATGGAGTTTTGTCTGTAACAAAACCTGAGGGCAAAAACTGTACTGCCTTTCATCCCTTGAGGACTAGATTAATGGTTCAGATTTAGGAAACTTTAAATCCTCAATTTTAACCAACCCTTACAAATAAAACAGAGTAGCTCTTATAAATTTAAAGGGGGAATTAGGTAAAGAGAAATACATCATTAAAATTTAAGTCAATAACTAAACAGTGAAGCAGAGTAGGTCCTATCTGTCCAGGCTATCTTCAGAATGAAAACAAATCAATCCACAAGCATTCATTAAGCACCTAGTGGCTTCCAGGCAATGCTAAGGACACAAAGAAAAAAACAAAACAGTCACTGACCTCAAAAGGCTTATGGTCCAGTGGGAAGGGGGCAGAGGGCAACTTATATACATGTAGATAAAGATACAACTCATACTAGTGCTTTCAGACCCTACCTCTTTGACTGACTTTGCGAGAATGGTGATGATTCCAATCAGCAGTTCTGAGACACCACAGAATGTATGTAGCTACCAGTCAAACATCATTTCTTCAAAGTCCACCAGGTTAAATGTGTGTTAATCTGGAAGGGACAAAGCTATCCTGAAGACTACCTTGGTGCTGCTAGCAAGAAAGGAAGGGTTTGCAAAGTAAGTAAACAGTGTCATCTATAAGATCCCTGCAATGGAGTTTAGCCTATAAAAGAACTAAGTCTTGTTAAGGACTTCAAGCACATTATTCGTCTGCTACTAATTACAAATAACGGTTATGTATTCATTAAAGCAGATTCAGGAGCATCACTACTTACTTGGAAACACTTCAATAGAGTTCATTTAAATTACTTGGAAGCCATAAAAATGCATTTTAAAAATCTATAATTTGGACTTTTCCCTAAGTCAGATTGATCTCCGTCCCCAAGG
>CM053769.1:324123671-324128671 GCA_028658325.1 Potorous gilbertii
AGAGAGGATGTCAGTTCTCTGTTAGAAGCCAACAATTAAAACTAGGTAATGGAGAACAAAAATGTTCTACTGAGTGGCGGTAGGCCAGCCTGCCCACCTGCCTAGAACTCCCCTTCCCCCGACTGCAGGTCAGCCATACGCAAACAAAGCCTTAACAGAAATGTTACTGAGGACATAATAGCCATTTCCAATGATAATACACAATTTTAGCACCGACGCTTGGCTGATTTAGGTGGTCGGCCAACATGTCAAGCAGCCTGCCTTAGTTAGGTGAGCCTTTAATGGGTAACTGGCAGTCTCTGGCAGTCTTATTTCTGTTTTAGATTCGGTTTGTCATTGGGTATCCATTACCTGCCATTCATCTTTGATCTCTTTGGACAGGCCTGATCAAAAGATGTCATTTGACCTACTCCACTTGGCAGAAACTTGTATGACTCTCATAAAGGGGCCACCCCAGCTATAAATAAAATGACATTATTATTTTTCTGTCCTATCATGTAGAAGAGACAATTATGATAATGCAGTGTCTGTCACTGGGAGCCCAGCAAATTGTTAGCTCTCACGCAACTGTTTAGCTTTCTTATTTGTTTTTTGTCTGTTTTCCTCCATTTCAAGTTGAAAATAAAGCAGAATTGAAATCACTAATGCTCTACCTCACACTCTGCCAGTCTCAGGCTTTCTCTCTGTGGCACTGACATGCAGATGTGGCTATCAGATTGTGTTTGTCAATGGTGGGTGGTGTTTAAGGGCTGAGTTGGCAACTCTGGGCAACAATGGAATGAGGTTTGTCCTTCGTTTAATGCTTTGCAAACAAACTAATCTCTGAAATTAGAACTGAGAGATATTACTGCAAATAGATAAAATCATGGCAAGTGTTTATTGTGTCCTTAATCAAGTCATAATAAGGAAAAAATGTATCAGAGCCTTCTCCTGACTGGTAAATGCAAGAATGTCTTGGGAGTCACCTCTAGGAGTTTACAGAAGTTAAGGAAAGAACTAGTCCTGTTTATCTGTTACCCTTCCGAAGCAGGATATAGTTAATTCACAAATAACAAGTTGACATACACAACTATCTCTTCTATAAACGAGTGAAAGCTTAGCCTCCTCTTTTGGATTGTTGCCCACCTTACCTCTGAAACACGATGACTCTATATGTTTAAACCAATCATTCATTAGACATTTCATTTGGGATTAGCCCCCTGTCTCCACAGACCAAACACAGAAAGCCTTCTACCAATGAAGCAGTGGTCATACAAGCCTATCCATGCTACCCAACACATGCCTATCTCTTGATATATTGCTAAAGAGGGTGATAGGATCGAGATTCACTCAATAGACCTGAAAAAGACTGATCAACTACTCAGCAAATACTTATTAAACATTTATTATGTGCCAGGGAACTTTATAAGTTCTAAGTGTACAAATACAACAATAAAAAACAGCCCCCTACACTTCAAAGAATATACAATCTAACTGGAGGAGACAACTTGTATATATAGGGGTATATATGAAATAGATACAAGGTAATTGTCAGACAGAGGAATTAGAATACAAGGGGATCAGCAAAGGTGTTGTGGAGATTAGAAGGTGGTATTTAAACTGAGCCTTAAAGGAAACTAGGGATTCTGAGAGATGGAAATAAGGAGGGATTGCATCAAAGACCTCTATTGAAACTCAGGCTGCAGCTACTTGTTAGGACAGCTTGAATACTTATCCAACTGGCAGCAAATGCTTTGCTGATTCCTGAGATACAGTTAATCCACATGAGCTGATGCCATTTCTGCTTCCCACTATGTCTAGAACATAAGGGGAATCTAGGGTTCTTTCTGTGGAAACGAAATAGCATACAACTTTTCTGGTTTTCTAAGCCACAAATGGTCAGAGCAGAGAATCAGTGCCCATAATCTTATGGAGTAGAATTCCCTAACTACCACTGCATGGTAATTTTTTTTTTTGCCAAACCACAAATATTTTACTACCACAGGTCCTTACTTCTTAAATCTTATCAACTTTGAGAGACAGAGAAAAAGAGAGAAAGAAAAAGAGAGGAGAGAAAAAGAGATTAAAAAGGGAGAAAGAAAAAGGTAGAGAGAGAAAAGAGAGGAGAGAAAAAGATGTAAAAAGGGAGAAAGAGAAAAAATACAGAAGTAAAGAGAAAGGATAGAAAGCAACAGAGAAAAGAAAGAGTCTTCCATCCCTATCCCCTATCCTCAAACCCTGAGCTGCTAAGAGAAGCAGTGCTGTGGACGACAGAGTGGTCGTTGGCAGAGAATTTAGATAACTTCTAAAAATAATTTTCCAACCCAGGTTTGAAAACATGTCTCTGTTTCTACATCAGGAGGTGCATTAGAACGTCAGAGCCTTAGTAAAGATAGTTTCAAGGCCACCATTTGCACGTGATACTAGGAAATGAGCTGAGCATTCGAAAAGTTTAGAGCCAGTAACTAGAATAGTAGATGGATTCTTGGATTCCTAGAAATCTAGGGGAAAAGTCCCTGCTTAAACCCAGACAACTCACAACAGTCTATGGATTTGCCTCTTTCACACCAGTAATAATGTGTAATCAACTGCGTCTTATATAATACTATCAAAGGAAAAAAATAAACTCTTGGTAGAGGGGGAGAAATAGGCCCTGAGCCCTCTTCTCTTTTTAACATGGGTCATGCTCCCTCTGAGAAAGGGTACAGTGCAACAGTAATACTTTATTAAGTATATCTAAGGGGTTTCAGAGTTTGGGGACTTAAGAGGTCAACTAGAATGAGAATGAGTAAAATGGTCAAGAACCAGGGAATAACATGAAATGCGACAAGCCTGTAAAGGAAAATTCTTTAAAAAAAAACAATTAAAATACGGAAGAAGAAATGTGCCTCAGACATCCAGGAATGTCTTTCTGGAAATGCATTAAAGAACCTAGGGAAAGACAGAAAGGCAGGGTGTTTACAATTCATGGGTCATCAAATCTGAGAATTAGAAGAGGGCTTGGAGGTTACCAAGTTGTCACATCCTCCTTAAGGCATGAATCTCAATCCAAGTCTGGTTGGTTGGTTCTTCAGACCTGCATTTCATTTCCTAAACATGTCTCTTAGTCAGCCCCTGATCCCCCCAGATCCCACTGATCAGAACTACAACTAAAATTCTGATGGGAAGGAGTATGCAGAGTAGCTAGAAAGTTTTAATGGCCTAAACTGGAGTCTGATAAGGGCACAAAGAATGTGTCTTCATTTTATCTTCCCCACTGTACTGCAGACTCGGGGACTATGCCATGTGAGTTCTTTAACACACCTATAGTACAAGATGATTCCAAAAGATGTGGTTAAAAGAGATAATCTCCGAAGTCCCTACCAACTTTAAATCTTAGGGTGCTGTGAATATGTAGTCAGGAGCTTTAGGGCCACAAGCTGAAAAAGAATGTGAAATGATACTATGGCAGGAATTCAATGCTTAGTACCAGGGTCCAGGCTCATGACAGAATTCAACAGGGAGTGGGTGGAATCTCTCTTTCTTCCTATGTCACATGGAAGGAAAAATAGAAACCTGGCAATTAGACAATTAGGTTGCACCATGCACAGAGTTTTGGACTTGAAGTCAGTAAGACTTGAGTTCAAAATTAACCTCTCTCAGCCTCAGTATCTTATTCTGCAAAATGGGGGTACCAAAAGTACCTATCTCCCAGGGTTGCTAGAAGGATCAAATAAGGTAACATATGTAAAGAACTTTGTAAACCCCAAAGCACTAGTTATACAAATGTTGGTTATTGTCATTACTAATATTTCAAAAAGCAGAGGTGGAAAAGTACAAAAATTAGTCGGATTATTTGGATACCAATCTCAATGTTGCTGTATGTGAAACTATGGCTAAGGCCCTTCCCTTCTCTGAACTTCAGTTTCCTCATTTCTAAAATGAAGACAAGATTATCTACTAGGAATAATTGCTAGATAATCTCTTCCTTCCAGCTCTAAACCATAGAAAACCTGTAAGCATCTCCCTTAACCACTCCCAGAAACAGGCCTCTCAGAATGCCAGTCAGCTATATTAACATTAAATATTCAGTGAATATTTGCTTATGTAATCAGTTTACTACCAGGGCTAGGCTTAAATGTATGTGGAATATATAATCATTTGTGTTGTTTTTTGTGAGGATCACTGGAATGACCCTCTTGTCCTCCCTAACCTAACATCTGAAATGTCACCATGTTCCTTTTAAAAAATTCAACTACTGTGCTACAAAGTGGGAAATACATTAACTAACGATTACTTTATCAAATACGTCTTACCTGAGTGTATGTTTTTGGGGAGGGGAATGGTAGTACGATGTAGGTGATGAGCTGAATAGTAAGAGATCGATAGATATGGGGGAGGAGAAAGGTGTGAAAATACTGGAGGAAAAAGACCAGAAAGGAGAGGCCAACCTTCAACCTCCTATAGCAAAAGCTCCTTGAGAGAAGAGACTGCTTAACTGCTTAGCAATGGGTGGCTGGAACATACTAATCTCTTAATAAATACCTGTTGGCTAGTTGAATGAATGAATAAATGAATGTTACAACCTGGGCAGGAGGCAGGGACAAAGGGTTGGCATCCTTTGACAAAAGAGTCTTTTTCTGTATTTCTGAGGAATACCAGAGTTGACGAGTTATGCCTTTCCTTTTATCCATTCCATCCATCTCAAATATCAGATCCAACCTTCCTTCTTGCTACTACCCTTCAACTTAATAAAAAAAAAAAACCAAATAATTTTTTTCATTGTTTGCAGCATTTGCTGTAAGATCAGGTTCATTTTAAAGGGGGCGGTAGTACTAGAAGGGTGTTTTAGATTAATGGGAATGAGAGAAGAGTATAGATTAGATTAAGGGGAATGGGAGAATACGGGAGTGATCCTTGCAGTTGGGTAGGTTACTTAATAGGAGGGCAAGGTAACAGATGTGAAGTAGAGGAGTTGGCAGGAATGGGAAATAAGAGATATGCGCAAACATAAAAACAAAGATCAGTAATAGAATTTGTTA
>CM053769.1:324133671-324270415 GCA_028658325.1 Potorous gilbertii
ATATTTCTAAAAGCCGTCTGAAAAGGTTTCTTCATGGCTTCCTTGGGTTTCAAATCCTTTGAGGGGAAATCTTGGCTTTTTATGACCCACTGATCATATTGGCCAAGTATGGCAGTGATTAGAGAAGGCCTGTGTGAGCTACGTGCTAAAATTAAAAACAAAGGCTGTAAACAGGATGCGTAATTAAGACACCACTGAGCCAGACATCAGGACTGCTGCATGACATAACACATATAGAAACATAAGTCAACTGCCGCTAGCTCTGCTACCCCGCCCACCCCATCTCCCTGGTGATCAGAAGGAGGAAGGACCGACTGACAGAAAGACCTCCCCACCACCCCAAGCTTCCCCTGCTCCTGGATGGCAGTTGGGAAGGAGAGGAAAGCCACCCCAAGCATCTGGCAGTAAGGGAAGAGCACAGAATAATCCAACATCATTTACAAACTTCCCTCACCCCCACATTCCCCATTTTCCCCTCCAAATCGATTTCCCCTGCCAGCAGCTATAGTGCCTTTCCCTGGGATTTTTTTTTTGGTTCTTCACTGCCAAGTGTGCCACCACCAAAATGACTTATCTGTATACGAAAATGATAGTAAAGGACAGTGAGAGTTCCCTTTACCAAAATCAATGCAAAGATTCCAACAATCTATTGAAGAGTTTTGCAGCTAGCTTTTAAACCACTTATAAAAGACAACACAGAGGAAAAAATTAACCCCTGTGGCTCTATTAGGAACAGTATAATAAATGTACATTTAAAAGATCTATAAACACATATTTATCTGCAAAATGTTCTTGCATAAAACTGTTATTGAAAAGGCTTTCATTTTATCTTTGTGTTATTGTAATTTTATTGAATTGCTTATTCATTCTTTGATATTGTATTTTAATGGTATTATAAATCTGTTTTATGTCTGATAGGAGCCTCATTGTAAACTGATATAACAGATAATATGGCAATTCACCATAAAAATTCTAAACCAAAAATGCAGATCAGAACGCAAAGAAGCACTTTAATTCATTCTCGGTTTCTTTTCATTTTATTTTTTAATTATTTTTCATGTGCTGGTTGCCATCTGTTGATAAAGGATGGTTGTACGAAACTCACTGTACGACACAATAGGAACTTCTGCATGATTCTATTCATAAAAAAATGATAACAGTATAAAAGCATTACACTTCTCTAGACTGAGGATCATTAGCTGGTTCATTGTATAAACTGATTTAAATTAGTCACTTTGGGAACTAAATCTTTTTTTTTGTAAAATATCTTATTTTGGGTAATTTTTAGTATCATGAATAATAGAACAAAAAATCCACCTTCTAAAATGTCTCCTATTATTTTTATTCCTTTATTAAAAACAATGAAAAACAATTAGGATAAAAGATGGTATCAACATATAGAGCAATTATGTCATAAACTGAACTACCTCTCGGAAACTTAGCAGGAAGTTCATTCAATAAAAGTGTGTTGGCTTGCCAAATCTAAATAATAAAAGGTCCATTAACAGCGGTCCTTTAATAAGGAAAGCATATGATCTGGTCACTGTTATTCTAACAATTGTCCAATCCCATAAGCAAGCAGAAGGCTGCAAATGTAATGATATCTCCAGGAGCCAAGATGATTTAGTAGAGGCAGGGACTTACCTGAGCTCTTCCCCAGTCCCCTCCAAATATCTTCAAATGATGATTGTAAACAAATTCGAAAGCAGCAGAACCCACAAAAAGATGGAGTGAAATAATTTTCTAACCCAAGAAAGGTGTGTTGCATGAGGGTGAGAGAGGAGCCCACTCAAGTGAAGACCCTACCTAAGCAACCTGCACCCTAGCAAACCAGGAGCTGAATTTCAGGAATGAATCAGTGGCAGTAGTGGCAGCTTCTAGACCTCTCAGCCCACAGATAGTAAGGGCCTAGGACAACAGGTCAGAAGGTTACAGAGGATCCTTTGCTGGCTCCAGGGGCAGGGCTCTATTGCATTGCCTGTATTTTAATCTGGGTCACAGTCCTGGCTCTTAGTCCCAGTGTGAGGAGGAGCATTAGCATAGCAGAGTTTGTGGCCACAGGGAAGCAAGGACCCTGGTCACAGTTCCAGGATTAGAAAAAGTATTTGTGGTTGCTCACAAATCAGTGCAGAGTAAAGGAGAGTAGTAAACACACCTCTCCCTAGATCACACCTCCTGGAAGAGCCAAAAACTTAGAGGCCACCATAATTTACCTATGAAAAGAGCTGCACAAAAAACATGAAGCTTGAGGCAGTACTCCCTCCATTTGGGAAGCAAAGCACCACTTTAGCATAGAGTTAAAAGTAAAAAAAAAAAATAAGCTGGATAAAGAGCAAACAAACAGAAAAAAAATCTGACCATAAAAAATTTTGATGACAAGGAAGATAAAAAAAACTCAGAAAAAGATAACAAAGTCATAATTCCTTCATTCAAAGTCTCAATGAAAAATCTGAATGGGTTGCAGGCCATGGAAGAAACTAAAAATCAAGAACTTAAAAATCAAGTCAGAAAAGCAGGGCAACAATTGGGAAGAGAAAAGATAGTGATATGAGAAAAACCATGGAAAAAGAAGTCAACAGCTTGGTAAAGGAGGCACAAAAAAATACTAAAGAAAATAACAACCTAAAAAACAGAATAAGCCAAATGGAAAAAGAGGCACAAAAATCCAATGAAGAGAAAAATGCCCTGAAAAGTAGAGTTGGCCAAATGGTAAAAAAAAAAAAAAAATTATATATATGTATGTATGTATGTATATATGTATGTATGTATATATGTATGTATATACAAAAATTCACTGAAGTGAAGAACACCTTTAAAAGTAGAACTGGCCAAATGGAAAAAGGGGTAGAAAAGCTCACTGAAGAAAATAATTCCTTAAAAGTTAGAATTGGGCAAGTGGAAGCTAATGAATTTATGAGACATCAAGAATCAATCAAACAAAATCAAAAGAATGAAAAAAATAGAAGAAAATGGGAAATATCTCTGGAAAAACAACTGACCTGGAAAATAGATCCAGGAGAGATAATTTAAGAATTATTGGACAGCCTTTATGTCATGATCAAACAAGACCATAGGTATCATCTTCCAAGAAACTGTCAAGGAAAACTTCCCTGATATTCTAGAACCAGAAGGTAAGATAGAAATTAAAAGGATCCACTGATCACTACCTTAAAGAGATCCCAGAATGAAAATTCCCAAATTCTAGACCTCCCAGATGAAGGAGAAAATACTGCAAGCAGCCAAAAGGAAACAATTCAACTATCATGGAGCCAGAGTCAGGATAACACAAGATTTAGCAGCTTCTACATTAAGGGACCAGAGGGCTTAGAATATGATATTCCAGAGGCCAAAACAGCTAGAATTACAACCAAGAATCATCTACCCAGCAAAACTGTGTATAATCCTTTAGGGGAGAAAATGAATATTTGATGAAATAGAGGACTTTCAAGAATTCCTGATGAGAAAATCATAGCTGAATAGAAAATCTGACTTTCAAATACAAGATGCAAAAGAAGCATAAAAAGGTAAACAGGAAAGGGTACTTATAAGGGATTCGATAAAGTTAAACTGTTTATATTCCTATATGGGAAAATGATATTTAATAACTCCCAACTTTCTCATTATTAAGGCACTTAGAAGGAGCATATTTAGAAAGCAGAGGTGTAAGTTGAATGTGATGGTATGATTATCTAAAAAAATAAAATTAAGGAACGAGAAAGAAGAATGCACTGAGAAGGGGAAAGGGAGAGGTTGAATGGGATAAATTACCTGACATAAAAGAGTCCTGAAAAAGATTTTACAGTGGAGGGAGAAATGGGGAAAGCAGGACCAGGAGCACATGAATGTTACTTAATTTACAGTGGAATTGACTCAAAGAGGGAATAATATACACATGCAGTTGGCTGTAGAAATTTATCTTACCATGTAGGAAAGTGGGAAGGAAAAGGCATAAGAGAAAATAAGTGGGGAGAGGGAGCTAATAGAAGGGAGAGTAGTTTGGGGAAGTTAAAAGTCAGAAGTAAAACACTTTTGAGAGTGGACAAGGTAAAAGGAGAAAGAGTAAGATAAACGGGGAAAATAGGAGGGTGGGAAATACATAGTTGGTAATCATCACTGTGAAAAAAATTACAGTAAATTTATCTGATAAAGACTTCATTTCTCAAACATATAGAAAGCTGAGTTAAATTTGTAGAAATAAGAGTCATTCCTCAATTGACAAATGGTCAAAGGATATAAACAGGCAGTTTTCAGACAAAGTAATCAAAGCTATATATAGTCAACTGTATGAAAAAAATGCTCTAAATTGCTATTGATGAGATAAATGCAAATTAAAACAGCTCTGAAAATACTTGTCAGATTGGCTAATATAACAGAAAAGGAAAATGACAAACCTTAGAGGGGATGTGGGAAAAATAAAACACTAATGTACTATCTATGAAGTTGTACACTGATTTAACCATTTTGGAGAGCAATTTGGAACTATGCCCAAAGGGCTATAAAACCATTCATACCCTTTGACCAAGCAATACCACTACTAGGTCTGTATCTAAAAGAGATAAAAAACAAAAAGGAAAAGGATCTATGCGTACAAAAATATTTATAGTAGCTCTTTTGTTGGCGAAGAATTGGAAATTGAGATCAAGTGGGAAATGGCTGAACAAGTTGTTGTATATGATTGTGATGGACTACTACTGTACTTAAAGAAATAAATTGGATGCTCAGAAAAACATGGAAAAACTTACATGAACTGATGCAAAGTGAAATGAGCAGAACCAGGAGAACATTGTACATAGTAACAGCAATATTGAATTATGACCTGCTATGAATAACTTAGCTTTTCTCAGAAATACAATGATCCAAGACAATTCTGTAGAACTTATGATGAAAGGTGCTATCCATCTCCAGAGAAAGAAGTGGTAGAACCTGAATGCATATCAAAGATAATTTTTCTTTACTTTATTTTCGTTGGTTTTTTTGTTTATATTTCCTTTTACAGGATGACTTGCATGGAAATGTGTTTTGCATGACTACACATGTATAATCTATGTCAAATGAGGGGGGCAGGGGAAGGGAGAAAATTGAGAACTCAAAATTTGAAAATAAAATGTTAAAATTGTTTTTACATGTAATTGGGAAAAATAAGATGTTAAATAAGAGTTTAAAAAGTTAAAAAATGACCTCTCCTCTGCTTATCTATCACACCCCCACCTTCTTCACATTGCTCTCCCCTCCCTCTTCCCCCAATGCATGTTGTCCAAACTAAGCCATGCCACCTGCTTGGAAGCCAAGAGGGACCTCAAAGCTTCTAATTCATTTCAACATGATTGCAACATTCTCTCTCTCTCTCTCTCTCTCTCTCTCTCTCTCTCTCTCTCTCTCTCTCTCTCTCTCTCCAGCTCCTTGTGACTATAGGGTAATCATGTGACCTGGAAACTTGAGATCTTGGATGCTGCTTTTTCTAGAGAACGAGGGAAAAGGGTGGGGGCCAGAAGGGTGGTGGTGGTGGAAGAGATTCAATAGGGAAATGCTTGCTCCCTGGAAAAAGTCACACTTTGCAATTTATATTATTTTCCATGGGCTCGGGGGTAGGGAGGGAAGGCCCCTGGAAAAATGTAGGACATCAACTAATGACTTAAACAGGAACAAAAAAGGCAATGAAATGCAGGGATGGAAAGTAACCAGTTATGATGTGCACAAGCTTCAAACATAATAGAGCAGAGCTCCATCCAGAAGTACTAACGTGATTTATTTTTTTTACATTCTTTAAGGAGTTTGCAAACAAATCATTGTTTCCAATAAAAGTTGTAAGGGTTTCACTGGGAATTAAACTGAAAACAAACGTACCAAAAAGTAAACCCCCAAACTAAAAACAGCTCTTTTCAACCAGATGTACATATACCATCACTCCCTCATTAAGAAAGTGAGACTATATGAAAAGCTAATAATATTAATATAAATTGAATTCTAAAAATCCTCTGCTTCTACACAGAGGATAACATCCATCATATCCCACACCTGAGCTTCTTATCTCAGCCCCAAGAGCATGGTCTCAAGTGCAACTTAAGGAACCCCCATGCCTCTACCCTAGACATGAGTGTGAATATTACCTGAAGCAGGTAGCAGGAATAGGTAAAGAATAAACAAGAACATTTATAAGGAAAAAAAACACATTTGCATCCATTAACACCCCTTTACAACACTCTGTAGGTACTTTTCATTTTCCTATTCAATTGAGGGAATACATGTATAAGGGTGCATCAACTTCCAAAGTAAAAAATGAGGGATCTTTAGTTGCTGAAAGATACACAAGAGCTGTTAAGACATGCCTGCCAGAAAGTTTGCCTGCTGAAACCCAACACCCTGTGTGGCATATGTTTACAGCTGTTGGAGTAGTTGCCCAGTGAGGGTGGCCTTATCATTTGAGTTTTTCTCATTTTGGCAGCTCAGTACAGAAGAATTCAATCTTCTAAGGGTTGCCTGTTCTTTTGGATAAAAAGGGAACATTTGGGCCTCCTCAAGCTATGTGGTAAAACTAATTCCTCTACCTCATCTTTTTAATAAAATGGATACAGGGCTGGCACTAACCAAGAGTCCCCAACTATATTCAAGATTATTACAAGATTTAAAATTTAGAACTGAAAACAGCTTAAGATCAATCAAAGATCAAGAGTTGGAAGAGACCTTTGAGACCAAACATCCCAGCTTCTCAGTCATCTAATCCCATCCCTTCAATATACAAATGTAGAACTTGAGGCCAAGAGTTATTGAGTACCTAAAGACACACAGGTAAGTATCAGATCAAATTTTAATCTCAGTATCTGACAGCAAATCTGGTAATCTCTTTTTTTAGTTTTGGTTTGCCCAGAAGGCAAAACAGTCCCCTCACTCTCCATGTTACCAAACTAGAAGGAAGTCTATTCAAATAATAGGTCTTGATCAAAGTTCCTTTATAAGTATAATTTAATATAGTGGAAATATCCCAAAGTGTCTTGGGTTTGAATCCTAGCCTTTCTATTGTGTGATCTTGGGTACCTGACCCCTCTGGGACAAAAGTAAAATGAAGACAAGAATATTCACGCCTCTCTCACAAGGTCTGTTGTGAGAAGAGCACTTTGAAAACCTCACTGTAGTATACAAATATGAGTTGTGTTTCTTAAGGAGGATTTCTAGTTCAGAATTGCTGGGAGTTTGAGAGTTAAACTCTGGAATGAGTGAGGAAAAGGACCACTATTAGACTTTCCTTTTCTAGAATGATTAACTAGGATAGTCAGACAAATATGGATTCTGATGATAGGAATTATATCCCATCTAGCTGTAAGATCCAGTGATTCCTTCCCTTCTGGGCAAAGGGTTGAGTTTCAGAATAAACTTCTTAAAATCATATCCTGGTAGGTGTCATTGCATCTTCAGATACTTTTAAATACATGCATTAGGTAAAAATGCATTTAAGGAGTTTGGAGTACCAGAGTTGTTAGCAATGAAGCACAAATAAAAAATACATCAAAGACTAAATTTTTATTTCTAAGAGCAAAAATTCTGTATATTTTTTTATCTTTTAAAAGAAATCTCATTAAGCCTTATGGCAATCCTAAAAATCTGGGTGGGAAAAAATATTTTCTCATTATTGACAGAGGGAAACAGAGGTACGGACAATGCCAAAAATGGTACCGGCAGGCCCAGAATTCTGGATATGATGATACCTATTCCAGAGCACTAACTACGCACTAACTAGGCCCTTTCTTTTTCCCTTTGAAGAGTTCAGTCTATCAGTAAACCCACACACCATTAAAATTCCAAAAAAGATATGTTTTTCTTAATGCTATGAATCTAGTAAGTATAATTTTGATTACCTTTTAATAAGCTTAATATGGAATCAATGGTTATATTTATGACAGCATGGAGACACTATTAATGACAGTAAGACCTCAGTGTGCAGAAGCCAGGAAGATACACTAAGAGATAGCTCAAAAGGTTGGTAGCCCCTGTGAAGTCCCTCTTAGGACTTCTTGCCCCACTGTGCCATTGTGTCTACATGTATCTACAAAATGAAAGGCCCCATCTGAAAAGTGCAGAATTTTCCATGTGGGTTCAAGGTAAGTATGTTTGCATGTGCAAGCCAACACTAGATACAGGAGGGGAAAGAGTTCAACAGCTTCATTATTCAAATTGTGGAGCTGTCACTTACTGTAAATGTGACCTTGGGTCAGTTCCTTCACTTCTAGTCCTTGATTTCCTCCTTTATAAAAGGATGAGTTTCTATTAGATGAAACCTTAATGCTGGACCTTACTCCTCTGAAGCATGAGCTTAAGCCCAGCTATCTTTTGAAAAGATTACCTTCTGCCAAGTGGGAATTCTGGTGTTTTGCATGGCTGACTCAGAACATTAAGTTACCCTGAGTTTCTTTCTCTGCACTCCAGCATCCTATCACTTACCCTTTACCCAACACCAAACCTCAAGTACCTCCTGTAGTATCTCAACAATTTAGACATGGGTCTAAAGAAGGTCAAAAACCATTGCTAACTTCTTTATAAACATCATACTTTAGGAGGTAGCCCATTTAAAAAAAAATCCCTATTTACAGCCCTGCATTCCTGTATTGGGCTTGTTTGAAATAGATGTTTCTATTTAATTCAAAAACAGAAAGGTAATTATAACTTCCTTTGGGGCTGCCAAATAACAGCAAAGATAAGAGGATGATGACCACCATAATGCTATAACCATTATAAGATTATAGATTTAGAATATGAACATCATCAATCAATCATTCAAATTTGCATATCACCTTCAGGCTTACAAAATTGTCAAGAGTCAGAGATGTGGACTTCCTGAACCCCACTCCCATCTTCATTCTGAACAAATCACTTGACCTCCCCTTTTATTAAGATTACCATTATGCTAAAAGGTGATAACAGTGAGCCTTTATTGCTTGGATGCCAGAACAGAATTCTTTAAAGAATTTTAGGGATTTTAAAATAAAAAAGTCTTGTTTTTAAATAATAGGCTTCTGCTCATGGAAGTGAATGGGAGTAGGTCCTTACATAAAAAGAATTTTGTATGAGATTTCAAGACATAATGAATCTTTGAGTTACTCAAGCGCCCCCTCAAAAAAAAAAAGTTAATTTTGCCATTGTGAGTTTTTTCCCCTATTTTGTGCAGATCAGTGACATTCTAAGTATTGCAATCTGCAAAATGGGTTCATGAGGTTCAATGCCAATCTTACAGGATAGCAAGCATGACATACACTCATAAAGTATCCTGTATTCTTTTACTAATTTCTCTCACCTCACATAGCATCATTGTGTAATATCACTTCTACTGAATTTCCATGATCTACTTTCTATGATCATTATCTGTGTATACGTGAAAGATGATACAATGGAAAGGATTCCAGATTTAAGAATCAGTTTATGAATTGGCATTCCTTACTATCTCTGTGACTTTGAGCAATAAACCTGTCTTCTAATCTATAAAATAAGATTGAACTAAATCACCTCTAAGTTCCTTTCTAGCGCTAAAATCTATCTATGATCTCTCTTGTTAGACTGTAAACTGCATGAAGGCAGAAGCTAGACCGAATTTATTCATCTTTGTATACCCACACTGGGCCTAGCACAGGGCCACAAGTAGTAAGTATTAATGCCTATTGGGTTAATTAATAAATCAGTGAATTAATAAGTGAATGAAAGAGTCAAAACAGTTAGAAATTTGGGTTTATGAAACACCGAGAAGTCATCAAATTAGGATATGTTGGTATAATACCAGAGAAAAAACACAGGAAGACCAGCACAGGGTACTAAGCATACATTAAGCTCTTCATGGGACTAGGGGTAGAGAATGAACCTCTGATGTCATTGGCATGGGAAACTCCCAGATAATAAAACTCCCACTTAACCATCTGGGTCAACTTGTCTTGGAGAGTTACCTGAAATGTTGAGAGATAAGGGGATTGAATCACACAGTCAATAAAAAGAATGGACAATGAAGGGGTTGCAGTATAAAATGAAACCTAGAATTCTTATGTAGGACCATTATTTCACTTCCAAATAAACATTTTCTTGAAGCAATCAACAAGCAGCCTTAAACTTTGGCCGTATTATAACCCAGCTCTTACCCCTAGAACCATACCTTGTAAAATCCTCGCTACCCCAAATGTCATTTCAGATCTCACTTCTTCCACTCTTATATCCTATTCTCCCCAAAAGGCATATTTTAAAAATCTTATACTCAATTCATGAATCTTAAAATCCTTAAGATCCTCAAACTGCATTTCAGAAATTCTTATTTCTTTGAATCCTATATTCCTGTCCTTTCACTCAGGAAGACTTGGATGTCTGTTTTTTGTTTGTTTGGTTTTTTTTAACTCATATATACATTTAAGAATGGCTGTCATGTCCATATTCGAAAGGCAAGCCATATCATGGAAAGTCCAATTCCTTCACATTAGTCAGAGTCATAAAGAGTTGATCACAGCAGCTACAGTGACTCTTTCATAATAGCCAAAATCTAATTGCCAAAATAACCCAAAGGTAGGGCCAGCTAGAATTATTTCTTTCATACATATGTGTATCCAGCTGTGGTCCTTGCTTTGAAAAATACAAACTCTTGATTACTACTCAAGAATGTGCTTTGCTAATTTCATTTTTTCCAAATACCAAAACTTATAAAATAATGCCATGGATTAGGCCCTCAGCTACATTTTAGTCTGAAGTTCTGAGATACAGGTTAGGATAAAAATCACTTAAAATTTTAAAATATAAAACAAAAGCCAATGACTTATTGTAAGACTAGCCTTTCAGATTATTTTTTGAACAGTAGATTTATTCTTATCCAGTTACCAGTGTAGGCCTAAGGAAGTCAAAAAAGCAGGGTTGGGTTCATGGCCAAATCCCCATAGTAAAAAATGTCTCTGAAACACACAATTTGGCACCAATTGAATGAATCTGAATTTATATCAATTTATACAAGCCAGGCACTAAAGTTAGCAAAAAAAAAATCCACTAGAAAAATCACACACACACACACACACACACGCACACACACACACATAGACACATACACACGCACACCAGAAACAAACCAAAAAAAAAAAACCACAACCCATACCGGCAGCCTATCTTGTAATGTCAAGCTATAGGGGGGAGAGGGGATGCAAAATAACTGACAGACTGTCAAATCAAAGCTGTAAAACAAAGCCTTTTAAAATGAATGAGTTTTTAAAAAAATTTTTTAAAAAAGAACTTGAGTTTTTTGTGTTTATTTATTTTTGTTTGTTTTTAGCATGAATTTTTATGAGTGCCATAATTTTCCAGGGAAAAATATTCAGCACCAAGATTTAGCCCAAAATGAACTTTTACAGCAGATTTATGAACTATTAGGGTAAGGGGGAGGGCAAATAAAGGTCTTAAAGGCCTTTGAAAACTAAATCATTGTTAATATATATTAGTATCAATCTTATCAATATTTCAAAAATCACACATAGTTTTTGATACAATTTAAGACACTCCTGAAAATCTCCCTAAAATGGTCCTTACTACCTATGAGACTTACGCAAATTCACCCAATTTCCTCCTGTGTAAAAGGAAGGCATCAGACTGTGTGACCTCTAAGGTTCCTTTCATCACTGTATCTATGATCCTAAGTTCTACCATTCGTCTCCCTCGGATCTTTAACCACCCTTAAAACCATAACTAGCAAAGGTCTCCTTACACTATTCATGTAACAGGAAACCATGGAATTTGACTTTGATAACAGAATGTCAAGCAGGAGAAGAGAAATTTGCCATTTGCCATAACCTGCCTGAAATGCCAGAAACATAATGGGAATGGTCCACATGCATCTGCTCAGGTTATCTGAAGACTAAACAACATGGAAGTCAACCTGAAAAAATAACCTGCAAACACCCTGGCAACACAGAAGCCTGTTACACTGAGATTATTTCAGAAATCTAGGAATGTGCACACCACACGCATTGGGCAAGAGGGGGCATACAGCAGAAGGACTGTTTAGGGAAACATGGAGGAGGAAAACTTTAGATGGGGAGAAGCTCGGATGACGCAGAGCAATTCTGTGTAAGCAAGGCATTTTTTAAAAACAAATCCATGAGTGGGAAAGTGAAAAAACCATATTTATATGAGAATATTTTTCTCTGAGGAACAGTTAGGAAAATGCTGATGTGGTGTCCCAATACATTACTGAGATACCATCAATTACATAAAAAACACAATTAAGTAACTGCTTCAAAATCCTTAAATATTATTTAGCTAAAGCCCAAAAGGATATTTTCAATATTATCACAGTCACTCTCTGAGATGCTGCATGCTGAAGCCTGGATGCAACCACCCCAGCTAGGCCTGAATATGGGTTTTTGCCAGAGTGGTCCTTCCACTTCATTTCATGTACCCCCTTGCATGTCCCAATATGCAATATGTCTCAAGAACCACTGCACTTAAAATGAAAAGGCAGATTTAAATTACTAAGCATCATCATAATACTACTAATAACTCACATTTATTTAGCACTTCACATGTTATTTTATTTGCTACCCCATGAAAACCCTGGGTGGTGGGCGCTATCACTATTCCCATTTTGCAGATAAGAAATAAGAGACTTAAATATCTTTTCCAGGGTCAGCTAATAAATGTAAGGGGCAAGACTTGAATCCGGATCTTCTGGCTCTGAGTTTAACACTCCAGGCAAGCTTCTCCATTGTGCTGCGGCTCATCACAAAAGAGCACTCGCCCAGGAATCAGGACACATGGATTCTATTCTAGATTTTCTGCTTACTATACAACCCCAGAAATATCTTTCTCCCTTTCTGAGCCACAGTTGCCTCCTCTGTCAAGTTAGAGCTCTAAGTTTCCTCCCTACTTTTATGTTCTTCGTTCTAAGAACCAAAGATCTCTGCTCTAGGGAGTCAAAGAAACCAAGGGGCAGGAGTTTGATCTTGGTGGACAGATCCCAATTTCACATGAATATTCTCTTATAGTCAGAATCCTTCTGCAGTATATGGAAAACTGCCCTGGGCTCTTTCTAGTCAAGGCAAGAAATACACTAAATGCTCTCCTTCCATTATTTGTGCTACTTTCCCTGTTTTAAAATACATTTAATGTTATAATGGAAAAATAAATGCAATCCTGCAAGTATTGTTTCTCTGACATGTACAACAATTCATGTCATATAGTGCAATACATAAATGTGGTATATATACATATATATGTACATATATAGATATGTGGTATACATACATATATGTATACACACAAGCACATGCCCGCGTAAACACCTGTCTTTGTACATTCTTAGTAATAAATGGCTTGGTCACACCATGCCTTCCTTATACATTACTTCAAGTGACCAGTCTAAGCTACTTTCTCTTAATATAATATTTGAAATGGGACTAAAAGGGGGGGAGTGGGCAGAGAGAGAAATCAGTGTGAAGGGAAAACTAAGCATTCTTATGCAGGCTCATTATTTCACTTTCAAATAAACAGTTTGCAAAATGCAGCATATTTGTTGTGGTGTTAGGAAAGCCTAAGCACATGGTTCAGATTAAGTAAAGACAGCTACTTTCTGTAATGAGATCTGTATATTAGAGGTGTCGATGCTATGGCCTTCTTTATTGTAAACATTTGTGCAACTACAAAGAAATATCTTCCAATAATCAAAGGTAGCACACATTACAGATAGAAACCTTGTATAATTTGGAATAGTTTATACAGCCGAAGGGGGAGGGGGTGGAAGAAACAATTAGGAAAATGCCCAACCAAATTCTTGGGCTGGAACAACTTACGAGATTCCTGGAGGACATCATCAAGTCTATAATATGAATAGAAATCCTTACCATCTATCTGCAGCATTCAATCTAATGCTGTCAATAAACAGCCAGAACTAGGGCTCTCATGTAAGAATGAAAAATAGGATAAAATAATATCATTTAATTAAACATTTTAAGAGTAAACAGTACTTCAGGCAGACCATTTTTCTAAAAGCTGCGTATTTTGCTTTCGGTTGCGACCATGTAACTTTGTCATTTTCTAAGACCGGAACCTTGTGTTTTCAATTCTGAACCTCTGAGTTAGGCTCTCACGGCTGCTAAATAGATACAGGGTTCTTTCTCTTCAATATTTTAAGCCCTGATTATGCTACAATCTCTGTTTTAGAAATGGCAAAATCAAATTGCAGAAGGAAGAAAAATGTGGTGGCTAGCCTCAATGTGACTGAAAGAAAACCTAAAACCCCGTTTTTTTCTTCTGTGACTCAAAGGAATTTCTAAATGAGCAAATGAAAAGGAAGCCTTAATTTTAGAGCATCTTGCCAGGTTAATTTCACAAGCAGACAAGGATATAAGGCTAGAAAAAATAAACAACAGCAAAAAAAAATTACAAGACTGAATGAATAAAGGTTATACTATGAAAACTATCCATTTCAATTAGGTTACATACAAACACACTACATGCTGGATGTATAAGCCCACCTCACTTAAACACATGACCTATAATATAGATGGTGACCAGTATAGGTAGCCTACATTTGGTAGTAGATTGTATCCCTAAGGACAAGTACATAGTAGATGTTTAATAAATGCTTTTTTGGTTGACTGTTGGATTGATTGTAATTTCAAACCCATGTAATTTTTTTTAATCTTAAGATTTAAGGAGAGGAATTCAATCTCTACTATGTTGGGAAAGATATGGAAAAGAGATCATTTTTTTACATTTCACAGATGACGTTGGTAATGCTTCCTCTGAATGGAGCATCCAATTGCCAAAGAAAGCCAATGTATATGCTGTCAGATCACTAAGGAATTTGACAACATCATTTTAGAACCTTTAGTTACTGAGATATCAATAATTAAATGCATTCAGTTCACACGTTGTTCTGGTGGATACTAGCTATTTATCTCTGTCTTCTGAGAAGCTAATGGTATAATGGGCAAAACATCAAGAATAATTAAGAAAAAAGCTGCTATAAACTCCATCAGAAGAAATACAACTTTTGCCTGGCATACATTGTTAAAAAAAATAAAAAAAAATGTTATTTGTCTGCACATAAAACTCAAAATGACTTGTTCTGAAAAGTATTTTTTTTCTTTAAATGATGGTTTTGATTCATTTCACATGTAAACATGACATTGGTTTAAATCAGACCCTAGGCAAGATCGTCTCTTCAGTCCTTCTTTTTATGCATGTATAGTGGTAGTACCTGGAAATGGTCAAATAAGGGTAGATCAGCAAGAAATAATTACTTCCTCTCTATGATCACCTATGTATCTCATGAAGAGAGACTATCTTGGGAAGGAAAAAGATTCACAAGCTAGCATGTGTGTGTGTGTGTGTGTGATATTCCCATAACTGGTCATAACAAAAAGGCAAATTTTGTGATTCATCTAAATGTCTTATAGAATCAAGGAATGAGATCTTAGATCTCATAAGAGAAACTCATTTTTACATAATAGGATACTGAGGCCTGGGGAAGGAAGTGACTGGGACCTAAACTAAGGTCTTCTGACTCTAAGTTCTTTCTATTGCCTGAGAGGGAGGACCCTCTCAGTTAAAGAGTGCCTTATTAAATCATAAGGAACAGATTTCATTTTTCTCTAGCTGAAGTATCTCCCAGAGTCAATAATTCAGCTAAAGAGGAAAAGTGTGTGTGTGTATGTGTATGTGTGTGTGTATGTACACTAAACTAAAATCCCATTTTCTAAAGGAACCATTTCCTAAACCCTCTTAATTTTAGACCCTTCCCTCTTCTAATTATTTATTTACCCTTGTGATGGCTTATTTGCACAAATTTGTTTGTTTGCCGTCTCCCTCATTAGACTGGGAGCTCCTTATGGACAGGGAATTTCCACCTCTTTTTTATATATCCAGCACCAACACAAATCTTAACACATAGTAGGGACTTAATAAGCATTGACTATGTGTGTGTGTGTGTATGTGTAAAAGTCAAGCATCTTTATAGCCTAGAATATGTAATACAAATAGGTTTACAAATAGGAAATTGTACTTTTAATTAGAAACAATTTTCTTGCAATACCACAAGCACACAGTAGATACTGGACTTTAAGGGAAAAAGTATTTCACAGAGCTATGACTATAATAGGAAGTTAACTGTTGCATGACCTCAAGAAAGTGGCATTCCTTCAGATAAGCCATTTCACATAACTGTATGTCCTTTCAGAATATATCATTCAGTTGTCACTTAGAGAGAAGTAGTTTTTTTCAATCCCATTTCCTAAATCTTCTCAATCAATGTTCTAGTTGGTGGCAAAGTTCCTAGAGAGGTCATATTAGCTTCACAAATGTTTATCTTTAATCTGCAAATAACCACATTTGGAGAAAATGAAATGCTCCTGTTTCATCATTACATTACGCAAGACTTGCAATATTCATGAGTAAATTCGTTGCAATGGAAATGGACATCTTGGTCTAAATTGAAAAGAAATGGAAAAATGGAAACTTGAAACAAGCTGAGAAAACTTAAGGAAAGAAATATCACAGGAACAAGCATGTCAGCCCTAATTGTGTAATTACTTTTTGGCTTGGTCATATAAGCTGGAAGCAAGAAATAAGAGACAATGGTAATTTCTTACTGCTGAAATGGAGGTGTCAAGCTGTCCTGTATGTGATGTTCTGTGGGCTCCAAGCTAAAGTTTACATTTAGATCATGTTACCATAATTACAATCTTCTAAGGGGCAGAGCAAAGGCTTCTCTTAGCAGTATTAGGTCAGCAGGCATACTGGCATTTGTTTAGGTAAATATAAGCTAAATGATTTCAGATAATGATGAAGCTTTATTTAGTTTAATGGAAGTTGAGTGAGATCTGCAATTTTATTATAGCCATTGTTTCACATCTGGAAAAGCTACTGAAATTGGTAAGATACTACAGGCTTTCTGAATTTAACAATAATAAATAATTAACCACTCATATTTATATGGCATGTCAAGGTTCGAAAAACACTTTGCTATACACCATGAGGCTGTTAATGCTGATATCATTCCCATTTTACAGATAAGGAAACGTCGGATGAGAAAAGTGAAGAAATGTGCCCCAAACTATACAAACTAGTAATAGTAAGTCAGAGCCAAGATTCCAAGCCTGCTCTCTCCTGACTCTCTTCCAGTACTTTCCTACCATATTAGAATTATAACATAAAGTCAACAACGATCAAGATTGTAACAATTTCACTGTTATTGTCGGCGTTATTCATAAAAATTAGTACCCACTTAATGCCACACTGACATTTTCACTGACAAATGGATCACTGTTTTGGAGAATTCTGGCTTCCCCACATTACTTATAGCCTTATACCAAGGGGGAAGCCCTGTCACTGAAATCTGTCTCCTCGTCACTTCATTTCTTCTGTACTCCAAGTACCACTTCACAGTTTAGCAAAAGGAACGTAGCAATGGTGTACATGGTTGTAGGAGCAGTCTAATCAAAGCAAAGTCTAATTCTCTTATCCATCCTCAACCAACAAAGAAAAAGGACTGCTTGCCAATTGTCTCTTTTCAAAGTCCAAATCCCATCTTGTTCCAATGGGGGTTGGGGTGAGGTGGGGTGGGAGGTAATAGAGGAGAAACACACTATTGGGAGAGGCAGAAAAAAAAGAAATTCCATTACAGCCAGCTTTCTCATGCTCTAGTTTAGGATGTGAGTAATCATGAAAACTGTAATATCAGCTTTTTTTGTTTTTCCTTAGACTTGGTTCTTCCTTTATTTCCTTTCAAAGAGGGTCAAGCTTTTTTTTTTTAATTCATAAAAGCTGCTTTGTGATTGCTGAAGGGCTAGCTTCTCTCAGTAACAGCTTTGCCTCTACTGATAGTCGCTGTTTTAAATTATTTGATGAAAAAACAAGGCATTTCTCTCAGCAGCTGCCCTGACTGAACTCCAAGCCCCTTCCCCAACCAGTCTTCTGTTCTACTGGAAACCTATCAAATCAGCAGGAGAAAAACTTTCAAATGATGTGAAAGGGCTGGCAGAGAGCCATCAAATGGAGAGTTTTAAGACTTAAATGCTGTTCCAGAACTACCTTGCTTCCGTTAAAACTATGAAAATACCCCCTGACCACTCCATGTGCCCCATGTTTATGAAATCTTCAATACATGGTCTGCAAGACAGCCAATTAGCCCAGGCACCTTTAACTGACATCCGAAGCACTTGCAAGTCTCCATCAAGCCTCTCATATCCCTATCATCTGAAAGCTATTTCTGTGGCTGTAGCTTCCCTCCCTCAATACACACACATACACACACACACACACACACACACACACACACACATGCACGAACACACACACACACACACACACACACACACACACACACACACACACACACAATCTAACCCCCTCCCGTAGTGGCAGGGGAAAGAAAGAAAACAAAATATGGGTCGTTAACATGTTGTGTGGTCCATATCCCCTTTGGACTTGATACATCAATGGACTTTTTTTTTTAACAAATAGCCAAGTTCTGTGTTAAACTGGAAATATGCAGAGAATTCATGTCAATAATAATATACCATATGTAGTAGGAAGTCACTCAGTTTGGAGATTTTGTTTCTTTAAAAATGATTTTTCCTTTCAGTCTCCATGATAGTTCATAGAATCCTTCTTTGAGATGGTAATATCCCACAGTCCACAACAAGGGATCTTAAACCTATGGTCTGTAAGGTTGGTTTTTAATATTTTGATAAATATAATTGATTTCCTTTGTCAATCTATGTATTTTATTTTATGCATTTAAAAATATTATTCTGAAAAGGAATCCAAAGGCTCACCAGACTGCCAAGGAGGGGTCCATGACCAACTTTTTTTTTTTTTACCCTTAGTCTATCAGAAATCTAGTAGAAGCTTGTATATATACTCTGTGGGCTGTTAGCAATCATGTATGGACCCTTCTGGTTCTCTGTCAACAAGTAGGAAGAAACAAGAAAATTATTGTCCCCGCAGAGGCGTTGCTATTTAAAGTTAGATACCTTTGACATTGCAATTTTATGCAAAGATGGAATACTGAAATCTACTTCCAAGTACTCGAAAGCAATTTCTAAGAAAAAAAAAGAAAAAGTAGTCTATAACTATTCCCCTCCCCCATCTTTGTGACTTAAAATAGAGAAACAAACAAAAAATGAATATGTTCCCAGACTAAGTAAGGCTATGTCAAGTTTCAGCCCCTAATGAATTCTGCAGCTGAATCAAAAACATCTGAAAAGAGGAATTTATAATGGAAATGCTGACAGACCAATAACTATGACGGCATTAGTGAGTACTCCTATAATGGAGCTTTAAGAAAAATATTTGTTAAAACATTCCCATGTTGTACAATATATGATTTTTTTTGGTTCACTGTCAAATTAAAAAGGGCATCCTTTCTTTTATTTTTCATAGCTTGTAATAGCTTATTCATCTTTTTCTGTTTTTGTCACTGATATTTCATGTCCGCCTTGATCTTTTTTTAAATCTAATTTACATACATACAAGCACCAAAAGACAATCACGGTAATAATACTACACAGTGTAGTACGGCTAAAATGTGACTTGAAACTTCAAGACTGTGGCTGTAACTGATGCTCTGTCTTCCCTTGCTGTGTTTTGTCATAACGAACTGAAGTTAAAATACTCTGATGAAGATGCATTTTCAGGAAATGTCATAGACACACAAGAAGAGGAAAATACTAATAGACCTAAGCAAATGCATCGGTGGTGGCATTTGGGGCTTCTATAGAAAATGCCAAATGAGCTTGGTACCTTATGACCAGGAGAGGCCATCTACTATATTGTTGAATCTGCCTGGTCAAGTTATGACACTATTGATTTTAATGGGACATCCATTTTCTGTCTCTTCACCAGAGGATGCTACAATGAAACTGAAGTGTGAAGGGGTGGGAACATCTATTTCTAAGGGCAGCTTTGCCATGAAGCCTTGTCATACCTGCCTCTACAGCTCAAAAGAGACCTAAGCAGTAAGGTGACCTGACCAGGGCGGATGGGGGAGGGGAGTAAAGGAAAGGAAGAGGAGAGGCAACTCTGCTCTCAGTAATTAGCCAGACCCAACCTGTCATTTTCCCTACTCTCTCCTTAGTAACTCAGGATACAAAAGAGAGTGTTTCCATTCATAAGAATGTTGCCGAATCACTGACTTAGTTTTTAAAAAAATTACCTTCGTATGATAAGAACCTCTATCATGTTCTAAAACCATAGCCTAAACCCTGCTGACTAGTCCTCATCTCTGTAGTTGTCAATGATAGTGTGTGATAGGTGTTTCCTGACAATATAATCATTAAAACTTTATTATTACATCTGGAATTTCATGATAGGTCTGCTAATTGATTACAGAGATAGAACCCAGAATACTGCTCCCACACGTTCCATCACAATTTGCTGAATTCCAGTAAGCTAACTGCTTAATACTCCTGGAATGTATAAACATTTTTAACTTCTAGATTTCCCACACGGACACCTCAAAAGGAGCCACTGAGAGTCAAGGGAGACTTTGATTTATTGGATAAAATATTGTCACAAAGAGTGAATGGAGGGGATTTTTTGGAGTGATTATGACATTATCCATAATCAGATGTAATATGGGGCTAAAACATTAAAGATAGGGGCAACAGACAAGTTTGCCTGATGCCATCACCTATCGAGGCATAGTGGTGATTGTGTTAGTGCCTCCTGTTTAGAGAAGGAATATGATTAGCAGGATTATTAAAAACCTCCTCAGCTCAGTATTACTAATTTCACTGACATTGTTCTGCAAACGAAAATCCTAAAGCTGATGGAATGCCAGACTGAAGGTGGGTTAGATTCTGATTGGCTGATTAGAGCCTTGATCTAATAGGAGCAAGGGCCATTAATGTAAACCAGAGTGAAGGAACATATCTAATCCTCCCCAAGCCTCTCCCTGAAAGTTGAAGGGCAATAATTAGGCAACACAGAAGAATGGATAGAGTGCTGGTCCTGGAATCTGGAAGCCCTAGGTTCAAGCTATGCCTTAAGATAGTCACAAACACGTGGCAAAAGTCACCTTACCTCTTGTAACCCCAATTTCCCAATTTCAAATAATATTTCACAGAGTTGTAAGAATTGCATGTGAATGTAAACTTTAAAGTCATCTATGTGTGTATACAAAAACAGAGAGGATAGATAGAAAGATAGATAGACAGACAGATTTAAGTTTGTTAGGACTTGTGGGGGTTTGGGGTAACACTTGTCATTTTATCATGTAGAGAGTGCTCTAATGAAGAAATTCTCTCTACCAATACAGACCAAACACTAGTCTACAAGTACAGGTTTAGAGAGTTGCCCAGGACATTCAGAGGTTATACGACTTGCTCCAGTCGCACAGCCAGTATACATCAGAAGCCTTATTATAAAGGCAATGACAGAAATTTTATATACATATATATGATTGCATATATACGCAAATATATGTGTGTGAGAGAGACAGACAGAGAGACAGACAGACAGAGAAAGAAGGAGAGAGACAAGAAAGACAATAAAATATGTCAACTTATTCCCATTAGGACCAAAATATCCCAAGTTTTCTATCTCCTCTCTTTCTTTTTTTCCTTTTTCTTTCTTTCTTTCTTTCTCTCTTGAGAATACTCACATACATACATACATACATCCTTGTTTTAGTATTTGGCTGTTGGAAACAAATAGGAAATGGGCAGGTATGGGGAGCATGTAAGAAACACAGAGAAGACTGAACTACCCCTCCAAAGACAAACAGCAAAAGCCAAACACACCAAAACCAACAGTCTGAAAATTACTTTTTCCTAAAACAAGTTAATCTATGATTTTAAAAAAAACCCACATATTCCTCCATATCACAGATTAATTTCTTTTTTGACCAACTTGTCCTCTTCCTTGATTACATGCCAAATCTGGGAATTGATTTAGATGACATAAGCCAAAATGCTTCCTCAGACACATAATACATGATTCTCATTTTTTTTAAACCAAGATGGGGCCCGTGTATAACAAAGCTAAATGTACACTCACAGATAGAAACTCTTTAAGGCCCCCAAGATCCTGAAAGAAGAGGGCTCTAATTCTTTCAGGAAAAAGTACTTACTCTACCAAATGTCCCATAAGCAATGGATCTGTGGGTCCCTATAGTTAAATAATGAAACCATTGGCTAATATCTCTAGTTTTAGCACACAGCCACTGCTGAAAGTCTTAAAGAATGAGATAAGTGTGGGTCTTTTTGAGAGAGTAAGACATCAAACTCTGTTCACTATCAAGGCCTCAGTTCACCTTTTTATCTTTAGTTTCTATCCTGACAATCACCATATCACTATCGTAGCTCCCTTTACTAATGGTCACCAGATTCAAGTTAAAAATGCCTTTGCCATCTCCAAAAAGTTACTCTAATGCAAACAAGTGTAGTTTTTGTGGAACTGAAAAAATCACAACCACAAAACAGGTCAAGTAATAAAGGATGTTTTCCTAAGAGATATGTTAAATACTTAGCTTCTTTGATGAGGAATGAGCACACAAGGTTCAAAATAAGACTTCGATCATTCTTCCCCACCACAACTCCCTCTTAATCATTAAGTCTAGCTCTTAAGGTCTCAGTTTGAATGAGTTCAAGTTCTATGTTTTTTCAGACCAATAACATGCTGTTATTTTACTCATTTTCTTTCACCAATCACTGTCATATCTGTCCTGTTACTTATTCACCCAATCATCTTAGCAGGAAACTCATCACATACCGAAAGGTACAGTATATGCTGCCTTAGTATTCTACATAGCAAAGCAGCCTCATCATATACTACCAGATGGTATTCACTAATAGATATGTACATATGTATATGTGAGTGTGTGTGTGTGTGTGTAGTATTCATTAATATGTGCATAGGTATAGATATATCTCAATATGTCTAGATATAGAGGTATCTCTAGATAGTTAATCTATAAGTATAATAGATCTATCTATATCTACATCTATATATTTCTTTATCTAGAGATATAGATGATGAGACAGAGGAATATGCATGTAACCATTTTACTACCACTCAGAATAAAACTAGATAGAAGCAGTACGGTAAAGGAATTAAACATTTCTCTACAAAAACCTCGGAACCCTTTTCTACTCTTTTTAAAAACTCGACTTGCTAATCCTTTTTCAAACACTTTCCTGAAATAAAGAAAGGTTGGAACACTAATAATAATTACACCTAATGTTTGTATGAACCTTTAACATTTTTCAAACTGCTTTTATTTCCATGGAATGGGACTTAGCCAAATCATGTTTTCTACAGAATTACTGCAGACTCAAAAAACGATCAACAGGCTGGGTATGGAGTCTCTATGTAAGATCACAGATTTGGAAGATGCCTTAAAGTCATCCAGTCCAATCCCCTCATCTCACAGATGAGGAGACTGGGGCCCCAAAACACTGAGTGACTTGCCTAAGGTCATAAAGGTAGTAAGTGGTAGATATAGAATCTGAACCCAAGTTCACATGCAGCGTTCTTCTCATTTCTGCCTCATGCGGCATCAATCCCAAGTGCTTGAATTATGCAGTAGATAAATTTAAATTACAAAGGTGGGGCCTCAAATGCTGGCTCTATCACTTACTACCTTCTGACTTTGTAAGACTTTGGACAAATGATAACCTTTCTGGATCATCTATATAATAAAAGTATTGGACAAGATGCTTTCTAAGGTATCCTCTAACTCAAATATTATAGTAAGTGGAGAGGTTTGAAGACCTGGTTCAATTCTTGCTTCTGATAACTTACTACCTGTATGACTTTGAGTAAGCCACACCCTCAAGGTCTCAGTTTCCTCATCTGTAAAATGAGTGTGTTAGACTAGATATCTTCCGAAGACCCTTGCAGTTCTACATCTATGAGCCTCTATTGCAATGGAAATGCCAAATATCTTCTGGTTAACTGCATCTCACAGTACCCATGCAAAGTAAGTCATGTTACTTCAATAAGCCTGACAGCAAATTCACCTGACATTCATATGTGTTATCTACATTCCTGATGCTCTACTCACTCAATACCATTATTTCCCAGTTCCTGGCATATAGAGGGCACTTAATGAACACTTACTGATTAACTGGATGATTCTCAGTGGCCCTAACCCAACATGAGTCACAGGGAAGCAACTCCTCATTTCATAAAGAGAAATTTCCCAGGTACAGAGACTCTAACATCCTTCCCAGACATTTGCAGGTCATCAGAGGCATAAGGAGTAAATATTGAAGGTATACAAATCTCCTTTGAAGTCCGGAGCATCTCCCTCTCTGCGGGTAGTTTTATTAAAAGGATATCAAGACAGACCAAAAGGAAATGAGACATCAAACACTAGCCATGAGAAGAACTTTACTTCTTTCTGATCCTTTTCCTGGGAAAATTTATCTGCCTTAAACTTTTCTAGCCTTAGTTACTTTCTTTACTTGAGAAAATATTTTGCTGCTGGGGTGAGGATGGAGAGGTGAGAATCTTTATTTGTACCTCAGCTATAGCCCTTCATCACATTCTACTTAGCACCATGACTGCTCATAAGCTACATTCAATTGAACTGTCAACTAATTCTTGCCAGATTATTGTAAGCTACAGGACTGTAGAGTATATGCCTTTTTCATTTTTGTATCCTCTAAAGTGCCTAACATGAGATCTTACACAGAAAGTGAGTGCGTAGTAAATATTCCTTAATTTTTGAAAAGATTAATGGAATCTTAAAAAAAAATTTTTTCAATCTAATCTTAATGAGTTTTAATAAAAATAAATACATTTTCTATAAACACTAAATAGAAGGATGGCTATCTTCTTTTGGACCAATCCACCCTCTTGCTTGATTAACTGCCAAATTTTGGAACTGATTTGGATGACGTTAGTCAATAAGCTTCCTTAGCAACAATTTGGAAAAGAAGTTGGATAATATGGGCATGAGAGGCCACAGAGGGAGATGCTCTGATAGGAGAAAAATCACTCTTCCTCTGAGTAGAAATAGCAAGATTCAGACTTTTAGTCTCCTCACCTCCTTCGTGCTGACTGCTCCTGAAGAAGGAAGACTCTCAAAGTAGACTGTGCCACATGCTTCTGGATTTCCAGGCCTTATCAACACGTTCCCAGAAAGACAAGGAAGACAATGGACTCCAAAGGGACAGATTCAGCTCCAACACGGAGGAAGTCACTGTCATTTTAGTGGTTACATATTGAGCAATCTACCACTAGGGAACATTAAGGAAGTCATTTCCAAATCAAACTCACCACAGCAGGGCCACAAATTTCATTACACTTTGAGCTTTTTGGAGAATATTTTCAAGGATCATGCAGTTAAAAAGTGACTGAAGTCACCTGTGTCTCTGGTTCACACTGGTATTCTCATCAACCTCAAATGACTACCCTGCCTATATTCAAGCACATTCTAACGGGGAGGGATACTGGGCGAGGGAAGGAGATCCCAGTTTATACTTTTGACACTCAAGTGTCTTTTACCAAAAGGTCAAGACTGTCATCCCCAACAGGCTGGGAAGGAGGAATGAGTGAATACGAACTTTGCTCCATGTGGCTATGGGCACAGAGATTCAATCATACTTGTCTCTCGGCACTACCAGGGCTAAATTTACCTAAGGAGTGTCTCCGTTCTTCTAAGAACAGGGGACTGAGTTTATCACTCTCAAATCAGATATAACCTGGGGAGAGTTCCCCCAACTAAAAAAGGTAGTGCTTCCCCCCTCCCTTCTCCATTATCCTAAGCCCCTAGGTTTTTTCTCCTAATTTTAGAAGTCCTGTTGTTCTGTGGGAATAGAACAGTGTGAAAACTGAGCATAGTATAAAATAAAAGAAAAAGAGAGGGAAAAAAAAAGTGACTCCATTTCAATTCTCACAGCATGTTCAACCAAAGAGCAAAGTCACTGGTATGGCTTAATAGCTAGGTATTAATGCTTTCTTTCATTTCTCAAGGACACAGCATGGCAAGGAGGAAAGAATGATGGAATACTAGTCAGAGAGAGGGTCTGGAGTTTGAATCTTGTCTACCACATCCTACCTGTAGACCTTGGTCAAGTCAATTCCCATCTCTAGGCCTTAGTTCCTTCATCTATAAAATGAAGGAGTTAAGATAGAAAATTTCTAAGATCCTATGAATATATGAGTACCGGAGAAAGCACATATATTTTCTTACCTGGAAACTTTTTAGACATTAAAACATATAACAGGTCCAGTATTGTTTCTAGAAAGGGGATCAGTAGAAGATGGAACTTCAGAATGAGGTGTTACATCAAGCAAACTTTGTGGCAATTATTCCAATATTTGAAAACACAGGTTCTTTTTCATATATCCCAGAAATGTGCTCTGATGGGACTTTTCCTCTAGCTACCTGAGGAGAACAGGTTACTTATTTCAATTCTGCAGAGGCAAAGCCTAATGATTTTATAAGTGTAAAGACCCTTCAAAGTTGAATTCCATTACATCATCCCTAACCCTTGCCATCTGAGCAATGACTGGGGACTAGCCTGCCCTAGATTGGAATCCATAATGACTGCACTGACACTGTGACTCAATGTCTGGGACTCTATGAAGGATCCCTCTGGTTCCATCCTGGCCAATGAGAGCTGTGAGATGGGGAAATACAGAGTACAAAGCACTGGATGGATGAAAAGGAGGCAGTGAATGCCTCCAGACCCCAACCTGGGCCGTCTCACTGTACGCTCCCTTTTTCCAGTCACTGCCAGGGGAGATAGTAGTACTGAAAGCAGCTTAGTGCAAGCATGCAAGAGATTTGTGACAGAAAGTTAGAACTCTATGTCAAGCCTTTCACGCAAACAATAAATATTACTTCTGCTCATAATCAGACTTTTCTCCAGCATCGTCTTTGAATGTTGAACCTTTTTCAATTAATTAAAAACTATGCACTGCAGAGTGCATATTTTATCAGCCCTCAGCTGCTTAAGTGTCTAGAAAAGACCAGGCAGTTTTTCTTTCTTTTTTTTTCCAGGCAACCCAGAGCAAGTACTTGCAAGGGTCATATCTTTTTAATTATCTTTTCTCTCTTTGATTAATTATTCCGTCTGACAATAGCGTGTTTCTAATGCTATTCACCTGCCTTTGATGATTGACAACTTTTCTGTCTGATTCAAAGCAAACAGCTGCTGCCATGATTGCCTAGCAACCAGGATGTGATGGATGAGTCCCAAAGATGGATGGCTGCAATAAATCATGTCTCCGGCTATAAAACTGAAAAAAGGGGATAAGAATAAAAGCGAACAAAAAACAAAACAAGGTTTCTTCCCATGAGTGCACTCAGCTCCTTACCAATTACACCTGAAATGGACTTGGTGCCTATTAATAGCAAAGTTTTCTAATCAGTAAGAATGTGAGGATGCCATTTGTATCAAGGTGTGTTTACAATTGTTCCTGCAAATTGGCACTTGTTCTCCAATTACCTCCAGTGTTGCACAAGTGCAGGGCGAGGAGATCAAAGTTTTGCCTTCCTCCATGGAAGACTCTACAGGAAACAATATTATCTTTTTATAGTCTCTACTGCGAAGCCAAGCTTTAATGGTAACGAAGGGTATAAATCTGACGCTGCTGGATTTGGGGCAGCTGCATGGAAACCCCAAAAGCAAAGTCGAAGTCATTTGTGGATAGAATGAGAAATGTCAGGCCACTAATAGTTATTTCAAAACACACACGTGCGTACGCATGCACACACACATACACAGACACACATAGACACACACAGTTATACAGCTGGTAAGTGAGGAAGACAGCAGAAGAAGCCACCTATAGGATGTGTTTCAGTTCCCTCCCTGAATATCTAGATGCTGAGCTCCCTTACGATGAAGGGAAAGTTCACCTGACAAGCCACAGGGCCATAATATTCAAGGTTTCCACAAATCCTTGACTCTCATTCCTTTAAATGAAAAACTATCCCAGTCCAACTCTCCCTCCCATCATTTTTTAAAATTAATGTCTATACAGTAAGTCATACAAGAAGCATTAAATTTAATTAACAAAGCCAAATAAAGTCTCATATTTAATAGAATCCTTGACAATTAAATTTGAACTATCGGAGCCCTCCAAGGAGGAGAGATGGAACAGGCACTGTAGGCCAGGCCATCTTCTACTACAGCGAGCTGAAGGCCTCAGAGGATAGAAGACACATTCTAGATAGTTAGAACAGAGGATTTCACACAAACTAAACCTCATCAGTCAGCCAGCCTGCTTCCCTGAATGCTTCCAGTAGGTGGGGGTATCCTGGTATGATAGCAGAAAGACTTGAGAAAACAGAAGGGATTAACCTGGCAAAAACTGAGGAGAAACTACCCTCAAAAACCCTAGGACAGATCCTGGGTCATACAGGACAGTTGTACAAGTAGGAAAGCAAAGGAGGAAAAGGTTATTGACCAAAGACTTTTTTTTTTTAAGGGAAGTATTCTTTAGATGTGGGAGTCTGCATTTCTCCATCCTCATGCTAAAACTGAGCCAGGTAGTTAGAAAAAAAATACTTACATTGTGTTAAGCATTTCAAATGCAGAATTTCTTCTTTTTTAAGTATGTAAAAGAGTTTTAAAAATCAGACAACATTTTTACTTTGGCAGCTACAATTCTGTTTATATTTTAATGCTTTGTACGTGACTGCCTCCATGAAAAAAGAAAAAAAAGTTGCTTGTGTCCTTTAGTTTAAGTTATAGGGACTTACTTCATCTTCTCTCTCTGCCTCATAGTATTCTTTACTTTCATTAAAAATTGCCCTTTCTTTAAACACTTCTTTAAAGAGGGGAAAAAAATGAGGACAGCACTCCTATAATGACTGGCTGGTATCTGGTAACAAACAATGGGGTGGGGAAGCAAAGCCAATCCATCATAGAGCATACATCCAGGGGCCCTATTCTGTCCCCGCTCGTCCAACTCTCAAGTTACAGCTTTACACGGCAAGTCTAAATAATATTCAAAATGATAAATGGCACCATAAGCCTGATATCCATCATCAATCTTTTTTTAAAGAACATCCATCTTCAATAATGCACGTTTGAATCATGTGAAGCCGCGAGCTCTCAGATTCATTTACACAGCCCCTCACCAGCCGGTGCTGTTTGAATGATACCTGTCAACCAGCTTTCCCCTGAACTGCCAAAACTAAAGCGGGAGGGGCGGGGGAAGGTGATCTGGAAGGAAAAAGAAGAGGGAGGGGATGTGTGGATAAGAAAGGATTCAAAGGGTTGAACAACGTGGTTTAGCAGATAATATAAAAGAACATAACCTCTTCAGTCAGTCTGCCAATCTCTCTCCGCCCCATGACACCCACAGAGACATAGACACACAAGCTCTGTCTCCTCTCTCTACTGTTTCTTTCTACCTCCCTGCTCTCCTCTTCCCTTTCTTCTTTTTCCTCCTCTCTCTGCCTTCCTTGATCTCTTTCCTCTGTCCTCTGCCCATTTCTTTCCCCCTTCTTCTCTTTGCTCCCTCCCCCATCAGCAGTGTGGTGCTCACTAAGCCACACTGGAAGAGAGGAGAAGACAGCATCACAAGAAACTGCTTTCCCCTCCCTGTTGTCTGGCCGGGGCCCATTTGATAAATGACATATGTCATTCTGTCAGGAGGGAAGGGTGGGTCAGTGATGTATGACTCTGCTGAAAAGGAAATCGACGGTTTGGCGTGGTGCAGCTCTTCTCCAGCAGGATTTAGTTTCAGAACTCGAAAATGAATTCTGCGACGTTTCAAGTGCACACTTAGGGGCAGGCTGACGTTCGGCCTGGAGAGAGATCAAGCTTCATCCTCTCTCTGCCCTTCGGATTTCAAAAAACTGTTCCGTCAACTGGAAAACTGCAAAAGGACATGCATCTATCAAAGTCCTCAACGGTAATGATTCACGAATTTTGAAAATATATATTTATATACAAATCTATATGTATTCTTATATAAAAATAAACTAGGTTAAGGCTGGTATTTTTATTTATTTATTTTTTAATGGCAGAGGCCTGACACAAAAGCAAGATAAAAATTAGCATGTTTGAAGTAATCGTCCCACAGCTTGACATCTGCATAGTAAATTTTAAAGGAAAAAAAATGTGTCAGACAGCCATGAGTCGCTCTCTCCCTCCCCCCCCCTTTCATTAGCTCACTGGCAGGGTGGCACTTCTGAACCTCATTACTGCAAGAGGATTTATGAAGCTGAACCCAATGGCAAAGAAAAGGCATCTGTCAATAATTGTAGGGAGCTGCACTCGCAGCTTTGAAATCTCATTAAGTATGCAGTTATCAGACATAAAGATCAAAAACATTACTCAACTACGACAGAATCTTATGGAGGAACATTAATTAGCAACAGGCCTACAGTACAAAAAAAAAAAAACAGACTTCCTCTCACACCTGCCCAACCCACAAACCAAAAGCAACACTCCCCCTCCCTTCAGAAAAAAATAATTCCCAGCATCTGAGACTGATCAAGTACATGAAACGAGAGACAGAGACAGAGAGAGAGAGAGAGACAGAGACAGAGAGAGACAGACAGAGAGAGAGAGAGACAGAGAGAGAGAGAAAGACAGAGAGAGACAGAGAAAGAGACACAGAGAGAGGGAGAGAGGAGGGAGAGTAGGGAGAGAGGAGGGAGAGTAAAGAGAGAGGGGGAAGAGAGAGAAAGAGAGACAGAGAGAGGGAGAGGGAGACAGAGGAGAGGGAGAGAGGTAAGGAGAAAGGGAGGAAGGGGGGTGGAAGAAAAGGGGGGGAGGAGGGGAAATTCAGTTGAGACGGTCTTGGCGGTGAAGAGAGAAAAGGAAGAAGCTGTCAAACGTTGAGAAGGATGTCAGTACTGGCCCTGATTACAAGGGCCTATAGAGTTCCCAGACCTTTTATCATCCCTGCCATCAAAAACAGTCTGTGTGTCACAGAGAGATGACTGATGGCTGCCAGTCTCCCAGAGCGCAGCCAAAACCCCAGGAGGCCCCTTCTTTGCGCCCCCCCCCCCAAGATTCCTAGCCCTCCAGCAACAAGCTTGACCTAGCAGGAAAAGAACTTTAGGCACAAAGCCCAGGCCTTGAGAGACACTCCAAGCAGCGCCCTGCTCTTCTCACAGAACAATTCAGTGAGAAGGTGGTTTGGGGTTTGTTTTTTCAGCTTACTGGAGTTAGCCACAATACCTTCTCTGCCCTGGACACCAAGAGTCTACAAGGACTTGGAAACAACCCTGAGAAAGCACTACATTTACTTCCATTTAACAAAAAAACAAAAACAAAAACACCTTTCTCTTACTCCGCATGGATCTAAACATCCACTTCTTTAGGCACAGCTTCCACATATAATCTTTTTAGAAAATGTAGGGTAATGACATAGAAATTTGTAGAGGAAACATACTAACCCTTAAGTTGAGGTTGGATCAAAATAAAATCAAATGACCTTCACAGCATTAAGTAAGGTTTGCAAGTAACTGAGAGCTAAGGCCATTACCCATATTTTAGTTTCAAAATCTATGACATATCTAGTACACAATATCAAATTGGAATATCAAATTTCAACCATACTACCCCATCCCCTTTTTCTCACCTATATGATCAAAAGCTGTATTTGTAAATCTGATGCATAAAGAATAAATTTAATTCTACTTACAACTTTCCAAAATGAACTGTATTCTCTACATATCAGGCACCTCCAGAATTCAGTGTTGAGTATCCTAAAGTTGGGATGAAGGCTCCCCACAAAACAACAAAGGACTCACCATGAGCTCATTATTGGGCCACTGGGAATTACCAGAACAGCATAATAAACCAGTAGATAGAACAACTAACACTGTTAATGAATGTTAAATAATAATAAGCCAATCTCTTTCCACATTCCACTTCTCATAGCCCCTTTAACACAAGACTGTTCTTCTACAGTTACCTACAGGCCTTCTTACATATCTTTCCCACAATCCTGTGCTATACTATGAGGAGAGCTGCAAAGGGAAATGAAACACCAAAAAAGTGGTCATAACCCTATCACCGACTTGATTGGTGAAACCTGCTTAGTGAAAAAAACATTTCTCAGGCCATAACTGCCACTTCTAAAAACCAGAATACTTTACTTTTTAACAAGACATATCTTTAATAACGGGAAGTTTAAGACTCCCAAGCAACCAGTTTAGAGAGACTTTCCCCTTCCAAAAATGTACTCTCCTTTAGAATATCCATTAACATGGCTTAGATAAATCATCACTTGTGACAAAATGAACCCAAAGCTGGGCTGTATACCAGATTTTGTTGAAAAGAATTCTAGTTCAAGTGTTACAATAAGGTGTTTATATTTCTTCATATGCTTACCATATTACCTTTATTATGTGTAACATCAAAGTGATTATAGCAATTACATCTAACAGAATTAATTATATAACTTCCCATCACTCCTGGATACATAATGCATTAGAGATAAGCCCAAGAAAGAAAACATCTTGATTGTGGAAACTATTGTTGGTGCCTGTTTTCTTCCACAGCTGTACCAAACTAAAGACAAATTTCAGAAATGGTGGGGTATTAGAAGACGAGTCTGTTAATGGGCAGTGAGTATGTGGATAAGGAAGTATATTGTCTAACGGAAGAAATGGTCTGTTTTCATATTGTTTTGGCACAAATGGCCAGGTAAAATCATTTCTAAAAAATATTTTCATCTTTTCAAGGAGATGGTTAAGCTACCTAGCAAATCTGTTACTCCATAAAGAAAGGAGTGCATGGGTGAAAGACTTACAAGCCTTTACGTATGCAAAATAAATTCACTCAAAGCTTCATTAATATTAATTTAAATTCAAAACCCATTTACATTAAATTGTTCATTAAAAACTGCCTATTTTATGCAACATGCATTCCTCAAAGAACGCAGAGGAAACTGAAACACATAGGGCTGGATTTAATGATGGGGATGAAATATCAAAAGTAAATGAATTTGAGTCATTTCACGCATATTATAAAGCCAGCTCTTTTCTCTCCATCAGCAATGGGCTGAAGTTGGGTGGGCCCTCAGTCATCCATAGTAGCCAGCATTAAGTTATTCAAGTCTTGTATGTGGAATCTTCTGACTTTTCTAATAGTGAGCACAGGAAAATAGAAATAATTCATTGTAAAGAGTGAATGAATATACCCATTGCAAAATGCTGGATCAGTCCGAACATGTAAAGCTACTTTAAGAATCCCAAATGAACTCTAAATTAATGATAAGTTTGGCTCAGTTGTTAAAAATGCTCATGAGTTCATGGATATGGGTATTAAAGTGCACCTACTTGGTCTAAAAGTAGCATTATTCCTTTATTGTCTTTCTCTCACCTCTGCCCCCACTTCTGGCCTCCCTCCACAGAATTTTAGTTCCTGAAAGCTTGACCAGTGAGAGTGTAATGGGAAGAGTTTGGGAGGTTCCCTACTCAGTGAACTCCCACACTGAGGACACTTACTAACTTACCCTGTTTCCCAAACAGCTGTTCTGGATAGAAGAAACAGAGTCATAATTAATAACATGTGTCCTGACAGTATGAATTAATAATTTATCATTAAGCACAAACACCAAATAAAATTATTCTTCAAAAGTCACACCTTTGCATATCTGAGAAAATAGGAAGATAAGGGAAGGTTCCAGGTAACATGGCCTTTTAAGGAATAATTTTTACAATTTTTGTCCCAGTTCATTTTTTTTGTTTAACACAAAATAAAATCTAGCGTCAAAATTAATTAAACTTATGTATCAAAGTACTACTTAAACTTGTATCTGTACTTAATTACTTTTTTTAAATTTAGAGATGCTTCAAAAGCTTTCAAAAAATTTTTAAAGCATCTTATAATGTAATACGAAAAAAAATTCTCTGGATTCATAGCATTGCAGTTTTGTACACAGGTAGTCATAAACAATTTCATGATGGCCTATTCTTTACTATTTCAGGTCAGAAACTATGGAGCAAGATTTTCTACCTAAATTACTGAAATTCACAACTAATTCAAATTTTTTAAAACTCAAGGAAAGCTAACAAAATTTACATCTCCATTTCTTGTGCTTTTGGTAGTAACACTAAAAAGGTGTGTGTGTGTGTGTGTGTGTGTGTGTGTGTGTGTGTGTGTGAGAGAGAGAGAGAGAGAGAGAGAGGAGAGAAACACCCTTAACCACACTCATTGTTTAGTGGGATTTTTAAAATTAATTTAATGACTAACTGCAAATACTGGAAACTAGAATTAATCTGTCTGGATAAAAAAAGGCTTACAGACATTTAAATGCATGTATCGGGACACTTTATCAACCTAACATAAAATTGTCATCTTATCTTATTATATGACTATTTTATGCATGTGTCAAAGAATTTAAAAATGACTGCCTGTCTATTCAGTCTAATTACAACTGCATATTATCTGTCTGCATGTACCAGTCCATATCATTGTTACGAAATACAATATATTGTATTCACCTTTCATTGTTAGCTTCAAACAGATAAACCACAATTTGGGGAGTGACTAAATTTTAAAATTCTCAGGCCTTAAACACTTGAGCAGGAATGTTTGGTGACACTAGATTGTGCCTGTTTCTGATTTATTTTCTCAAACAATAATGGCTAATATTCTAATCGGTCAGTATTAGCATAGCACATACCTGTGTATATATGTATATATATATATACATATTACATATATACACATATATGCATATACGTATATAAACTATATACATGTGTGTTTATATATACATGGGTGTATGTACTAATATATAGTCCAGTTTGACCAACATATTCAAGTAAAATATAGCTACGAATATACTCTTAAAAAAAAAACAACTCATTCACACCTACATACACACATACCTACTTTGTACTTAAAGGACTCACGCTATTTTATAGTTGGTCTACGGTATCGATATGAAAAGGAGTGGCATGAAAGTGATGCAAACTGCATTTGAAATAACTAAAAGATTCATATCATCAGACTAAGATGTTATTGCTTCTCCACCAAGGCCGAGGAGATTCAAGTCTACTTTTCTGATTTTGGTTTTGATTTCCTCCGTGGCCTTCCCCATCACGAGCAAGGCTTTGTACCTTCAAACTGGCCATGCAATGCACCTCTCAGGTGAGCTTTTTGATTCTCCAGTTCATACTTGTGCTGGAAAACATCACAAGGGAAAAGAAGAGGAGGGGGAGATGGTGTTGGTGATGAAGTCCTCTAATTCCTGCAAACTCACCCTAGCTTCACAGCATTCCCCATTTCCCTGAAGCAGTCACAATTCATTCTAATCACTTTATAAAACAATCTTTAGTAAAAAGAGGAAGAATGCAGACTTGTGAGGCAATTTAAGGAGTAGCTGCTGATACATCAGTTATTGATGATTTCCCTCCTGCTTATGAGCGTGCTCAAGGCAAAACTGCAAGGAAGATGACATCAACCATTCGCGATAAACTGTGGCCCTGGAAAGCACTGAAGCCCTAACTGACAGTTGTCAAGATAACAGAAGCAGTGGCAGCTGATTCTGGAAGATTCTGCTCTCCAGTTGAATGTTTACCAGAAATGTCCATCCCTCCTTGCCTTTATGCTCCATTTTTTTCTTTCTTTCTTTCTTTTTGCATTGTTCCTCATACTTTGCAGGAAAAGGGGGGAAAAGGGAAAGCAGAGGGACAGCCATAACTAATCATTTTGTCAGCTTGCTGCTGGGAGGAATCTCTGTCGAACAGAGAAATATGTGGCAGGTTCGGAGGCACATGGGGTCTGTAACAGGGGCTGCCCCTCTGCATACCTACAGAGAGGTAGTCTGACTACATGGCTATGTTTACTTTGGTTGGAGGGAAGAAGTAGACCGATAAGCCACAAGGCATGGTTTAATTTTTCAAAGGTACACTCAACCCGGCAGGTCGTGGCCATTGGTCCTAACCTGGACCCTTCTAACTAGAACTCTAAAAGGCATTTTTGTATTTCTTTAGGTACTCTTGTAGGTAATAGACTGAGTAGCCTTCTTCAGAGACAACTTTGGGCACGGGTCTTCAAGAAGAGTTTTAAAAAGTCAAGGTCTTCACAAGTTTAATCTATTATAGCTAAGTTCCAAGGGAGGATAATTTTCTCCCAAAGAATGAAAGTTAAAGGTAGCAGGTGGGTTGGGAACCAGTTGGTAATAAGAGAGAAAAAGAAAGAATTGGGTTTCTATTACTGAGGTACATATGTTCCTCTTAAGAAATAAATTTATATGAATAAAAGGTCTGTCACTGGTTATTAAGAATAACTAGAACCACAATTTCTAGATCTTTTTAAGAAGACATTTATTATTTGTTTGGTCTGAATTTTTTAAGTGCTAAGAGAAATCTGTAATTTTTAGGAAGGTATAATTATAACTTTTGTCACACGAGGCCAGCCTCCATTAACACTGCTGGGTCCCAAACATCATCTATTTGGCACAAATGTGTGCTACCTTAAGTGGTAGATCTCGTGAACTAAAACTATTATTCCTTTAAACAGGTGAGCAAACCTCTACGTCTGACCTTCTCCCACATTAGCTGGGGGAAGGGGAGAAGGAGAGGAAAAGGAAACTCACCAGATCCTGAGTTATTTCCCTCCTTTACAATCCCAAAGTCAGAAATGATTGCTTTTCAGAAATTCTTGGAGACAGCTTTAGTCTTCCACAGTGTGGTGTTAACACTTGGGCTAGACATAAAGAATTTGTGCACCTGTCTGTTATGTCTGCAAGCTCAGTACAGCTGAGAGTTCTTTGTTGTTATTCTACTCCAGACCATTAAAAGGGCCCTAATTCCTATGACATGATTATCCAGGTACCAAAGCCCATTTGTCACCTGCAGCAGAAAATTGAGTTAATGCACAACTAAAGGCAACCAGGACTGTGTAATATCAACTTGATTACATCAAACTAGCTGCAAACCTAATTCTACTGGATGACACTGCGTTGAGCTTGTCATCTCCAATCATTAAAGCTGTCAGGAATCCATCAGGTTTACAGCTAATTAGGTGAACACTAATGAAGCTGGCAAAACAACTTTTCTTTTTTTATGGCTGAGCGGACCTTTCAGTTTGGAGGGGAAAAAAATTCTCCAGTATTCTCTAGGTTGCTGGGGACTGGATTTTCAGAGTTACCAATCAGCAGACATCTTTCTTTTTTTTTTTTAACCCCCTCTATCAGTACAAAGCAATCAATTTGTCATCACTCTCAGTATGCCACAAAAGCAGTCATGAACCTTATAACTTGCAGCTGTGAGGACCCAAAAGGAGGAGGGCTAGGGGGAATGGGAAGTTTCTTGTCCATCTAGACAAAAACCTCACACAGCTCACTTATTGGTCTTTACATACTTATCACCAGCATAAATGTGGAGGGGATTTTTTTTTTCACTCTTCTTAAATAAGTGGCCCTTCAGTCATTCTCCACCCCCTCCTCTTCATGTCCATTAGGCAGAGGCATTTTGATAAAGTAAAGCCAAAGCCAGTGTATGGGGGAAGAATGAAAGCACTCACTCTGCCAACTTCTGATTGACCATTAAGCTATTGATGAATGTGCCTGTCAGGAGAGAGACAATTAAATCAAATATGAAACAAAGTCGTTTTGACGGGTCATTTTGATAGAGCAAAACCATTCTTCCATCTCCTATTAGTCCTGCAGTCAAGTTTTTATAATGAATATTTCTTAACTAACCTGCTAAATCTTGGTTGTTTTGCAAAAGGTATAAAATAATTCCTGCAGCACAAGCTGCTCTTGAAAGGGAAAAAAGTCTGTTTCTAGTTTCTTTAGTATTCTAGCACATCAGGCAAGAGCATCAGATTTAGTGACATGGAAAGCCGAACTGCAAAGAGATTACCAGATCAAATTTGAAGATGTTAAAATGAACCCTTGTTAATTACAAGACACGCAGACACCTCAAAATGCATGGCCTAAAGAAAAAGAAAAATCTGCAACTCAGAAGGAAGCCCTGGAAATTAGTATGAACCTTACAATGCAACTTTTTAAAGAAAGCATTATTAAGCAAAGCTGGGGCTGGGGGGCAGGGGGGGAGGTTGAGGGGGGAAGAGAAGCTTTCATTGATGCAGTTAATATCCCAGTCTCATTTATTCAAGTTATAAATTGATCTGGCTAAGAGACAGAGAGGCCTCAATTGACTGAACATTCTATACATAACTAACTATATCACTTTGAAAACTTTCTAAACTTGGGTCAATCTGGAAACAAGAAGAAAAATATTCTCCCCAGAAAGTCTGTCTCTTTCTGTGGTTTTCTAAAGACACTGACATAAGAGCCTGTGCCTAACAGGAGAAATAACTATGCACAGTTCCAGTTATCCTGTGGAAAGGATTGGTATAGAGTTCATCCCATTTGGGCTCCAACTGTCAGATCTTGGGTAGTCTCCATAGTAAACTCATTCTACAAGTTTACTGTACTTGATAAATACTATTCAAGAACAACTAGGATAATGGAACTTACTGCTGCTGCTACTACTACTACTACCACCACCACTACCAATACTACTACTACAACTACAACTACTGCTGCTGCTGCTACTATTACTGTAAAATATACTGGGGAGGGGGGGGAAGTACTTCTTTCAGATATAACGAACACATAATTTCTAGCCAAGAAAAGCTCAGAATATACTTGGCCACCAGTCTTCTCCCCTTCCCCCTCAGCTCCTCCCTCTGCCACCCCTCAAACACTTAATCCTCTCCTTTGTGCAACATCATCTGTACCTCTCCACCTATGAGTGTTACTCATATCAAAATACATCTTGTCCATATGTGGTCCTCTCAAACAATCCTCCAGAAATCCCTGGTCTACTGACAGGGCTCGCCTGACGTCACAGAGCCTGGCGTTAGTGGAGCAAGTGATTTATTGATGTTTATTGGGAATGAATAGATCAAAGGCAGTAGGATGACAGGCGATCAATCAGTCATCAAATCAAGGATGGCAAGAGGCCAGAAATCCTTCTAGCAGTCCACATGCCCCCAACTGACGGTTATTGCAAAATAATGTTTGTGTGTGTTGTCTTTGGTTCGTGGGCTGATTTGCCAGAAGAAAAAAAATAATTAATTAAAAATCTGCTCAGTCTTAACAGGACTTGACAGTCCAGGCCCAAAAGAAATAAAAGAAAAAGACAACTATTCAGATGTAGCCCAGAAAGTATTAGAAGAAAAGGAGAGTAGTAAGGGGGGAGGGGGAAAAGCTGGGGAGGGATTTCAAGCCAGCATCAAAAATATTCTTGACAGTCATCTGACAATACACAGACCCTTCTCAGCTTCGGCCTCCTCTGCGGCTTCTCAGCTTGGGCCCAATAAATGAAAAATCAATAGGATTAGCCCGAAGGTTGCCAAAGGGACCACGGGCTCCTTAGAGGAACTGGAGATGTCCTCAGCTCAGCCCCGCAGGAGGGAAGGCAGTTTCAGGCCAAGTTTAAAGGGGAGGGGGGCGGGGGAGAGGTCTTTCCCAGTGTCTCTTTTAAGAAGCCAGATGACCCTCTAGGACTGTTATACACACACACACACACACACACACACACACACACACACACACACACACACCACACACTTGCCCTCTCAACTCATCTTTTCAAGAGAAAAAGGGATGGAGTGAGCCCCAGGTTGCAAAAAGGCAGTGCTTGCTTCTTTCCCGAAGTCCGGAGGAAAGAGGACAGCAGGGGATGAGAAGTAGGCGTCCGAGGGAGCTGGATGCCCCAAATCCGACAGCCTCACACAGTGGCATATTGCAAAGCCCTGAGTTACTCTTGAGAACAGGGAGGGCAGATGGAGCAGAGTGAAATGCCGGAAGGTGAAAATAAATCGGACCTGGGTAGAGGAGGGAGGAAGCGGCAGAGACGGGAACAGACCAGGGAGAGGTGGAAGGAGCAGAAGGGAAAGGATGAGTACAAGGGGAGAAGAAGGCTCGTACCTGCTGCGCGCCGGGGCGCTTGCTGCTTTCTCCTCGGCATCCTGCTCTCCAGCGACTGCTGCCGCCGCCGCCGCCGCCGCTGCTGCTGCCAGGGGTAGGGGGCGGCGAGCGGGGAGGGGAAGGAGGAGAGGGGAGGGGAGTGGGTGGCGCTGGGGTGGGAGCTCTGGGGGTGGGGGGGAGGTTGGCAGAGTTATCTCAGCCTCCCCCCCGGAGATCTCCCGTGCGATCCTGCTTCCTCCAGTCTCTCAGCTTTTTCCCCCCTTCTTGCTCATACACGATCCCACAAACGTGAGGGAGGAGGAGAGGGGAAGGGGGAGGAGGGAGCAGGAGGAGAGGGAGGAGGAGGAAGAGGAGGAGGAGGGAGGGGAGGTGGTAGGAGGACGGAGCTGCCGGCAGAATGGGAAGTTTGACAAATCGCCCCGGAGGCAGGAGGAGGAGGGGGAGGCGCAGTCGGGCCTCCCCCTCCCCGGCCCCAGATGAGGTGCGCCTGGCTGGGGGGGTGGGGGCAGAGAATTGGAGGGGGGCGAGAAGGAAATCGGAGGATGGTGAGGAGGAGAGGAGGAGCGGAGGGGAGCCCTCGCTCCTCGCCCGGCCCGGCCCCGGCCCTCCCCGGGGGAGGGGGCTCACGGCATCCAGCGGGGAGGCGCGGACAGGCTGGCCGGCCCGGCGGCCGCAGCAGCCGCCGCTGCAGGATCAGCGGTCCTCAGAGCCGGCGGCGGGGCTGGAGCCGCGGCGGCCGCAACAGGCAAGCTTAAAGGAAAACGAGATGATCGTATCACAACTCGGCTGTGGGGGGGGCGGCCCCGAGCTTCCCCCACCCCAGCCATCCTCGGGACGTTCGCTCCTTAGCTGCTCCGCGGGGGGGCGGGGGGGCTGAGCCTCTTCTCCGCCCCCTCCCCTCTACTCCTGGCCCCCCACCTGGTGCAAGCTCCGTCTCCCCTTCCCGCCCCTATCCCAGGATCGCATGCACCCCCCACCCCCTCGTCCCCGCAGCCGCCGCCGCCGCAGCCGCGGCCGCCTTCCGCGCCCGCCCTGCCCCGGCCCCTCTGCCCCAGCTGCTCGCCCCGCTCACCCCTCCGGGGAGACCGCGGCTCTTCACTTGGCTGCCCCTACCCCCGAGTCCCTGGGTCAGGCCTGGCCGGGCCCCACGCACCCTCCTTCTCCTCCTATCTCACCCCCCTCCCCTCCTTCTCCGGGCACTCTTCTTCGCCCGCTTTTGTCTAAAGGCCTGAAATCTGTCACGGCAAGTCCGATCGCCCCACAAGATGACAGTCAAACATTCATGAAAAGCAGTTTCCGTGAGAGACTGAGAGAGGGAGGGTAGGAGGGCGCAGGCAGAGCCCAGGGAGAGGGAGAGGGGGAAGCCCACGGCCGCAGCTCCTGCCCCCTCTCACCCTCTCCTCCCGCTCCAGCTCCTCCTCCAGGCCGCCCCCCCCACCGGCCCGAAATGGACACTTTCCCCAATTTCTTTTCCCAGCAAACTTTCCTCCTACATAGGGGTTCAGGGGGTGGAGATGGGGCGACTCTAAGTTTCCTCTTAAGACTTTTACAATAAATGTCCCACCCTGCTACCCCACTTGGACCTGCGCTCCCCTTCCCACGCCTTGGCTCCCACTCACCCCCCCCCCGGGATGTTACAGCCCACACCCCCACCCACTCCCTGGGGCGACTGGTAAAGAGGGATCTGGAAACCATCCAATGGCCTTGTCCCCTGCAGAGACTCTACATCCCAACCTTGTCCCTTCCTCCGGGCTCTCCGAAGAGGGGGAGGGGGGTCTCCTACCGATGTCCCCTCCCTGCTTTCGGCACATCTTCCACCTCCCCAGCCTCTCCACCCCACTCTTCTGCCCTTTCCTCCCCTCACCACCAACCGGCGGTGGGGCAGGGACAGGGTTAGAGGAAGGCGATCGATTATTGATTGGATGATTGGGGATCGATCAGGGGCCCAATGGACTTCCCCCTCCCCCCGGCCTGCCGGCCAGGGATGGCCACACCAACTCTGGGAGACACGGGGGTGGGTTGGAAAAGGGGAGGAGGGCGAGTAGCCGGGGGGAGGAGGTGGAGGAGGAAGAGGAGGAGGAGGAGGAGGAGGAGGCTCACTTACGGGCGGCGGGTGCGTGCGTCTGTCCGAGTTCATTTGTGCAATCCCCGGGCCCGGAGAGCGGAGCGCTGGCGGCGGCGCATCGATGCGCTGTGGGTTTGATTGCGTCTCCCTGGGTTTGCAATAATGCGCAGCCCGAAGGAGGGGACTGATTTCTGTTTCCAGTGCTTTGCGAACATGGACCGGTAGCTATGGCCAAGCACCTTCCCGGCCTGGCCGCCAAGTGCACTTTTCCTGGGCCCCCGCCCCCGCCTACCCCACTGCTGCTTGCCTATCTTTGCTTCTGCTTCTGCCTTTCTCTCCCTCTCTCCTTCTGCTTTCCCCGAGTGGGCTGGGGGGAGTCACTTAATGACAGTCCCAGCAAACCCAAGGCGTTCCTGCCTCTCCCCCGGGCCGCCGCCACCGCCGCCTCTGGGCTTCAGACTCCGGACTCCTGATCCCAGCACCAGTAGCAAAGCAGAGTCTGGTTGGTTGGTTGATTGGGTTGCCTTTTTTTTCTTCCCTGAGACTTTTTTTTTCTTTTTTCTTTTTCTCTTTTTCTTTTTGTGTTTTTTTTTAAGTTCACAAGGATGATTTTTTTTTTTTAAAGTCAGGGAGTCACTGATCTCATTTGGATGGAAAGATCAAAGCAAAAAGTGCCCATTGAGTCCCTGTATTCAAGAGCAGGATCAAGACTTGGGCTCAGTTCATGTAGCTTACTAGGTGCAGATGTGACCACGTCCTCCCGTTCTCTAAAGCCGACTGGACGCTCTTTCTCCCGCGCGCCTGAGTGTTCTTTCCAAGTTGCAGGGGATGGATTCGGGAGCTCTGCTAGCAGGGCTAAGGGTTCTGGGACATTTCTCGATCTGTGCCTGGGGTTTGGGATCTGAAGGGGGGAGTGGTTGATCCTGCTGGGAAAATGGAAGAGGAAGGGTATTTTGGATTGTCTCGCTGTTTGTTGTTTTGAAAGCGGACCTTTAGGAGGAAAAAGGTATATTCTTAATCGCCCGGTCCCCAGGGGGAAAAGCTACAGTTGGGAGAAATGAAACATTTCTAGCAAACGAGAAAATGGTGAGTTGTCAGATGCTGCCTTGGCTGCCAAATTCTCTCAGCTCCCGCGTCTTTGTGACTTGCTGGTGTCTTCGCAGTCAGTTAACTGGCGTCGGTCGTGAGAGTAGCGGTCTACGTCTTCTTGAAAGGTTTAAGTTGAGACAGTGTCTCCAAAATCCAGTCTGTATATCGGGCTGCGTTGTTTGCACAGGGAATACTCGACTTAAACTGAATCGAGAATTTTTTAAGCTCAATAGCTCTCTGATGCTTTTCTATTCTCTCTCTCTCTCTCTCTCTCTCTCTCTCTCTCTCTCTCTCTCTCTCTCTCTCTCTCTCTCTCCCCTCCCCTATTTCTTCGATCTCTCTCCAGTCTTTTTCCTCTCTTTGCCCCCCCCCTTTCTTTCTCTGTCTCTATCTTACTCTTTCTCTAGGACTCACTCTTTAGCTGCCTCACTCGCTCTGACTCTCTCTGCTCTGGCTCCGCATACCGTTAGATCCGCCCTAACATCTGTCCGTCTCACCATTAGCACATCCATCAGTGTCGCGCTGGCTGCACATCGCAGCGACAACACACCAGACACAACATGGACTGTGATTCAATACAAATAACTAGCACGCCGAGCAACTTCTACCAGGAAGGAGCAAGGAATGCAGTCCCACTATTTACAAATGTTAGCCACCTTCAGAAAAGCATCCTGTCCTTGTTTTTGACACAAAACTGAACCTTGCCTCTTTTTCTTACCTCCCCTCCCCAATTAAATTGGAGGAACCCGAATAGTTTTCTCGTGAGACTAGCTGCAGAGATGGAAGGAGAAATGAGTGCTCTACTGCAGCGAGATGGATGAGCTCTCGGGCTTCCTTCTGTCTCTTTCTATGGACAGGGTTTGTACTTGGTGGTGGTGGTGGTGCATGGGTCGAATGGAGACAGTACCCAAATCTGCATCACTTAAAACGCATAGCAGTTTTGATAGATTTAAACCAAAGTGAGAGAAGTCCTGTGTGGGGTGGAGGACACTTAGCAAAATTATTCTGGAAATCCAAAGCTAAAACTTTCAAATGTTTTCCTGCTTCTGCAAGGTCAATTAAAAAGGGAAAGGAGAAATTGACTTAAAATAAAAACAACTTGGGCTCCTTTAACTCCCAGCAGAAGGTTCTGCCTAGGATGACTTACAGTAAGAAGTGTGTACGCTGAGCTGTAACAGAATGCTGGAAATAAGAAGGTGTGTAAACTAATGTTGGCAATTTACATAATATTTTTAGAAGGATGAAGGTCAGATCCTTATCACCAAGAAGCCAGAAAATATTGTGAGTTTTCTATTAGCATCAAGCAGAAAGTGGAAGAGTCAGCCGCAAGTGTAAGGTTAAGTGAGAGAATCACTTTATGAGGGTTTTTTCCTCTCTACTTTCCTTCCATTCTTCATTCTGTGCTTCCTTCTTTCTTTCCCCTTCCTTTTCCCTTCCCTTGCTTCTTCTCTCCTTTGTTTTTCCTTATTTCTCTCATCCTTTTTCTTTCTGTTCTTTTTCTTCTTCATTGGCGGTACATCTGTTACTGATCACCGAGTAAAATGCAATCGGGTTCGTTGCAGGAGCACCAGCCTCTTCCTTTGCTTAGATAGGTAGTCCAAGAAACTGGGGATTCGGTGAAGGAAGGTCAGAACAAATCCCCGGCTGGTTACTAAATGAAAGGACATCAACTGCTACAACTTTTCGATTTTAGAACACCTCAGTTTATCTTACTTTCTCCCAACTGTAAATATCTGTCCGAGGGACTGTGCATATTTCCTATCAGAGTGGACCGCAAATGTTAGCTGTATCTCTGCAGTGATTAGTTTAATGATATACGTTTTACTAGAGAACAAGAGCTTTTTTATTCATCCTAAAATCCATAGAAGGGTTTGAAAAGAAGATGCCAGCAAATTACAGTAGGACCTCAGGCTTATGCTTCTGAGAAATGTGTAAGAAAATGCAAAGTTATGGTGGGGGCTTTAAAAATCAGGTGTAACAGCCAAGTGTTTTAAGATCAGGGAAGTGAGCCAGCTACTACAGACAGGATGTATCGTAGAATCGCGCTAATGCGCTGCTTTGCAATCCTGTTACTCTAATGTAAAAAGTTTCAACTTTCTGAAAAATGCAACAATGGACTATCTCCCTTCCTTGAGACTAGTAACTTAATTACAGTAATGGGGCATAGTGACAAGTCCCTAAGTATCCTAGCTTTGAGGGGTTTCTTTTAAGCTCCAGTTCACAGGAAAGTCAGACACTGCATTGCTAGGAGAGGACAGACTAGCAGGCAACATCCGTGAAGTCCAGTGTAGTGTATTGGTGTCGGTTAACAGAGCGCTGCAAAGCTACGAAGCAGGAAGCCAGTCTGTACTTCTAGTAAGTGCAACATTTACAAGCACAGTATATAAAATCGATGGCTACAGAAGTAGCCACCGCTAATCCTCGGAACAAGGGGGAAAAATAAAGTCCTGATCTCGCTCTCTCCTTGCAGCTTGCAACTGGGCAATTATTTACAAGAGAACTTCAATCCTTAGGCAACCTCCCGCCCCTAAGCCAAAACTCACCCCTGGGTTATCTTATTCTTGTGGAACCTCAGAACCTTAGCTTCCAAAGCTGCCAGTAACCCAGTCTTTTAAGCTCTTCAAGTAACGTTTGTTCCTGTCACTAAAGTCATTTTTACACAAGCCAGCTTCACTGTGGAAGTTTACAAAGGAAAGTGGAGAGTTTGGGTGAGGACTTTAAATAAGAGAATCTCCCCTGAAATGATAAGGCATCTACATTTGACCCAGATAGGATGTCAGTATGGCAAACTGTTCCCATTGCCAATCCTACCAAGTAACACATTCTGGTTTCTGCTTCTGTTTCCTAAAGGCTAATTTAAGGGCATTGCTGCAGTAAGCTTCTCTGTTGAGCAGGGTCTGGGGTGCCCAAGACTTGGTGACATCTGACTGAGTAGAGCCTGCTTTTCTTTGGCATTGTTGTCATTAATACTTTGCCTAAGTGTCCTCGCTATCCTATGTAAGTTCAACAGGGTTGAGCCTCATAGCCTAGGGCCCAGGAGTAAAACTGACAATAATAGAACGCACCCCTGAAGAGCCAGCCAGTTTTTTGACACCTTGAGCTGGGTCAGCAAGAACTGGCGGCCTTCTGCACTCCAGGAATCTGACACAATTCGACTTTGTCCTCCCTATGGGTTGGGGTCTCAGAGCCTAAAGTTATCACTGTACTCGGGAATCATTGCCCCAGTGCCGGGAAGGGTAGGTGGACGGGGAGGAAAGGAGGCCACCGTCGGACACCGTTTCCCTGACCCTAACCTCTCCCCAGCTTGCGATACTTGAGGGAGGAGTTGAGGGGGAAGGAAACAGCCTGGATTCACTTTTCAAAGATTAGGTTGAGAAGAAAGGCTTGTGATGAAAGGGCTGAAGGCTCACTGGCTGTCCAACCCAGGGAAGCGGTTCGGTTCTCTATCTTGCGACTTAGTTGCAGGAATAAGTGGCAGGCGGGCCCTGGTGCATCTTCCCCTAGAAAGCTAGGCACACTAGGCGTGGCTAGGGACAGCACTTAGAAACCTGGAAGTCTTTGCTTTCCTTTCCCTACAAAGACCAACCTTATTCGGGGCCCAGTTCCCCAGCCCCGCCGCCCTTGCCCCGCCCCACCTCGTCTCTTCGGAGCTCACCACTAAACTGCCAAGGACAGGCAGTTGGGGCCGGGGTTTGCAAGGGCCAGGCCACCACTTTCTAAACTTTGGAAGTCCAGGAGCGGAAGCAAAAGAGTGGAACTGGCGGGGCCGAGATGCGGAAGGCTGTCTGAGTACAAGGTTGTGGAGAAGGGGACTAGGACCCGCGATCAATTTCTCCCAGGACAAGTCAGCCTAGTCAGAGTAAGTCATGCCCAAGGAAGCACGGGCCTCCGGAAGCGAGGGTTCCTTCCTCCCGGGCTCAAGGGGCCAGTCTTACAAAGAGGAGAGCGGAAAACCACTCGGGCAGGGCGTTGTTGCCCCTGGGGAAGTGTTGGGAAGTGGGTAGTGAGGGAGCACCGACAATCCCACCCGCGCCACTCACTGTGGGGTTATGCGATCCCTGCTACCTCCGTTCCCTAACCGAGGCCCTCCCAAATCCAGAAGATACATATTTTTAAAAGACGAAAAGTTTTACCCCCCCGTTGGGCTCAGATCTTGCCCGAAAGTAAATTGTTTGGGTAAGTGCATTTACACAGCAGCGGAGTTTGTTTTTCTTATTCCAGTAGCTTTGTTTTAACGAACCAGATGTTTTGTCTGTAAATTCTCCAAAGGACTTTTACAGTTTTGACGTGAAATAAACCTTAGAAAACCAGAGTCGTATATTAACGCCACTTCTGCAGAACCTTTGGGATCCTCGGAAGAGCGGGTCGGGTATCTGTTTTTGGAGGGGGAGGGAGAAAAGGGAAGAGGGGAAGAGTTTCTGGGAGGCCAACCCCCGCTTCCGGACAGGCCTCCTTCCTTCCAAAACCTGGCGTTTTGTATAGGGTGGGGCTTGGAGAAGGAGGGACGGAGCACCTCGGACAATTCTGCCTTTTCACTAACAATAGGATGTGTTCATGTGTAAGAATGTGTGCGTGTGTGTGTGTGTGTGTGTGTGTGTGTGTGTGTGTGTGTGTGTGTTTATAAGGACCTGTAATTCTTTAGAAATGATTTTGCCGCTTAGTAGCTGTGTGACCTTGGGTAAGTCACTTTCATTACTATGAGTCTCAGTTTCCTCTCCTGCCAGTTAAGGAGATAGACCCGAATGATCTCCCAGGTCCCTTCCTAATCCGTCTATCTATACCTTTGTAGAGCCCAAAAGAGAAAACATGCTCCCGAACGCGTGTGAGCGAAAACAACTTTTCTGTAGCTCATCAAGCTTCGCCAGCCCCAGAGTTGGGTAATGCTCCCCTGGAGAAATCCACTTTTTCCGACACTGCAGACTCCTAGATTACCCCACACCCAGAAAGGAGCAGCGCTTTCCCCGTGGATTGGAGCCCCTGAAGAATGAAAGTTAAGCCCAGTAAGCAGAAACCTGTCCTCTGTCCTTGTGCTGCTGTCCGGAGCCTGGGGTTCTCTGCGGTGCGGACTCAAGGAAAGGAAGCTAGGGAGCGCGGAAGAGCGTTCAGAACCCCAGAGATTTTCCCTGTCCCCGAAACACCCCACCTGCTGCGAACCCGGGAGAATGAGTGTAATGAGTGTAGGTTCTCTATTTCCCCACGACCCTTCATTTCTGTTATCTGATTCAAAAGATTGCATTCGTATTTTGGTGGAAGGAGATGAAAATCTAAAGGCAGAAGACGTGGGTCTGGATCTAACTCTGCACTTTAGCCCTAGTGAAAAGTCTTTTCCCTTCTTTGGATCTCAGTTTCCCTATCTGTAAAATTAGAGGGTTGTACAAATTGATACGCACAAATCCAATGCCCTGTGATTCCGTGACACATAAATACGTTTAGCTGCAAAACCCCGAGGGATTGAAGCCAACAGCAAACAAACAAACAAAAAACTTTTCAGTGTCCACCTTCTCACCTTTTGTTTTTTCTTTCCTGGGACAGATTCTCTCTCAACATTAGGCCTGCATAAACACAACTCACCTACACTGCGTCCCTTCTGAAATAAGTCCTTTCCTTTGTAGGAAGTTTTGCTGAGATTATAGGACGGTTTTATATTTTATGTGTACATATATACATATAGTACATTATAAAATACATGATTTATCTCCATATTGCAGCCTGCATGGAGCAGGTATGTACTAAGCTTAGACTGAACACTGGCACAATTATCCACACATACAAACATAACATACATAATTTCAGGATCTGATTCAATCATCCTTGGAATTGCTTTAATTACCCACTAATGTAATTGAGGATTCAGGAAACTACTGAGCTCAAAGTCTTTTCTCAACTCGGGACGTAAATTTTCTAAAGGAACAATTGCTCTGAGCACTAAGGCAAAGCATTGCATTGGAACCTGAGGCCACTGCAACCTCAGACCCTAGGCGATGGGGGGAGGGGAGAGGCGAGGATTGGACTTGCCACTGCTACTACCACTGTCTCCTCTCTCTGCTGGAATTCGAGCACCAGGTCAGCTTCCTAACTCACAGCAACCTCCTCCTCCCTTGGACCTTGAGATAGTATAGGGGAGTGGTCTGGAGTCCTTCGGTTAGCCTCTGGCTCGGGTTTGATATCCAGCTGTGGCCTCGGGGTTTTGGAAGTCCCAGTCCAAGAGGTTGCCTTGCACCACTCTAGTTTTCCCAGAAATCCCAAAGGAATGATTCAGGCGTCGGAGTGACCCCTAGATTTGCAGTGCAGACATGAACTAGCTCTCTCATTCTTTTAACATTTCTTTCTAATATTTTTATGTCTTCATTAGTCTTGTCCTCTCTTCTATTTTGTCCTTTTCTCCTCTCCCTCCTTCTCTGTCTCCAGTTTCTCAATTCTTTTGCCTCCTTCCTTCATTCTTTTATTAATTCTGTTTTTTCTTGACTTTTTTCACTCTTTTCCATGTTCTTCCTCCCCTTCTTTTTTTTTCATTCTCTTCCTTCTACTCCCCTTCCAGTTTTTTTTTATGTTTAATTAAAGCTCACCTCAAAGAAGCCAGAGCCCTCAATCTAATTTTCTCCTAGTGCATAGCCTAGGATTCCCACCTGGGCCACGAAAGGGAATGGAGATGAGTAGGATGGTAGGAAATGAAATAGGTGGGAAGGTGAGAGAGTGAAGACTGAGGAACAAAGAAGTTGCCACTTGGCTCAAAAGAAAATAAAAATAAAAGAAATTCAAAGCTGCCAATAAAATCCTCTTTAAGTGTTGGGAGTTTAGGTGATGGCATTGGTAAATGGCTTTCTTGCCTAAAGAAAATATTACAAATGTTGCTGTCTCTACTACCAATCAGGCCCAGCTTTGCAAAGCTAGATGAGCCCCCTTCTCCTGTGCAGAGGGCATGGCTATTTGCATGATAAATGGATTGCTGTGGAGGTAGCCAATGAAATATTCAAATGAGACCAAGGAGATGGGGTGGAGAGAAGGGTCCCCAGTGTCCTCCCCTACTCCTGCCAAAGAAGGGGGAGCACATAGCTCAAGGCTGTTCCCTCTAAAGCTGGTGTGACCTTCTATCAGTTAACCTGGGCTTTTCACCTTGTTCCTACCAGGTTGTTGTTTTTTTTAATTAATTTTTTACTGTACGTAACCTGCCTTCCTTCTGGAACTTGCACGTTATCTCTCAACACTGCATTGCATTCTTTTTCTGTACCAATTAGGAAATGCATGTGACTTTATATATGTGCCTGAGAAGACCTTTGATCTAGGTAGTGGGAACCTACATAGTGGTATCCTTCGTCTTGGGGGAATTCCTTTGTAAAGTATAGTAGGACCTTAGACTGTGGGCTACAAGCCTATGAGCTTCACTTCTTGGGACTCCACTCATCACTCCCTGCATCTCTGAACTCAGGTACTGTGACCTCAATTATGAATGACCAAGTGTTGTTAGGGAGGAAACATGAAGAGGGTTCTAATTTTTTGGTATAGTCAGTCAAGCCAGAAGATATCCAGAGAATAAAGAGTTTGGCCCAGCCAGAAGACAAATGGAGAAACCTGGTGTTCAGAAACACAACCCTATCTGAGTAAACACCCAGGTGAGCACAGAGATGCAGGAGAACTGTGCTGGAGGAAGCGCACGCGCACACACACACACACACTCACATATCCATATGCTTTAGGGGGAGGGGACACGGTTCAAAAAGTACCCTTACTCTGCCCAGAATGACAGGAATGCCCAGGGTTAGCCCAGGACACAGCTTCTTCTGAAATAATGGACCCCTCCCCATTATTGAGGCAGAGAGACAGAAAAAACTTAAGTTTCTTAATTTTTGTTTATTTGTGTTTTGAATTTGTTTGTTTTTTAGGCCCAAACAGGGTGGGGAAAGGTTGATGGAAGGAGAATGGAGTAAGGAGAAGAAGACAAAGAAGATAGAGATGGAGCTGGGGCTAACACCTACCTCCCTTTCCTGCCTTAGACAGCTGGATCCATATAATTCAGAAATGGAAGGGAGCTGAATCAACCTGAGACAGTTTGGACCACTCCAGTCTCCTTCTCAAAACCCTTCACTGCTTCTCTTTTGCCTGCAGGATGCAATGCAATTTCCAGGGTTCGGCATTTAAAACCTTTGTTACTTTCCTTTAGGAACCTCACATTCCAATCAAAATAGACTACTAGCTGTTCCCAGGACTGGAGATTGCATCTCCCACTCTGTGTATCCACACAGGCAGTGCTCCGTTCCTGGAACCAGTCTCTCTAATTCTCTCTCTTTCTGGATCTTGCTGTAGGTCAAATGCCACCAGATCCTCAGGGTCTTCTCTAACCCTTCCTCCTAAACTGTTAATTTTTTCTCAAATCGCCTTGTTTGTGAATTATTGGTGTACCAGCACCCCAATAGTGTTAAGCTTTATGAAAGCAGGGAATGTTATGTTTGCATCTTAACCTTTATAGGAATTTAATAAATGTTTAGTTGAATGAAATTATAATCCGGAGAGGAGACTGACATTGTCCCATCATCATCGCCGACTGATAGTTACATAGTATATTAAAGTTTTCAAAGTGCTTTACATCTGTTATCTCCTTTGATCTTCACAATGATCCTGTGAGGTATTCCCATTCTGCAAACTGGGAAATTGAAGCTCTGAATAAATTTGCCATATATACACTAGTGCATAGAGCAGACATTGGAAATCAGGGCTTTTTATTCCAAGACTTTCCGCTATACAAAGCTAAGTTTCTCTCAAGTTCTCCCAATCCAACCAGATTTCCGTAGGGCATAATTCCTTCCTGTCAGGTCCCAATTCACAGACTAGAGAGAGACCAAAGCCTCGTTTAGGATCAGGCCAAGAAAAGATGAGCTAAGCTAGCAACAAGATCCCTTCACTTAGCCCTGTACAAAGTTATTTTTTATTTGTTTTCAAATTTTTTAATTTGAAATTAATTTGTTTTCAGTTTTCAACAATCACTTCCATAAGTCTTAAATTTTCTCCCCTTCTCCCCGCCTCCCTCCCTGAGATGGCATGCAATCTTATATGGGTTCTACACATATATTCTTATTAAACACATTTTTACATTAGTCATGTTGCACAGAAGAATTAAAACGAATGGAAGGAGCAATGAGAAAAACCAAAACAAAGCATAACACAAGAGAAAATGGTCTGCTTCATTCTGCATTCCAATTCCACAGTTCTTTCTTTGGATGTGGATGGCATTTTGCCTCAAGAGTCCTTTGGGAATATTTTAGGTCCTTGCATTGCTGTGAAGGGCTAAGTCTGTCAGAAACAGTCTTTGCCTACTGTGGCTGTTACTGTGTACAATGTTCTCCTGGTTCTCTCCATTTCTCTCAATATCAGTTCATATCTGTCCTTCCAGGCCTCTCTGAAGTCCTCCTGTTCATCATTTCTTATAGCACAATAGTATTCATTCCATTACATTCATATACCACAGCTTGTTCAGCCATTCCCCAATTGATGGGCATCCCCTCAATTTCCAGTTCTTGGCCACCACAAAGAGAGTTGCTATAAATATTTTTGTACATGTGGGACCTTTTCCCATTTTTATGGTCTCTAGAATATACAAAGTTACTTTTAAAGCAAAATATATTCAAGGGGTTCACTTTCCTTCTCTACTTAAAGTGATAATTAAGTCCTTAAGAAGGCCTAATACACATCAATATACTCTTCTCTCCACTCATACAGAGAACAGCATTATTTCTCCTAGAAAAGCTTGTGAATAGAAATAGAAACCGGACCTAGACAATGCCTAGGGGTTGAATTTAACAGTATGGAAGGAAGGAACCAAAAGGTCCTTGGTTTCCTCTCATTCCAGAGAGGGGAAGCCAATATTGTGTATTCACTGAAGAAAAGTGCAACTTCTAGATCTCTCCCTTCCCAGAAGTAGAAAGGGGTCTTAGAGGTCCAATCCCCTTAATCTACAAGCAAGAGAGGAAGTGACCTACCCAAAACCACAATGGTAAGTAAATGACAGCCTAAAAATTCTAATTCAGGTTTTTTAAAAGATTCTAAATTTGGAATTTCCTCCCCTCCTCATCCCCCCCTCCCCCATTCCAAGTAGTAATACCTATATCTGACTAGGGTCACTCTGACTGCTTCCCATCATCTCAGACAGAGCAGTAGCTTCTTCAAGTCAGAGAACTCTATCTTTTCTTCTTGCCTACAGCACCTGGCACCAGACTAGACATATAGTGTAGCTGGCCAGTAATGATGCGGCAGTTAATTAATTAATTGAGAAGCTTCAGTGTCAATTAGCTTGCTGGCATTCGGGGAAGTCTATGTGTAGGCTTCAAGAGGAAGAGCTTAAGTGACCAATAGAGAGAGTGCAGACTTACAGAATAGAGAGGGATTTGATTTTGACAATTCTTTTCAATATCTAGATTTGAACAAGTTTGCTTCTTTCTATCAGTATACTGGATGCACGAGGACCAGACAGAGACTCAGAGGCAAGTTCTAGAGTTCACTAGACAACAGATGGCAACAGGACAGAACTCTGGCTCAAATATAACTCCTTCCTTAACAATGGGAACATTGGACCCTTAAGTAGCCACTATCCCTCTGTCACAGAATTCTTTCAAAAGCAAACACAGCCCTGGAGGTGATTGCAGTTTGTGTGGGCTATGGCCCTGGTAATTGAAAATAGAGGCAAAAATGTTCAAAGAGAAAAGGTTAGAAGATCAAGTTATTACAGAGGGACTCAGTGTGGACCCAACCCACAATCCTCTCTCCATCCCCACCTAAAGTCCTGGCTCTGTTCAATGAGGAAATGTGGCCCAGCAAGACTATACTAAGGCTTTGATGTTTCCAGTAAAGAGTCTTCCCCAACCCCACCTTGTCAAATGACCTGCCCCAACAGCTATCTTTTTGAGATTTTCCCTGTTAAATCCAGTGAAGGAAAATAAAGAAAAGTTTAAAATAGCAAAGGAGTCCAAACTATTCTCTCCTGCCCTGCCCCTAATTCCTCTCTCCCAGTATAGAGATAGACAGATAGATGATAGCTGATGGATTGATAGACTTAGAACATGTATGGATGGGTAATGGAAGAATAGGTAGGTAGGTAGATGGATAGATAGACAGACAGACAATAGACACATAGATGAATAACTAAAGACAGAATATTGTCCTAACCACTAAATAAAATTCAAGTTTATGCCTGTGTTTAGTAAGGAGACCCCCACATACTCTGTATGAACTGAACTAATTTACTATGAGCTACAAATAGAGCTCTTTGTGCAGTGTGTGTGTGTGTGTGCGCGTGTGCACATACACTCTCAGGTCTTTCAAGAAAAAGCTCAGCAACGTTAGCTCCATTTGATCACAAAGATTGGTGCCCGAAGTTCATATGGAAACTTGAGCACCTTAAGGGTTCAGAAGGCAGGAAATACCCCTGGTGTCAGCAGAGAGAGATGAGAGAGTTGGTTGGGGGTGGGCCTCAAGTAAAGGGAACACAGTGGATTGATCCCTGAACTTTCCTCTGCAGGTTGAGCCTTTGCAGACCTTTGGAGACCAGTTTCATGAAGTGTTTCCCCAGAGCTTGTTAAGGAAGGAAGATAGTGATAAAGGGAGGCTGATAGTTCTGTTTTCCCTGTTAGTAGTGACTGGAGTTTGCACCATCCAGGTCAGATGTAAAGTGGAAGCTTAGAAAATCTGACACTCATCGATTCACTCTCTTTGTTCTAGTGTCATTTATATACACGAGAGAGGAAAGAAATGTGACTTCAAAATTGCAATTAAACCAGCTCCTGAGCAGAAAGGCCTCTTTTTATGTATCTATGCCTATCAACTCTCTACTGCATTTCCAAAGGAAGTTCATTCACAATTTTTGAATTAAAGCAAACAATGTAAATATTTCACACCCTTTGACTGTGAGTCGTTTACAATTATCCATGTATATATCTAAATGTCATCTGGCAAAACCCCTATCATTTTTGGTCAGGTTTTCGAAAGAATGGCGATTTTTCTAATGTTTTAAAAGTATTAACTTCCTTTCAAACATTCTTTAACCTTTAATGTTTTGTAACTTGATGAAAAGGTCATTTTGTTCAAAGGATACTGCTGTTCCATAATTGTGCAGCTCTTAGGGTAAGTTCTATTCAAACTCTAGGCTCTTTAAAGGGATATTGTGTGTGAATGTATTTGTATATATACACATCCAACTTAAGCAGTATGAGTTTATTTTATTGTGATTTTAACTATTTTATGGACATCTTAGTATTCTAGACTTCCCCACCTGAAAGAGACCTCTACAACTCTCTGACACACTCTCCTGCTTTCTTAAACAGAGGCTCCTCAACATAACTGAAACTCTTCTGGATGCCTCAGGATCCTCCTTAAGGACGTGCATTCTTATTCTGTGCTGTAACAATCTGAAGTTCTCAAAAGTTAGAAGTAAGAGGTTGTCAGGCCCTTTGTCAAATGATAACCCCATATTTAGAAGCTTTGTTATTCTGTCTCCACCTACTTTACTGTTATATCTTGGCTATTACCTCCTTGGCAGTCAGTGAGCCTGCCTATATAATATCTTTCCCTCCTCCACTCCATATGTTGTTTCAAATTTGGCTAGAGACTGAGAGACCAGGTAAACAGGCTTGATAGAGTTGTTACTTAAGTAAGAGTAAATACACTCATAGTAAGGTCTGTGTATAAAATACAGGCATTTCAGTGGACTACTTTATTCTTTTCCTGATTCTCAGCTGTGTTCTAGACAGGGAAGATTGTCAGGTAAGGAACTTCTGTATAAGTGTATAAGTGAGATGTTACTGTGTATAAACTGCACCTCAAATCATCTTGGAAGTAAGCCAGGATTAAATATGGAGTAGGAGAAATAGCTGTTATTTTGGGGTTATGTAGCCAGACCTGTAAATCAAGTGAGAAATGCCATTCTTAGTAGGAGTCTGGGCAGCTTGTGGGGGTGACAGGCACACTTAGACAGGTCTGTTAGAACACAGGTATAATCTGTCATTTTCTGCTTTTGAATTTGTAAGGGACACATTATCAACTAGTCAAATGAATGAAAGTTTCTGGAAGGGGCCAGTGGTCAAGGGGGCATAGGGGATAGTTTCTGTAATTAAAATTCCATAGTTACAGCTTTTTGACTTGAAGTACAATCTTAATTTAAACAGCATACTAGACAAAAGGCAATTTGGATTCACTGAATCGGAGATGGCAACCAAAGACCATGTCATCCAACCCCTTCATTTGACATATGGAGGAAAAGAAATCCAGAGAGAGGATGGGACTTATCCAAAGTCACCCGGTGGGTGTGTTTTGGGGGGAAGAGGGGAGACTAGCATACTGGGCAGTGTTCTTGCTGTACTTCTTTGTTCCAGGGTGAGAATTCAATCAGCTGCCCCAGTGAGGGGACTCTTAGGGTGTCAAACGATTCCCCACCAAACAAGCACCTCTCTAAAGTGGGGAAACAGAGCCAAGAACAGAAATGAATCAGAGTGATTCAAAGCGGGCTGTGCCCCTAGAGCTGACTAACTGGCTCCCACTTCTGGTGCCTTCACTGCTTTCATTTCACTACCCATTTCAGTAGCACTGTCCCATTTCAAACATCCTGAGAATATGTTTAATTAGAATTTGGCTATACAGTCTCTTAAAATAAAACCAAAGCAACCGGCTAATTATATTGCTCAGAATTCTGTTGCAAACATATACTTTTTAATAAAACACTTTTCTAACTGGAGAAATCCCTAGAGATACAGATCCTCATTTATAAGAAGTTCCCTACAGGGAGTTAAAGGAAAGGCTACTTTATAGAGAAAAAGGCCAGAAGAAGGTGTTTTCAAGGAGCCTTTAAAAAATAATTTAATTCTGAGAGTGAGATACACATACTTTAGAGATGCAAATTTCTTTTTAATATGGCCTCTATTATTCTCTTGGTTTGTTGTTGTTACTGCTGCTGTTGTGTACATGCTTTGTTTTGTTTCATTTGCTTCTCTCTCGTCATTGTAACTAATGTCCATGTCTTGCATTCTGGTATTTTCAGAAATATAATATTTAAATAAACAAATGATTTTCAAAGCGCACTTCATCTCATGCTGTTCCTCCCTTCCTCCAACCCCTATTCTTTAATATACAAAAGCTGTAGTAAAGTGTGGTTGAGGCAAGGAATATATGTTGAATCTGGTCACCATCCTCTGTCCCTGCAGCTGGGTTCATATGTGTGTGTGTGTGTGTGTGTGTGTGTGTGTGTGTATGTGTGTGTGTGTGTGTAGTTAATTGAAGCCACTTTGCCAGTTTAAAGCCAGTCTCTGCAGTTTTTACACAGCCTGGGCTGGGAGGCTTGCCTGCATGAGGACTGGATCCCACAGTGAAGGCATGGGAAGTGTGAGATATGCTGTGCCAGGGAGCTCTCAGCTCACAGGGACCATGCTTCTTGGAAATGCGTGTTCTTTCAAGAGGCTAGGCTACACAGGCATCTCGATGTGGTGAGGGGACTTGTTAATTGGAAGAAATAGAACAATTTGTCCTGCCAGAAGCAAGGCGTGGAGAAACGGTTTTAGAAGTAAAAACCATTGCTGGCCATGGGAGTGAGAGCCAGCCTTTGAAAGAGGGAGTGAATGAACCAAGGTGTTGAAGGGAACATTTGAGTTAGTGTGACATTTACAAGGGCTTTTCTCCTACTTTGAGGTTCTACACCAGAGTAGGACTTGGATATTTTTTATATTCCTTAGGAATGGTGGGGGTAAACTTTCCATTTCCAGAAAAAAAAAAATCACTTACTTTCCCTTCCATCTTCTACTTGTTCAAAGGGCCATGTCCATATTTTTACTTATTTTGATTTTGACTGACAAGTTAGAGGAATAAGAGAATTACCCTTCATTTCCAGACAAGATTAGAAGGAACTGCTAAAAACTGCTAAAATCCGTCCCTTAGACAATGAATATACTACTACTGGTGCTGAGAATAACATTTATATAGAACATTAGAGATTTTTTCTCATGAAAACTCTATGAACTTGGTAGTGGAATTAATATCATTGGTTCTTTTACAAGTAGGAAACAGGTTCAGAGAGGAAAATGTTTTGCCCTAGGTCAGATAGTTAAGATCTGTCAGAATCTGGGTTTGAACCCAATATTTTTTTTACTTTGAGTACAGCTTTCATTACTTTATGCAAAAAAAAAATTAAAAAAAAAGAATTTAAAAAAATGAAAAGGGAGGAGGAAGATGATAATGAAGAAGGTAGTAATGACAAGGATGGTGGTGGTGATAATGATGATGAAAGAGAAGGAGAAAGAGAAAAATGAGGAGGAAGATTTTGGGCTGGACCTATACATGCATTTGTATGGGTGAGTGTTGCTACGGAAATTCTCTCCAGTGATGTAGATCTGCAATTCCTATAATCTGTAGTCTGCATCTTGAGTTCCTAGAATTTGTAATCTGAGTTTCCTGTAGGCATTGACCAGGTAAGCAACTTATCCACCTTCACAGAGCTAGATTTGTCAAACTTGAATCCACGTCTTTCTGAATTCAAAGTCAACCCTCTAGCCACTATTCCATGCCATCTCTTTGAAAGTAATAATGGTAGCCAACACATCTAGGCTTCTATTCAGTTTCTAAAGTACTGGAATACATTATTTTATCTTCTACTTGTAATAGCCCTGTTGGGGGAGGGACTATAAATATCCTTATCACCATATTAGAGATGACTAAATAACCTCACCATCTAGATGGGCCTAAATTTTGTTTTACATCTGTCCATCATGGACATTTTGAAATCTTCCCTGACACTGCAAATATACTCCATTCTCTTTCTACTCCTTGATGTAGAAACAGTAATCAAATCAACACTATCATTGCTTCTAGAAAGGGCATACCAACGATCTACCTGTTGACTATGTTATTCCTGTGACCTACCCCAAGATAAAACTTTCCTGCCCTGGCCATCACTATTCTTTATACATGTTGCTCCCCTATTAGAAAATAATCTCTTTGAAGTAAGAGACTTTTAATTTTGTCTTTTTATCCCCAACAAATAGCACAAAACTTGACACATCATGTTTAATAAATGTCTTCTATTTCCTTTCAGCTATCCATATCTGCTCCCCATTCCCTTACCTAGTTGATATCAAAATCAGTAGATTTTACCTAGATTATTAAAATTCTCTACTAAATCATTAGAACCTACTTACCTACCACTCTTCTTCAAGTGTAAACTACATGAAGCACCATAGAACATAAACAAGGCCATGTGGATGTAATATTTAATTATGACTCTTCTCAGTCAGATTCTTTGAGCCATCTCCCATTCCACTTTTACTTCCTTTAACCTAATTCAGTGAAAAAAAGACAGAATCTCTCCAAATTTATATATATATATATATATATATATATATATATATATAATGTGGGCTGGGCTGGCCATGCCCAATCCAGGTAACATGGAAGCCTTCATCCCTGCCTCCTTTGGGTACCTGCATCTTTAAAACAGGGGAGGCTATTTTTGGTTGGTTGGTTGTTTAGGTTTGGGGCTTTTTTTGGCTGTGCTTTCTCTCTCTCTCTCTCTCTCTCTCTCTCTCTCTCTCTCTCTCTCTCTCTCTCTCCTCTCTCTCCTGCTCTTTATCTGTCATGCTCTCTTTTCTGCAACTTATCTACTGCATCCCAAGGCTGATCGCAGTTCACACCCAGCATGGGTACAATGAACTGAATCAGTGAGAGGGGAAGGATTTGCTTTTTCTTACTCTCTTTTGTGCTGGCCTGAGAAATAGGTCTAGGGATATTTGTTCCTATTCTATTCTTTCAGGTCCTAGAGATGATGCACAAGGGACCAGGAATTTCAACTGTGATGACCATGGATTTAGGATTGTAGGCAGAGTGGTGAGAAGTCAGGGTACCTACTACTCAAACCTGAGGTAGACTTGGAACTGAATATGTGCTTTACAGGAACCAAGCTAAGTTAGGGATCTAATCTCCTTCACCTCTTAGAGTGTGCCAGGACAGGGAGAAGGGAAATACTACCTTCCATGTGCTGGGGGAGCAAATTTGTATATTTGTGATTTTATCTTCTGAAGTAAATATTTTTGTGTAAAGACTGATCTGTTAATGGTTAGTGGAACTGGAATACAAATGGAACTGGAGTGCAAAGGGATAATCCCCTATACTGGTCGAGGGGGAAATACCATCAGTGGGGGCTAGAAACATTTGCAGAGAGCCTAGATACTCCCCAATTTCCTTAAAGGAACTAGAGAACCTTGAGGGTAAGATCTAACCTATCTGACCTCAGGTGGTGGGGCCCGGGTAGGATGTGTTACATCCATATGCACCCTGTAGCCTTCTCTTTTGATTGTTAGGTCCCAAGACTGGACCTTCATTTCATCCCATGCAGAGGCCATGCTTACTCCAGTCTCAGTTCTACTCTTTAGTCTCTAGATTTTATCTCTTTTCTAGCTTTGCTATTTCCCCCAGCCCCTTTCTGGCTCCCATCTATGTATTGTCCTCTCTCTTCTTAGTAGGTAAGTACCTTGAGAATAGGGAGTTGTTTTTTTTTTTTTTGCTTGTATCTATATCCCCAGCACTTAGCACAGTGTCTGGCATATTATAAGAGCATAAATACATACTTTACCTATCTACATCCCAATGATATCCTCCATGCAACCTATAAATAATAATAGTGTCAACTTATGTGTATCAATATAGTTTTCAAAGTTCTTTCACATGTGTATTATCTTATTAGCATAAAAAAGAGAAATCTGTACAACCAAGCTCACTTCCTTAAAGCAGCCTCTTGTACAGGGGATCACTAACAAGTCTTCTCTTACATTTATATAGAAATTTATAGTCACAAGGCATTTTACACAAATTATTTCATCCTATTTTCACAATAGCTATGAGAGGTGGGTGAAGTAAGTAGTATTTTCTCCAGTTTACTGATAAAGAAACTGAGGCTAAGGTAAATAGTTTCCTCTATCTAATATAGCAGGGACAGGGTGCCAACCCAAGGCCTCCTACCGCCAAGTCCAGGATTTGGTTTTTGTTTTTTCATCTATATAATGCCATAAAATGACAAGAAGTCATAAACAGCCTATTTTCTATTACATGTACATAATATTGAAATTGATCAGATCCAGGATAGGGGGCCAGAAACTACCACATAAGACAACACGGTAAATTCCAAGAGACCGAGGCCTGAATCTGAGCAGCCTTGCTCACCAAGAAACAGCACTTGATAATATTCATTGTGACAGGAGAATATGGCCAGTAGCATCTTCACTTTAACTGGGGAGAGTCTATTCATCCCTCCCCCCTCTCCCTTGCTTAATCCTGTCACAAAGAGCTGTCAAGGAAAGCAGATTCTCTTTTTTCAGTGTACCACCTATGTTAATTATTCTTAGACAACTCAATCATCATTTTCACCCTGACACAATTTTCTTTCCAAAGAAAGAGCAACATTTCTTGCCGCCCCCAATGTAAATTTCTCCCACAATATATTTCTAAAATAGCCACTCCTGGATGGTGGTAGCTGGCAGGGAAATTCTCTGATATGCTTTGCCTGCTTACATAGCTCTAGCCAACTCTTCAAAACAGAGGATCTTACAAGCTGGCCAACATGTTGGGCTTTCTTGGAATCTAGTTCTTTATATTTTTCATTCTTCCATGTCTATCCCTACATCTTCCCCCCATTCTCGTCTTCAATACAATTAAGCTTCTCCTTCCCCATCTTTTCTTCCTCCATGTCTCTTCCTTGCCGCTTACCCATTACGCTTTTCTCCCCCATTCCCAATTCTTTCCTTTTTCATGTACCCGCCCCCCCACTCTGTCTCTACATTTCCCATTGTCTGTTCACATCTCTCATTGGGGCATATGTTCAGGGTCTATGGAGGATATCAGGGACATCTAAGTTCTTCTGTTCCTTATACTTTATTCACACTAGGCAATGGCATCAACAATATGTGGAGCTATCAGAATCTTCTCTCTCCTGAACTTTACTGTCCCTAGAAAAATTGAATCAGCAGATTTTCCTTTTCAGTGGTGTCTCACTCCTGCCATGTCACTTGACTTCATTTTCAATGTCTTTATCATTTTGGTTGCTCACCCTAGGGCACCAGTGTCCTCAGCTTACTCCTCTTCACGCTGTTTGACTTCCATCCCTACCTTTCCCCCACACATTCTAAAGTGTCAATTGGCTAATCTGAACAATTAACCTGCTGCTAGATAGATAGAAAGAGGGTTGGAGAATTACATTCAGGTAACACATGTAAATTAGAGAGAGAGAAAGTTATAGTAGAAATAGCACTGGACTGGGAGTTAGGAAATCTACACTCTCAGGTTTACCAAAGATTAGCTATGGAACAAGTCATTTCTTCATTCTGGGTCTCAATTTCTCCATATATAAAATACATTGGATTACCTGTTTCAAATATAACCAAGGAAAAGGTCTGAGGGTACTTGTCCTTGATGAATTAATATTTCTTGGCCCACATGAATTGTATGTGGTAAAATAACAAGAATGTGACCACTGAGTCACAAAGATAGAAAACGAAAGTAGCATCAAAGGAGTTAATAACAAATGTCCCAGTTTTCCAAAAAAGGAAGAGAATAGCATTTGCAAACTATAGGTCATTGAGCTGTGACTTAGTTTTCTGAGAAATTCTAGAACCACTTATTGAAGAGATAGTGTATCCTATGCTTTTCTTGTGGGAAAGATGGAGAGATATGAGCTAAACTAGTGCAGTTACATGGATTCTGCATTGGATGAATGACTGGAGGATTCAGTAACAGTTCCATGTCATCTTAGAAGGTCTCCAATGGAGTGGCCCAGGGATCTATGCCTGGCCTTGTGCTGTTGAGCACAATGATTTGGATGCAAGTATAGATTTCACACTCACCGAATTTGTAGATGACACAAAGCAGAGAAGGTTAGTTGGATGACAGTCAAGATCTAAAAAGATCTTGACAAGCAAAAACATTGAGCCGAATCCAATTGGTTGAGATTCATTTGGGATATACTTGAAGTTTTAATTGTGGATTCCCAAAATCTACTTGAGAAATACAAGGTGGGGAATGCATACTTAGACAGAAATTTGTCTGAAAACAATCTGGAGATTTCAGGAGACTGAAAAGTCAGTTTGAAGGAGCAGTGTAATAAATAATCCAAAGGAAGTCATCCACTATTGGGCTGTGATGAGACAGCTTTCAGGATGAACAAGGCAAGAGTCCCTTTGTACTTTGTCCTGGTCAGACTTCATGTGGAATACTATGTTCGGTCCTAGGTGCCACATTATAGGAAGGACATGGACAAGTTGAAGACCATTCAGAAGAAGGCAAAAAATTATGGTGAATGCTTTGTGTCTGTGCCACATGAATATTAGTTAAAGAAACTGAGGGGTTTTAACATGGAGAAAAGATGATTGTAGGGTTTTTGATAGCTATCTTCAAGTATTTGTAGGATTGTCACAGGGAAGAGGGATTAAGGTATATTATTTTCTATTTGACACCAGAGAGCAGAACCAGGAACAAATTAATCAGGAAGCATTTCTTAAGTGCCTACCATATGCTTGGCACTGTGTTAGGTACTAGAAATACAAAGGAAAAATGAAAAAGTTTCTGCCCTCACAGAGTTTATGTTCTATTGGGAGAAACAACATGTATCAATAGTTATTGTGGTTCTTCAGTTGTGTCCAACTCTTTGTGACCCCATTTAGGATTTTCTTGGCAAAGATACAATAGTGGTTTGCTATTTCCTTCTCCAGCTCATTTTACAGATAAGGAACTGAGGCAAACAGGGTTAAATGACTTGCCCAGGGTCACACAGCTAATTAGATTTGAAATCATGAAGACAGTCTTCATGCAGGCATTCTATTACACTGAACCACCTAACTGCCTCCATGTAGAGTAGTAGGTACAACTAAATGTAATATGATACAGTGTAACTTGGGGAGAGTGGTAGGGAGGCACCAGCAAATTGGAGGAGGGGATAAGGAAAGTTGTATGGGCTGTAGGAAGGGGTGCTTGAGCTGAGCTTTGCAGGAAGGTAGAGATTGTTAGAATTGGAAAGGAGGAGGGAGTGGTTCGGAGCATCTGGTGCAAAGGCTGGAATATACAATAAAGTACAGCATGAAGATAAGGGGTTGAATGTGTGTAAAGAATGGCCATAGACTTGGTGAGAGGGAATAATCTAAAGCCAAGGTGTCAACCTGGAAACCGGAAAACTTTCAAGTGGACCAGAAACACATTAAAATATAATTGAGAAATGTTTAACAAAATAAAAATACAACACTACATAGATAATGTTAATTTGTGGCTTTCAACTTTCTATTTGAATTTGAGACCACTGTTCTATAATGTGTCTAGAAAAGTAAGCTTGTTAAGGGGTTTACATCTTAAATAGAGGCATTGGTATTTGACCAACAACAACTGGGAGCACCTGGAACTTCTGGAGCAGGGAAAAGGCATGGTTAGATCTCTTGAAAAGAGATGAGTTTAGTCTTCATCTAAAGAAAACAGAGTTACATAAAAGCAGTGGACTGATTTGGAGGCTGTAGGTTTCTTCTCACTTGTCAGTCTTCAAGGTCTTAAGCTGGTTGACCATTTATCAGTTTCTTATAGTAGGACTTCTTTTTCAGGGATATGTTTGACTAGATAAGTGCTGAAGTCTCTCCTTCCAACCCCACATTTCTTGATTCTCTGTCTTTAATGGCTCTGTTAGCTGGATATTCTCCTATATTTTAATAAGAACTTTGAGTAGATAGATAGTAACGTTTATCCTCGAAGTAGGCCTCCAGAAAAATGGGGATTTTTAGCCAGATAGAGATAAAGGGAGAGAGAGGTCAAAAGTCAGGCCAATGTACATGGAAGATGAGGAAGAAAGGCCTAGGGTAGGGGGTGAAGGGGTGGCTAACCCGCTCTTCATACAAATACAGGCTTCGTTATTCCTATTAGGATAATTCTGAGGAGACTAAAACTGGGAGAGGTTCTGACTTTCAGCTTAGCTTGAACCTTACATTCTTAGAAAATTGCTAATATTGCCATCTGTTGAAAATTTTCATTTCTAAATATCCATTTAAGACCATTTCATCAGTTCCCATATGGTCTATGGTATGTGATATCATGGCAACACGAAACATTACAGAGAACCTTCCTGGACTGAGATTTGGGAGACAAGGTTTCTAGTCACAACAGCTAACTTTTCCTTCCTGAGATCCAGTTTTCTTATCTGCAATAACACTTAACACTTAAATAGAATTTTAATATTTTATTGTGCTGTACATATATTAACTCATGTGATCCTCAGAAAAAGCCTGGGAGATAAATGTATTATTAGTCCCCTTTTAATAGATGAAGAAACCAAGGTTGAATGGGGCTCACAGAGGCAATAAGTGTTTGAGACAAGCCATTCATGACTCCAAGGTCATTTCTCCCTTTCCATTACATCATCTAGGGTACCCTCTGTAGATTGAGAATGCTAGACAAGATGACCACTGAAGCACCTTCCAGACTGAGACCCTATGAAACCTCAACCTAAACACAGCATCAATTTTTTCTTGACAAGAAATGAAGCAAAGTCTAGCAGCTGCTTCCTTTAAAGCACTGCTCTGTGACAGGGGCTGATTCTGTCAGTAAGAGAGACAAGTTGGCATCTCCTAGAGTGACTGAATATCCTAATTTAAATGTTTATCCTCTGGAAAAATACTCGAGTACCTATTTGCACCACGCGCAGCGAGGGCCATATCTTCCCATCTCACAGTCAGAAGGAGGAATGTATTTTAGCTCACACCTTAACAGAAATTTAATGCAATATTACTTTGGATATTACCCATTTGACATAGCTAGTATTTCTCCATGTTCGGGCAAAGGCAGAAGGTGTTCACTATATACTCCATCTAAATAACCAAATGGATCTCATATGGCATACTCTCTAGGTATCACACATTCCTCCCCCATGTTGCCATCTTGCGGGTTGGTAGTCTGGCCAGTGAGGGACCACAACGTGGGAGCAGCTGCTGAGAGGCAACAATTGACAAAGCAGGAAATCCCTCATGCAAGGAAAGCTTTGGCCCAGCCCTGAAGGGTTAATCATTTCTGCCCTGGGCAGCTGGTTCACTGGTCCCTTGAGAGTCATTGGCGATAGACTCCCAGGCACTTCAGGGGTCACCACGGCCCTTGGAGGGTCAGCAGGGCATCAGGCAGTCCACATTGGAGACATCTCCTCTGGCAGACACAGGTGCCGAGCCCATATGGTCTTTACTCTGCTCCGGAAAACACAAGCCAGAAGACTGAAAGTTTGTGTTTCTTCCAGCTTCTGGGCAGCAGGATTTTTCTGTGGTGGAAACAGGGGCACCAGGGGACCCCAATTTCTGGAGAGTGTCATATGAGAGACTTGGCTTCTGTAAACTTTAAGGGAGAAACATTCATCCAATGCAGAGACTTTTGAAAGCATCCTATTAATTATCCTACTTCTCTTTTTAAAATCCAGATTTAGTGTGGGGATCTCCCTAGTGTGGAAATTCCTTTCACCTGTGCAGATCAGGGATTCATATTATAGGAGAGCTGCCGGAGGCACAGAAAGGTAAAATCACTAAGCAAGTACTATTAAAAGCATTATTTGAATCTGGGTCTTCTTAGGGCATGTAGATGGGGCAGTGAACAGAATGCCAGACCTCGAGTCAGCAAGACCTCAGTCTCTTACTAGTTGTGTGACCCTGGACAAGTTACTTAATCTCTATTTGCCTCAGTTTCCACATATGTAAAATGAAGAAAATAATAACACCTACCTTCAACACTGTTGTGAGAGTCAAATGAGACAATAATTGTGAAGTTCTTACTTAGCACATTGTCTGGCACATAGGAAGAGCTATATAAATGTTAGCTATTATTCTTCTTTAATTCCAAGGCATGCTTTCCATTCATTATGGCATACAGCCTTTTAGCAACAATGATATTCCTCACCCCTAGCCCTGTTGCTCTCCTTTACAGTTATAAAGAAATTTCATGAGCTAGAAACCACTACTGATTGGCACTTGAGCTTGGATCTGCTCTGGTTCTGACCTGCACCAGTTCATCTCTCCTTAGGCAGTGTGGTGGGCTCCCCACTCCCAGGAGCAGACACTCAGTCAGCTTTAACCTTACTGTAGCTCAGAACTTCCAATCTCAAGGGATCCACCAGCCTTAACTTCCCCAGTAACTGGGACTACAGGCCTACAGGATGGACCCAGGCCCATCTGTGCAAAAACAATTGCTTTTCTCATTGCTAATAGGGTGTTATCCAAGATTTCAGGGTATATAGTACCTTAAAAGAATGTTCCTAGAAAACAGACATTCTAAATATTAATGGGGAAACTTTGTCACCGGCTCAGAGGGATCAGAAGCTTTTGGAAAATCGGTGGCTGCGGCTCAAGGAAGCATGAATGCTTCTGCAGCCCAGGGTGGCTGGGTTCAGGGGGCAAGTTGCTCCCATTTCTCTTCCCCGCCTTTCTGTAGGAGTGGGACCCTCCCCTCAGTCTCAAACCCCTGGGGATAGGGTAATTTAAGCTATACTTGATGTAAGCTATACATCACTGTCTTCTGGACCAGCTTTCAAATTAAACTCTGATGTACAAAGTTAAACAAAAATGAGATAAAAATTGGCAGAGGTTGAAGAGGGTCGAAGTAGTCAAAACACAAGGTAGACTATTGCTTCTTTTGATTTATGTTATTCTGTAAACTGGAAAAAAATAAAATAAAATTATAACTCCCTGAGCCTTTCTCATGGAGAATGAGGCATCACTAATTTATTTTCTATAGACTGACTCCTAGGCTTTTGGTCCGGGAGAGGAATGCTTGCCATTGTTTGCCTATCGAAGTATCTCCGGTTACATAGAAAAAGGGGATTGCAATGATTTAAAACCACCTCCAGAGATGCTATCTGGAGGCAGTAATGTTACATCTCTATTGCTTTCCATTATGCCAGTTACGTCAAATATCTGCCAACCCACTTGTAGCAGGCATAAACATCTCCTGGTAGAAAAAGTGTCCAGGGTATATTGCACCCTAAAAAATATGAACTCTTTCTTTCTTGCCCCCAGAAAATCTTCACTTCAATTAAGTTCAGTTCTCACAAGCCAGCAGGAGGCTTGGCACAATCAATGCAAGTTGCATTTCACTGCACAAAGAGTCATGCGTTCAGTTCACCACTGGAACTAAATTTTGGGGATAATACTTAGCTAGGATATTTCAACCTTTCTGGAAGGGCAACACTTCTTAATCTGGGTTTGATACCCTAATAACCCTTCTGCACTGCAAGCAAAGACTCACAGCATCTCAGTGAAAAGGGAGCTCAGAAGCCATGTCTGAAAAAATTCTCTCTACTTCCTACCCAATAAACTTCAGCCTTTGCTTGAAGACCTCTAGAAGATAACCCACTACCATCCAAAGCAAACCTTTCCTCTTTTTGTGGATAGATCTAATTATTAGGGAATTTTGTTTGTTTCTTTGTTACGTTGGGCTTCCATTACAACTTTACAATTCTGAACCACCATTTCTAATTCTGTTTTCTGGGATGAAGCAGAGTAAGTCAATTAACAAAAATTAACTAAGTGCCTACTGTGTACTAGGCAATATGTGAGGCCCTGGAGAGATAAATAAAAAGAATGAGCAAATCCCTATTCTTGAGAGACTTCTATTCTATTGAGGAAGAAAATAATATAAGAAAACATGTAAACTATATTATATATACATGTATATGTATAATGCATATATATGTATATTATATATGTATATACAGCATAAATTAACCAGAATAAATATTATATAAATTTAAGGTAGTTAGGGACAGAGCATACTAGCATCAAGGAGAAGATGACATCTCTTGAAGAAGACATTGTAGGAGGTGGAGGTGAGGAGGAAATGTGTTACTAGTATGGAAGACAATCATTGCAAAAGCAAGGAGCCAGGAGAAGGAGTTGCTTGTGTGAAGAACACAAAGGAGGTGTTGTTTGATTGGACCATAAGTTTAGGGATGCAAGCAACAGCCAATGAAACTGGAAAGATAAATTGGAGCTAGTTTGTGTAGGTCTTTAAAATCCAAAAAGAAGAATTTGTATTTTATAGTAGAAGCAATAATAAACCACTGGGGTTCTTGACTAGGAAAACGACATGGTCATAGCTATGCTTAAGAAAAATTACTTTGGCAGAGGTGGGAAAGATATTGCCATGGGAAAAGATTTAAGGCAGGGAGGCCAACTGGAAGGCCATTGAAAGAGTCTAGATGAAATGTGAAAATGACGAAGTAAAGTAGTAGCTGTGCAAGCAGACAAAGGCTCAAATATGAGACATATAGCAAAGGCAGGAAAGGAAAGATTTGGCACCTGATTCAATATACAGTTATATCCCTTTCACTTTGTGACTTTCCCCATCTCAGTTTCAATATAGCATATTTTGATAAATTGTGAGTCTGCATAAAAAATTAAATTGGAATTTTATGGGAATTTTGCTGAAGCCACAGATGACATTCAAAGGCCAGCAAAAGGACACAGAGCCTATGACTAAATACTTAACCCAAATTTTACAATAAGGTACTGTGAACACTCCCTAAAAGAGAAAGAAAAAATTCAGACCTTCTCTGGTACAAGAGAAAGGCTAAACATTTAACTTGGATTTTCCAGATTGTGGAGTCACTGCATCCCTATCCCTCTTGATGTGGAAGGGATAACTGTATAAGGTGGAGTTGAAAGTAGCATTAAAGTTATGAACCTAGGAAACTGGGAGAATTAGCTATGTCTTTGACAGAAATTGGGACATCTGGAAGAGGAGTTTATGTCTTCAGCCTAGTAATGAAACTTTTCTGAGTTTCTGGTACAATCTTCTGTGGGGCTAGATGAAATGATGTTGTCCAGCTGTAAATTTCACGAGACTTTTGATTCCTTCCTTGAGATTAGTGAATAAAGTGAATTCTATTTTGGACATACTGAGTTTAAGATGTGCTCAGGACATCCGGTTGGAAATATGGGCCTGAAACTCAGGAAGTAACTGGGTTAGATATATATATTTGTGAGTCTTATTCAGATAATGAAATCCATAGGAACTAAATTCACCAGAGAGAGACAAGTGTAGAGTATTGGGAGAAGACCTTTAGGAACAACCACTGTTAAGGAGCATAATCTGAATGGAAAAACTAGCAAAGGAGATTGAGAAGGAAGATGATCAGTAGAGGGCAGTATCATGAATCTCTTTTCTACCAGCAGGTCCTCAAATACATGAAGATAGCTGCCATCTCTCCCTAAATCTCTCATTTATCCTTTTCCTAGAAGTGACCAATCAATCTTTATTGAGCACCTTCTGTGTGCGAGGCACTATACGATCATCTATGTATAAAACTGGATCTTTGTCCTCCAATAGCTCTCAAGTCTTGGAGAAACCACACACACACACACACACACACACACACACACACACACACACACATATGCCTATGCACCCTCTTAATTCAAGTGCCTTCCCTTTGTTAAGGATTTCCTATTTATCCTGTGTTTAGTTGCTTTGCAGTTATTTGTTTGCATGCTGTCTTCCCCCATTAGATTGGAAGCTCCCCGAGGGCAGAGATGGTCATTTGCTTCTTTTTGTATTCCCAGTGCCTGGCAAATAATAGGTGTTTAAGTAAGTATTGAATAATTTAAATAAGTATTTAAATAAGTATTGAATTGAATATAGAAAGATAGCTCAAAAGAAGTTGTCCTAGACAATAGTACTTTCACTCATCATAATCATTTGTATCCATACATAAGTTTAAGTTGACATAGTCTCATTGCATTCAATCTTTCATTTGTCTCTTACAGTAGTTACCTTGTAAGGAAGAGGAGTCATGTGTAATAATTGACAAAAGACAAAACAGGCCCAGAGAAATGAAATGACTTTTCCCAAGGTCACATAGCTAGCGGTTTGCACTAAGAGGTCACAGAGCAAAGACATGGGCAAAGGCTATGACAGCATATTGGAATTGAAGCATTTTATGGCATATGTTTGGAATCATAAAACTTTACATCTAGAAGGGTCTTTGTAGTCCAAAGGAGTAAAGTGAGGTTAAGAGAAGATAAGTGATTGGCCCACAGTTGGAAAAAAATACATTTTTAATCACAATTGGATGAAAATAAATCCAATATGGAGGTAACATGATGCAATGAGTAAAGACCTCATTTTTCTTGCTAAACTTGGAAACAAGTGACCTGAGTTTGAATCCTACTGAGGTCACATATTATCTGAGGGAACTTGAGAAAGTGATGTCACCTCTCAAGGCCTGATTTCCTCATATGTAAAATGAGGGGGTCAAATGAAATAGATAATACCTCAGGTCCTTTCCAGCTCTAGACCTATGATTTTATGACTTACTTATTTAAAAACTTATTCATTCATTCATTCATTTATTCAATCCTTTATTTGTCTGTTTGTTTAGTGGTTGGCAGCATGGGATAGTAAAGAGAGAGGTAGCAAGGTTGCACAGGGGATAGAGAGGCCTGGAATCAGGAAGACTCATTTTCCTGAGCTCAAATACAGTCTTAGATACTTACTAGCTATGTGACCCTGGCCAAGTCACACAGTTTCCTCATCTGTAAAATGAGCTGGAGAAGGAAATGAAAAGAGCTTCGCTGTAGTCTTAAACTGAGGCATTCTTTAAAAATGAGATAATGATAACAGAAGAGGCAGAAGCTGCCTTATTGTGGATGTTTTTGCTTTCTGGTTGTTGGGGGAGGACTCTATCCATGTAGACTTATTTGGCTTACTGCCCCCCTTTAAAAAATTACCCAGAGTCCTCCTGGAAATCTACTTTCTTTAACCTTTTAATGTTTTTTTTAAATTTGTGTCATTTCAAAAAATTTTAAAAACTATTTTAATAAAAGATATATCTTTAATAATTTATTGTAAGTTTGAGGTCTTTTTCCTTCACTGATATTTGATGATGTAATATTGCATCATGTAAGCATGGAGTATAGTTTTATAAGCAATTCATTACAGGCACATAGTCCTGCTGATGCATGTTGGAATTCCCAACAATGTGAGACACACTGGACTGCCAACATTTGTTTGTTAAGACCTGTCAGTGGACTTGACCACTGATCAGTTACCACTCGCATTTTGTGTGCTTATTTGGAAAATAATGTAATCACTACGACTTTAACTCTGCTACACAACAGATAAAAATATGAATAGTTTTTCAAAATTTTCTTATCTTTTCTTCTTTTTTTATCCTTTCACCACCCCCTTATTTTTATTCAATACCTCCCCCAATTATGCCTGAGGTTACTACCACTCCCTACATCATTCCATCGCCCCCCACCCCCAGGAGTGGTATCACCCACTTTGGGAACCTATGAAGTATTGTAGACCAATGTGGCTCATGTGTGCATTGTAGAAAAATTCTCCCAGGAGGAATATAGTCCCTCCCTTTGGATGAAAGAGAAATCAGTGAGGGTTTGAGAACTAATGGGAGTGGGGGTGGGGGTGGGAGTTGGGGGAGGAGAAGGGAGAGCCTGTCCCTGACATTACTAGGAGAATGCTACAGGCTAATTCCTGAGGTGGACTCTGCCTCCATATTCAGCCATTTCAGAGACAGAAGCATCATTACCAGCAGAGATAACTAAATTCATGAAGTTGAACTTAAGCATAATTCTTGACTTTTTAGAGTCCACTGTCATTTGGGAATGTAAGGAGAAATCCAATATATGGGGAGCAGGCTTAAGGGACAGAAGCTTACAGAATTCTGTGCCTTCTTTACAACAATATTCACCAAGGGTATGGAATCCCTGAAACCTTAGTCAGGACTGCATCTAGCAATCTGCTAGCACAGTGCCTGACACAAGGGAGATACCTTCCCCACAAAATGGGGCTCAGGTAAAACAGAATAAAAGGTAATTTCCAATAGTTTTTTAAAAAAAATAAATTCAATTCAGTAGGAGGGAGAGAGATCAGGAAAACATCTTACTCCCTGGAACATGATGTCTATAAGAGGAAAGAAGCTTGTATACTGTCTGGATCTTGAAAAATGAATGAAATTGGGATTTGTGGAAAAAAGTAAGGGAGGGGCACAATAAGGAGGAAAGAAGCGGAGGCTGGAAATGAGAATGCATTGGGAAACATTGAAGGGATCTACCTTGCTGGATGCTTGCGTTCATGCTAAAGAGGAATGGGAGATGAGATTGGAGTCATGCTGTAGAATACTCTAAAAACAGAAAAGAAGCAATAAAATTGGTACCTGAATGGCCTTCTTTTGATCACTGTGAACTAACATAAGAATCTGACCAGTGCAATGATTCTATACATTAGATGCTCTAGCAGTTCATCTTCCTCTGACTTGAGTTCTAGAGTCATTCTGCCATATGCAATTAGGTGGCACAGTGCAAAGAACACCAAATCTGGAGTCAGAGAGACCAGTTCAAATCCAGGGTCAGACATTAATTGTGTGGACAAGTCATTCAACCTGTCCGTTTCAGTTTCCTCATCTGTAAAATGTGAGGAACAATAGCACTTATCTTCCAGGGATGTTGTGAAGCTTGAAGGAGATAATATTTGTAAGGGATTAGCGCATTGCCTGGCACAGGGTGGGATCTTCCATAAATGCTATTTTTCTTCCTGAGCCAAACCCCTGATCCATTTCCTGAAGCGCTTTCATACGTACTGGCGATTGCTTCAGCAGTACAAGTACATGGGGGGCAAATCAATCCATTCTCTCTAGGACCTAGTTATCTGCTCTTTTCTCCTATTAGGTATTCTTCCATCAATTACCAAACAAAAACTAATTAAATAACCAAGATATAATGTATAGGTCTCCTAGGTATTCAGGATACTGAGACAAAACCAAAACAATGCCAGTTTCCCTGCCCTTAGGTAACTTCTATTTTTTTAGGAAAATAAAATGCACATGATAAATTACAAAATATGAACAAGCTAATTGCCAATTAATTTTTGGAATGGGGAAGGCACCAGTAGCCCAAGAGAAAAGCCTCCCATAGGTGCCCTGAGCAGAGCCTTCAGGTGTTCCCAGAACATTGACCAGAATGGTGAGTTACAGCTCAGTGTTCCAAGAAGGCTTCTAATCTCTTGGACCACATTAAAGGTATGGACTTGGTCTATATGATTTTAACTTTCTTACTCGCACAAAGCTTCTTAGAAACACTTGCCACATCTTTTTAAAATCTCAGTTGTCCCTTTAAACAAGATTTTTCTAGAAAAACCAAAATTGTAGGACAATGAAAAGATTAATGTTAAAATTGTTTGTGAGAGTGAACTGTGGCATGTTATCAAGGATGACTTGTATGGGAAAAGTGATTTAGCAAAACTTCTCTGCTCATAGAAAGTGGGGAGAGGGATTATTCTGTGGGGAAGGTATCTCCTAGGTGTCAGGCGCTGTGCTAGGTGCTTTCTACAAATATATCATTTGATTCTCACAGAACCCTACAAGGTAAGTGCTATCATTATTCCCATTTTACAGTTGAGGAAACTGAGACAACTTGCTCAGGATTACAGTTATTAAGTATCTGACATCACATTTGAACTCAGATCTTCCTGACTCTCAGAGACCTATCCTTTGCACTGCCCACTGCCTCTAGAACAGAATATTGTATGCACTGTCAGATGTTGCCACTATATTAGATATTTTTGCTTAATTTGTTTGGTCACAAAGTGAGATTACTCTGGAGGAGGCAGAGCTGAAAGGATGGTGGTGTAAAGACAAAGATATTAACAAAATATATCTTTTAAAATGGCATAAAATACATCACCAAGGTCTCATATGACTGGAAAATGGAGGTTGGGTCCATCTATAGTTATGCATCAAGAGCAAAGGATGATAGATAGTCTGTCCACTGACTACTTTCCTAGTGCTTGCATATACACCCAAGAGTCCCCCATCTACAAAAGACCCTTCCTCCATCTTCTCCAGCTCTCTTTCTACATCCCTCTTCCCATTTGTGGCTAAACTTGACAAGACCCTCTACAATCCTTTTCTCTCACTCTCTTCTAAAATCTCTGCAGTCTGGCTTCAGACTCCATCATCCTACTTGAAACTTCTCTTTCCCAAGTTACCAAGGTGACTTTCCATTGATATCAGACCTAATGGCCTTGTCTCAGTCCCTTCCTTCTTGAACTTTCTGCTGTTTTTGATATTATTCCCCACCTTCTTCTCCTAGATATTTCTTTTCATTCCACATTCTGTGACACTGCTTTCTCCTATTTTTTTCTCTTGCCTCTCTAACCATTCCTTCTCAATCTCCTTTGCTGGATTTTCCTCTAGGTCATGCCCATCAACCACGGATGCCCCCATTGGTGTGCTGATAATCAGCTGTCAAAAAAAAATATTCTCCAGGAAAAAAATGTGCTAGATACACTTTTAATTTTAATCTGCATTATTAACATTTTCTCTATCACTTTCTTAAATTCAATCAATAACAATAAATTAAGCCCTGAATTGTACCTCTTGCTGATTTCTAAGGTGTAAATGTTCACACTGAATATTTAGCAATGCAGTCCTTGAAATGACTCTTTCTCTTGATTTCATTATTTCTCAAGACTTCAATGATCTTCTCTATGTCGATAATTTTCAGCTACTTATCCAGCCCTAGATGCTCTCCTGACCTCCACTTTTGCATCTCCAATAACTAATACCTTTATCTAACATTTTGAAAATTATTATTTTAAAAATCTGGGTCTCTCTATCTTCCCTGGGTTAGAAGTGTAGGTCCTTCTCATGGTCCCATCCCAGTCAGATAAAATAAGCTCAGATTAACTGAGCTTTGACCTACTATTTCTGACCTGGGCCAGTTTCATCCAATGGTCTGATTGATGAGTTTTTCATTCTGGGGGCTCACCATATTAATGCCAAACTTAGTGCAGAAACATTTGATCCACATAATCCCCTGTAGCTCAAGACTCAAACTCAAGAGATCCACTTCCCAGAGGCAGCCTGGATTACAGTTGTGTACCACTAGGACCAGCTAAACCTTCCTTTGTTAACAGAAATTTTGAAAGAAAGAAAAAAAGTGGTTCAACCAACACACTCTTCCTTATCTGACAGTACAAGAGTAGTAGTTAGTTCATACCTATAATCCTTCACCTTTGTAATGAAGGGAAGGTGGTTCCTTTTTATCCCAGGGCCAAATCTGGTCATTGGATTTACACAGAGTTTGAATTTCCCTTTTTCATTCTTACCTCTTGCCCAGTGTTGTAGACTTTGCATGCCTCGTTTCCCTGGTCCTTCTGACTATATTTTGAATTACTGCCTCACAGGTTTTCAAAGTGATTCCACTTAGGTGAGACAAAAGACCATCTACCTTGCCAGCTCTGGAACACAGAAACAAAAATCCCAAACAAACAAAAGAAAACCCTTCAGCTACCCAAGATAAAGAGGAAGAATGTTGCTCCTTGGCTTCAAACCAATGGGAGGATAGTGTAAATAAACTATTAACCTGCACCTTTAGAAGCTGACATGGGATTAACCTGCCTGAATTGAGGGGGCCTCTAGTTTCATGGTATCCTCTCATTTATTTCCCTTGTCCTTCAGCAAAAGTTTATGATTCTTTCATACTGTTTTCCTTAAATAATGAGCATTTTGCTAATAAAAAATATATATTTTTTCCTTTTCTGGATGAAGCTAGCATCAAGTTTGGAGAAGGAAAGGAAGGGAAGTGGACTCACCACCCATTAATACTGGGGGCCTCTCTTCTCTGTGTCCATTTTGGACAGCAGAAAGAACTCTCACTTGGAGGCAAGGTTTTCAGGTTTGACTCTGGACTCTGGAAACTACTAGCTGTGTGACCTTAGCAAGTCCTATGAGATCTCTCAGCCTCACTCCCCACATTTATAAGATGGGGATGTTAATATTTTTAAATATTATCTCACAGGATTATTGTGAAGAATGTTTTATTTATTTATTTTGGACAAACTTGAAATTCTAATAGAAATATCAGCATTCTTACCTGATCCTGCAACCTGTTCCAAAATACAGCTCAGGTGCTCTTTTCTGATCTCCAAGGTTGTTAGTCTACTCTCCCCCTCTTGAAATTGCTTTATGTTTCCTTAACGGTGTTTAGATTATATTTTCCTACTAATGTAAGTCTCTTGAGGGTAGGACTGGTGTGTGTGTGTGTGTGTGTGTGTGTGTGTAAATGGTTTTAATGAATCTTGTCATTCCAAATGCACTAGGATCATCTGTGGGCTAGTGATAAGGACTTAAGGACTGGACTCATAATTGCATTGGTCAAGGGAATTCCCCAGTAAAGAAACTTCTTTTTTCAATTTGAGCAGGCATCTTCTTTACAATTTATCATCTTAGAGAGTTGGCTAGCATCTAGAATCTGGGACATTAAATTGTTGGCTCAGGGTCATGTGAAGAGTGTGACAAGACTTGAATCCAGGTCTTTGTGGTTTCTCTATCTTCCAGGCTGGAGATATCAAAATTCTTCAGTGGGCCTGACTAGATTAAATATAAATGGGAAATAATTAACAAAAAAAATACAATACTACCTAGATAACATGATTTTTTGGGGCAGGAATTCATTTCTATTTGAGTTTGATACCACTGTAAACTTCACCATAATTCCTCTGACCATGTGTAAATGTAGAGATTTGTAGACATGGTCATCCCTACTGAATCCAAGCAGCCAATGCATTGCCAATGCATTCCTTTGGGGGAGGGTACTTAGTTATCAATATCTCATTTCTAAGTGTAATATGTATATCTCATGGCCAAATGTCTAAGGGCCAGGTCTATTATATTTAGCCCCTTTTCTGAGGGTTGTATGGTGAGGGACTTGGGAATTCTCTCTTCCCTGCTATTAACTTATGACTTTACATATAGTATTCCTCCCTTTTTTAAGGGGTCCTGTGACTAGCACCTCAGTTGCATTTAATCACTTAGTGATGGATTAACTTTTACAAGGAGATATTTAATTCAAAGATAGAGTACAAACAGATATACAAACATTTTCTCCAACTCTTTGGGGTCATGATTCCATCCCTTATACCATCTCATTCTCTGAGGAAGGAAAGGGGATTATTCTCGCAATTTAGTTCAGAAGCTACATAACATTAGCCCCACCAAGTTCAAGTCTAAAACCCTGATGTCCTAGTATTTCTGGACCCTTGCTCCTCTGGCTTTAGTATCATGCTGGCTGTAACAGCTGCTCTAGATTCCTGGATTCCAGTATCCTTGTGGCTCAGGCTTCTAGGCCAAAAAATCCCTTCACCTAAAAGTGAGGAAGGAATAAGTCAAAGACTCAAAGTGTTTCCCAGGGCCACATGTTTTAGGGGGTGGGAACTTGGGAAACAGGCCCTAGAAGCCTCCACTTTTACAGCACAGTGTAACTGGTTGTGAAAAAAAGAGTCTTCCACTCTCCTATGTGACTAGAGGAAAAGCTTTGACCATGCTCAGTCAATATTCAAAGACACAGACAGAGTATGGAAACAAGAGTTGCTCTCAATTGCTTGATAGGCCGTTGAAGGAAGTCCATGAATGCTCTGGTCCTCCAGTCTCCCAGAAGCAGGTCTCCAGTGCCTTCCACATGGGGCAGGGGAGCTTCATCTTAAGAATCCACCAAAATTCTCATTATAGACATTTTTAAAATATTACTACTAGGGAGGAAATCCTACAGGAGAGAGAGGTAGGACTGGGTTCACTTCTCCCTTCATTCCTATTGGTCTCACCTTTTGATTCTCTCTCTTAGGAGAAAAGAACAAGTCCTCATAGAGTCTGAGCTGAAAGGGCCCTTCCAGCTATTAATTCCAACCCCTCTAATTGGCACAGTGGATAAGGCACAGGGCCTGGAGTGAGGAAAACCTGAATTCAAGTGTGACCTCAAACACTTATTAGCTGGGTGACCCTGAGCAAGTCACTTAACTCCATTTGCCCCAATTTCTTCATCTGTAAAATGAGCTGGAGAAGAAAATGGCAAACCACTCAAACCCCCAAATGAGGTTCAAGAAGAGTCAGAAATGACTGAACAACAACAAATTTTAAAATAAGGAAACAGAAGCAAGGAAATAAACACTGTGCTGAGTACTTCACAAATACTGTTTTATCTCATTTGACTTTCACAACAACCTTCTGAGGTAGGTGTTTTTTATTACTATCCTCATTTTACAGTTGAGGAAACTGAGGCAGACAGAGGTTAAATGAATTTGTATAGGGTCACACAGCTAGAAAGTGTCTGAGACTAGATTTGAATTCAGGTCCTCCTGAGTCCAAGCCCCAAGGCATATCCACTAGGCTATGCCTAGTTGATGATCAACAACATTTTAATGGTCTCTAAGTAAAGAAATCAGATGACTCAGCTAAGGTCATGGCATATATATATATATGAATAAAAATATATATATGAGGTAGGACTTGAACTCAGGTCTTTATGGTTCTAAGTACTATGCCCTATCTACCAAACTATAGATTTTTCTATTTCTTTCAACTTTTACTTCTCATCTTTCCCAAAATAAAACTTGTTTCCACCACCTTTACTACCCATCCATGATTCCTAAGTACTCCTTTTGGATGGCTTAATAAGGAGAGGCTTTTCCCAGTTAAACTATATTTTAGGATCTTTTTCTCTTTCCTTGCCTTCAGTATCATATACTAATCTGTCTTTCTTTATAGTTGCTTAATGGGTTAATATCAACCCTCTCAGATCTCACATTTTTGTTTTAGCAGGGCCTTTGGGGACAATGTCTTGGCTCAAGGGAGAGATTCTAATGGCAAGAATTTCAGGCATGGGTGTAGGCCAGGAGAGAAGGCATTGGGGGTAGAGGACCTTTGGATAAACTATAATTTCATTATAGGAAGGGTCTTGCTTTGCCCAGGGATAGAGCTAGCTCCATCATTGGACAGTTAACAGGGCCCAACCTTCCTTTCTCAGGATGGGAACGCATATAAAGCCAACCAGCCTATGCTCTGGAACCATGTCCAGAGGCCCGGTTACCAAATGCCCTTCCTAATAAGCAACAGCTGTCTCTGTGGTTTCTCCTCAGCAAGTGATTCATGTCTTTCCCCAGACACGATAAGCGGAACAACTGTTTACTTAGATATAGTACAGAGGGACAATTGGAAAAATAGTCAACTGTCAGCTGGAAATATTTTGTTGTTATTTGATCCTTGACAATTAGTCTGAATTAGTCATATGGTGTTAATTGGCAGGGTGTTCTTTCAGGCACTGTAGTGGCTGAACCAATATGCCTTACTCAGAAATGAGAACAATAGCCAAAGGGAAACCTTAAAGGAAAAAATAAATGGGAATTAATTTAAAATTTCAGATTCTGTTCTCACATTCTTCAGGGCAGAGTTCTCCCCTTTAGCTTAGCCAGCTGGTCAATTCAATTTAATTCAAATGATTTATAAAGCACCTCCTATGTGCCCAACACTGTGCTAGTGCCAGGAGTACCAAGGCAAAAATGAAAGTCTCCTTCTTCAAGGAGACTTACTTAACTGCTGTAGATTGCCTGACCTGTGACTTCCCTAAGATGAGTCCAAGGTTTTGAGCTGAGATCCCATTTTGTTTATAGAATAATAGAAGGCTAAAATAGGGAAAATTCCATTCCTTCTTAAGGGAATTCTTCCTCTTTAAGTTAATTGACATGAAATATGAATGAGACTATACATGGGTAAAAATGTATTCTTGGGGGGTTGGGGAAAATATGAGGAAGAAATGTTGAGTTTTGTTATTGGAACACTAGGAAAATATTCGAATCTTCCCATGAAGAGTATTGTACCTTGAAAATGGAAGCTAAAATGAAAGTATATGGTAGAATTCTCAGTCTAATTGTATTTACATAATTTAAGATATTGCATCCTATCTTATGCCTATGCAATATGTACCACTATAGTCATCTCCAAATATATTATTTAGTAGATATATCATAAATATTTCCATAAGAAGGGAGAAAAGTTGGGTTTATGATTCAATTTTCCCCCAAAGAGGGAAAAGTATTATATTTTCTCAAACCATCAATTGCCGAATCTCAAGAAAGAAGAAAAAAAGAGAGAGAGAGAAAAAGAAATCTGCATCTTATTTCATAGCAGAAACATCTCTAATATTAGGGATGATGATTCCATTTTTATAATTAAAGATGCAGAAAAGGCACTGCCTTCAGAAAAGGAAAATGCTATATTGTACCGGAGATGGGGTTGTTTTAACAACAAACATGAGTCAATTCTAATTTTGAGTGATGAGGCTGAGAAAGCTCAGCTGACTTTGCACTGATGGTTTATTTAAACACATTATTAAAAACGTGTAAATAGGCTGATCTACTCCTTCCCCCACCTTCTTGGCACCAGCTTGGATTTCCAACTGGATTCCATTCTGGATCGTGCTAAGTGGGGGATTCTTGAGGCTAGCCTTGTTCAGGCTCAGTGAGTCTCCAATGGGGATGGGTCATTTTATAATGGGCGGTCTGCCTTCTTTGTCAGGGCCAGGGCCAGAGGAAATAAGCTAAAGTTGCGACAGGATTTGGGTTAGACTTTTTGCCTAGAAATTAAAAGAATCTTCCAGTTAGAAGAACCTTAGAGGTCACGTAGTTCACCCTCTCACACATTGAGTGTCTCTTCCACAGTGTCTGAGATTGGTAGTCATCTAGTGTGTGTTTGAATTCTTTCAAAAGCCTTGAGGCATCTCTAAATTGTTGGATGGCTGATAGTGAGCTGAAACATGCCTCTGAAACTTTACCTACTGGCCCTACCTCTATTTTCTGGGTCAAACAAATAAGTCCTTCTTCCTCTTCTGCAGTACAGCTCTTCAGATATTTGAAGACGTATCACATTCCCCCTTAGACTTCTCGAGATCATTTCTGCTGTGACATGATTTTAATATGTAGCTAGGTGGCACAGTAGACAGAATGCTGGACCTGGAACCAGGAAGACCTGAATTCAAACCCATCTTCACATATTTCTTAGTGGTGTGAACCTATGAAGTTGTTTAATTGCTGCCTGCCTCAGTTTCCTTATTTGTAAAATAGGGCTCATAATAGCACCTACCTCACAGGGTTGTTGTGTGGGTCAAATGAGCTACTTGTAAAATGTTTTGCCAACCTTTAAGAGATATAAATGCTTTCTATTATTAATTATACCATTTTGGGTATAGTCCTCTGGCATTTTTTTGAGGGGGGAGGTGAGAGAAAGAGAGATTTGAATCTGTGATATTATTGGTAAAGAGAAGTCCTGATGAAGAAGTTCCCTCTACTAAGCAGCTGGTGTTAGAATGGATAGAGAACTGGGCCCTGGAGTCAGGAAAAACTGAGTTCAAATCTAGTTTCAGAAACTTACGTATCAAATGTGATGATATTTGCAAAACTAACTGGCTCATAGTAGGAACTATTTAAATGCTTATACCTGTACTGATGGGGTTCAGACTCTAGGAACTTTCTTGAGCTCCCCTGGAATCTCCTTACTTAAACTGACTTTTCATACTCAAATTGAGCTCTCCCTACATCTCCTCACAGAATCTGGCCTTTCATACTCAAATCTGTGACCATTGTCAGTTATCTCTAGTTTGCCCTACCTGCTTCCCACCTAGGTGCCCCCTTGTCTGATGTTTGTTGATTACCTCCAGTTGTTTCCAGCCTTTGATCCTCCTTGGAGGCACTTCCTGAACTTCTTCCCCCATTACTCTAGACTACCAGATCATCCCCACACCCACCCCCCATCCCTCCTATACTCTTTTCTGTATTTAAGTCCCACCTTGCCTCCATGAAGATCCTCAGATTCAATCCAGCTCAGACTCTGTCTAGCTGGGATTCTATCTGGCCTGCTTGTGAATACAAGCATTACAAATGCTTAGGCTCCTTAAGAGGCAACCCATTTAGGCGAATCCTTAATAAACTTTGTTTTCTTTGGCTTTAAGAAGGCTTGAGTCGAATTCATTCAAGCACAACCCGGACTGTCTGTATTTTCGGGTCCACCCTTCACCCATAAACCTCATCAGTACTGTACTATAATTGCTCTACAGCTTAGAATCTATAGAGATTTGTTTGAGGGACAAGGAGAATGTTGGTGACTTGCCCAGGGCCACATAGGTAGTACAAGACACATTAGAGACAAAACTTTAAACCAGGTCTTCCTGAATTGGAGCGACCATATCAGCTCTCTGTCCACTATACCAAAGACTGGCAAGCTACTGCCCAAAGGCCTGTTCCTGTTCTTATAGGTCCTGAGAGCTAAGAATAATTTTACATTTCTGATTTTTTAAAAATGTAGTCATAAGTTAAGCTGCCTTTCTCCCTCTTTCAATGGCCTTCCTAAATTGTGAAGTATAGAATAGAACCCCAAACTCCAGAATTCTTTGACCTAGGGAAGGATTTAATCAGGACTTGGAAAAACTTAGCAAAGAAGAGGTTAGAGACTTTTAATGATACTGCAGATCCTTTGCTATGTAAGTCAGTTTAGAGAGAGTAGTGTACTTCCCTGCCTCCTACCCGCTGCCCACTCTAGGTTTGTCTTGCTTTCTTTCAAACACCTGCCCAACACACCTTTTATAAGAAGTCTTCCAAGACTCAATTCCATAATGCCCATATTAACTCTCAGTTTTCCAACACCTTTAGCATTTACATACAGTGAACAGTTTTCTATAAAAACCTAGGAGAGAGAACAGGAAAGGAGAACTCACTGAATTTCTTTTCAGTGTCCTGACTGATTTCCCACCTGATTTCTTTTAGCCCTAGGGCAGAGTCCTTATTTTCATAGCTACTTCAAAAAGAAAGGCCAAAAGGTTATGTAAAATTATACATAGGGTTGTGCAAAGTTACACAAAATTATACAAAGAATCGTACAAGCTAGAAACCACAGGGATGGGAGTGGGAGGAAGGAAAGCTTGGTTTTTTAGAGGGGAAAGTTCATGGGAGAATGTCTTGGTCACCAGTGGTTTTCCTGTTCTAGTGAGCATGGAACAGGGCAGAGTAGTTCTGTGTCCTGTCCTTCATTTCCATCTCAGAGGCAGTATGATACGCCTAGAGTGCTAGATTTGTATGCAGTTGAGGAGATCAGGACTTGAATCCTGCCCCTGACATGTGTGACTATGGTGGGAAAAATCATGTCATGTAATGGAAGCCTCAGTTTCATTAAAATGGGGCTAATTAGGTAGGTACCGAGAGTACCTACCTCACAGAGTGGTTATAAGGAGCAAAGTAGATAATGTATGTAAGTGCTTTGTAAACCTTAAATGGTATATAAATGTCAGTTATTGTTATCATAAATGAAGGAAGTAAGGAAACCCATTTCTGTTGTTAATAGGCAGTCAGTGAATTTCTTAGGAAATTGTTGTCAACTCTAGCCCAAACTGCACTGACCTCAGGCCTAGGGGCAAAGAAAAAGGTCTACCTGGAGCATCTGCCTTGTACCGCTTACCAACTTGCGCCATGGCTGGGCCCGTGCTTAGAAGAGTGTGGCTGGGGGAGCAATTTTGATTCATACCATGGAGAGAAGATATAGATTTTATTAGGAAGCCCTGGTGTAAAATGGACAGATAACATTATCAGAGCGTCATGAGAGGACTGGAAAGGTACTGAAGTGCCTGTGCTCATAAATCTGTATTGAACTTCTATCCAGGTTTAACAATGTACCTCGTTTGGAGAGAAGGGAAGATTCCTAATATTTCGACTGTTTCTTTATCTCATTAAATCTTGATATTTGCAAGGGCCAAATTTCCACGGGGTCTCTGACAAGACACTTGCTGTGCTGTTACTGGTTTTTGTATATGAGCTCAAGAGGTCACCAGAGGTTGAATCTATGAACTGAGAGTCCTGGATTCACAAATTTTCCTTCATTTGATGTGGGCCCTTCATCAAGTCCTTTCACCTAGGATTTTTCAGTTGAAGACTCAGGAGGACTGTATTAGTTATATTAAGAGCTACAAGGGACTTCAGAGGTCAATTAGTCTAATTCTTCCATTTTCTAAAGGAGAAAACGAGTCCAGGGAGTTGATATGATTTGCCCCAATGTCACACAGACAACAAGGAGAAAAGATGGGATTTGAACCCACGTCTTTTGATTCCAAGTTCAATGCTCTTTTCCATTCTATCTTGCTGCCTTATTTTTTCCTCTTGCATAAAATATTGTAAAGTTCCATCCCATTTTTCTTAAAGGAAAAAGTACATCAAAATTTCTCTCTCTCATACCACAATCTTCTTCTTAAGCTATCACTATATATCTCTTCAATTTTTTAGGATTTGCATTAAAAATCAGTCTCCTTAAAAGAGCTGGAGTTAGATCCAAGAGTAACTTATCCAGCAAAGTTAAGTATAATCCCGAAGGGAAAAAAATGGACATTTAACGAACTCAAAAGACTTTCACATTTTTGTGACAAAGCCCCCAGAACTTAAGGGAAAAAATTGATATGTAGCATCTTGGAGAAATATAAGATAAGCATTAAACAATTATAAAGCACTCAATAAGTTCGAATTGTTACTTTGTATATGTGAAAATATTAGCAGCACTTTTATGATTGTTGCCATTATTTGGTTAGTTTGAAAGAAAGGTGTGGGCTGAGCCGAGTATGAAGGGATGATTCTAAAAAAAAAAATAAAACTGTGCAGGGAGAGATAAAAGGAGAAATTGTCTCATACAAATGAGGCATAAAAGAAAAAATTTATATAGAAGAAGCTTATGGGGACAGTACTGGTAGTGTTGGAACCTTATCCTCATTGGGAATGGGTTAAAGAAGGAATAACATATATATAATATGTATGTATACACACATATGTGTGTGAATATATACATGTATGTATGTATATATGTATATGTATAAAAATCTTCTAAATTCAGGAAGAAATAAGAGGGGAATGGTAGGGGAGAGAGGGAAGGGAAGAGACTCTTAGAGGGGTGGGAAGGTTAAGGAATAAGAGGGCAGGTACAGGGTAGAAGTAAAGTAGAGGAGTGAGGAGGGATAGGGTAAATAGAGTGAGAAGAATAGTGAGGAAAAATAGGAAGGCGGAAAATACACAAGTAATTGTAGCTTAAAATGTGAATGGGACGAATTTACCCTTAAAACAGAAACAGATAGCAAATTTCAAAAAAATTTGAATTCAGCAATATGTTGCTTTCAGGAAGCATTTTAAAAATGAGAGATACACACAAAGATAAAATAAAAGGAAGGAATAGAATTCAGTATGTAAAAATAGCAGAAATAGTAATCATATCTCAGACAAAATTAAAGTTAAAATAGATTTAATCAAAATAAAAATAGAGAAACTACACTATATGTCAAAAATATTATTCAATATTGTTTTAGACCATTTAAAATACCTAGAATGTATTAAATACCTGGGGCATACAGACACAGGAGCTATATGAGCACAAACATAAAACACTTTTATACAAATAAATTCAGATCTAAATAATTGAAGTGTTATGTATTGCTCATGGGTAGGTAAAGCCAATATAATTTTTAAAATGACAATTTTGCCTAACTAATCTATTCAATATCATCCCAATTAAATTACCAAAAAAATATTTTACTGAGTTAGAAAAAATAACAAAGAAGTTCATTTGGAATAACGAAAGGTTGGGAACTTCAAAGAAATCACGGAAAATAGATGTAAAGGAAGTAGATTTAGCAGTATTACATTTTAAACTATATAATAAGGTAAGAATACTGTTGAAGCATAAAAAGGATAATTTCAATTATTTTAAATTAAAATTTTCTTGTTTAAATAAAACCTATTTAGCCAAGAGCAGAAGGAATTCAGAAAATGGAGGAAAACAAACTTTCATAGACAATGTCTCAGATAGGATGTGATTGGGTCAGAATACTGCTGTGGTGTAGGAAATGATGAGTTAGTTGATTTAGAAAAACATGAAAAGACTTGGACTTATGAAGGAAGATGCTATCCACCTTCAGAGAAAGAGATGATAGGAGGAAATAAGCATAGTATAGTCTTACATATACGTGTATGACAGTATATGTGTATGTAAATATGTTTATTGATATATAATTGTGTGTGTGTGTGTATGTGTATCCAAGCTTAATTGTAGGCTATTTAGGGTGGGAAGGGGAAATAAAGTAAAAACTGCACAGCAGAGAACAAAAGAAAATCAACAGGGAAGCAAAGAAAAGCTGGGCAACTTTGAAAACAATGTGCCATATTTATTATAAACGTTTTCTTGAAATGGAAATTTATTGCTTCACATTGAATCCTTTCTTATAGTCTCTTGTGTACATGGCAATGTACTTTTTTTTCTTTTCTCATTTTGTATTTAAGCTTAAAATAAAAAAAACTACCAAAAAATTTTCCTCCAGAAAAGCACTTATCTATCCACATGATCCTCCTTGGTGTATCCATTTGCTTTGGGGGATTTTTTTTTTTATTTTTACAGACTATGGGCATTCCATTTGCAATAAAAGCACAGCACAGGATAATTAGATTAGTGTTAATGGTGATAAGGCTAATAAAGGTAATGGTAGAGATGGACACACACACACACACACACACACACACAACTGCTGATGACAATAGTATGTGGTGACCATAGCCTGTGGTACTGGGACTGATAGTATCGGTAATAACGACCTGAAGATGGGAGTAACACACATTTACATAGCATTTCACAGATTATTAATCCCCGACAGTGACACTTCCTATAGGGTACCCTATGGCTCACATTTGCCTCACTCAGCTTAGAGTACACTGTAGTTTGAAGACATACACTTGAGCCTAGTGTAATATGAATTTGATCTAAGTATATAAATACAGAAGGACCATTATATGAATCTGATGCTGAAAAAGAAAGGAAATGGTAACATTGTAAACTCAGTGTGTAATTGGGAGGGAGATGCTGTAGGATCCTCTTGTACTCATTTACCCAAATCACTTATTATGCTACGCTCATTTATCTCCCCCAACACTCCACACTCTGAGTTTTGGTGCCACATCCTGTTGCAATGATGACAGCTCCATTGCCCTGGATACATTCTAAAGAATGAGTAGATGTGAATGAAACTGGAAAGGTAGAAAGGGTCCAGGTTGTAAAGGACCTCAAAGTTCCAACAGAAGACTTTAGATTTGGTTCTGGAGGCAAAAGGGAGTCACTAGAGTTTACTGAGTAGGGGTAGGGGGATAAAGGGGTGACAGAATCACATCTGAGCCAAGGAGATCAATTACAAGACTGTGGCAGTACTCTAGGCAAGGTCAAGTTCCTAATGTCTATCTGGTGATGTGGTGATACTGATAGTAGTGATGTATCAGGTAATTGATGGTGATCGTTGTAGTGGTTGTGGTGGTGGGGCCAGCATTGGCAGTGGCAAAAGTACCATGATGATTCTAGGGATGGTGTGTGCGTGTGCGTGTGTGTGTGCATATGTGCGTGTGTATGTATACACAATCTGTATATGCTTGTATGTATATGTATCTATCTGTCTGTCTATCCCTTTACAGTTTACAAAATGCTTGTTTCACAAGTACACTGTGGGGTAGATAGGACAGAGAGTATTATCTTTATTTTATAGTTGAGGAAACTGAGTCCCTGAGCAGGGAATTGCGTTCCTCACAGTCACAAAGCCAGTCACGAGGTCAAAAAATGTCCTTGGCAAGTAGAAAGTGCTGAAATTTTTATTGATCGGTGGATTGATACTAAAACTCACATCTTCTAATTCCAAATCCAGTGAGCCTTCTACTACACCATGCTGCTTTGGGGGATGGTGATGATTAAGTTCGATGGTCTTCGGGATGGACGTGATGGCAACGTGATCCTGGGAAAGACGTAATGATAATGTTAATGATTAGTGATAATTAGTGATGATGGGATTGATAATGGTGACTGTGATTAGTAGTATGAAAACAAGCATGATAGTTGTGATAATGGAGATCTACTGTTGCTGAACTTGTTATCCTTTGTGCTCCAAAAGGACCAAAATTTCATCATAATATGGGTCAAGGTACAATGTGTCTGTCTGGGGCTGATCATACCAATACAAATAGGGAAGGCTTGACCACAGGTAGGTCACAAATCATCCATATGGCCATTTCAGAGGGAGATGTCTATAAATTTGTATATCTCATGTTTCTTTTGAGCTACCACAATTCTGCTTTGCTCATAGAGCATCGCCCCTTCTTTAATGTGGGTACAAGATTGTCCAGCATGGGGCTATTTATAGATATATGAATCATATATACAGAGATGACAAACAAATTTCTGGGAGCTAACAATCAAGTAAGATGACATAGATATGGAAGAGAAGAGGGCCAAGGACAGAGCCTATGGGGACACCTGCAGCCAGTAGGCATGACTTGGAGAAAGATCCAGCAAAGGAGATTGAGAAGGAGCAGTCAGAAGGAGGAGGAACCAGGACAGAATATGGCCATGAAAATCCAGTTTCATGATTCCTACTTGTGACTTCCAAAGTTGCTGTTTTAGGTTTGGAATAGCTCCTGTGCACATAGATGCCACTTAAGTTTTGGACAGAGCTTTGGCTCTGATTCCCTTTGTAATAATTTTACATTTCTGCCTCAGTTTCCTTCCATCTGAAGTGAGAGATGAAGGAAGGAATAGGCATGCTCAGCACAGGGCTGTTTTAGAGATAATTTAGCTAATGTCTATGGAGCTCTTTGAATCTTTTTTATCATAATAAAAATATTATAACTTATAACCTCAGAAAGAGGCAGGCAGGGGAGTCCTTATGAAGCACTGAAACCCAGACAAACATAATTTGAAAGTAATTTGAATTGTAATGAGTAATTTGAATATGTAATTCAAAAGTAAATTCATTTTTGTGAACAAGCAAGAGGAAAAATTAGTTGTGGTTCTGTTGTAATAGATTATCCCAAATGTACCTCTTTCAATATGAATAGTGCTCAGATTGAGGGAGTGTCTCCTTGGGAGCCAAGATGGCTCTGGGTCTGGGGCTCTAAATGAGACAGTCTGGGCTACATCAGGGCTGCAAGGAGTATTGGGTAGAATAGTGGGGAAGGCAAGGCGTCAGCTTGGCTACCTGGGCTGTGACCACATCTAGACTCTGGGTTCTGCTCATCCAGGGCTAAGCCACAGATGGCAACCCTTGCGTACATTAAGTAGACACCAAGGGCACTAAGCCACTTGATTGTATCCCACCACCACCACCCATACACATACTCCAACTTGTAGAATTATAAAATCTCAGCACAAGAAGGGAATTAAGAAATCAGCTGGCGCAACCCATAAGGATCTATCCTATAACATATTGGACCAGGGGTCAATCAACCTCCGGTGAAGGGAAACACATGACATCTTAAGGGACTTCATTCTATCTTTGAGCAGCTCTATGCTTTCCTTGTATCTGGATAGAATTTGCTTTTCTTCCATATGTTGTTCTCAGTTCCACTTATTTGGGATAAGTCTAGAATAACCCTCATTGGAGTTATATTTAGAAAGAAAAGACACCTTTAAAACTAGGAGATGGCTACGATCTTTTTATTTTTTCCTCTGCCTTTCTCCTGTGGGATAAACATCCCCAATTATTTCAACAAATAATTATATGTATGCACTCCTGGAAAATAGAATAACAACAAGTCAAATGTAGGCTACCCCAATTTTCCCTGAACTAGAGATATACCACCCACAAACAGAGAATTATAGTGTCAGACTGGAAAATAGACTTAGACGTCATTCAATTCATTATACAACTGAGGGAATAGACTTGAGAAGAAAAGAGAGTGACCTTCTCAAAATCCATCATGGCTACTAAGTGGCAGAACTGGGATTAGAACCCAGAGTTCCCTATGCTCAGCCTAGTCCCCTCTGTGTGAATATCAGAATTATCTCTACTGGCATTGCACTGACTCTATAAGGAGGAGGAGAGTTCTACTTGTGTGTGTGGAATGAAGTTTCTGCCTAGAGTGAATATATGCAATCCCTGTATTGTCTTGGAAGAGAAGACTTTTCTGATCAAGGTTCAGACTATAAGGACACATATGTTGGGAAGGTATTATGAACAGGCAGGAACATAGGGTTTTATGTTGGTAGGGGAATCAATGAGCCATTTAAAACCACGGCAGAAAGCCTTAGATCCAAATGCAAATTCTCTGTCTTGTTTGAAAGAGTTTGACTGATTTGATTTTTAGCTCTTCATTAAAGAAAATTATAAAAATAAATACTTTGCAGAAATGAGAAGTCAACTGGGAATGATGAATTCACTCTAAGTCTCTTTTTTTGTGTTTGTTTATGATGCTCTTATTATTGTATTTATCCTGATTTTCCTTTTTTATGTTGTTTTCCTCCAAAGAGTTTGATTCTGATAAGAAAGAAAAAAAAAACCATGTTAATGGGAAATCAACTGATCTTGAACTCATTTCTCCTGGGTATGGTTGCAGATAACACCATATTATTTCTCCATGTTATATTTCTTTTTAAAAACAATTTCTATTCTAAAGTAAATAACAAATTTTCAAAAACTGATGTCCAGCCCCTAGGAAACAACAAAACAAACAAACAAAAAACCAGCCTTTACCCTTGAATAAAAATGGAATATCCAGTGTAACAGGGATGTTCTTGCTCTGCTTTGGCAACCAGAATTTCCCATCCCAATGTGAAGCCACATGTTCCTCTGCTGAGCACAGCTGTGTCATTGTGTGTCAAAAGTAAGATCTTAGAAATTAAAATCATGCACTTCCTACCTTTACGAAGGAATGTATGTGTGTACAATATGTAAAAATAAAAGTACTTCTAATAGCCTCATTTTAATGTTTCTGTGTGTCCTATAATACACCATAAAGGACATAATATTTGTAAAGCACTTAGTACAGTGCCTGGCACATAGTAAGAGCTCCCCATAAATGCTTATTCTCTACCCTCACCCATGTGCATATGCACATACACAGCCCTTCCCTCCTTTTTCCTTGACCTAAGCAGTGACAGATTATTCTCTACCTCTAGCCACAGGTTTTATTAGCATTAGGAACCATCTTGTACTTGAATTGCATCAATCCCCTAGATGACCAACTGGCTACCCACAGAATTGTGGCTTATGGAGGCAGGGGAAAAGGGTACAACCTCCAACTTTTAGTTGGATGTTCAACCAATCAACATATCTTCACTGAGCTCCTCATATATGCCCAACTCTGTGGCAGTCACTATGGCAGAGACAGTTCCTCCCAAGTGTCTCACGGTCTAGTTGGGAGTCAGGATTCACCTGCAGGAAACTGAAAACACTATAAACCCATCTACAGACAAGAGCTGGGTAGACAGTCATCAGAATGAGGATTCAAAACAATCTTTAAGTTTCATTCTTTCCTAAAAACAATTTGATCGAGAGTGGTAGATACACAATTAATCCACAGAGACTAAACTGTCAGGCTTTCATTTTGTCCGATATGCCGTATCCACATGGTCAAGCTGTAGTCATAGTACTGAGTCCCGGAGTTAGTGAATCAGAAAGAATATTCATTCATTCACTTACTCTTTCTTTCAATAAGTATTTGTTAAGTGACTACTATGGGTAAGGTGCTATGGTAGATTCTGGTGATACAAAGACAAATATGAGATAGTTCCTATCTTCAAGGATTTTTTTTTATTTGGCATTCAACTTCCACTTTAAAACTGTCTTGGCACATGGGCTAAGTCAGGTTGAAGGAAACCAATAGACCTCAAGCCCGTTGGTGAGTTTGGGGATGTCTACCCCAACCATGTGAAGATTTCCCTCCGTGAAACAGGCAGATGAGAATAATTTATTCCCATGGCCTTGAAGGCTGCTGAAGCAGGCTCTGTGGAATGCTTGGTCAGGAATTGAAGACTCCAAGATCATCCGCTGCATCCTGGGTCATCACCAGTTGTCTTGATTTTTGCCTTTCCACTGGAGTTTGATGACTCTGGAAGAAAGAATGAGGCTAAGTACTTTGTGCAACTCTGCCTCTCTTAAATCCAATCTACCCACTAGTCAAGGCATCACCCCATCATTTCACTGGTCCCCTTCAAAAATGAAGGATGAAGGACCACCGCTTGATTTGGAGTCAGAATTTGTGTTCAGATCTCTGCTACTTACCATATATTTGGGGGCAAGTCTCTTCCTCTGTCTAGTTCTCAGTTTATTCATGTGTAAAATGAGGAGACTAGATGATTTGGGAAAGCAACTTGGTACTGTAGCAAGAACACTGAATTTGAAGTCACAGGACCTGTAACCAAGGCCTCATTCTATTCCTTACTCCAATATAGACTCATTTGCTTGATCAGTAAAATGAAGCTAGACTAGATTGCCTTTGAAATCCCCTCTAGCTCTCAGTCTATGCCCCTATGCTCCTCTGATTTTTTAGATCCCTTCCAGCTTCAGGTTCTATGAGCCTATAATCCTATGATCTTCCAGCCTGGCCTCCCTTCCAATGCCATCTAAACAATGGATCAATAGGACACTCGTCTCTCTGTTAATAAAACTTCAGAGGAAGAGTTATAGACAAAGACAGGCAGGATTCTTCCTGACAGTCTGTGGTTTGCCTAAGGGAGAAGGGCCACTCCTTTCTCAGGACTAAATGCCTGGGGGTTTACAATGTGATAATCGCCACTGTGTAGTTCATCTGTGTGAATGCCCAGTCAGATGGCCCCGTATTTTGTGAACAAAAATAGGGTCACAAGTCAAATACATGCTTGGGGTCAGTGAAGAAATACAAAAGGAGATTAAAGGGACAAAGCATGTGACTGGAGGGGTAAATTCCCAACTGCGGGTTAATCTAGCAGAAATGTATCAAAGCATGTAAGTGCCCTTTCCTTTTGTGACTCAACCCATGGAACCTTGTTCCTGCTGCCTCCCTCAGCCACTGGACAGAACTGGCGCTGCCTTGGGAAGTACCGGTGAGTGACCAAGCCTTCTGTGCGTCAGGCACGACTAGTCACCTTGTTCTCTCCGTGGCCAAGAAAAGGAATATCTTGTTTAAAATAACCAAAAGGCAGTCAATTTGTGGCCACAATTATAATAAGAATGGACTACCTCAGTTAGGTGGAACAGTGGGTAGAGTCAGGGAGATTCATCTTTCTTAGTTCAAATCTGGCTTCAGACACCTACTAGTTATATGACCCTGGGCAAGTCACTTAACATAGTTTGCCTCAGTTTCCTCACTTAGAAAATGAACTGTAAAAGAAAATGGCAAACCCCTCCAGTATCCTTACCAAGAAAACCCCAGATTAGGTCATGAATAAACAGACTTGACTGAAACAAATGAACAATGATAATACATTTATCTAGCAAGTCTAACTTTTCAAAGTCCTTTTACATCCTTTTATACACTTCGCATTCCAACCAAAATGGTGCACTTGCTGTGTTCTCCATATAAGTTTGTCCTGACTGTCTACCTTGACTTGCAAAGCTGGCCCTTTCTCCTCATCTCCATCTCTTAGATTCAAGCCTCTGCTCAAGGGCTCCCTCCTCAGGAAATTGATCCTGATCTCCTCAGGTAGCATTGGCTCACTCCTAAAGATTACTTGATATGTATTTTATATTTACTTATGTATGTAAATGTGTTAAAATATGTCAAGTGATTTGCAAACCATAAAGCACTATATGATGCTATGATGATGATGAATGATGATGATGATCCTTCTATCCCACAATAGAATACAAGCACCTTGAGGGCAGGGATTGTGTTGTTCCTGTCTTTATCTCCTTCCCAGGTATCTAGCATAGTCCCTGAAACCTAGTAATGCTTAATAAATGCCTGCTAAATGAATGGATGAATAGCCCAGTGAATGACTATAGCACCCCTGACAGGCAAGATAAGCAGGGCCTGAACTACTATTTCCATTTTGTGGGAGAAGTAATTGTTGTCCTCCCTTCTTCCCTCACTCCCTCCCTCCCCTCCTTCCTTCCTTCCTTCCTTCCTTCTTTCCTTCCCCAGTTACATGTAAAAACATTTTTTGACATTCATGTTTAAAACTTTGAGTTCCAAATCCTCCCCACCCCCCACTCCCACCATTGAGAAGTCAACTATTTCAATGTATCATCCTTTGTTTTTAAAGAGGACCTATGACATCATAGGGTGATGTTAACTTGCACATGAACTGGATTTAAGTGAGGCAGAGCTGCACAAACTGGTCAGCCTCAAGCTCTTTTTCTGAGTCATCGAAGTCCAATGATAGGACAAAAATCAGAACAACTGGCCATAACCTGGGATGCAGTGGATGACTTTGGTGTCTTCAATGTCTGACTAAGCTCTAAACGCTCCCCAATGCCTGCTTCAACGGTCTTCATGGCTGTGGGAACAAATTCTTCTCGTCTGCCCCTTCTGTCAAGAGGAATCTTCACGTGTTTGGTGTAGATATCCCCCAACTCAGGGTCTGAAGTCTCTGATTTACTTTTGGTCAAATAATCAAGATTTGGAGAAAAGAAGGAACATGTTCCAAGCCACATAGCTGGTAAATACCAGTATTAGGATCTGCATATAGTTCTTTTCTTTTTTTAAAGGGTTTTATTTTTTTCCCAATTATATATAAAGATCACTTTTAACATTCATTGTTTTTTAATTTTGAGTTTCAAATTTTCTCCCTTCCTCTATCATCTTCCCCCTCCCCAAGGCAATAAGTAATTGGGTATAGGTTATATATGTGCAGTCATGTAAAACATATAAGATATGTTCTTTTTAGGGTCAGTCTCAAGATCTTGTCCCTATACTATTCTACCTTCATGAACTGAGGTAACACTCAGAGGTGTGATGGGAAATGGAAACTAGAGCCAACAACTAGCTCTTCTGGGGGAAAATGTATGCTTAATATACTTTTAAGTTTAATCTGTATTATTAACATTTTCTCAATCACTTTTTTTAAGTTCAATCAACAAAACAATAAATTAATCCCTGGTTTGTAGCATTTGCCAGTTTTTGAGATGTAAATGCCCACACCAAAAATTGAACATCTCTATACAAGCTGGCTCCAGTAGACCCCTGGCAAGCTGGAAATTTATACAGAATTTATGAGGATGGTCCTTGTGGGGCTCCTCTTTAAGAAAGGTTCTTACTTTTTATTATTTTAGATTGTGTTTTCCTCCCAAAACTCTGTTATCAGGGCATAGGGGACACACATTCATAGAATTATAGGTTTAGATCTAGAAGGAATCTTTCAAGTCCTCTAGTCAAACCCCCACATTTTACAATTGAAGAAAGTGAGGACCAGAGACTGAAGGACTTCTTCAGGTAACACAAACAGGAAATGACAGAATGAGGATCTGAGCCTGTGTTGTCTGAATCCAAATCCAGTATTCTTTTCCCTATTCTATGCTGAGTCATAAAAATCTCATTATCAGAAAGTTAACTTAGCTATCTGTTAGTCCAACCAACTTCTTTTTCTACCCTTATCCTGTCCTGTTATGCCTCACCTCTCCCTGCCTCAATTTAATGGAGGAGGAAATTAAGTCTTCTCAATTAGGTGAAATGATTTGTTCTACGTTACATGGGTAGCATCGTACTAGAGCTGCAACTCCATCCATTCCTAGTTAGCCTCCATCATTAGAATCTCAGATGAGAGGAGTCCTTGCCTAAGCTAGACTTGCTGGCTCATGATTCGGGATTGTACCATGATTCCTTTGAGGAAACGGTATCTCAATTCAGAGAGAACTGGATATCTCTGTTGCTGAAAGGTTTGGGCTAGAATATATTCCAGATACAGTCTGGACCATTCCTCTTGTGGCTCAGTGCCCTGCTGGGTGTGCCAGGTAGTCTAGATGTGAAGAGTGCTCTGACCATATCTTCCTTATAGGCCACTTTAAAACTTTCGGATACAGATTAGTCTGTGGCACTCTCATATTGGAGAAATTTGCCATGAGGAGAAATCTAGCAATCTACCTAGACAGTTATGGAGCATTTTGTGTGCACCAAGGTGTTCCAAGGGCCAGGTAATTTGGGACAGATGGAAAAGGCGATCAAGAGTGAGTATGGTTTGTGGGCAGATGGGGAAGAGATCTAAATGAATGGATTAAGCTCCTGTTATGTACCATATACTGTTCTAAGGCCTGGGGATATAAAGAATAGAATTAAAAAGAAAAAAAAGTCCTGCCCCTAATCAGGAGCTTACATTTTATAGAAGGAGATAATATGCATAAAATATAGGAATCATGGGTAATAATAGCTAGCATATATAAAGTACTTTAATGTTACAAAGCACTTTATAAATTTATCTCATTTTAGCCTTAGAACAACTTTAGAAGTAGATATTATCATTTTTCCCACTTAACAGATGAGGAAACAGAGCCAGAGAGAGATTAAGTGACTTGCCTAGAGTTATATAGTTAGCAAGTATCTGAGTCTAGATTTGAACTTGTGTCTTCCGGTCTCTAAGTCCAGCTCCGTATCCATTATGCCACCTAGCTGCCGGGGTAGATATTGTCTCTAGGCCTGCAGCAAGTCTATATCTTCTCTACCATTTAGAGAATTGGCTTAGAACCCTGAGAGGTCAATGACTTGCCCAGGGCCACACAAACAGTATGAGCAGAGGAAAGACTGGAATCCAAGTTGTTGAGACTCTAATCTAAAATCAACTGTTTATCAACTATATCACACTAACTCTATAGAAAATAAATATAAGCAATGTAAGGTAATTGTGTATGGCAAGGAGTTCAGGACAATTCGTGGTTGGGAGGAGGAAAGGTCACATGTAGGACCAGGAGAAACTTTCTAACAGAACTGTTGAACACAAGCTGGGCTGTCTTAAGGTGTCATGGATTTTTCTTCCTTGCAGGGTCTTTAAGCAGAGGCTGGATAGTGACTTATCAAATATGTTATTGTGGATGGCCCTTTTGTGTATGGTTGGACTAAATAGTAACTATTGTCCCTTCTACCTCTCAAAATTAGTGATCTATGGTTCTGTGACACGATGTCCAGCTGAACTTCTATAAGAAACTGATGATTTTAAGAGGGTAGGAGGTGAGAAAGGAGGGCATTCTGAGAGATGATTCTGATTTCCGATTTCATTTCCTTGAAAGCCAAGAGACCAACAATCCTACTTTTATTTCTTTCCAATTATTAATTTACCGGATCCACCTGAATACGTCCTCCAAACCAGGAGCTCTTAACTTTATCTGTGTCATGAAACTTTTGGTGGTTTGATGAGGCTTAGGGACCCCTTCTCAGAGCAACATCTTGTTGCTTATATTCATAATAGAAAGAAATAGTAAATTTCAGTGAGAAGGTAGTAGAAACAAAGATTTTTTCCCCATCTATGCTCATATTCTTTCTGAAATCTATCCATGGAGAATGCACAGATTCTAGGATAAGAACCTCTATCTCAAACAAAGCACTGAGCAAAACTGGTGCCAAAGATCTGTTTCAGCAGTCTCTACGTAAGGACTGTGGCATCTCCTTCTGCAAAGTGAGAAGGGACACACTGGTAACCTTGCTATCACAGACTGTCTTCTAGGCTTTTTTCTCTCCTTGCCTATGCTTTGGGAATGATCTGATGAAATGACCTTTTATGAAGGAGTAAGCAAGCTAGCAAGATGTTATTGTTAATGAGAGAGGCATGTTGGAGAAAACAACTAGGATTGTCATTTAAAATATCTGATGCTACTTCCTTGTATAGAAATCTGGACATCACCCTCATGATACCTTTTGGTCCTCTGAGAAGGGCTGATAGTAACAACCATTTCTAATGCAAATGACAGCTCCACCTTGAGGGAAAGTTTCTTGGAAGGGGAGATCACTCTGATGCTGACCACTGAGATCTACAGAGGACATGTGAGAAGACAGTCTCCAAAAGGAGAGGCCTAAGAGCCAAAGCTCAATCTAAGAGGGAAGCAACAACGAGTGGGCAGCCTCATTCATGCGGAATTCAGCACTATTCAAGTTCCTTTTGTCATGTTCTATAGTCTAGCACAATTCAGCTCACTTTGCCCACTCCTGCAATACCTCTCCCCTATTACATCAAGGAACAGAGGGCAGTAACAAATAGCATTGACGACGTCACAAATCAATTTTATTGGCAATGTATTAGGTTTCAGTAAAACTGAAGGACCAGACACCGGAGCAGACCAAAGAGGGGAGAGAGAAAGCACACCAAGATTTACTTCTGAGTGCTACAAAATATTGCACTAAAAATAACATTAAAGATGAAATTTGTAATGAATCTCAAGCTGCTGAATTCCCTACGGCTGGGCCTGCCAAAGGCTCCGCAGCTCGCCTCTGTTCTTTTCTGTCTTTATTTAAATATTTTATACAGTTGTCTATGTTCATGTGTAGTGTGAACTGTCATTTATATTTCAGTCCACTCTAAAATGGATCTTAGACAGTCTCAAGCTGAGCCCAGCACTGAGTAGTTCTGAGAGGAGAGGGAAGTTGAAACGGTCAGGACAAATGAAGACTGATCGTTAATGCAGTTTTTGTGTACTTATATTTCGCTGTCATGTATCTCGCCTTAAAACTGATTTGTAATTCTATGGATTTTGTGACATTATGATAAGATGAGATGTGAGTAAGACTGCCATTTAGCAGAGATGTTGATGTGTTTTTTGAGTTAAAGAGAGTGGTTGACTGGAGGAATTCAGGATTCTGACCCTGGGGCCTAATGTTTAGCAATAAGAACCTGCATATTTTGGAACTATAGTATTTCATGCTTTTCTATACATTAGACTTTACCAGAGTGAACTTTGGGAAGAATAAAACATTTCCAAGATAAATTCAATTTTCCCTAGCATTGAACTTAACTTTGGGTGTCACCTAATGATTTACTCAAGTTTCAGGGTAACAATATATTTTCATAGTCCTCACACCAAGGGAGAAGGAGAGCGGAAAATAAATGGAGCACCCAGGTTCAAGAGAAAACATGCTATGCATTCAAGGAGAAATAAATGTGAAATGCTCTCTTTCTTTCTCTCTCTCTCTCTCTCTCTCTCTCTCTCTCTCTCTCTCTTTCTTTCTCTCTCTCCAAGACTTGTCTTTATCATTTTCAAGCTGGGACTTTAGAGAATTACTAAGGGGCATCAGGGAGGTAAAGGATTCTTCAGGGTTTCCAAGGCAGAACCTTCTTTTCTTTTCTTTTTTTTTGCTAATGCAGAGGAGGCATGATGGGGCATATTTTTGCACCTCTCCTTCTGCTGATCAAACACATTCCCCTCACTCTTCTTCGAGCCATCAGTTTCCTGGCATGAAGGGCATGTGCTGGAACCAAGGCATTCCCGTCATCTCCCCATCTAAGACCTTTCAGAATTGTGCTCTGAGCCAAATGTTACCACAGTGCAGAATTCTGCACACCTGGATGCTGCTGTCCAAAGTGGAGCATATGTTGGGTCTGAGCTGCCTGTTGGGGGGAGAGGGGGAAGAGAACCAGAGAAATAACATAAAAGAACATTTTATACAATGTCATTCTTCTTACATTGTGACTACATATCTGAGAGGGAAAACGTATGGAGTCAATTTCTGTACTGGTTGGCCTCACCCAGGTATTGGAGATTCTGGGAGGGGACAGGTGTCTCTCTTGGGATAATTATTAGGTTTGGACTATTCTGATTTGACAAAGTGAGATGCTGACTACCAAACCAAATCCCCTGGTAACTTTCTCAATGTAAAAATACATTAGGGTCAAGGGAGATCACGGGTTTAGAAAACCTATTATTACCTTATCATATATTAGGGAGCACAAAACCTGTTTTTTGACCATTATTAGAATAAATAATGAATGATATGCATTCATATAAAAATAGCCTGATTGTTAGTAGCATGCTTTGTATTATTTGGGGGATTTTTGGTTTTTTTGTTTTTTTTCATTTTATTTTGATTTTGCTTACAGGCATCCACAGTCGGCTCAATTATGGTCCATCCAATGGAGGATGCATCTGGTTTTCATATAATACTTTTGGTTCATGTAATTCTGAATATGAAAGTGAAAGCTCGTTGCAAATAGGGAATGCATCATTCTTTTCAATTAAATATCTAATGCCTGGTATATAGTATGTCTTTAATAAATATGAGTTGATTGATATTATCCCGTTCTTCCAAGTTTAGACATATTCAATACAGAAATTTGTTTTATTTGACTGTGCATATGTGTTGCTTAAGTTCTTATTATTCAATGAATGGGTAGGAGGGAAAGAAAATAGTTTTTTTAATTAAAAATAATTTTAAAAAATGATGCTTCCAAATGAAATGTTAACAACTTGTGACTACATGTGTCAAATTTGACATGAAGTGCTGGTACTGTGAATAGGAGTGATGCACAATACAGGATGTTTATTGTAAAGGCACATATATTTGCCCAGGGCCAGGGATGGTGTTGGGCAAGACCAATGGGAACTGTCTGCCCAGAGCTGTCCATGCTTACAGGGGTATGGGAAAAGTTGGATCATGGCTTCCCTTGAGCAGAGTCAGGTGGGCTCCCTTATCCTGCCAGCAAGTCAGTCTTAATGACCAAGTTAGTTGGGTTTAGTCTGTATAAGGCTGAAAAGTGGACAAAAACTGTGGGCTTTTTATACAATTTTTCTATGTGTAAGAGGAGGGGTAAGAGGTTTATCTGGGGTGATAAATTCCACATGCATTTATCAGGAAAGAAGTTCAAATGACCAGGAGCAAGAAATTTTTGCCCTAGAGAATGGTAAAACCTATTTAAGTAGTGATTGGATTTGTTTTATTTAATTAAGTTCATATCAATTTAATTCAAGTTAAAAAACTTTTATTAAACACCTACTATGTGCCAGGAAGGGTGCTAGAGATAGGGTGAGGGTAGAAATGCAGAGAAAGAAAGAAAGCCAATATGTGATCTCCAGCACATATATTCAATTGAATTCAAGTCAGTCAATTGTTGATTTTTTTAAAATGTTAGACTGTTACAATAATCCTTTAGCGGTAAAACATCTCTGAATATCTTTATTTGTTTGACTAGTGAAAATGGAACAGTGTTTTTATTCATTCAACAAACATTAGGTAGTTACTACATGTAATGCATAGGAAGAGACTACAAAATAAGAGATAGTTGCTGACTTAAGGGCCTTATAATTGGAAACATATCCATATAGGTGTGTGAAACGTAAATTAGAATATGATAAAGGGTACAAAGCTCTGTGGAATCAGATAATGAAAAAAAAAGATAATGGAAATTAATGGAAAATAATGGGAAAAAACCCAGAAAATGGAAAAAAGAATTACTTCCAAATGGGGGTCCAAGGAAGACTTCATAGAGAGGCCTTGTAATTAAGTGGAAAGACTGCTAGATCAGAAGAATTAAGAAGACCAGGGTTCTGATACTATCTGGCATTTCAGTTGTGTGGTTCCTGGCCATCTCCACGTCATGCATCATCCTCACCTCCCTCCTTCAGGGACCTTGGATTCTGGTCCTGGGCAGTCAGGATCTGATGGGTATCCCTCACCTCATCCTGTCCTGAGCCAGGCTTCCACTAGACATCTGCAGACCTCCACTACTGCACCTTGCTTTCCAGATCCACTTAATGTGTTTGCTCTTTTCCTTCATTAGAATGTTAATTCCTTGAGGGTAGGAATTGTCTTTCTCATCCCTATTTGTATATGGCCCAGTGGATAAAGCAGGGACTCATCTTCATGTATTCAAATTCAACTTCAGGCCCTTACTAGCTGTGTGATTCTGGACAAGTCATTTAACCCTGTTTGCCTCAGTTTCCTCATCTGTAAAATGAGCTGGAGAAGGAAATGGCAAACCACTCCAGTATCTTTGCCAAGAAAACTCCAAATGATGTCACAAAGAGTTGGGCATAACTGAACAATAACAGTGATAATCCCTAGTGCTTAGGAAAAATATTCTGGTACATACTAATCATGTAATACATTTTCTGACTATCTAGTCACTTAATTCCCTTAACTTTCAATTTTCTCCTCTGTGAAATGGGGATGTTAATTATAGCACCTACTTCACAGGTTTGTTGCAAGGACCAAATGAAATAACATAAATAGATACTTTGCAAACCTTAAAATGAGATGTTAACTATGATTATTGATATTGGATATCAGCATGGAAGAGATGACTTTTGATCTGGTCTAGGGAAGGATACATAGGATGTTAACAAGCAAAGGTAAGAGAAATAGTTCAAGCATTGATGTAGAAGCAAGAAGGTGTAAGCCATATGTCGGGAATTATTAACCATTTTTGTTCATGGTGATATTTCTACACAACCTTACTTTTGAGGCTCATCCTTTCTAGAAGGTGGGTCATTTCTTGTCTTGGCCCTCTATATCTTGTTGTTCTGTTGTGTTTCAGGTATGTCCAACTCTTCATGACCCCTTTCGGGGTTTTCTTGGCAAAGATACTGGAGTGGTTTGCCATTTCCTTCTCTAGCTCATTTTACAGATGAAGAAACTGAGGCAAACAGGGTTAAGTGACTTGCCCAGTGTCATACAGCTAGTAAGTGTCCAAGGCCAGATTGGAACTCCGGAAGATGAGTCCTGACTTCAGGCCTGGCACTGTATTCATTGTATCACTTAGCCACCTCTATGTCTAGTTGGCCCTGGATCATGCTTTGCTTGTCCCTTACAGCCAATCTAGGTATCCCGTCTTCTGCTCTGCCCATGGGAAAGGCACCTCCCCCTCTCCCACCAACACATATTTTATACCTCTTACTGAGATACAATAGTCAAATAAATATTAACATTACTACTGGAAAGAAAATGACAATCTTCTGCCCTGTGGTTCTGTTTGTAATCCCATTGACTATCTACCTGCACCAAAGCTCCCTTCTCTGACCACCACTCTGCTATATATTGTATAAAACAGAATATAAGTAGAATACAGCGGAATGGTAGAATATAATCTCTTTGAGGAATTATTTTGCTTTATTATTGTATCCCCAGAGCCTGGCACACCATTAGTGCCTAATAAATGCTTATTGATTCACTGGTAAATTGAGAGAAGCTAACAGAAAGGGTAATTTAGTTCCAAAAATAGACTAGATTACATAGTTTGGAGCCTTGGTGGTATCTGGGTCCTTCTGTGGAGTTTTTTATTGAGATCTAGAATATCTAGATACTGAAGGACTGGAGAAACATGAGAGGACATAACAGTCATAATCACACTTTCTCAGGAATGCCTTCTCTCTGAAGCCTGTCATTTTTGGGCTCTGTGTTAAAAATCAGTAGTTTCTGAGTTAGGTAGTAATCTGGGAGAGATGAGGTCTGGATTCTAGTTCTGATACAACTTTCAGTTTTTCTGGAATCTTGAACAAGCAATTTTAAAGACTTTCTGCTTTAGTTCCCAATTTGAGCCTGGAGTTGTTGTCTAAGCTTTTGTGACATTGAGCTGGGCCCTGACTTTATTAACCTTTTTCTGTGGAACCTGGACAAATTTATTTCCCAGATCAGGAGTCTAGATTGAAAAAGTACCCACAGTGTTTCTCATTAGCACCCCAATTAATGTGGATTTGTGTACATGTATGTGTACAAATTAATTTGTTGTTGTTTATATGTGTATGACAATATATGTAAATGTATATGCATATATGGTTTTGTATATGTATATATATGTATAAAGAATTATATGAGAAATGCATATATACATAATGTGTTATATATGTAATTTATATGTATAAAGCATATATGTCTTAATATATGTATATGCATGTAGCTATACATATATAATGACATATACTTACATATGCACTTATACACACATGAAAATATATACATGTATATGCATAGACACATATATGCTTTAACAGAGTAAAACCACACTAAAACTTTTGGGACATCTTGTCTCTGTAGATGTGAAGTGCATAAGCAGAAAAAAAAAGGCAGTATAGTGTAGTGATAGAAGACTGGTCTGGGAGTCAGGAAGTATAGGGTCATGAAATCATAGATTTTCAGTTGGAGCTCATCTAGTTCAACCCCTTCATTTGGCAGGACTGGCTCATGAGTAGACACTGCATTTCCATCCTGGGCAAGATAGAGAGACTTAGTCTGCACCACTATCACCACTACTGGTGACTGGTAACAGATGCTTTGACCTGCTCTGTTTCAGACATGGCCAGTTTGTGCCATCTTAGGCGTCATGGTGGCCTTCTACTCCTGGGGAAGCTCACTAGATTGGTGCTATGTATTGCTCATCATATATGGTACTTTTGAAAGAAAGGAAAATAGGAAAAAAGGAAGGAGGAAAGAAGGAAGGAAATGTAGATGCCTAATCAACTTTAACCCTAATATAGCTCAAAATTTCTGAGCTCAAGTAATCTACCAGCCTCAGCTTCCTTAGTAGGCTGGTGTGTCACCATGCCCACATGTATATGAAATCCAAAAAAATGGTGTCAAATGTAAGCCACTTGTTTGCTTCTTCTTCTGAACTTCCTTTCTGCCCTCTTCTGTGTAATTTTAAAATATTTCATTGACAATTTATGACATCGTTATCATTATCTATCCACTCTCCCAACTCTATCCCTCCTGACCTCAAAAAGAAATCTTCCCTTGTATCAGTTTAGTCAAGCAAAATAAATGTAAGCGTTGGATATTGGGGTTGTGTTTGAGAAAATATGTCTCACTCTTCATCTTACCTTATCTCAGAGAAAGGTTTTGAATCTATATCCTCTGAATCTAAGTCCAGTGTTCTTTCCACAATACTCTATGCAAGGTTAGGAAACCTGCAGCCTTGAGGCCACATGAGGTCCTCAAGTGTGGAAGCTAGAGGATCACATGTGGCCTCGAAGCTGCAGGTTACTCATCCCTGCTTTTATAGCTTTGAAAGATACTATGGAAGAAAAAAAAAGAGAATTATTTGCTTAGAGTATATTCTTTGTTCCTTTTCAACAAATTGGAAATACATAGGGTTTATCATTTTATGTGTTGCTTCATTTTTTATTTAATTTGTTTTTTTTTGTTGATGGTTACTAAGTTTATAATTAAAATTTACTTCTACTTCAGGATCTGAGACTTTGTCAACGTAGATGTTTTCTCTGTCAGTAAATATCACAGACATTTAGTAGGTAAAATCGGAGAGCTGGAAGAGTTTTAGAAGTCACCGAGTCCAATTTCTTCATTTTACAAATGAGGAAACTGAGATCCATAAAAAACAACATGTACACAATAGAAAAGGAGGAAAGAAGTTTGGGAAGGTTAGATTTGAGTTGGGTGGGATGAGAAAAAAGGGAGACATAGCAGGGGAAAGGAATTTTCTTCTGGCACATGGGGTTTAGTAGAGCAACAGATAGGACCTTGCTAACCATGGGATTGGGGAAGTAGAAATTGATTAGGCCTGCCATCCTCCAGGATTCTGGGATGGTGGAAAATGGCCTTGATTTACTCAAAGGAGCTAGAGGGGGAAAGGATCAAGAAACACAAAGTCCCTAAAGATTGGAATGAACTCCCACTTGGCAACAGCTTTCTAGCTGCACCTCAAGATGGTAGGAAAAGGAGCACGTTGAAAAGAGAGGCCACATATATACCATATGGACACTGTTCTTTGGGGCAGGCCTGACTTCTAAGGCTCTGGTGTCCCTGGAACTTTGTCTGCTTCCTTGTCTTTTTGGTCCAAGGTACTTGTCCTCTACTTCAATGGACTGGATGCTTCATTTTCCATTACTGTTGTCCCCACTAGCCAGCCCCTTCCCCAATTCCCACCTGAAAGGTACTCCCTCCTCAGCAGCACCTTTTCTAAATCCTTAACTTGAATCTTCCGTCTCAGTTCAGTTGCTATCTCCTTCCCAAAGCCTTTCCTCAGTGTCCCAGGTAGCATCATTTTCTCATCCCTGAAGTATTCTTAGAAATTTTGACCTATTTTCCCTTTGCCCCTTTCATTCTCTATTCTCTATTATAGTTATCTGTGCTCATGCTCTATCTTCTCAGAGGAATATAAGCTCTTTGAAGGCAGAAATTCTTTTGTTTTTATTTTATTCTTTGTGTCCTCTGGCAGTCTAGGGCATAGGATGCTGGACTTAAAGTCAGAAAGACTTGGGTTCCAATTCTGGCTCTGGCATTTACTGGATGGTGTGACTCTAGATGAGTCATGTTACCACTCAGCTTCTGTTTCCTCATCTGTAAAATGGGAATAATTATCTTTTGAGGTTGTTCTGAAGATAAAATGAGATAACACATGTACAACACTTTGCAAACCTTCAAATATTTTATAAATGTTAGTTCTCATTAGTATCATTTCTAGCATTGAGCACAATGCCTGGCACAAGGTAGGCTCTTAAGAAAGTTGTTGAGTTGGGTCAAACTAGTGGTTGTATTCCTTGGTTAAGGAGGGGATAGAGTAGGGCATATAAGCATTTAGTTGAGGTTTGGTGGAAGGACGGATGATGTCTTAAGTGGGTCATTGAGCATTCCTTGGGTAGGCTCCAAACTGTCCAGTGTAACTTTCACATTCAAGTTTTCTGGATGATAAACTCTCCATTGCTCAAATTAGTCAGAATAGGCAGTGGGGCTAGTGAAGGCACTGCAGTGATGTTCATATGTATAGATTTTCAATTGGTAATCAACCAATACATCAGTAAGCCTTTATAAAGAAACTACTATATGGCAGGTGTTGCATTCAGTCCTAGGGATATAAGTAGACAGAGGCAAAGTGACTTGCTCAGGGTCACACAGCCAGTAATTATCTGAGGATGGATCTAAACTCATGTCTTCTTAACTCCAGGTGCCACATAGCTGCCACATGAAACAATCCCAATTTCCACACAAGTATACATTAAAATATCTATAGCTTAGATATGAAATTGATGAATACAAATATATACAAAGAAATTAGATAGAAAATAGTTTGGGAAGGCGGGCCCTTGCAATAGCAGGGGTGGGGGATCAGGGAAAGCTTCATATAGATGAGGATGGGCGCAGAGGAGAGGGTGTCTAAGATTCATCTTAAAAATTTCTATGAGGTGGCGGGTTAGGAGGGATTGCTTTCCAGGTATGGGGAACACAGTGTAAAAGCACAGAGATGAGAGATAGATTGCAAAAAGTTTCAAATAAAATTCTTTGTTATAGCCAGATGCAAAATTCTTCAGTCTTTTTTCTTGGGGCTAATATTCAGTATAAGTCACTATCTGTGCTTCATATATTTACTCGGAGGGGTAAATTCTGGCATAATGAAAATGGCGCTTGATTTCTCATCAGTGGACTCAAACCCAGGTCTCCTGGTTCTCAAGCCATTACAGTAGGAACTCATCTTCCAGGAAGGATTTTCTTTTTCCCCTCAGAGGTTTCTAAGCCCAGTTTGAGGAAAAGTGGACAATGGAAAGGATAAGGAAAAATCAGTGCCTGGGAAGCCTAAGTCCCCAGAAACTTGTGGCTTTTTGCTCTCACTGTAGTATCAGGATCCTCAGATCTGCTCCAGTCCACAAACAAGCTGGGACTTCCATATAAGGAAAGGTTTGGTGGGGCAGGTAGAGGTACCCCAGCCCTGAATGCAAACAGGAGCTCAGGGGAGCCATTCAATCTACCCCTGCCATAGAGACCTTTCTACCAGCATCCTCCCCTCCCCTTTCCCTCACTCCACTTTATGGCACTGCAGGACCTCTGCCAGAGGATAATAAAATGTAGGAAATGACACATATAAATAAAACTCACTCACCTAAAAGCCCAGCACATCAAGCATGTCTGGATGTTTTTCATTATCTATTTTTTTTTAAACCTAGCTTCATTTTTACCCTTTCCAACTCACTCAACCCATTTTTCTCCCTCCTGCTCCATTCCATTCCATTTGATACTGTTGCTTCCTGGTCTATCTTGTTCCATTCCTGTCAGAGCCTGTGCTTTCCCTGTGCTCTTTATTTTCATTTTCATTAAAGACAGACCTTCTCTTTTTGCTCTGTTTTTTTCTCTGAGCTTCTTTCTGGTATAGTGTTCACTAAAAGAACAGAAAAGTCTGGTAGGAAAGACAACTTGTCCTCTTTGTTTGGGGCACTGGTGCATCCTTACTGTCTGGGGCCTCACTTAATGAAACAGAGTCCACCCGAGGGCAACTGGCCTTTCTTATCTTGTTTTCTTTTATTTTTATGTGTGTTACAAAATTATTTTATTTTCAGTTCATGGAACAAAAATAAACATTTCCATAACACAGTACAATTAAAAAAGATGATTGCACATGAAACTGCAAATCTACCACAAGCAACTTGTTATTTCTTCCAAATATACAACAGTTATCCTGTAAATTTCTTTTTTCCCTTTTTTTTCTTCCTCCTCTCCTGTCCCTACCCTAGAGGTAGCTACCATTGGACATATATGTGTATATGTGTATATATGTATGTAGGTATGTATACACATATTTATACTATAGATATATTAGGTATAATATAGGTATATGTACATATAAAATATTATATAATTATTGACATAATAATATAACATATATATGTGTAATAGGTATATATATACATATATATGTAAAATTATTCTATACATCTACTTAACAATTTTTTTCTGGCTAGATACTGTATCTTCCTTCATATATCCTTTATTTTTAATTTGTGTATTTATAATAGTAAAAATGACTCAGTCATTCTTAAAAATATATGGCTATTACTGTATACAATATTCTTCTGGTTCTGCTCATCCTCATACTTTTTTTCTGATAATAAGCAGTTTCTCCCTAGTTCTCTTAATGAAACAATAATCACTTTCATTTTTTTCTAGAGTTCAAGTTCCTATGGGGATTAACTAAAGAAACTGGGGTTACTTATTATAATATCCTTCTACGTTGTCCCTTCCAGCCTTCACTCCCACTTTCAGATTGAGTCCCCAGAGGGCAGCTACCATTCTCAAATTCTAAGGGACTATGTGGGTCCTAAGTCCTGTTCATCAGCCCCATCACTAACCTTCTCTTTAATAATAAACCAGCAGGCATGACTAGCTCATAGGAAAGGTATTTATTAAGATAGTATATTAAGAAGAGTAACTAAAAAATATCCCCACATCCTCACCCTGTACACACACCATAAACCTTAGCCACACTCTCTCACAAATACACATGGAGTTTGCAGAAAGAATGAGCCCAGACTTAAAGAATGATGGTAGTGAGGAACATATGTAGGAAAGGAGACAAAGGCTCATACATCTAGGGTTTTCCTCCTGGAGACTTCACACACCCTGGGCACAGCATTTTTGTTGAATGGGTTATTCAGCTGGAATCTCCTCTTTTCTGAAGCTGGACTCTGTATTGCTTGGACCAGTGTTTCCTTGAATCTATGGTCAATCTCTTCTCTGCCACTAGCCATCATGCTTCTTAAAGCTGCTTGGGAAATATATTTCTGGTCCTTCAGCCGCATCTCTTGAACTCTCAAACTTTTGAATTCAGTGTCTTCCAATGGGTGAATAGTTCCACGGCTAGATACCATGACTGATAGGAAGTGAAGAAAATCCGTTCTCTCCCTCCTCTCTCTACCCTTTGGCAGAGGGGCAGAGGGGTTTCCTCCACAAAGCTGTTCCAGACTCTCTAGAATTATATCATCTGACTCCAGGCCAGTCAGAGTTTACAATTTAAAAGCCTTCAGGGCCATACAAATTTTCAACCAGCCAATTCCAACTTCCCTTTCCAATTCAACAAGAGAAATGTTTTCATATTTTGTTAGTGGACAAAGGAGGGGCTGTAGTTAGTTTATTACCTTGTTAACATATTAATACCTCATGATCTTTGTTATCAGTCTCCTGTTCTCCATGAGTTAACTAAAGGAGGGAGGGGTCTACTGGTCCAAGTCCAACTATTCCACTTTCATTTAGTTTAGGGGAAAGATAGATGAGGAAAAACTTGGACCATAGTGATGGAAGGGGCCTTTAAAATAATCTAGTTCAGGGGTGGGGACCTGTAATTCAATTAAAGGGCTGACCTTGAGGACCTAGAGGGCCACTCGTGGCCTTGAGGCAGCAAGTTCCCCACCCTTGATCTAGTGTCATCCTCTGTTTTACAGAGGGAAAAACTGAGGCCCAGAATAATTAAGTAACTTGTCTAAAATCACATAACCAATCAATGCAAAAGCAAGAACTTAGATCTCCCAACTTATGGGTTCAGTATGAATTCCTCTCCACCAGGCTGCCTCCCCTACCTAATGACAATCCCCAATGCATATAGGTAATGTTCTCCATCTCTAATGAGCACAGAAACTAAAGAGAACAAGCTTATACCACAGCACAAGAGCTCTAGTTAGCCTCATTTATTAAAAGGAGGAACTTTCTACGAATGGAGCTTATTAACTATAGGAAAAGGTTAGTCATCTTTTCCTGTAGCTAATAAATGCAATCTTCCCGTGCCATCATCTCTTGAGGTCTTTAAAAACAGAATAGATTCTCATCAATCTAGGTTGATTTAGGTGTCCTGAAGGCAGAGGGATGATAGACTAAATGAAAATTATTCTATGATTTTCCCACCTGCATTCTCAGAAACTTACCCTCACCCCTACTTGGATCGCCCTCATCCTCTAGCCTCCAATCCAGGACAACCTCTCTGTCTTTGTGTGATATGCCAATAACTCTACAACTACCCAGGAGTTTTTTGACTTTTGTTTTTTAGTTTGTAGGATATCACCACGTCCTTGGACAGGTGCCAGGGTATGCTGGGGACAGTTGACAAACAGTACAATGATTGAGTGAAAAAAATGACTCAGGAACCTTGGCACATATCAATATGAGATAACTGTGAAAAGCTTAGAAGAGGGAGGGCTGGAGAAAAAAGTCAAGAGATGAAGCCATCACCACCACCTCTATCCTCCCTTAAAAGCCTTTACAAGTGTCATTCATCCTCCCTGCTCCTCCCCTAGACCTGTGTGGCGACATTTGAGCAAACAGGACCAAGAAATTACCCTCTAAGGAGGAGCAGCAAAGGCTTGGAATCTAAGAAAGCTGACTTCTAGTTCTTACTCTAGAACTTTAGAAAAGCAATTTCACTTTTCCAGCCTTCAGTTTGTTCATCCATAAAATGGGGATAATAACATGTACCCCCACCCACAGCACTCCCTTGTTGTAAGGATCCAATGAGACAGTGTATGTGAAATGTTTCAATACTTGAGAAGATCTCTGCTTCTCTATCTCACTAATACTTCAAAAGATCCTTGGAATTTCATAGTCCAGGGTCACCCTAAACAGATAAAATTCTGCACCTTAGTACAATGATATCAAACAAAAATTGAAAGCAAACTATTAAACTTTAATAAGGATCCCTATGGGCTGCATATTGATTTAGAAAACCACATATTAACATCATCTCTGGTCTATTGTATTTTTATTTATTGTTACATATTTACATAGTTACATATTTAATTTGTCTCAGAAATTCTGCCTGTGAGATGCGTGTTTGATAGTATATTAAGAACAGTAACTACAAAATATTTCAACACCCACCAAAAACCTCAGCCCCATTCTCCCACAAATACACATGGAGTCTGCAGGAAGAATGGGTACAGACTTAGAGTATGATGGTAGTAAAGTACATATGTAGGAACACATGAGGCAAAGGATCATGCCTCTAGGGTTTTCCTCCTGGAGACTTCACATACCCTGGGCACAACATTTTTGTTGGATGGGTTATTCAGCTGCTATCTACTCCTCTCTGAAGCTGGACTCTGTATTGCTTGGGCCAATGTTCCCTTGAATTTGTGGTCGGTCTGTTTTATGATTACTAAGTTACTGTGGTCAAAACATTCACCACCTGGTGACCAACCTTTGTTCATAAGCCCCTCTAAGTTTAGTAGTAGTAGCAGTAGCAGGAGGAGTGGTAGTGGTAGTAACTATTGCTGCTATTGCTATTTGTTGGACAATTAGCACAGCAAGTAGAGCACAGGCCAGGCGTCAGGAAGATCTATGTTCAAATCTGGCCTCAGACATTTACAAGTGGTGTGACCTTGGGCAAGTCACTTAATACTTGTTTGCCTCAGTTTCCTCATTTTTCAAATGAGTTAGAAGGAAATGACAAGCCACTCCACTATTTTTGCTGAGAAAAATGGGGTCACAAAGAGTTGGATACAACTGAAATGACCGAACAACAAAGTACATGCTGACTTTACCTTTAAAAGCCCATACCACAATGAGACTTCAGAGATGGCAGTGGAAAGCAATATGGTGTGGTGGAAAGGGCCTTGATTCTATGGTCATAGGACGTTGGTTCAAATCCCATGACTGATCTTGCTACCTGTTTAACCATGAGTAAATCACTTCTCTTCCTTGGTTCTCAGGTTCATTTGTATGATGTCAGGGTTGAACCAGATGGCCTCTAAAGATCTTTCTAGCTCTAAATCAATGATCCTGAAGATTTTAGTAGAGGACACATGTGGGAGGGTCACATTTTTTGTTCAGACCTGTGATTTTGATGATGTAGGAAACTATCTGTACCTCCAAAGCATAGAAGCAGCTATTCTACAGCTTAGCGATTTCTGATGCACTGAGAAGTTCAATTCAATTCGATAAACATTTATTAGGCATTATTATTAATAATAGGAAATAATTAAAAGAAGGAAGGCATGGGAATTAAGAAGATTTAGAGATGGCTTCCTGTAGAAGGTGGGATTTTAATTGGGACTTAAAGGAAGCCAAGGAGATCATTAGTTGGAGAGGAGAACGAGAGAGTCCCACGTGTGGGAGATAGCCTGAAAAAATGTCCAGCACTGAGAGATGGAATGTCTTATTTATGGAACCGCCAGGAGAGTAGTAGCAAAATGACTTGCACAGTATGGAAATGAGGCAAGTCTCAAACACAGATCTTCCCAGCTTTGAGGTAGACTCTCTATTCTCTGTACCATGCTGTCCATTAACATTATTATTAGGAATCTTTATTGCTAGTACTAAGAGTCTCGGAGGCAGAAAGACACAATGGGTAAAGTTCTCTTGCCTCTGACACCCATTGGTCATTTGTTTAGAGGTAAATAACTTAGGGTCTCTTTTACTTAATGATTCTTCAAGACTAGATGGAAGATGTGGGACAATAAAAAAAAAGGGGCTGAATTTAGAGTCTGGTGACCCAGGTTTGAATCCCTTGGACTTGCCATGCATCAGATGTGTGATCTTGAGGAAGTCACATGTCCTCTGGGCCTCATTTACATAGGATCAAAGTAAGAGTTGGAAGGGACCTGAAAGGCCATCCTTAACTGTGGAATGTAGAGTTGAACTGGATGTGACAAAAGTCTCTTTCAGTTCTGAATCTATCATTCTATGAGTTGCACTCTTTCATGGGCAGGCAAAGTTCCACACCTGATAAAATCATGCTGTTTTTGTTAAACTGTTTTCAGTTGTGTCTATTTTTTTGTGATTCCTCTGGTGTTTTCTTGGCAGAAATACTGGAGTGATTTGCCATATCCTTCTCTAGTTCATTTTACAGATGAGGAAACTGAGGCAAACAGGATTAAGTGACTTGTCCAGAGTTACACAGCTAGTAAATGCCTGAGGCAGGATTTGAACTCAGATCTTTCTGACTTGAGGGCAAGGGGTCTATTCACTGTGCCACCTAGCTTTCCTGACACAATTACAGGTCCAATGCAAACACAAAATGATAGTGTGTGTGTGTGTGCGTGTGTGTGTGTGTGTGTGTGTGTGTGCGTGCACACACATGCATATATGCCCAGAAGTGGAAGGTTGGGGGAGATGAGAGTTGGGGCATAGTCTAAACCCATGGTGACCAGAAGAGAGTTAATGCACAAGTATTTCTTGTCCATCCTACATTCTCTAACAGCTAGGTGGCACAATGAGGAGAGTACTAGGTCTGAACTCAAGGAAGACCTGAGTTCAAATCCAGCTTCAGATACTTAGCCATGTCACCCTGGAGAAGTCATTTAACTACTGCCTGCCTCAGTTCCCCTATTCAAAAAGTGGGGATCATAGTAATGCCTACCTCCCAGGGTCATTGTGAGGATCAAATGAAATTATGACTGGAACATAATAGGTGCTTAATAAATGCTTGTTTTCTCTCTCCCCTGTGTCCAGCCCTCCTTTGCCAAGCTATTCTGGGTTAGGATCTTAAAAAGAAGTACATGACATTCTTTAGGAGCTCACAGTCTGGTTACAGAGACAAAACTCACCCTAATGGAACAATTGAAAGTAGTATGAGATCCAAAGGAATCAGATGCAAGATGCTTAAGTGTGGTAAGGATTCAGTAGGCCCCTAGTAGGTGCCTTGATTGTAGGTCTAGAGACAAAGACAAACCTTGAAGTTCCAGGGTCCTTGAGTAGGCCCCTAGTAGGTGCCTTGATTGTAGGTCTAGAGACAAAGACAAACCTTGAAGTTCCAGGGTCCTTGAGTAGGCCCCTAGTAGGTGCCTTGATGTAGGTCTAGAGACAAAGAGAGAGCAGGACCTTGAAGTTCCAGGGTCCTTGAGTCTCCTTGGCCTCGCAGGCCTGGAGCTGAGGATGCCCAAGGCCAGCAGTGACAGCTCTTGCTGCAAGGTCCTGACTCTCTTCCCATCCCTGAGTACCATCTCTTCAGAGCAATGGCTGCTGGGGTGAGTTAAAAGATTATTTCCCAGCTGAAGATCCTCTTCTGGTATTTTAAACTGCTCTGAAGAATTGGCAATTGATCCAAGAAGCCAAGTGTGCTATTGTAATTACAGTATGACACGATGGGACTCTCCTAGCCACGCAGGAGATATCGTGAATATGTCACAGGGCCGGCATCCACATCTCATGTTATCCAACTAATAGGTGGAGTTGGAGAAACAGCCTCACCTCTCTGCCTTTAAGGATGACCCCTCTGCCCCTCCTCCCCTTCTGAATTCTTTACTGTAATTGCCTTAACTGATGGCCCCTTCCCCAGCACCATGAACACAAACACTCTGCTTTGGTGTTAACCGCAGAATTAGGATTCACTCTCTCCTAATGCTGTAAAGGTGGGCTGTAATGGGGCTGCAGTCATTCCCATTAGTTCTAATGCAGTTGAGGGCCAAGATACCACAACTTAGCAGAAAATAGGGAGGTTGACTGAATTTCTTCTAATGGGGTGGAGTGTTCAGGGCCATATTTTTGGATGCTAACAGGGTACTGTGTAAAACATTTAACCCACTTTTATTTGTCTCTTACAGCCCATTCATTTCTATTAGGTCCCAGTCAAGCCATTTGTTTATGTAAGGGTCCTTAAGTACTAGTGGAGAGAAAAAGGAGAGATAGGAGCAGCAGTTGTCCTAGTGCCGAGGGGGGCTCTCTTGATGCTAAGAAATGAGGGATTTCATTTGGGATAACACAAGTGGAATTAGCAGGGAACGGCAGGTACCCAACTTTGTGGTACTTATCCTGGGCTTTTCTGGTCTAAACAATCTTCCTGAGATGAGTGTGTGTGTGTGTGTGTGTGTGTGTGTGTGCGTGTGTGTGTTTGCACCTCCACTCCCCTCTGCTCTCTATACCTTTCTTTTTGTTGCATTATTGTCTCTTTAATATTTTATAGAATGTAAGCACCTTCAAATTTGGGTTTTGTTGTTGTCTCCAGCATCTTGCCTATTGCCTCGAACAGGGGTGGGGAACCTGTGCCCGTGAGGCCACAGGGGACCCTTTGATGGAATCCAAACTTCACAGAACAGATCTGTTTGAATTCAGTCAAAAGGCCTCACTTGAGGACCTACAGGGCCACATGTGGCTTTGAGGCTGCAGGTGCCCCTCCCCTGGCCTACAACATAGTAGGCACTTAACCCATACTTATTTAAGGAACTGGATGAATGAATGAACAAGTGAATGAATGATTCATGCAAGTCATTTAATTTCAAATCTCACTCTCAGCTTAGGGATTTCTGTGATGGCACTGTGCCTATAGATAACTATCCTAGTATTGCAATACAAAATAGAATTATTCCATTTTTGTGTATACAAAGATGTGTGTGTGTATGTGCGTGTGCATGTATATGTTGGCAATTGTACAAATGACACATTCCTCTTTTGACCCATTCACAATTTCCATTGGCATCTCTGCTAGTGTGAGAGTGTTTTTTGTTTTTGTCTTTGTATTTTCCCAGAGCCTATCACAGTGTCTGGAATGTAGTATGCATTTTTAAAAAATTACGCTTTTGTTTAATTTTATTTATTTCTTGGCTACATTTTAAGTTCTTAACTGCCTTCCTTCCTCCCTCCACCCCTGTCCTGCACGAGACAAGACCACCATCTGACACAGACACAAACCCGTGTGTGTGTGTGTGTGTGTGTGTGTGTGTGTGTGTGTATGTGTGTGTAAAACCACATTGTATATTTCTATTTATCAGTTCTTTCTCTGGAGGTAGATAGCATCATCTTCCTCCATAGGTCTTTTGTAGTTGATCTGAGTATTTATAATACTCAGAATAACTTAGTTGTTCACAGTTATTCTTTGAATAATATTTCTGTTATTGTGTACAATGTTCTTTTGGTTCAGCTCATTTCACTCTTCATTATTTCATACAAAATAAACACTTGTTGAATTAATGAATGCACCTGGAAACCCTCCCCACTCTATTTAGTTTAGCAGCAAACCAAAACCGAGATACAGGTAAGTGAAAATGGGGGTTTGAGAACCACATAAAGCCACCCAATAGCCTTTACCATAGTGCCTTTCCCTATCTGTTCTCCTGGGAAATAAAACAATAATAAAATTACTGAAATCATCATAAATTTAAGACAACAGCAACAATAAAAGAAGCTATCCTCTTTTTCTACTCACCAGGCACACATTCTCTCTTTTCCCCAGGATAAATGAACAAAGGACTCTTGGCTGGTTTGTATGACACAGGTATCTTTGAAACCATGTCCTTATGACTACCACCAAATATTGACCAAGAAGCTACTGTCTGTGGGGCAAGGAGTGGGGAAGGGGAGATGCACAGGAGTCAGAAAGACACCATTACCCTTTGGAATCCCACAGTCTACATTAGAAGCAGAACAGAGACAAAGAAATCAACTAACAATATAAGGTAGTAGGTGAAGGGCTCCAAAGGAGCTTGGTCAATCATAAACGAATAGTTCAGTTCAGCAAATACTTATTAAGCACATACCATGTACAAAGCAACCCAGCATAAGATAGTGGACGGAAGGAAGGGCTACTGGTGGCATCAAGAAGACCTTAGATCAAATATAATCATGAGCAAGTCATCAATTTCTTGATGCTAAAGAAGCGTAAATGATAAAATGCTGGAGCTAAAATATTCTAGGCAGTTTTTCTGGTGAGTAGCTCATCTGCATCAATGGAAGGAATTTTCATTCGTGGAGGGAATGCCTACATCTATCAATCAGTCATGAGTATTTTTTAGCCACTTCTTATATTCCAGGCGTTGTACTAAGTTCTTGAGTTCCTAACATTGGTAAAGTCACATGCCTAGATCACCACTCCAGAAAAAAAGAAAAAAAATGTACAAGGCTATTCAAAGGAAAAAAAAAACAGTCCCTACCTTCAAGGAGTTTATGTCTTACCAAAATATTTATATGAATGTAGTATGAAGAAAACTGCCGTGGAAAAGAGCATTAAATCAGAAGTTTAGAAGAGGGAGTGACCTCCGACCTAAGCCTAGAAGGAAGGCAAGGATTCTGAAAGGGAGAAATGAAGAGGGAGGTCCTTCCAATATTGTGCCACAGAATTCAGAGGAGAAAGTACTGTGCACTGGGGTGGTTAAAGAAGGCTTTGTAGAAAGGGAGAATTTATGGATCAGGTATTGTCCAGCCTAGGAGCAGGCATGCTAGAGTCAACTTATATCAGATGGTGAAATTTTCACTGTGAACATCTATATCGTGGAGATTGGCAAATACTCTACATTAAGGCTTAATTTATTGTTTTGTTGATTATTTAGACTTAGAGTGATGGGAAAAATGTTGATAATGTAAATTAATCTTAAAAGCATTGCCCTGTGCATTTTTTTTTCAGAGAGCTGGTTATTAGGCATTTACCAGCATGTTCCTAAGCCTGTCACTGATTTCCTCAGTCATTTCTGCCACATTGAAGAGAAATATCAGTTAAATAACTGGACTCATGGACATATGATCTACACCAGACAGCCCTGAACATTCAACTTTCCCTAGAATGGGTGAATGTGACCCACATACTCTTAAGGCAAGTCAACAATGATTTTTTTTTTTATTATACGTTAGGCATTGTACTAAATTGTGGGGATTACAAGCACAAGTAAAAAGACAGTCCCTGCCCTCAAGGAGCTTGTATTTAAAGAGGGGGAGTGGAGACTGACTGGGTTTTTTTGTTTGTTTGTTTGTTTAATTTTTAGGCAATTGGATAAATGACTTGCCCAGGGTCACATAGCCAGTAAGTGTCTGAGGCTAAATTTGAACTCTTAAGTTCTTCTTAGTTCAGTGCTGGTGTGCTATCCACTGTGCCACTTAGCTATTCTTATATTAAAGGAAGCTAAAAGGGAGAGGTTATAGAATAGGGGGAATGTAAGAGGAGTGTGGTGACAAAGTCTAGAGAATAAAGGATGACTAGTCTGTGCCCTACTTCAAGAACTCACCAGTGGGAAATAGGTGGGGGGGGCATAGAGTCAGAGAGAGAAGGTGGCTGTAGCATGGTGGCCCAGTATGGAGTCTCCTGATCACATATGTTAACATAGAAACTAGGAATTGTCTTGATGAAGAAAAATAGATTGTGTGTGTGTATGTATGTATCTATATGTGTATGTGTTTATGTCTGTGTTGGAGGGGGAACTTTTCCCACTTAATAGTATTTTATTTTTTCCAATTACATGTAAAGATAGTTTTCAATATTCACTTTGATAAGATTTTGAGTTTCATATTTTTTCCCACCCCCTCCTTCTCCCATACCCAAGACAACATACAATCTGACATAGGCAATACACGCACAATCATATTAAACATATTTTCCCATTATTCATGTAGTGAAAGAAGACTCAGAACAAAAGGGAAAAGCCATGATAAAGAAAAACTACAGAAAAAGAGAAAATAGTGTGCTTCAATCTGCATTCACACTTCATAGTTCTTTCTCTGGATGTGGATGGCATTTTCCATCATGAATCTTTTGCAGTTGTCATAGATCCTTGCATTGCTGAGAAGAGCTAAGTCTATCAAAGTTGGTCATCCCACAATGTTGCTGTTACTGTTTCCAATGTTTTGCTTCTGCTCACTTCACTCAGCATCAGTTCATGTAAGCCTTTCCAGGTTTTTCTGAAATCTGCTTGCTCATCATTTCTTATACCACAATAATACTCCATTACATTCTTATACTACACCTTGTTCAGTCATTCCCCAATTGATGGGTATCTCTTCAATTTCCAATTCTTTGTCACCACAACAGGAGCTACTATAAATATTTTGTTCATGTGGATCCTTTTCTTTCTTATAATCTCTTGGGGGGGGCCCTTTTTAAGCAGTAAATTTTAAACCACACACAAAGGAGGAAATTAGCTCTCTTTTTACTCAGAGGATCAAATACACAGATACTATATAAAGACACAGAAGAATAGAAATCATCTGGAAGCAGAGCTGAGTGTCTGGTTTGATCTGGAGTCCTGGCTGCCCAATATGGACCCTGCCAATATTTCTCTTCCTACCCTGACTGGGCCAGGGTAATGGTGTTTGTGCCCCAGAGTCATGGGAGAAGCTGCCTGGTTCGTTCCCTCCCAATCCATATTACTGGATGAAAGGAAGAGAATCTGGGTCTAGTTCACGGAACCAAGGATGTTAACAATTGGGTGCCAGCACAAAGGGAGTTATCAGAAACTGGGAATCCAGTTATTAGACTGGAGTCTAAAACTCAGAGATCAGGATCCGGGAAGAAGCCAACCCAGCAAACAGGAAACACAAGAAAAGGGGTGTCAGATCATCCAGCTGAGAGAGCAGAGGCTGAAAGCATCAAAGAAGCCCCAGAGGTTCAGGGTCAGAAGATGGAACTAGAGAGCCAGGAAAGTGGATCACTGGTAGTGATTCAGCATGGGAGAATCCAGTAGGGGCTGGACTACATGTCCTTGGAAGTTATATCTAACTTTAAGTTTCTAGGAGAATGGTTAAGGTTTTAAACACCAAACTGTAAAAGACTATGTAAGGGATTTGTAAAAGGGACAGGGAAATACTTCTTCTCAGGTTAACTTTTTATCCCTTATCCACCTGCTTCCCCTCATGATACAGACAAGCATGCCAAGACCTCTGACATTGGTTATATTCTACAAAGAAAACTAATGTTTCCCCTATAGGAATCCCCCATGCCAATAATGACACATTACTGATCCCCTTCTCTTGATTTCCATGAAAGCCAAGTGAGTATGCCTGGACCCATTTTATAGGTGGAGAAATGGAGGTAAGGGAGTTTTGGTTTTCTGCGTCAAAAAAGTGGAACAGTGTGACACATTTCGTCAGTGTGCCCGATGGTGTCAAATACATGATTTTGTCTTTTTGAAGGGTCTCCATTTTTATCCCTGCTGGTGAATGAGAAAGCCATAGTCAAAGCCTGGCCATTCATCCTAGGCCCAGACTAGATTCCTAACACATCCCCTTTCCTCCTTCAGGCCCCCTGATCTTCACCCAAACTTACATAGACCCCTTGTTTACCAAATGTTCAATTTTGGTTATGTTACTATAAAAATCAAGCAGCTGGTAATTCCGGCTTGATTAGCAGGTCTCCAGTTTTGATTAGTAAATTACTGCAGTAATCAAGGTTAATTCTCATTGCAGTGCTCTGCAATAGATTTTATTTTTGCAGGGAAATAGATTTCCTACCCTGGATAGAGAACATTTCTAGAAAAGGATATCCTAAGAGAGTCAAGAAGAAAGAAAAGACCTTTGGCATCGTACTCTAAGATGATTCTTTTGTGTTAGCATTGAATAGTCATTTTCCCAATAATGCAAAACCAGGCTACAACAAATTAGATTACTTAGACCCAGGATAGAACAGAAGGAACCTCCAATGCCCATCCAGGACTTCAGCTCCAATAAAATAGAGAAACTCTCAGTAACTACCCTCAGTCTTTCTGAGGCCAGTGTTGTACCCTGTGTTTAGTTTTCTAAAAAATACGATTTCCAATCTAGAGACAGCTTGGGAAGAACTCAAAATCTAGCCCTCAGCCTGATTGACAGCTAGAGCTGAAGATTTAGAAAAGTTTTTGTTTTTCTCTCTTCTGTTTTTAAAACACCTTAGAGAGAAGCAAATTAAATACATGCTCTGGCAGTTTCCAACTTTCAGGGTGACCTCTCCACTCTTCTACCCAGTGTATGGGACAAGCATCTCTAGGGAGATTGACAGTCATGGAAGAGGTTCATGGGTTCTCAGAGACTCATAATCCAGAGAAATCCCTCAGGATGATGGCTATTCACAACTGAATTCCATTAGTGTTTGAGGGTCCCTATCACCACCCCCAGGACAAAGGAAGTTTGGGCCCAGGTCCTTGGAAAAACAAGCAAAAGAAAGAACTGCAGCCTTAGCTAATATTTACTTGTTTCATAGGATCACAGGATTTGAAAGATGGAAGCAACCTTAGCATTCTTGTCCAGCCCCCTGCTTCTACAGGTGAAGAAACTGAGGCCCACAGGAGTAAGTGACTTGCCAAAATTTGTGGCAGAAAGACTCCTTCTTCTCCCCCACTCCTGGGTGATCAGGTCACAAACCTTTCCCTAAGCATATCAGATCAAGCTTTAGTAAATTGTCTCTTATAATTCAGATCTGGAAGAGACTTTAGAGATCACCTTACCAAAGATCTTAGATTTAGAACTGGAAAGGGTCTTATTGATCCCCTCATCCAAACCTCTTGTTATACAGATGAGGAAGCAGAAGAACAGAGATATTGAGGTTAAAGTCATACAAGTAGTGCTTGAAGGAGCTAGGATTCTAATCTACATGTTCTGCCTTCTTATTGAAGTCTATTTGAAATGAATCACACTGGCTCTATCCCAAAGCCTTCATTTTAGTTGAGAAAACTGAGATCAGAGAAGGTATGATTTTTACAGGGTCACATAGACAGCAGGAGCCACATAGAAACACAGATCATTCATTTAGGCATTTAGGGAGAACTAGAACCTCTGGTGTGAGGCTTGCTGGTCCCTTTTCAGGGCTACTCTTCCACTTTTTGTATCTTCCTGTCCTCCAGTCCTCACCTGTCGCTCCAAGAAGCTGTAGCATGTGCAGAGGCCACATTCTAGTGAAACTGTCTCAGATAAACCAGGATAAACCAGGTGGAGGGCAACTAGTCTGTTGAGGTCTCTTGACCTCAACCCCATTGGCGAATTAGGCCCACCTAATCTACCCCAAATATATGAAGATTATTCCTAGCAATATGGGTGAATGAGAACAGTGTGTTCAAGCAGGCTCTGTGGAGCACTTAGAACTTGGTCAGGCATGGAAGACACCAACATCATCTACAGCATCTCGAGTCATAAACCAGTTGGCTTGATTTTTGCCTTACCACTGGACTTTGATGACTCTAGAAGAGAGTGGAGCTGACAGCTTTGCACAATTCTTTTTTTTAATTTATTTTTAAGGAACTGGTGCACACAATTACATTTCCACTTACAAGAGAACATCACAGATGGAACTAAAATTAGGCCTTGATGGCTCTGCGAATGTAACACCATGTGCCAAACTCCAAAGATCTTACTCTCAGATTACCTCACCCTGCCAGTGTGGTACAATGGTTGCTTCTCAAGAAGAGGGAGTTTACTGTTCATAGTCAGGTGGTTTTAATTCCTTCAAAGGCACAAAACTTCTGCCTTTCCTCTAGTGTTGCCCCATCACCCATGAACTCTTGTTTATACATATGTGACAGGCTCATCAAAAGCATTTCAATTTCATGCAACTGCACAATTCTGCTTCACCCTAACCCAATTCATGCTCCAGTCAAGACATCACCTGTGACATCATTGGCTCTCTGAAAATAAAGGACTAACAACTACATTCAGGAGGTATATTGAGCATCTATTGTATGCACAGCACTGTGTTAGTTTTGGATGATATCTCTTCTTCAGTCTTGAGGAAAGCAAAGTCATTCTTTCCCTTTGCCCTCTGCCACTCTCTTCTCTAAGGAGTAGAAATGTGGAGTTTTCTGGGAGAACCTGCTACATTAATACTCTTCTGGGCAAAGAGTTGAAAGGATGTGTGTGCATGTGTGAGTGGGGTACAATGGCCTGTCTAGCTTCTGGGACACTGCCTTCTTTAAGAGAGCACACCACAGCCATCAGCATGGCCCTGGCCTCCTCCTTACTCCTACAACCCACCTGACCTCTTTGGTGATGATCAGCTTATTCTGAAAGGGTGAGACAGAAGGGAGAGGAAATGAGGTTTATTTGTTAGATGGGGAGTTCTTGTTCAGAGAGGGAGAAGATGATCCTTCAGTCTAAAGGCATGTGTTTGATTTCCCTTACCTGCCTTCTTACTGATGGCATAGACAACCAAGAGTTGACTGAATATTCCCAACAACAGTCAAGATATTTCAGGAAAACTCTATACCACGCATGATCCGAGAGAAGGCTAAAAGAAGTTTTGCAAATGCTTCTCTTCTTGCTGCAGCATCTGAGACCATGAATTGCACTTTCAGCCCCAGAGCTGGTGAAATACTGACTCTGCTCCCCATAGCACTGCAACATAAACCTTCATTTCATCTTGATGGGTCCCTTTTCCATGAAATTTTATTTTCCAGACACTATTCTGATGTGATCTTTTATGAGCAGTGTGAATGAAGACTGCGGAGATATTACCCATGCAAATGGGTAGAGTCTTTGAGAAAACGACCAGAGTTTAGAAAATGTCAAAACTTTTCCCAAGTTTCTTTTTCTAAATTAAAGACAGCCCATTTGAGCAGCAAAAGCCTCCTGCTTCATTTTCTTGCTTGGGGAGGGAGACATGAAGGATGGGGAACTGAGGCTTATTAAATATGGGACAGAGACCTTACCTCCTCTTTCCATGTCCCAAGTCTTAGGATGGAAAAAAACTAGACCCTCTCTTTTTGGCTTTTACTCATTCTTTAAACCAGTATCATTACCTGTCCTTCAACCTGTAATCATATATTCAAGACCCAGTGAAAACAATATAATTAGTGTCTATTTCAATAAGGATATTCTCATGATTATTTATAAGATACTTGGCACTTACATAAAAGTTTATATATTTCAAATCACTTTTGTATCTTTGATTCGTTACATCCTCACTATAACCCCACAGGGCAGACAAAGCAGGAGTCATCATCCTTCTTTCACAGATGAAGAAAGAGCAGTCCCTCATTATAGCACGGTCAAGGTCACACAGTAATTGTTGGCAGGTTGGAGATTAGAATCCAGGTCTCTTGATTTTTAGTCCAGCATTTTTTTCCCTTTAGAGAATTGACTGGGGGCACTGAGAGGTTAAATGATTTGCCTGGAGTTGTTCAGTCAGCATGTGTCAGTACAGGCAGGACTTGGAACCATTTATAATCTACACTGGCAGAAGGAGTTTCCTTACTGGGAGTTCTTTGTGTGGTGAAATCACTAAAACCATTCCCCCAATCCTTTTCTGTTACATCTTACTCTGATGATACCTAATGACATGGAGCTGACCCTGAGTTCTTGAGGGCTATACCAGTAGAGCCAGCACAGGTCAAGTCTAACAAAAGTAGAAAGGCTTCAAGTCTGGGTCTGATGATAAACTGACTACCTGCCATTTGAGGATCAGTCTAGGATAAGATTATTTTGGCCATAGGAATTCTTAAAGACCATCTACTAAGGAATATGAGTTCTCTCTAGAGTTGGACGAAGGAGTGCCCATATTCCTGAAATCATGGATCCTAAATTATTGAAATTAAGCTCTTTCCACTACATTTCATCGCCAGGTAGCCTTCTGAGAGGATTAGTTTAAAGTATTTAACTGTCTAGTCCTAAAAACAAAAAGAAAAAAAAGAGAGAGGTCGGGGATCCTAGAAAAGAGCAGATCTGGGAAATGATCATTGTCTTTGAATATGTCATGGGCTGTGATGTGGAAAAGAGATTAAACTTACTCTGATTGGTTCCACTGAGAGAAATAGGACCAATGATTCACAGTTACTGGGAGGCAGATTATCGCTCAGTATTGGGAAAAGCTTATTAATAATTAGGGTTATCTAAATACAGAAGTGATTGTCTTTCAGAGTAGTGAGTTCCTTGTTCTTGGAAATGTCCAGGTGGCTGATGGATGACCATTTCTCAGGAATGTTGTAGATGAGATTACTGATTCAAGTGAAGGCTGCACTATGTGCCCTGTGAGGTTTCTTATATTTCTAGATTTCTGTGATGGTATGAATCTGTGGTACAGATATATCTGAAAATCTCAATTTTTAAACATTAAACAATATGTGTGTGGGTATATGCATCTGCGTGTAGGCAGAATTTCTCCTCTGGCTCTGTTTCATAGACTGAGGATGGAAGTGGAACCTATTTTGGATAACGTTGTGCTCCATTAGATATTAGGAAAACACAACCAAATTGCTGCGTGTTTTTCCCGAGACTGAAATGTCTATTTTACAAACTTGCTTAATTTCATGCAGACTTTTCCCTTGTAAATTTCTATCAACAGAGGAAAGAGCAGCTAAATTATGTGCCATCATGTTGGTGCTGTTGAGAAGCTGTTACTCTATCACACTGCAGAGAGACTGTTAAATCAGAACCCGGGAACAAAGACTTCTAGTGTCGTCTTTGCATTACTGATGCCGTTGATGTCATTTTTGCCAAACAAAATTATAACTGAAAAGGATGTTTTAGGTCAAAGTGGTGCAAAGAGTCTGTAGATACATTTCCATCAATAAATGTGCCCTCTTCCGGCCCTGATGCGGACATTCCACCTATGGTGATTGACGTTTTTACCACTAAATTATACTATATCTGTTTCAAGAAGAAACGTCTCCATTCCAAAATTAGCTAACCATCAACATAACATAAAATAACTTGAACATGGTGTCATTTCACAAGGATATTGATTCGTGCAGACTTACTGGATTAATAGCCGGTTTCCCATAAAAGGACTAGCCACTATGTCTTTGGTGGACAGAAAAAATATATATTGTAGAACAATATATATTGGTACATTTAAGCCTGATTGCTGAGCTCAAATGAACAGAACAATATTTGGAAGCTATATAGCATAGGAAAGGAAAAGGTGACACATTGTAACTTCCAAATGAATCCAGGGCTGATGGAAAGCTAATAAAAAAAGACAACCATTTATTTATTTGAGGCATTTGATTTTACTCTATTGGATTACATGAAGCTCTAATTTTTCACTTCAGTCAACCTGCATAAAAAGTTCATCTGATTGAAGTATACATTTAGTTGCCAAATGCCTTTCCTCTTCTTCTAAAACAACCCACCATAGAGCTTCCTATGTACTGTATAGTTTACAAAGTGCTCATTTCCAGGTCTAACATTATATGACTCCATGATGAATCCTCTAAAGTCCTACCCTAATGCCTCCTTGTGTTGTAGAGGTGACCTTTGGTTCTGAGAGACTGTGCCTGTAGAGTATGAAGTCTGGCAAGGCTTTCCAAGCTGAAAAGACTTTAAGGACAGATTTGACAATGAGATTTATGTTGTCTGAGCACTGATAGAGCTAAGTGCTGAAAGGCTGATCATTAGACAATTGACCACTAGGATATGTTTCTTTTTCTTTTTTTAAGCTTTATTTTCCAGGCATGGCATATAAAGATTGCCCAAGAAGGCACAGAAGAGGCTGTGACCCACATCAGTGGAAAGAGTGCCTTGTGCTGAAGATAGCAGCAAGAAAACCATTCCTGAACAACTGAATTTTTTGATACAATTCTAGCAGAGACTTCGTAAGGTTAACATGGCACTGTGCCAGTGCACAGAAGAGTCACCAGAGTATATTGATAATAACTTTTTGCTTATTGTTACTATAATTTTACTTCTTAATGGGAAGATCTTCCCCACCCATGAATGGATTTCCCCATGTAAGGGAGTTTGATTAGGGAAGATTTATAGGAAGGCCCACACCTGTTTTGTTAATTTTCTAATGAGGCACTGTTTCTCAAGGATTTTAATGCCTCTAGCTATAAAAAATGTATAAATACTCTCAGGTGAGATTTTACTTTGGGGCTTACTCTTTGGAAGTGTTTGTTTGGCCAGATAAGACCCTGGGCAGCCACTAAAGAGCTGCCTAGCTTTGAAAACCCAGATGTTGGTGCTTCTCTTTCTGGTAACTATGTATGTATGTAATGGTCAGACAGTTGGATCTGTCTATTGATCTGTAATGTACGTATTGCTTATGTCAGACAGTTGGAAGCCCTGTCTGTTGATTTTGATTTCTCTGTATTTTCTCTGAAGTTCAGGGTGCTGACTTTTTCTCCTGAACCAAGTGAACAATACATGTGTTTGATTAGTGATTGTTAACCCCTCAAAAGCTGTCTTTGCTTTTAGAAAAGGAGATCTAAGAACCTGTACAGAAGGCCCTCCTTGTTTGATCTTACACTGAGCTAGAACACATATACTCTCTCCATTATGTCGGGAAACCAACCCCTATCTTCTCAGAATAGGATGACCTTCTATGCCTTCAAGGTCATAGTTGGTTTGGGAATGTTGAGATATCCAGACTCAAGCTAACACACAGAAGCAATGAGGGTGATTTTATATTACTTTTAATGGTGTTGATCCATTCTTTCTTTGTGGTGAGAAACGCTGGATTCTGAGTTCAAATATGACCTTTGACACTTACTAGCTATGTGACCCCAGAAAGCTATTAAACTTCTCTATCTAGCACAGTTTCCTCATCTACAAAATGAGGATAATAGCGTCTATCTCCCAAAGTTATAGTAAGGATTAAATAAGATTGTACTTGTAAAATACTTAGCATAGTGCTATGATAAATGCTTATTACTTTTCTTCCCTAATAGGAAGAAACATCAATAAATAAATTAAAAACTGTATTGATCACAGTAACAGTGACAGTTTTTCACTCACTTTTTATCTAGGGGGACCAAATAAGTAATAAAATAATTAAGTCAATCTTTGTAAGTCACTTTTTGTATATTGTTATTCAGCTTGGTATCATAGGTTAGTGACATCTTCCAAGGGGATTCAGGAAATGACCTTTAGAAAGTCAGAGTTCTGGTTCTGACTCTGCTGATGCCTACCCATGTGACCCCTGAAAAGGCAAGTCTCTGTGCCTCAGTTTTCTCTTCTATTGGTTATGGAGATAAATATTCCTCTCTTGGTTTTACTAGCAATAAGCCAATAAAAAGTGCTTTTAATGTTCTTCTAAAATATGTAGTCAATAAGTATGTTGAGACAGAAGCTTATTAAAGGGAGGAAATGGTCTGAAGGGTTGCTATAGGGACAATTTTAAGTTAGGCCCATGAAGCAGCAAAAGTTTGGGAGTTTTTTTGAAGCTAGAACAGAGATTCTTATTAATCTGGGGTCACAAACCTCCAACTGAAATTTAGCATTCCCTCAATAATTTAAAACATTATTCTAAAAGTTTCATTAGACTACCAAAGGAATCCATGACACACAAAAAAGGTTAAGAATCCACAGACTTGGAACAGCCAAGATGGCAGAGTAGAAAGATGCACATATTCTAGCTCTTCTCCTACAACCCATAAAATGCCTGTAAAAAAATGACTCTCAACAAATTCTAAAACAGCAGAAGCCACAGAACAGAGTGAAAGAGATTTCCAGCCCAAGGTAACCTGAAAGGCTGACAGGAAAGATCAATCTCACAGAGTGTGGAATGGCACTGGGGGGAACAGGACCAGAACAAGCTTCAGGGACAGAATCCCCAGCAGCAGCAGAGGTTCTCAGATCCCTCAACTCACAAGTGCCAAAGAAAGCTTCAAAGGTCAGTGAGAGGGCTTTCCCAACTGGGCCAGAAGGGAACAGGGTCCCCTCCTAGCCTTAGCCTTAAGTGGTGGCAGTGGCAGCAGTGGTGGTGGCAGATGCAGCATCAATTTTGGAGGCCTCAGCCTAAAGCTCCTGGCGGAATTGAGCAGCTGATCTGAATCTCAGCACTGAACCTGGCCCTGGGGTGAGGAGGAGGAGTCCTGGCAGAAATGGAGGCAGTTGTGGAGAGGGAATTCTGCAGATTCTGGGCAGAAAAGTTTTGGTTGCTCCCAGACTGTGCACAGGCCAGGAGAGGAGTGAACTCCTCTCCCATGATTGTGCCATCTTGGAGGAACTGAGAACTTTCAGGTCCCCAGAGTATACCCTCCTGTTGACAAAGGATTCAGACGTCAAGTAACTGGCTGGGAAAATGCCAAGGAAAAAAAATAAGACTGTAGAAGGTTACTTTCCTGGTGAGCAAGGTATTTTCTTCCATCCTTTCAAATGAGGAAGAACAATGCATACTGTCAGAGGAAGTCAAGGCTTCTTCATCCAGTACCCCCAAAACAAATATTCAGTGGTCTTAGGCCATGGAAGAGCTTGAAAAACAAGTCAACAGCTTGCTAAAGGAAACCCAAAAAAATGCTGAAGAAAATAACACCTTTAAAAATACTCTCACTCAATTGGCAAAAGAGGTCCAAAAAGCCAATGAAGAGAAGAATGCTTTAAAAAGTAGAATTAGCCACATGGAAAAGGAGGTTCAAAATCTCACTGAAGAAAATAGTTCTTTAAAAATTAGAATGGAGCAGATGGAAGCTAATGACTTTATGAGAAACCAAGAAATTAAAAAACAAAACCGAAGACTGAAAAAATAGACGATAAAGTGAACTAAACACTTTTGGGGAGGGACAAGGTCAAATGAGAGGATAGAATAAATGGGGGACAGGATAGGATGGAGAGAAATATAGTTAGTCTTCCACAACATGACTATTATGGAAGTCTTTTGCAAAACTACACATATATAGCCTATATTGAATGACTTGGCTTCTCAGTGGGAATGGGTGGGGAGGGAGGAAGGGAGAGAAGTTGGAATTCAAAGTATTAGAAACAAATGTTGACAATAGTTTTTGCATACAACTGCGAAATAAGAAATACAGGTAATGGAGTATAGAAATCTATCTTGCCCTACAAGAAAAGAGAGAAGATGGGGATAAGGGAAGGTGGAGTGTGATAGAAGGGAGGGCATATTGAGAGAAGGGGTAATCAGAATGCAAGGTGTTATGGGGTGGGAGGAGGGGAGAGTTGGGAAGAAAATTTGAAACTCAAAATTTTGTGGAAATGAGTGTAGAAAACTTAAAATAAATAAATATTAAAAAAGGAATCTATAAACTTAAATGATTATGACAGAAGTTGCTTCTTCTGAAAATTCTATGTAATGGAGATAGAGAACCAGTTTATTTCTCAGATATTTATTTGCAATCCTACCTAAAAGAGGACTAGGTCTGCCTTTCTAGGTTGCTAGTCCACGGATTCTCAAAGACTATGTTGTGAGTTTTGTTGGGATACCTTTAAATCCCTAGACTAAGGGTAGGGAATTTGTGACCTTGAGGCACATGTGGCCCTCTAGGTCCTCAAAAGCAGCCTTTAACCGAATCCAAACTTCATGGCACAAATCCCCTTAATAAAAGGATTTGTTCTGTAAAACTTAGACTTAGTCAAAAGGCTGCACCCAAGGACCTAGAAGGCCACAAGTGGTTTCAAGGCCACAGGCTCCCCATCCCTGACCTAGACCTATTCTAAAGCAGTTTGCTTGCCTCTACTTCTTCTTCTTTTTCATCCTTCTTTCTCTAAGAAGACCGATGGCACCAGGGGGTCATATCTTGACTTTCATAAGACTTGGATTTAAGTGAGGCAGAGCTGCAGAAAATCAGCTTTACCCTCTCCTCCAGAGTCATTAGAGTCCAGAGGCAAGACAAAAGTCTAGATGACTTTGTTTGGGATTGGAGAATGGTCTCAACAGCATCTGTCCTTGGAGGCACACAGCTACCTCCTTTGCTAGGAGTGCTGCAGAAGAAAAGAGAGAAGAAAAATGATGAGAAAGAAAGAGAAGCAGAGGAATACCAACGCCCAGGTAATGGGCAGCTCACTGCTTGGCAACCTTCTTTGTTGTCAACTTGAGCACTTAGTGTGCCTTAATTTCCTATAGCAAAGAATTCTATATTGGGAGAAAAAATAAAGTTTTAAAATCACTAGCTAGTCCTTAGTCTGCCAATGACAATTTGCAAATTTTTGCTTGTCCCAGAACATTTCCTATCAGTTTTTACTAGCTTTGTGCTTAAAACCCATACGTTAGACAACGGCAGCAAAAACCTGAGTCCTTCTTTTCTAGCACATTTCTTTTTTCCACTCCCAATTTTCTTCTCAGTGTTTCCCTTTTCAGCCATGAGAGTTGCTCTGTAGAGGTAGAAGGGTGGATATATTTAATGTAGCGAATTTAAGTATTTGTAGCATCCATGTTTTACATGAGGCTCTTGAGTTTTTTCAAGAGACCAGCTCTATCATTCAGGTCTGGGATTTCAAGTAATAGAAAAGCCACACAGCTAAAGCTAACCATAGAGTTTGTTGTTAGCATATAAACTTACTAGTGGAACCCTCACTTATTCTAACCAAGGCTGGCTGTGCCCATCTCACAGTTGTCCTGTAATCCCAGCCTTAGTCTTTCTCTGGGAAGCAAAATCATACGTGTAAGTGCTCTAAGAAATCATTTCTATATATACATATAGACCAACTTAGAACACCTTATGGCTGTTAGGGGCTGAGAAGTTTCATATGGAGGAGGCGGGGAGTACAGGTAGGTGGAGCAGCTCGACCTGGAGAAGACATCTTCCTGAGTTAAAATCTGGCCTCAAACACTAGTTGTGCAACCCTGGGGAAGTCATTTAACTCTGCCTCAGTTTCCTTATCTGTAAAATGGACTTGAGAAGGAAATGGCACACCACTCCTAAGTCTCTGCCAAGAAAACCTCAAATGGGGACATGAAGAGTTGGACACAACTGAATGACAACAAAAGTTTTATATGGAGGCTTTTGAAAATGTATAAATTTAGGGGTAAGCAGATCTGAGGCACCTTTAAATACACTAACAACAAGTAGGTAAGGTAAAGATGGAGAAAGTAGCTGGTAGAACTCCTTTCAAGTGCCTTATATTTTTTTTTATTTTTTTTTAAATAAATTTATTTAACTTTTTACATTCATTTTCACAAGATTTTGGGTTCCAAAATTTTCTCCCCATTTTCAAGTGCCTTATAGATTTGACCGTCACTCTCAGAGTCTCCATATATACCACCTGCTTACAGTAAAGTTTGACAGTGTTGCAACTTCTCAAGGTTTCTTTCAGACATAAAATTCTGTGATTTGGACAAGAAACAGAAATTAAGGCACTCACCCCAAAAGAGTTAATAGTAGAATTCATATTTTTGACAATAAGGAGGTACTAATTTTATGTCTCTTCTACTCAAATGAGAATCCAAGAGCCTAGGATCTGTTATCCTGCCCCTGAAAACAGCATCCATAAATGCTGCATTGAGGTCTGATCTGAGGTCCTTTGCAAAGTAGAAAACCAGCCAGTGTCCACTAAGTGGGGACTAAGTGGCTCCAGTCCCAGGCTCTCAGATTCCTAGAAATGCTAAATAAATTAGTGCTTTATTGAACCATCCACAACTTTTTTGTTTGAGCTATTCTGCCTGTCTCTTGAAGGGCCATCTACTGGCTCCTAGCAGGTTCTTTTTTGGAAGGCAGATTGGGGACTGGAAAATGTTTGTCTCAGTGAGTTTCTCACCTCTTCAAGCTGTTCCCCATTTCCTGAGGATGATGAGTCAAAAGAGTCTTTGTGAGAAGGATCAGGTTCAAAATGTATCATTTTTTATACTGTAGCAAATTTATTTACTCTGAGAAAAGAAAGATATTAGTGTCTCAGTATATGTTTCATGGGTAGGGGAAGGAGAAAGGGAGACAAAACAAGCAAAAGTAGGGAGAAAGAAATAGAGGTACCACGACAATACCTAGATCTTTAAAACTGCTTAAATGCTCATCTTGCCACCTCTTGGTCTATTTCCTTGTTTCTTCCTCCACAGTGATTTTTATAATTCCCATTCCATCCTTCCTAAAGATAAAAGACGTCATGGGCGGGATTCATGAATAAAAGTCGTTATTTATCGATGCCGTTTTTGGGGAACATTTTTCCTTCTGATTCATGAACCACTTTTCCACATTCGAAAAGCAGTTCATAAATCGTTCAGCGCCAGCAGAAATTAATAATAATGGATCCATTTACATAAAATGGTCTCCTCCTGCCAGGTGCTGATAATATGTGAAGTTAGTGGCTCTGTCGGGAAGCTGGGGGGGGTGTTTGTGTGTTTGTGCATATGTGTTTTCTGTTGTCAGAATACTTCAAGTCTTACGTCTCCGAGTTAGCTTTAAAAGAATCCTATTATTTAAACAGTGTTAACACTTGGAAGAAGGCATTATAAAGGAAAGTAAAAATGGTTTTTAAAAATAAGAGATTTTAGTAAGGACACGGAGACAAATGGAACTCGAGTTTGAATTCAATAAAATTTAGACTATTGGAAGAGCTGAAAATGCAGGTCTCCAGTTTCTGATGCCTCCTGATAGTTGAAGATTGCTTTCTTGCCTCCTCCTATCTAAGTCTTTCCTTCTTCAAGCTGATAATCCTCAGTTCCTGCTATTGTTATGTTCTTGATATAATTTTTGTCCTTTTCCCAGTACTTCCATCATCATATTGCCCTCCTCCCTTTACTCCAGGTCATTTTCATGCTCCATAATTTCCGAGTCTCTTTTCTCTTCTTTTCTTTTCTCTTTTCCTTCCTTCCTTCCTTCCTTCCTTCCTTCCTTCCTTCCTTCCTTCCTTCCTTCCTTCCTTCCTTCCTTTCCTTCTCTCTCCTTTTTTGTCTTTCTGAAAGACTGGATCTTACTCTCACTATCAGGCTGGAAATTGGGAGCATGTTCACTGGCCTGATACCAATCCTTTTGACCTACCAACTTTGACCTACTGACCATCGTCTGTTTGTTCCTCCTTAGCCAACCTGGTAGCCCCCTTTGCTTAGAGACTCACCATATGAATGCCAAATAGTGTGGACACTCAATTGACTTAGCTGGCTGCAGCGAAGATTTCCTAAGGTCAAGAGGGCCTGCGACACCATGTTGGGTGTCAGGTTCTCTTAAATGTACCACCAAGAACTAGATGCAAGACTCCAGAAGTGGACTGATCAAGACAGAAGACAGTGGGATTGCTACCTGACTTGTCCTGGGCATTGTTCGTCTATTAATTCAGCCTACTCTAGTAATAACATGTTTAAATGAACTCCAAGGTCCTTCCCAACATTTCCACTGCAATCCTATTCACCAGTGTTACTTGATGAATGAAAGAGAGGGGAGATTAAAAAGACTTTCCAATGAACAGGATGAGTTGACATCATGGAATCTCCCTACCAAGCAGATGATCTTATTCAGGTAAAGATTCACTCCCTATTGAGACAATCAGAGTGGACTCTTAGGAAAAGGGCATTTATTCAGTCAAAAGGCAGATAAATTGAAAATCTAGTTAGGTGAGAGTTGAAGGATCCCCCTGTAATTCTTTATAGACTTTCATCAAGGTCTGACAACTTCTCCCTTTCTCAGATGACTGCAAAAACTAACATAGTATCTCTTACTTTTGCTTTGGATTCTGATTTTTACTTAGCCAGGCTCAGCTGTGTTAAAGACAGTTTGACTTTCTCAAAATCACTAAGAGAATCCCAAGTTAAATTATGACAATTACTTCCTTTTTAAAAAAATTTTTTTTAAAAACTAACATCTTTCATTTTTACATCACTTTTTTGTCCCTGAAAAATTCTTCTTTCTTTTCCTATCGAGGGAACCATTCACTTAAAAAAGATTAGAAAAGACATGGTGGGGGAGTTAATTTATCAAAACCAAGCAACATATTAATGGTGTCTACAAGTTTAGGTAGTATTCTGTACTCATAGTTCCCCACTTCCACCAAGAGCATTAAGTGGTATATTTTTTCAATTTTTCTCTAGATTCCATCTCTATCATTATGAGTACATGGTGTTTTAGTTCTTTTTTTTATTCTTTACTTTTGTGTTATTATAGTCATTGTGTATATTGTTATCTTATTTCTGCTTAATTCATTCTGAATTTGTTGATATAATTTTCCCTTGCTTCTTTGAATTCTTTTTCATAATTTCCTGTGGCACTTTGATATTCCATTAAAATCATGAACTTGTCATTTGTTTAGACTTTCTACAATGGATGGGCAGCTACTTCATTTCCATTTTTTACTAACACCAGAAAAAAAATGCTGCTATAAATATTTTGGTACATATGGGATCTTTATTTCTGCTTTTGAAATTTTGGGGATATACGAATAGCAGGAGATGCTTAGTCACTTAAAAAAACATAGTACCAAATTGCTTTCCAGAAACATTGGACCAATTTAAAGTCCCACCAATAGTGAATCAATGTGCCTACCTTTAACATTTTTTTATTTCATTTTTTTAATGAACAAAAAATCTGTTTTCTCCCCCTCCCATTTCCCTTTACAAAAAAAGACAAAACTTTTGTAAAAAATAAGATAATTAAAAACTAATTCCCACATTGACTATTTAAAAAAAAATGTCTCTCTCTGTCCTGAGTCCATCATACCTGTCAAGACATGAGTAATACGTTTCATCATGGGTCTTCTGGAATTATAGTTGTTTATTTCATTGATCAGAGTTTTTTTAGTCTTTTAAAGTTGTTTTTATAGTGCTGTCATTACTGTAGAAGTTGTTCCCCCAGTTCTCACCTCATTCTATATCAGTTCATAAAAAGACTTCTCAGGTGTCTCTGAAAATATCCCTTTTATCATTTTTTACACAGTGTGCCTATCTTCATAAAGCACAGATCTGACCATGTGACACATCATATTCTGTAAACCCCACTAGCTTCCTACCACCCCCAAGATCAAACATAAAAGCTTCTATTTGGAATTTAAAGCTTCATGACCTGGCCCCATCCTAGCTTTCCAGTCTTTTTACACTTTGCCCCTATGAACTCTATGCTCCAAGAACATTGGACCCTTGCTATTCTTTTTTCAAATTTATTTTATTTTAAAACTTTAATTTATGGGATAAAACAAGTATTTCCATAACAGTATAATAAAAAAAAGATGATTGTAAATGAAACTGCAAATCTCTTATGTTCAACTTGGTATTCTTTAAAATGTAGAATAACATTATCATGTAAATTTTTTTTCCTTTCTTTCTTCACCTTCTCTGCCTCACCCCAGAGA